>JASSKH010000044.1:1200000-1800000 GCA_031763025.1 Macrocystis pyrifera
GCACTACAGGAGTCCTCCTTAAAGAAACAGGTGCCACACTGAAGATTGTAAATATGAAGGGACTAAACCCGCCTTCGCCGGCCGTTTCATTTCCAACGATGCCCCGACTAAAAACGACAACTTGTATTTCCCACGTTTTGTGTTAGCTTTTCTGGTAAGGTTAAAATAAGAGTGTCGGTAAATGTTTCAGAGAGTCACTTTCAAGATACAATTTTCCCTCACACTTACATAAAGACATCCTAGACGCGATTCACCTTTTTGTACGATGAGCTATTGTAACGGTAGGCCATATGCTCACCGCCCAAGATTGTTTATGTAAGCATCTAACATATATAGCGCTAGTGCTGGTGAGGCTTTTATGGCATCTTCAAGCGCAGCAGGAAGGAAAAGGCGACACAAAGCGAAAACGCATGAGTGCCATCAAACACGCATATGTTACAAGGAACAAGTAGGATTCTGGTCGTTCTACCTGCCACTACTTTTACTTGGAATACGAGTTCTAGAGTCGTGTGTCTAGACTGTGCTTGTCTGAGTGAATGGGATAATATTTTCTAAGACATCGCTACTACTGCTGTAGTCGGAAGCTTTACCGAAATCCTTACGTTTGAGATTACCGCAAGTGCACTAAACACACAACGTCGAGGAAGAGAACGTGACGACGATTGCGGTTAGAACTGCACGTAGGAAAACTGCTAGCGACGACATTGAGCGACATCGGTGACGAACACAAGAGAAGTAGCTCCCCACCGAGAATCATAACTTGGCATAGAAGGGTGATTTGGAAATGACATGTCACAGTGTTGTGGTCGCTCGCTTTGGCGAAAATAGTATTCGGAGATCGCGTGTTTGTACGATCGAGGTCAAAGTGTTTTAGTGGTTGGTTTGGCGACAAGGTGGTTTTCGAGAGTCGCGTGCTGGTGGGAGCGCAGTCACAGTGTTGTGGTGGCTCGGTTAGGGAAGAAATTGTTATTCGGGAGTCGTGTGTTGGCGGCAGCGCAGTCATAGTGTTTTGATGGCTCGCCTACAGGAGAATTTCGTCTTGGGGAGTCGTGTGGGAGGGAAGTCGCAGCGTTTGATTGGCTTGGCTAAGCTAGATATTGATTTTCGGGAATCATGTGTTGGTGGCAACGAATTCAAAGCGTATGTCGCTCGCTGAGGATATAAACTGGTTTTGTCACAGCAGTTGTTTCCATCTCCTCGACGAAGAGTGAAGTCTCCGCCGGTAGTGTTATCCGCTGTTCTGTGTCCAGGATCATCTTGGTCGTCCGTGTCGCATCGGACGACGACGGCGTACGTTCAGCGGGGGGGTAACAATAACTCGAAGTGGCCCGACCTGCCAGACGCCCATTCGTAGACGTTGAGATCTTGCGAGTAGCTTTCAATTCAATTTTTCAGGACATGTATTGTCTTCGTAGAACCGACCACGGCGCGGATGGATGGAAATCCCTCCTGCAAATAGAAGGCGACAAAGAAAAATAACAAGTAGAACGATGAGCAATGCCTATTTGGTCTACGATGAGTGAATCGACCGGAAAAAACTTGAAGCATGCGTGTGCTACGGAATAAGTCAAGGGCGTCTCACACGGATAAGGTATTGACACCCCTCTTGACATTGCTAAAGTAATATTTCAGCGTCTTCGTTTACATGACATTGCATCTGCGTACTTCATAGCACTGTAGTAGTATCTCCGTGGGGTAGTTATGCGATCACATGTTATATAATAAGGTACACCTTTCTGAGATTGAATAATCAGCACGGACACTCAGTACTGGTTGTGCTGGATGTCCACAGGTGGAAATATTGGTTTAACGGTAAGAACACTCACGTACTTTTCAGCGTAATCGATACGACATGCACTACCTACGGCATGCGCTATTAATACCTACACATTGACATAACCCGCGTCAAGTTACTGCCAAAATTCAATTTTGACTATGCTTTCATTTCATGTGAGCGCTCGGGCATTCTATTAACAACTGTTTTTTTAGTCTCCCATGACTTCCCGACTTTATTTCGATTTGTTTGGTTCTGGGGATCTTCCAAGGGCTCGAGCACCTTCATACACCACGTACTCCTTGAATAGAGAGATACAAAAAAACAACAAAAATGAATGAAAGAAAACAAAATAAATAATTAAAAAAAAATGTCATGGCCCCCGCAGAAAAAATAGCGGACACTATACGAAAAGAACGATCTAAAGAGCCACCACTACTGTGCATCAAACCAGAATACGACTAAGAACCAAGGGAAACAACAGGTAAACCGAGGCACAACCAAACGAAAACGTGGATCACCCTCCAGGTAGTCACAGCTGTTTGTTGGTACGAGTAGCATAGCAATGTTCTAACAACAACTATTACGGGGGTACATAGTTAACAGACCTATGGTATACATAAAAACCTATATATTTACATATTTTTACTAACAAAATTGGTCCCGTTAACTATGGACCCCCGTAATAGTTGGTGGTAATGAGGCGCGACCTCCATAAAATCTGCAGTAGTCGTATCTGCGATGCATCATGCCGGGCGAATACTGATTATTCTGAATTGTTCTGAACCAACACGAACCAACATCCACGCATGTTACGTTCGGGCTCTGGGCGTGTCCAAACTCCAAACAGAATCCAAATAGAAATCGATATCGAAATGACAACAAACTTGGCGCTGATTGGTCCCTAGCCCAAACATGTTCCCGATCGTTTTATGACGATTTCTACTACCGAATCAATGCCATAATAAAAATAGTTGACAGCTGGAAATTCGAATTTCGTGCATTTTGAAATAGAAAAGCAAATCGAAAAGACGAACAGCAAAAGTAGAGGGTCGATATTTACGACATGTATTATATTTCGTTTTTTTTCTGAAATTTACGTCATAGGCATTTAACCAAATTCAGCAAGCCTTGAACGTTGTCGAGTACGTGCCGCAGTTGGCTCGCGAAATATCGTCCACTCGGCACAGAACCGTCACCACAGCAGCAGCGCTCGCGGAAACCATCCGTGCGGTGGTCCCGCTGGCATCGGTCTGACACGCAGGCAGGGGTCGGTGCCTTGGGGATTTAAATCGGTCACTAACTCGTCACGCTACAAAAGCCAACGCGACAAAGTTCCGCTATAGTACGAGTACAGTGGTGATTACTCTTGTCAGGTGGCCTCCGCGGTCTTCTTCGGTGCGCCTCCGCTGACGCGCAGAAGAGAGCCCCATGGACACGTTGCCCTTGCTGCGGTCAGCCATGGTGTGTGGAGGGCCTTTGGAACCACCCTGGCCAGCCTTGTCTGCTCATGAGGGGTAGCACGGCTAGCACGGCGGAGCTACCCGATCGTCTTAACCCTTGTACCTAAAATCCCTAAAAGAAACAAGGAATAACTATTAATTAACACTTTGAGGCAACCTTTTGGGGGGGTAACGTGTTTCGGCTTTTGCCTAAACAATATTGGGAAAATACCGAAAATACCTGAAAAAAACACTCCTCGTTAAGATCGACCCATGCAGCGCGTCCCACTGGTCAGCGCAGCCACGTCAAAAAATAATATTAGGACTGTCGTAGACAGCATCGAAACCACTGCTAGCATGGCAACACAACGGCACAGAGCCCCCCGCAAACAGACAGTAGCAGGACCACAACACCAGCTTCATTTTTTTGTGGGCCTTTCTTTCACGGCGTTCGAGCCAACGTGGATATAGCTTGAGGAAAATGAAGGAGAAGATGCCCTCCAGAAATGGGATCGGAAGTTCGTTTCAAGACGAAAAATCTGAACCTGGCGTGTTTTGTGCAACATAGAGTGTTTCTCGTAGCAGGTGCTACCACTTCGTACTACGGATGTACCAGGTACGACATACCAGGTATACTACAGCATAACGTTTCCAGCAGCTAAACAGCAGCAGCAGTAGCAGCAGTAGGACACGCGAGGCCAGGGTCAGCGTCGTTGTACGCTCGGCTTGTGTCGGTTAACCCGTGGAATCCTAGGTACACGTCCTCGATTTTACTGTGTGTATCCTGGTTCGACACTCATCATGTACCATTTGAAGACGAAACATCGACAACCTGACGTCTGTCTACCAGAACTTCTCGTAGCATGTGCCACCACTGCTACCGCTGTGCAACATCTACACCAGCGTTTCTCCTCCCCTCATCAGTAAGAAGGTGGGCCTGACAATTACAACTGCAGCATGTCTTGGGGACATGACCCAAACGTTGCTGTTGACAGGCAGGCACAGTCGGCCTACGAGTACTCGTAGAGTTAGGTTTCGTTAGAGGTACACCTAAAAAAAACAAAACCGTTACGTACGATATTTTACGGTTGTTGGTTCTGTTTTTTTTACCATGGCCCAGCCATGTTTCTACACACGTTTCTGCACCTAGCACGACGAGCTGTGAACAACGTACCACCATGTTCGGTGCACTCACTGATATGATAGGTCAAGTCTGAGTCAGTTCGTAGAAGCCCCTCCAGGGTATATATATTATCGCTTAAAATACGCATGACAAGGAAGATTAGGGGAGAACCTGAAGTACACAAGAAGAAGAAGAAGCAGAACAAGTGAGAAAGCGGCGGACAAAATACTTCGCAGTCCGCTGATCGCTCCACACAGAAACACGCATATTTCCTGTGTGGAACTCCGAAATACCGTTACACATGAATCCATATACCAAGTACGTCAGCACTCCGAACAGCCCCTCTGCTCTCTACTTTGTGAATAGGATAACCAAACATCGCTCATGATCAAGTACAATGCCATGGTGATAAACCACGATCACCCCCAAAATCCTAATCCAAGGTATTGTACTCAAAGATAAGTATATGTCAAGACCACCAACGCCTCATAACAGAATATCACAATTATAAACATCAAAGTCTTAAATCTAACAATATATATATATATGCCCCCAAGCTCAGAAAACCCACAAACCAACTCCTCAAAATCTCAGAAAAATGAAAAACCAACTCCTTGCATCATTTATATAGTGCTGCAGTCCCTTTTTTTTGGGTTAGACTCTCCATCTCAATCAAACACCAATCCGATGTGGCCTCCCTACGGGGGATACACTAAATCCAGTCAAATGGCAAAGAGAACCTAGACTTTCGTCACTGAAATAACGCCCCAGTTTAGTGCGGTCGAGTTCGTACACTACAGATTTCAATTCCGCATTACGTACGTAGGTACGTACCATTCAGTATAATAATGTTTTATAGTAGTTCCAAATATTTCAGCTTTCCTGCTACATACAGCAGTCTCCCAGCCCCAACGGAACGGGAAAAAAGGGTCACTCATGAATCACGATCGACTCCACAACTCAAACCAGAAGGGTACATAGTGACATGTCAGATTCACTCCCTCACCCCCCCCCCCCTACATTAATCACAAATCATAGGACCGTGTGAAGTCAGAACTTCAAACCCCAAAACAATTGAAGAATAGTGACAAAAATAATTATCAGAGTGTCAAATCACCAAAAAAAATAACTCTTCAGATCTCAGCAATAAAAGATCATGACCTCCAAGCTCAATAAAATCCATAAACTATCTTCTCAAATCTCATTAAATTTGTGATCATTTCCTCAAATTCCTTCAAATCTCAGAAAGATACAAAAATCGGCCTCGTCACGCATAAAAATCGACTCAAAAACAAAATAAAACAAAACAAACAAACAAATTAACTCATCTTCATGATGAAGTTCCTGTGGAAGCGGAAAGCGTCTTTCGGGAAGGGTTTCGTCAAGAAGTCGGCATGTTCGTATTCCGACCTCACATGCGTGGTTTCAAACTCTCCCTGTTCGACAAGTTCTCGCAGGAAGTGGTGGCGGACATCTATGTGCTTCGAGTTAGAGTTCGTCACAGGGTTGACCGCTATTTGGATCGCACCCTTGTTGTCCTCAAAAACCTGGATGCACGGATCCCCAAAATCAGGCAACGGGAAACGCCACACTGACAGTAGAAAAAAAGCCTCCTTGAAACCCTCTGCCATCGCAACGTACTCTGCTTCACTCGTGGAGAGTGTGGAAGTCTTCTGCGTCCTAGAAATCCATTGAATGGCTGCATCCGAGACAGACTTCCTCTTAGTGTCTCGGGGGGCAAAGGCTGCGTCTGCATAAACCACCAACTCTAATCCACTGCCCCTCTGGAAAGTAATCCCGTAGCTACTTGTCACCTTCAGATACTCCAAAATCCCTCTCGCAGCCAACCAGTGCTTGAGTTTTGGTGGCATGCATATACCTCGCGACCACCCTTACGGCATTTGAGATAGCAGGTCTCGTCTGGTTAGAAAGACACACCAAACTGCCTACTAGTTCACGAAACGGCCAGTCACCAGTGGGATGCTCCTCGTCAAAAACCTCCAGAAAAAGATCAGGCGAAAGTAGGGTGGTCCTACCAGTGGTCACGCCAAATTGCTTGACCGTCTTCTCCGCGAAAGATTTTTGTGAAATTGTCAGTAAACCCGCGACCTTGTCTCGGGAATAGTGGCAACCGGCATACCATCGCAGCTCGCCAAGGTTATTGATGGGGACTACGCGGTTCAGGTCCTCGCAAAAACGGTCACATCTCTCCTTACGGCCTACCGCGAAAATGTCATCGACGTGAACCACAGCAATGATGGAAACAGACCCCACTTCGATTCATCGAAAAACACACGGATTTGCGAGGCTCTGTTCAAAACTAAGAATCTTCAGGCGGGTGACCAAGTGTCCATGCCAGGATCTCAACGCCTGTTTCAAGCAGTATAGGCCACGATTCGAGCGCATTACGTTGCCGCTCAGATCGCCACAGCCCTGGGGCATTCGCGTCAAAACGAGTTCCTGTAGTTCGGCCTGGATAAATGCTTGTCGTACATCGAAATGTCATACATCTAACTCGCAGGCTATCGCAGCCATCATACGGATATATGACGCGGCGGGGGTGGGGGCAAAAGTCTCATAGTAATCAACTCCGGGGCGTTGGCTAAATCGTCTGGTCACTAGTTGCGCTTTCGCCTTCCCTACCTGAAGATGCTCATCTGTCTTCCAAGTGAACACGCATTTGGCCGCTTGAGGGGGTACAGCCATCCCATGCGTGTCGCTTCATCCTTCAACAGGATCAGGTACAGAGCCCCCCCAGCAGACGCGATTTTCCTGCAGCTGGCAAGGTCAACAAAAGCGCGCAGCAGGGGAAGTGCCTTCCGAGACGATGTAGTCGTAGGTGTAGACGCACGCCTACGTTTCGCCTGCACACATTCACTGCAAGTGACCAGGGTACCAGTGAGCTTGACGCCTTGCTGCTTGGTCGTCTCGTGCAAAAGGCCCTCGTGGGCGTGGGCGTTGCACACGTGAAAGACGTTAATGTCGACCTCCTTGAAACGTCTATTGCCGGGGACGAGCACGGCAGCAGCAATCGCCTGGCGGAACCCGGGGGGAGAGGGGGAAGGCATTCTTCTGGGGGGTTAGCTGACGGCGGTGCTGGCTCATTGGGTTCCGGCACTGTCGCAGGGTGTGTGTGAGGGTTTGCTACCGCTACTATTGGTTGTATCGCTACCGGCGGGTCTACCGCTACCATCACCCCCGGCGACAGCGGCACGGCAGATACTTCCAGCGCCCTCACAGGGTGTACCGTCATAGGTACCGGCGCATGGGGGGGGGGGGGGGGGGGGGGGGGGGGTGTACTCGATAGGAGAGATGTACTCGATCTCATGCATGGCCGTAGTCGTATGACCATAGACCCTCGCATCCCTACAATGCCGGGACGGAGCATGTCGGGTTTTCACCGACCAGGCAGACATTGCTTGCACCAAGCGCGAAGCGCCGTGAGGTGTACGGCGAGTCGCATGAAGGGTGAGCTGCATCCTACTAAGAACCGCGTGTGAGGCGGACTTGCAAATGGATGACAGCTTCAATGAGCTAGTTTAATTTCCGGTGTATCCACTTCCAGAGACAGCAATGGGAGTACTATGTAGCTGCCTTCTGGGTGTCTTACCTTAAACACTACGTGATACGATCAATTCCCTTGTGCACAGTAAAGGTTCTTACCTCACACAAATAATCTAACTAGACGACCAGCTGTGGGCGAGGGGGGGGGGGGGGGGGGGGTTGCAACAAGGCCAACAAAGCTGGTGTACCCCGTACGAGGGGCGGGGGGGGGGGGGGGGGGGGGGGGGGGGGGGGGGGGGGGGGGGGGGGGGGGGGGGGGGGGGGGGGCGACGCATGGCGTTCAGCCTGGATCCGGCTCAGTCTCTCGGGAAAAACAAACGGCCACCCATTAGGTGGGCACCGGCAGCATCTAGAGTGATCGCCTCCTTGGCCTGGACAGTGTGCAGCGACAGCAAGTTTACCTTCAAGCTAGGAATAAAAGAAACACTCTGCAAGGTTACTCGTACGTCTTCCGTGCTGTGAAAAATCAAATCCACGCTGCCTACATAGTCCACTGCAATTTCTGTACCGTCACCTATAAATATTATGGCGTTCTCAGGGGAGGAGGGGCGCTTGTTATACCAGTGGTCCGGGTTCGGGGTCATGTGCGTTTTCGCCCCGTTGTCCGCAATCCAACTCTCTATCCCCCTTCCCAAAACATCGTACTGATAGACCAAAGCAGACTGTGCTGTGAGTAGGTGTGATGACTCTTCGAGAGCCAAGTAGTGCTGCGGAGGCTGCTGTGACTGCTGTGATTGCTGCACCTGCTGTGCCTGCTGCGCCTGCTGCGCCCGCTGCGCCTGCTGCGCCTGCTGGACCTGCTGCGCCTGTTGGGCCTGCTGCTGTGAATGTTGAAAGTACTGTTGTTGCTCACGTTGGTACTGCGGTGGATGCTGAAGATGTGGCTGCTGTTGTGGCTCGTGGTACTGTGACTAGTGTTGGAGCTGCTGCTGTTGGTACTGTGACTGCTGGTGGTGTGGCTGATACTGTGGCTGTTGTTGGTACTGCGGCTGTTGCTGTGGAATGGGGTCTGGGGCGGGGAGGAGCGGTGTTGTAGACTGGGAGATATTCGCCGCGAAGTGGCTCTGGTAAACTTCATGAGGTGGATTCGGGTCCTCTACCAACGTCACTATAGCGCGGCAGTTCGCAACAAAATGGCCTATCCGGCCGCACCTGTAACATCTTGGGCGGGGGTCAGTGGCGTGGATTCCCGACTCGGTGCCTTTTGGACGACGTAGGTTAGGGGGGTATCCGGCGGCGTCGTACATTCGGTCGGTACCTGGTGGGTGTCCTCCGGGCCCGACGTAACGTGCGTCGCGTACCTGCGGCCACGACTGGTTCCCACCTCCGCCGCGGCCGGCGTATGGCGGCCATGGATGTCCGCCGCCGCCACTGGCGTGCGAATCCTGCCTCTGCCGATTTTTCTTCGGCTTCCCGTTCTTGTTCTCGGAACAGGCCTCTCCCCAGTCCTGGCCTGCCCAGCCTTGACCATGCTGGTGTTGCTGTTGGTGTTGACGCGGTGGCTGATGTTGATTGTGTGGTTGCTCCTGTTGCTGCTGTTGCTGCTGTTGCTGCCCCTAGTGCCCAGTGGCGCCACCGCTCGCCGTGCCAACTCTGCCGCCCGTGTAATTGCCAGGGCTGGGACCGGGCAAACTCCCCTGTCCACCTGCTTCACCTCCGCCTGTGGCTATCAAGACCTGTTCTGAGCCATCGATCATTTCCCTCTTACTCGCTTTGAACTCCCGGTACATTATGCGAACCTGGTCCTCGATCCTTTTGAGGGTCAAAGTCTGGGCGTATTGCAGGATTTTCTTGTCCACCTCGTATTCGGACGTCAGACATTGCACTAGGTGGACGTTGGCTTCCTGAGGGGTGGACGTTGGATCCCTACTTCGGAGAGCTTTTCTCGGATGATGATCATCCTCTCGAAATAAAAGGTGGGTCTTTCATATGGGCATTGATGTATTCTATCTGGTATGCCTGCTTGTCGAGGTCGTCGCTTGGGGCGTAGTGCCGACGTACCTCGGCCATCGCAAGACTAGGGCTGCCTATGTCATAGATCTTGTATGACAGAGACGAATTAGTCAGTGCGTTGGTGATACCGTCGTATGCCCTGCGAGCAGCGGCTACCCTTGCCGTTCCGAAACGGTAATCGATGTATTGCTGACTCCTTCTATTTGGGCCTTCCAAGACTATCGGGTCGCTAGTTTCCTTCAAAACATCGTCGCAGGTGTTAGTGACAGCCCATGATGGAAATTGCTTAGACCATTTAACATAATTCCCCTCCTTACTGCCGTCAAGGTTCGGTGAAGGCTTACTAAAACCAACTAGAAACGTGCCTGGGTGACCATGTGGCTCCGGTGGGCGCATTCCTCCTCCAGCCCCCTGCTGGAGTCTCTCCATCCTCGTTCCTTGCTGCTCTCTGATCTCCAGCCGGAGCGACATCTCGGCCATCTCTCGTTTCAGGCGGGCGATCTCATCATCGCGGCCTGCGGCGGCTCCGCTCTCCGGCGAAGCCTCGTTCCTTCTGCTCGTTTCTGCTCCGCCCTCTGGCGGAGCAGTTTCGCCCTTTGGCGGAACACAGGGTTTCGCGCTCTTGCGCTACTAGCCATTTCCGCGGCCTCTCCCGCGGCGTTGCTGACTGCCTCTGCTGCCGTTTTTATCGCCACTCCTGTAGCTCTCCTAGCTCTGTCGACCTCGTTGTCGCCAGTGCCTCTGCTCGGTTGAGGTCCCTCTGGCCTCTGCATCTGAAAAACTGAAAATCTCTCGCTCGTCCTCGAGCGGGGAGTTGCTCTCCCGGCGTAGCCCCAACCAGCAAGTGCGTCCAATTGGAATAGACGCTAGCGTGTTCGGTGCACTCACTGGTATGATAGGTCAAGCCTGAGTCAGTTCATAGAAGCCCCTCCAGGGTATATATATATATTATCGCTTAAAATATAAAAGACAAGGAACAAAGGGGGATAACATGAAGTACACAACAACAAGAAGAAGTAGAACAAGTGAGAAAGCGGCGGACAAAATACACCGCAACCCGCTGACTGCTCCGCGTTCATTTGGGCGCGGTCGACAAACGTGGCCGCAAAACGTGTTTAATTCAAATTGCTCACATAAACACACGCACCCACAGAAAAACGTAAAACGAGGAACCCTACCCTTGTGTGCGAGCCGTTATGTATGAAGAGATTTTTTTATTTTCTTTGAAACAAATAAAAGAATGGCTCGTGCTTCGCGCTCGCGCGCCTCGTTTTTAGTACAAAAAATTGTGAAACGTTTGGAGCAGAGCAGCTGTTCATGCTTTCGCTGAAACCAGTTCGTACAACGAACTTTGACAACACAACACCTGGTACCTTAATAGCCCTGGCACCTGTGGGCGCGTAGACAACAATGATTGACATGTACGATGTAGTTTTTTCACGCACGCTGAGTCTTCGTCACCAGGCAAGCACCGTCCACCATCCTCCAATCCACACCCCTAAAACGACTTGCTCTGACTCATCAACAGCAGCAGCAGCAGTTGTAGAACTCGTTAATAACGCTACAATCTCATTCGAACGACCGTTTTCCAAGCTTAACAACCAAGAAACACTACGGAACACTGTCGACCTCTCATATTCTGTTGCCTGGTTTGACACAACATCAGCACATCCACCATATAGCAACGTCTATACTCGTATGCAAAGCGTGTATGGTGGCACACAGGGCTAAATACCCGTACGTAGACGAATCTGAAATGGTTATACGTGGCGCTTTTAGGGTATGCAGTGAATCCAGTCTAGATAACATCCGATTGTGAGCAGCACAAACAATTTGTTACATAAAATAATGGTCAGTTCTGGTCAACGTCTGGGCTGAGTTGTGTTCCCGACGAACCCCAACCTTCCTTCCTATCCAAAATAATTGCCAATGTAAAACGGCAATCAATCCCATCGATATGCAATATCTTGTTCTCAATCGCACTAGGTGAATATCTCCGAAAAAAAACGAAGCGGTACCTACGGCATAGAGATAATCCCAACATACGAGAATTTGCAGATGCAGCCTTAATTTACATCGAGTATCACTAGGATTTCAACCAATCACGTGTGATACTACCTGTAGTATCGTAACCCACCACAGTCTTGCAACCCAACAAGCACTCCCGAGTTACCGTGAAAATTCATGTCTGTGGAATCACTACACCTTCTTCACAAGGTACGGTGAGAAACGATCCGCGTCTGGGTGGAACATGTTTGTGGGGGATTCTTGTTTCTACTCTGTACTCTGCGGGCCGTATTTGGACAATATCAACCTTTCCCGTATAGCAACACGCAACTGCGTGATTGCACCTTCAGCCGGGAGCTGCTGTGGTATCGTGAACGAAACTGCACGTCGGTCACGAAAAAATCGGCGACTTGGATGCGATCGTACACCCTCCCACGTCATCGGTCTTTTACGAAGAAAACTGCAAAGTCAGCTGTCAGATCGATGCTTTTCATCGAAACACAGCTTCAAAAGCTGTGCATGATACTGCGATCGCGCGTACTACGGGGTGCATAGTGTTTAATTGGTTTGCAGGCTATGACGGTATTAGACGTTTGTATTGCTGCAGCTGCAAGGAATAGACTCAACAGAAAGCAACGAGCATAAGTAACGAATTTCACATAATAGATCGATCAACGACGAACCAAGTTACGTGTAGAACATTCTGGCTGCTGACCCTGATTCGTCAAAATGGGGGGGCCATGGCAATGCTTGAATATCCATCTTAACATACATTAAGAGTTTCGAATTATATGTACATTGTGTTCAACGTCCACATTGTACTTATAGCACACTCTCAGAGTTTGTTGAGAAGAGCGAAATCGGTGCCCAGAGGACCGGACACACGGTAGTCTTCAACGGTGCCACGGAACGCCTCGTACCCTTCCATCACCTCACGACCGTCTCCATCAAGCACCGGGCGGGCCGTCTCACCCAGGATTCCGGACAGCGCCTCGTTTTCGAGAGATAGGCCATGCAGCAGCCCCACGTCCATCTGCCAGAACTCCAACTCGGGCAGGACGCGCCCATCACAGTCCAAGTCACCACCGCCTTGGAAGTTGGTGCCGACGTTGAGGCGCACAGTGACAGCTGATGTCACGATCTTAAAGATGGAGTGAACAGACTGCACATCGGCCAGGTCGTGCTGTTCAATGTACTGCACGCACCAGCCGGGTGCCGCCATGTCGTCAAAACGTATAATCCAGTCTTCTAAGGTTTCGTCAACGGCCAACTGCCGGCTACCTTGCAGCATCTCGTCATACATGCGGGCCCAAATCTTGTCACCGCCAAACTGACGGCACTCTGCCGGTAAGTTGGACGCCGACAAAACGATTCCATCCATCACATGTTCATCCCTTGCAAAATCCAGGAGGTTTTCTACTTCCTCCCCATCGATGGAAGTACGCAGTCCGCCGTCGGAAAGGCATGGCGAGATACCGTTTGCACAACCGCTCGTGTTAATATCATAAGGGTTCGTCACTTCGATAACGAGAGAGTGCCCTTCAGACATGATGCTGAAGCCCGTGATCAGCTGGCGTCCTCGCGCAGAGGGGCGGTGAGCAGTACGTTCACATGTAGTTGCGCGTCGTCATCCGTACCAGCCGCCGTCAACCCCCGACCAATCGATCTTCTGTCCACGGAGGCCTTTCATGTGAGGGTCATCGCATATGTCAGCTCCATTGGGACAATCTGCATTGTTCCAGGCGCAATTGGGGGGCAAAGTATTAGCTTTGCGAACGACCCGCAGAGTTAGGGGTATTTCGCAAGCAGTTTTTGGAGAAAATGGCAGAACGGAATGACACAAACACGCGTCCAACACGCGCAGACTAGCGACGCAGTTGCCGACAAAGACGGTTGGATATTGACACGGGGAAACTACATTCATTGCGCGATTTCGACGGTGAAGTAGTCAACTGTAACACCAACTTATTTGTGGTTCGTGTTTCCGTTATCGCCGCACTAGCACTGCAAGAGCGAATATCACACCCGTTTCTACCACGCAGGTGTAGGCGTCTGCTATGGAGTCGTTATAACGTCGGCATGGGAAGCGAGTCATCTTCGGCGATAGTTGACGGCGCCCGAGCCTATGAACAAGGAAGATACACCACTCAACTACCGCTGACCTCACATAGGTGTGTAGGTCTGCCGTGAAGAACAACTCGTTCCGTTGATCACTGGAAGTATACTCTGTGTATTTTTCTTTCGGCAGAAATGGTTCAGAAAACCTCATTGATATTTTGAAGAAGGTCTGGTTCCTAGTGTGCTTTCGGAGATCGTCCATCAAGTGGTGTTTGGTAAATAACGCATAAAAAGCTGATCAGGTAACAGCATTGACATCTATCGTAAAACAACCGACACAAGTCAACTAAATTAACCAGGAACAGCGTTTCCACAACGTGCACCCTGTGATGGTGCACGGCGGTGTGTTGCGACAGTGTTTCACGTGACATTGATATAAAAGCGCCTGTGCCAAGAGGCCAAACCAAGGCCGCCGAGAGGCACCCTCGTGAGGTTTGCTCAGGTCGCATATGTTTCGTTGAAATATTGTGCTCTTTAGGTCAACAGGGGAACGAAATGTGGGATAGGCCTTTTTTAGACGAGAGTCGGAGATGAAAAGCAGTAAAAATAGAAGTAGGAAGGGCTTAAGGTACACCGACTTACTTATGGAACAACGCACGCTCTACTGCAATACAGACCGTATACGGGTTATTATATCGAAGGAGGCACACCAAGTCTCCTTCATGGCCCCTGGTAGAATTTGATCAGGTACGTACTAAATACTCGGGACAATGCCCAAGCCCGGATCGTCACAAAATCGACCCTACTTAAATTTCGTCACTAGACCTTGACTGTTCTACCGAGCCGTTGGTGAGCAACAGCAAACAACAACCGAGGAGTATAAACCACATCAAGAACAATTTTCATTTGCTGAAATGGCTGCCGTACAGGAGCGTCTTACCATCAACAGTTTGGCAACCCATACTGCTTAAAAAAATAACTTGCATTGTCACGTCGTACCTGGCATTGGATCTGGTGGTAGGCGCGGAGGGAAATCCCAGCGGTACCGAGTGGCAAGAACAGCAAGAGAGAGAAGGTGTTAGGCATGGAACGACTCTTAAACTATATATGAATTAATTATATCGGTATTGTAACGACGATGGTTCACCCCGTCGGAATTGCAAGGCACGGGGCGCGGCATTCGACGAAGGAGACACTACAGTAGAACGTCTTTTCATCCCAGGTGCAGACTGTGCTTCTAGAAGTGGCCACCGCTCCGTGACCAACGAGAACACGTCCAAGGTTAACCGCAATATGTCGGCGTTCTGGTCAAGTCTTGGTGCATCGTCTCGGACACATCACCGAACAAGTGCTTGGTAAACCTATTCAGAACACTAGGCAGTATCAAAATCATGTCCCTCATTCTCCTACGGTAGAAGGGACGAGAGACAAATAGTCAAGGAGCCTACGCATTGGTAAAGCACTGTTGGCCGTAGCCCCTTCCGGAATCATCCTTCGAGTATGTCTGCTCTTACATACGTATGAGAACCACGCCGTAGTGTATTACAGACACCGATCTAAATGGTTTCCGGGGGGACGTGCGATAAAGACAAGAGCAGGTTTGCCGTGCATTTGCTGGTGAAACACTACTACATCGTGTTTAATGGTAGAGGAGCAATGGAGTACCACCAACTATCGAAGTGTCTTATTTTTGGCCTACAAGAACCAAAGTACAGTGAATATCGTGACACCATTACCACACGTCCCATCTATAGCTGTCTTGTATCTCTTCGGTTCTATTCCGTGTCGCTTACCGCAACCACCGCCGATCAGTATAGTGCCCAGTGTCATGATTCAATCCAGCATACCGATATCTGGCGCTGCCGCATTTCATCTACCGATTGAAGCTCTTACTGCCCAGCACTACGACAAATACGTTTCGCGTTGCTAGACACGCGCCAAACCGCGGGAGTACGTAAGTCCACGCTCTGTTGTGCCCTGCTGTACAATTTTTGAAAGGAAAAGTTTGGGCAGCTACGAAGCTGTATACAATTGAGTAGCAAATGTTGCTGACCTCACCGCAGAGACCGTCACCGACAGTGTTGACGCAGATGCCGTTGGAACACGAACATAAGCTTGGTACATCACACATCTGCAAACAAACAAACGTGCACGAATCGTGAGGTTTAATGTAGCCGATACATATTTTTTCGCCACCATTGTTTGCTCGTTCATAATTTGGACCTGTAGTCGACAGCAGCACCCAGCCAATACCCAGTGCAGTGGTAGCGGAAGAACCAACAACCGAACCACTGTGGCACAATGCCGTAGAAAAACCCTTTGTATTATCGTTGATGATATTACAATATTTAGTTTACTTATGGTTTTGGGGGTTTCTAGGCCGCACCAACAACGTCGCTAAGCCAGACAATCGCATACCAGAGAGGTCGATCACCTTCAGGAAAACGCGACGTCGCAATGAAGTTCCATGGCGTTACTGTATACAATACGCAAGGTTTTCTGTTTTGTATGTATTGCCTACGTCTTTGTTTCCGGATACGTTCTAATCCAACGTACATCCAGGGAGCAGCTGCGGTTCTGATACGGCGTTAGTGCAACGTCAAAACCGTAAAGTAACCGAGATACACTTACCACCCCCCCTAACAGTTCAGAGTACCAGGGACTCCAATAAGTGTCAAAGCGGCTGATCAAAGCTACACTAAGAGGGTACCCTCGTTCCTTGATGCTCGTAAACATTACCAGGGCATGTGGCTTCTTTAGTCATTCGAAGAAGGGTCTAAAACATATTCTGTCGACGCAGCGTTACAGACATAATATGTTGACGGTGCATCGCGAGGCCAAACAAGACGGTGTACTCGGACTGAAAAGGAGACGGACAGCGGGGTGCTCGAGTCGCTCATAAAGTAATATCTACACGTGACGCCGACGGGTGCTATGATAGGGGTACAGCTTATTGGTCAACATATTTATGATAGGGGGTGCCCTTCTTAGGAGGAACTGCTCGAGATCGCAGACAAAACGTTTAGTGGTTGACAATATGTTTAGGTCTATGCCGATTTGAAGGCGAAGTGGTCGTTTGTGGTTTTTTTTCCCCGTCATTTTACGATCGAAGTCATCGTTTTAGACACGGTCGAGAGCTTGTGACTTGGACGACGCTCAGGAATTGCAAACCTTCACCGCAGCATGCTCCACCCCGCACTACCATCGTCATTATCGGTTGCTCACTTCTTGGTTTGCGCCGGGTGGGTCAGCAATCTCGCAGACAAGAATCCCGTCGCCAAAACGGTCCACGCACACCCCAGTGAGCGTGGCCGCGGCACATCCGAAGGCAACATCTACCGCAAGGGGGGAGCACTGCCGCCAGGGCCGTGTAGTGTGACGGGACAGCGATGAAACGAGTATGTGAAATTCAGAATTAGACACACGGTATTTGGTTTTTTGGGGCATTGCCACGCGACGAGACGAGTCAGGCGGGGCAGTGTGCGGCGGTTTATCTCGGTACACGCTGGTTGATATCGATGCTTTTCGAGAATTGAAGGCATTGCACGTGCATTGTACTCCCCGTTACCGGTGACATCAAGTCCGCTAGTGTGCATGTGGTGGTCATGACTGTTGCGGCGGCGCTCTGTCGTTTTCCCCTCACGCTGCTAATCCCGAGAAATACGGCCTGCCAGTAAAGCGCGGGAGATGCGTGGTTGAAGTGAGGCCGTGTGAGGTTATTTCCCTTCTTGGAACCCACGAACAATACAACAAACACTCACACCCCCACGAGGTAGTCGACGAGTCGAGGATGACGATAAAGCGGTCCCGGGAGCTAGATTTACAGCTTAATCCCGATCTTGGTCATCGTCGAATAAACACCTGTCTTTCTTTGAAAGGGGCAAATCATTGGATCCCTTAGGGTATCGACTTTTTCCTACAGAGAACACATGAAAAATGTTCATGAATATCCAACAAAGCACCACACACCGGCGTGCGTGAAGGTTGGACGACTCACGACAGCCTTGAAGCGGAACAGGCGTCAGGAGAGCTGAAGTCTATGCCGGGTAGCTATGAGAAACAAATGGGTGTGTGGTGGAATGTGTTTGATACTCCGTGTGCAGGCGAACTACAGTCGACACTATACCGCCATTCACAAAAGGCGTTCCTGCCAATCTTGGAAAAACCCAGTCGTGGTGTAGAAACGGGCGTAACACACGGCGATGGCGCATCGGAAGGCCCCAATATATATCGCGAGCTGAAGGGTCGAGAGCTGGCGGCGTAATGGGGAGGACATTTACCCCCGGATTCTATCATGATAGCGTTTTGTCCACGGTGGAAGGTATTCAATATATATTATCGCTGTCAGGAGCATCGGTTGACCGTGTTGCACTCAACTCATTGAAGTCGGGAGCATCGCAAATTCAAAATAAAAATGCTGCAGGTGACTACATTCAGCCGCAACATCCGCACCGCGCCGTGCGGCAAGGTGTATACGATGTACTAATTTCGATCTGCACGTATGCCGTGACCACCTGGTACTATTTTCCCACACCCTGCTCTCACTTAGTGACGCAGAAGTGTCATCAATGATTCACTGGGGTCGCCGAAGGAACATCTTGCACCCCGAATCAATTTGCTATCATAAAATGGTAATGTACGTTGACAACTCCGGCTTATACATTCGACCGTATTGGATTCAAGTACAAACCTGAGCAGTGCTCTAAGGCTTAGATCGGGTAGGCCATCGGGTAGCCTTCTACCAATAGCCCAACGGACTAAGATCTTAGAATATACCTGGTGTATGGCTACTTCGGTCGTTGGTCGTGATTTCGAATCTCACGTCCACCATGAACTCGCTTTGAAAAAAATCAAAAAAGTGAATTGCCTCATGTCAAGAATCTGAACAAATACTCCTGGATCCCCAAACATTGGAACCGCGTGTTGGTGTCACGCGTCGCCCCGTATCCGGTCCGTTCTGTTGGGGGGGGGTGTTATAGGGCTTTGATTGGGTAGGCGTTTGTTTAATCTTTCACCAGTAGCCCATCGGACTGAGCCCTTAGCAGTAGCCTTGCACGTACGTACAGTTCCGCCGCCGGGAAAGGACGAACTCAATTAAACAAAACCCGCTAGAACAAAATGCAAGGATCATCAACATAGTATATTGCGATAAGAGCTCCGTGTTGCTTTGCTGAGGTAGACGATACCAGGGTGAACATATTTCTCGTCCTCGATGTTGACTTTTGCGTTTTGACACCGTAAGCGCATCGCGGACACTTTTAATTAAACGAATCTACAATAAATAAACATATCGACTATAGATTGATACCGAAACAAACCCCAAAGGGTCATGCTAATATCGATCAGAGCATGGCGTAAGATTCGAGTTGAAAAAAGACACATTCGTCGCGAGTCATGTCGTGCAAGACAGCAGACCGGCTTGACATCACCAGTTGCCACTCATACGTGTCTCCCCCTCCTGGCACTACTGTCTTGTCTATGTGTTGATGTTCGACCTTAGACTCACAATATAGTTTGAACCGTTTCAGGCATACGCGGAACATTGGCGAGAACGAGCTCGCCGCGGCGAAACCCCTTTGGGCTACAGTCTGAGCAAGCCCTATGCCATTATAATGAGGCGCGCCAAGCGCGCAGTGGCAGCCTTTTTATCTTGTATTTTTTGCTTGAAAAAAAAAACTCTTCATAGCGGCTCGGATACGAAGGTAGGGTGCCTTGCTTGGAGTTTCTCTGTATGTGTGTGTAGGTGTGTGTGATCCAACATTGTGTTGGCCCACGTTTGACCACCGCGCTCAACACACCCAGCACCGATTCCAGTCCCGACGGACTCTGTGCACGCGCACAAAATCAAGACCCTCTCGTGCTGGTGCAGTGGTAAGTCGTTCACAGTTGGTCGAGCTAGGTGCGGCAACGTGTGTAGGCACATGCTTGTGCTGGGCCATGTTGAAAAATCACAGAACCAACAACACCACCAATGTTTTGCTTTTTTTGTTCTACCTATCGAATCCCAGCTCTACGAGTACTGGTAGGCAGACTGTGCCTGTCCACAGCAACGAGCGTTCGGGCAATGTCCACTAAACATGATGTAGGTGGTATTATCAGGCCCACCCTCCTACTGATGAGGGGACGAAGAAGCAGGTACTTCTAGAAGCTCTGTTGGACACACGTCAGGTTGTAGATACTTAGTCTTCAACTTATGAGTTTGGAATCAAGAAACACACGTACGAAAGGGTTCACACACAAGCCGAGCCTACAGCGGCGCTGACCCTGGCCTCGCGTATCCTACTGCTACCGCTGCTGCTGTTTTGCTGCTGGAGAAGCTCTGCTGTAGACGTCGTACATCAGTAGTAGCGGTGACACCTGCTACCTGCTACGAGAAGTTCTCTCCCCTGGGGTGCAGATTTTCGTCTTCAAATTATTACGCCGAATTTTGAGTTCAAAATCCAACACCTGACAAAATCGAGTACGTGTACAAAGAGTTCAAGGGTTAGATTGACAAGCCGAGCGTACAGCGACGCTGACCCTGGCTTCGTGCGTCCTACTGCTACTGCTGCTGCTGTGTTGTTGCCGTAGAAACACTGCTGCTGCTGTAGATGTCGTACATCAGTACAAGCAAGTAGTGGTGGCACCTGCTACGAGAAAAAAAAATCTTTCTGTTGGACAAAGCATTTCAGATGCAGATTTTTCGTCTTCAAATTTTGCCGAATTTCAACCCGAAAACACTGCTGTTGGAAAAAAGAAAAAAACATGGCCGGTGTGTGTGTTTGTTTGTCTTGTTGTTCTTTCTGCGCGTCGACATCCAGCACCACCAGTCAGTGTCCGTGCCGATTCTTGAATCGCCGAGAGAAACGATACGAATACAAGTACGTTCTGTGGTCACATCAGTGCATATTTTTCGTCTTTAATTTTTTATGCCGGATTTCGAGGTGGAAACCAGGATACACACGACAAAATCCCGTATTTGTTACAGGTGTGTGCGTACTGCTGTGTCTGTGTTTTTCATATATCAAGAGCAGGAGAGGCCAAGAACATTCACGATATTGAGATTCACCAACGACGGCGTATAGGTATTAAACGTAAGTAGTAGATGTTCGTTCGTGTTGGTTTTCACAAGACAGAGTAATATGCATTCGCCCAGCATGATGCATCGCAGATTTGGCTACTACTGCAGGTATTACTGAGGTCGCGCCTCATTACCACCAACTACTAGTAGTGACACCGTCCCGTTTTGACCTCACGCATACAAAATTGTATAGGGTTTAGTTCACCCCTTGCCACTGAGCACATTTTTTCATGGGAGTAGGATATCTCTCGTTCGAGGCCCTGTCCTGTTTATCGGGTACATAGTACATTTCAGTGCAAGTATACGGCATCATATTTGCCATTCTTGCCTATCATCGTTCTCAACAGTAGGTCAGATGCACGATCACCAACGGTAGTGGGCTCCGCTACCCTCTCCTCAATACAGCATGTGAGTTGCAGTTGTGTATCGCGAAAAGGTTTAGCGTCCTTTCTTCCCTCGTTAACGGCCTTCGCTTTGCGCAATACACTTTCAATAGCACATTGAAATGTACTGTGGTGTATGTTGTCTTCACATTCAATCGCTATTTCTACAAGACTACTTCAGTCCTAACAGTAGTGTCTTGATCTGTTATTTTCCTATGTCCTAGCTAGGTGGTGAACAACGGATGCCCGGCGATGCCTACCCAGTGTTTGCCTCATACTCGTTTTACCTGACCATGAACCGTTAGGCTATTCTGAGGACCACCCGCTACCAATAAACCTCGTTGGGATAGTTTCGGCCCACATGTTTATTGGATATTCTCCTTGGTTTTTACTTGTGACCCTTGAGTTTATACCGGCGAGGTTTAGTGGGTGGTCCAAAAAGAATCCCTCAGTTAGTTGATTGACAATGCTTCGACGGCTGTTGGTATAGTTGTTTCATACGAATAAGTTGGCATCGAAAAAAGACCATTTTGGTCACTTTCTTTCTCACAGCGAGTTTTCCTTCGTGGGTTGGCGTTGCTACTCAACAGAAAAACCCTACCGGGCACAAGAAACCCCAACCACATTAAACTACTCGCAGACATCCACTTGGCTACTACAGCACTACACCGACCTGGTGTTTTGGGCGTAAATGGTCGAACGGTGTAGGATTACTGTACTACCTGAAAATCACAAATGCTGACTTTTTGAAATTTGACACCCATACCTGAAGGCATGAAATCCAGACCTACTTAAAGCGTGTACGTACAGCTCCGAAGTGTTCTATTTTGACGTGGTTGGTTTCGGCCGTTGCTTTGTTTTTTTCCGTACTTTTGCTTTGTTTTGTTTATTTATTTCAGTTTCCTATTTGAGGATTTACCTCTTCGTGTAAATCTGTTCACTAACTCAACGCCGGCACTCGCTGTCGTCGTTTCTCTCACGGCCGGGGGTATGTATTCATTTTGGAAACGCAAATACGAGTATAATGCGTACACACCATGGATCATGCTATACGTGTACATTATGTGTCGACAAGTGCCAACAATATTTAGTTACAGTTGTACATGTCGACGAAGTTCCTTCTAGGTGCCCGTAGGTTCGTGCCAAAGTGTTGTGTTCTTCACGCATTCAGCGTCCTCTTTACCTGTCGACATCCAGCACAACAACCAAACAGTGTCCATACCACGTCATTCATCCTAGGGAGGTAAGAGCTCTGTGGTTACAAACCTACGAAATAAAAACATTATTATTGCGTTGTTGTGCATTACGCGGAGCAAACAGTGTAATGCCGTGATCATATCGTACTGGATACAGCAGGCACGACACGAACATTATACGATTACCCGAAACAAGGAAACATTAACGAGGCAAGTGCTGATGCGCTTGGTGGGGTTTGGCGTTAGTCGCTTTACAAACAAACTCTGCTGCCAATAGTTTGTGTATTTAAATCATCTTCTGCAAGGACCGTACAATGAAACCGCGACTCTCGGCGGACACTGCGGCGATGCCCTACCTCACACCTTCTTCAAAAGGGCCACCGTTGCCGCAGCAGCGACCGTGATTGTTGATCCCGTTGTCTTATCCTGCTCTTTGCGTCCTGATCTTTGCGACACACTCGACTGGCACATGAGCACGCTGCTACTTGGTACACCATGGCATGCCTTCTAACACTCGTGTGCCAGGTACCATGGAAATACGCAAAGAGTGCGGCGTAACCTCTTCGTTGGTATTCTAAAGGGGGGTGTTTCAATCGAATACACCCTTGGTTTTCTGAGGAAGGATAGTCGTTTTGGCTCTTTCCAAATGCTTATTGGCGTAATTTGTGTCATTTTATCTTTTACCACATATCATCTGGTGTTCTTGGCATTAATTTTCTGATTAATATGTATGATTATCGGGTGTCGGCGAAATACATTGTATGTGCTCGTAAATTGTTTCTTTTTTTGCCTTGTGACGCGTTCTACGATAGAGGTTCACCTCGATTTTCCAAGGCTACCATGTCTCCCCAAGTAACACCGTTGACCAATCAGAACCCCGATTGGATACAAAAAGAGCTGACCTCACAATTTGGTACTGTTTCCCTTAGAACTGTTGTTACCGCCGTACACTCATAGCGATGGAGACGAGCAATAAGCGAGAACAGCGGGGCCTTGGAAGCTGATTGGCTGTGACTGCCAAACCATGTTAATAAGCAAAAAATCTCAACGCCTGTTACCTCTTCCCTTTGAATCGTTTCACAAAGCATCTGCCGGCACCCATGCACGCCTTCATCGATTTTGTCTTAGTGGTCCCATATTCATTATACTATCTCAAACGGGGGCGACGGTAAGTCACAGACCACCATCAGCTCACCCGATCGGAAGCTTGAAGGATATCTGTATTGTCGAGTCGATCGAGCTCAGTGAAGATATGAAAGTGACCCCTACGTGTACCACTGCGGTTGGTGGGGGGGGAACCGTATCTTCACGAAACGCTTGCTTGTCGGAGATTGTCGCATCTAGTGGCAGGCACTATGACGGGGGACCATCATAAAGAGGACCTGCGGTACACATAAATACCTATATATTTACCCATCTTTAACGACAACATTCGGCCCTACCTGGTATTTACTATGGTCCCCTGTAATAGTAAATTCTGCGAGTGTGCGTGACTACTTACTGCTGTAGATGCATTGGGGTGTTAATGAGAGACCCGATGTGGCGGCGATGGACCGACGCTGTACGCACGTGGGAGTGTCGGAATCACTACACCAGTCATTATTATTGGGGTTGTGTGTGTACAGGTGCCAGCGACAATGTGTCGTACCAGGTGTCGACGAAGTTCCTTCTATGTGCCGGTTCAAAACACGATAGGCATCCCGACGATTTTGGGGTAAGGAGTACCGTAATTTAGAAACGGTTTAGACGGAAATGTGCTACCTCCATCGTAGACCGCGTTGAACGATCTAAAGAAACAACACCATTATTACATGTTACATACAAACAAAGTAAAAGTAATAACCAAGGAAAATACTGCGGAAACCGAAATTGCACACGCTCCAGGTAGCCGAAGCAGTTTGTGGTACGAGTCGCATAGCTAGGTTCTCTTCACTCTGAAGATTAGCAAATTGCTACCCTGTCTACCGTCTGCGTCCTGCTTTCGTGAACCCTGCGCCAATTTCAGCGAGCATGCGTCAGACAATATGAAAACGCCAAAGCAGGCTTGTCATCCACCCACGCCACACGATTCTTTCTGTGAGGGCACGAAGAAAGAAATATATAGTAGTAATAAGATAAAACTCACGGAAGATCAAGCGCAACAAAAGACAAATGAATATCACGTCCGAACCAGATGCACCAGTTTGCAGCACGAGTAGCATAGACATGTCCCACGTACTATTACGGGGGTCCATAGTTAACGGGACCAAATTTTGTTAGTAGAAATAAGTAATTATACAGGTTTTTATGTATCCCATGGGTCCTGTTAACTATGGACCCCCGTAATAGTCGGCTTGGTGCCTTGCTACCCTGTCTACCGTCTCCTTCTTACTTTTGTCCACGGCGGTTTCCCTTCTACCCAGTTTGTTTCCACCCCTCCCCCCATCTCCTTGAGCACCACCTACGGCCGATTTCCGGCGCTGCCTACTCAGCTGTGCCTCATCCTCGTGCAACCTCACCTTGAACCGTTCGGCTGCTTCCAAAAAAAAACCCTCTTCCCGCCCGTTTTACTGCAGTGGATCACAGTGAGGTCTTGATTCCAAACACAAAAGGCAGTGTTCCGTTGACCCTTCGGTGGCAAGAAACACCCTACGGTCTTCGATTATTCATATATGCCAAGACCTAGACGGTCCGCCAGGTATCGGGTTGTCTCCGCCTGCCATCGTTTCGAACGTTGCCTGATTTGGTAGTCGCCCCATGCGTGGCCGTGCCACGGCCTCGGCGAAAACGAGCCGCCGTTTACGGATGGTTGTTTCGGTGGTCTCGCTACGCATCATCTACAGAGCCTTGGCGTAGGAGAGGGTGACGTGATCAGCACAACGTCGGTGCTGGAAGGAAGTCAATGACTCGTAAGAGGACTTTGTGACGAACCGTACGAATCCAGCCAGAGTGTTCCGCACGAAGGGACCACGTCACCAGCGTCTCGACTACCGAGGTCGTCAGCATTCGTTCGGACTTCCAGGCCAAGCGGGACGGTGGTCCTACGATGAAACGTCGAGCCGAATCGTTTGAGGCATGCCCGCTTGACAGGGATCGGTCGGTCGAGTTCGAGGCGTACGTCAGAGTTTTCATGGCGTTTGCCGCCTAGGTAAAATATCTGGCCGTCTGTTTATACCTCTCACGTGATGCATGGATAACCAGCGGTAGGGTGAGGTTTATCTGTTTTAAACGCATTGTCTGCGTCTTTTGTCCGATACCGTGAGGCCTGTGTTTTAAAAAACAGTCGCGATGATTGGCATCATATTCGCGAGCCATTCAGGCGACGTCGAGACAATAGTGGCGTCATCGGCGTACAACATGATGTCTCTATTTGTCTTGAGTGGGCGTATTCCCAGTTCTGCTCTTAATACTGTACTACTAGTCGTACTTGAGCATATTAGGATTGTTTTAGCTGCTGTCATTTGTACTGTTTCCAACTGTTTTACGAGTTTCGCGTTCCCTTCCCGTACTTCTCCTGCATATTCTAGCTTTGGTACTATCACGTTCATCAAGATACATCTCTTAATCCTTGTGTTAAGGGTCGGGTCTGATAGGATCGCATCCATCTTGCCTATTTGTGCCTTAGCCATCCCTATTACATTTTCCTATATGTGTATCCCAAGAGCAGTCTTTTGAGATCTCTACGCCAAGGTATGTATACTGGTCTACGATCGGCAATTCATCTTCTCCGCACTTCCAACTGAAACGTACCGGATTTACCTTATCTTCGTTGCCAACAACCACTGCGCATTTCTTGACGTTCGCTGTCACCCTCCATTTCCTGGTGTATTCTAGCTCCTTCCCTGTTTGTTTCTGCAATCCTTCGGGTGTTTCTGATATCCCCACGAAGTCATCCACAAACATCAATCCCGACACCGTATCTTCCCCTACCGTGACCCACTGCCTTGCGCCCTCGACTGCTACTATCAGGTCGTTAATATGTATCTTGAATAAGTTAGGTGACAACGTACATCCCAGTGCAACTCCTTGTAAAATATCAACATACTTCGATATTTCCCTGTCCAGCATCACAGCACTTCTCGCACATTCCGTCATCTTTTTCATCATTCTCCACATCGTTCCTCTGATTCCTATTTGCCACAGTTTTTTCCACAATCCTTTTCTCCATACTGTGTCGTAGGCTTTCTTCACATCTAGAAAGAAACAGTACGTTGTTAGTCCCGCGTATTTCTTATCTTGAATAATATTACCTAAGGTGTACATATGGTCTACGCAGCTACGGTTAGGCCTAAACCCTGCTTGAAGGGGGGGGGTTACTCATTTGCTGCTTGCCTTAGTCATTTGACCATTGACCACGCATCCCTTTCGACGGAGCACCTTTCCTACTCCTAACAGAGACACCTCCAACAATTGGGCGCTCATTACGTTGTTTCCATATATTACATAGAAAATATTTGCTAATAGTATCCCCTTCCTGTTTGGCCTCCTTTGGCCACCATCAATCTCCTAGGAAAGCGATATTTTTTTCGCTGCTATTCATTGTATCAAACTCCTCCATATCACATTCGTATATTTTCCTCAGCTCCTCTTCTAACACATTCCGTTCCTCTTTTTATGTTTCACATTCTCCTACTCTGTGAGTTCTACTCTATTGCTTTGCCACACGGGCACATCTGTGCGTCTACTTCCTCGTCCCCCTCCCGGCTGCTGGTGTACCTCTTTCTTCTTTCTGACAGAACCAGGTCCCCTACACGAAAGTGCAGTTTCAGCGTTTTCGCGGAGTCCATTGGGCCGTGCAAATACGTTTTCATTCCTATTCCTTCCCTCAATCCCCCGTATATCTCTAATTATTTTTCCGATTCCCCCTTGTTTCTTAGCGCTAGCATTTCCTTTCTTTCTAACCTTTTTGCTACTTCTGCCTTGTATCTCTCAAACTTCCCGGCGGACATCATGTCTTCTTGGTTTCCCGCTATATCCTTCCAAACTTTCTCAACTACGCCATCTCACCTTATTCCACCTCGCCTTTTTGTTACCTTCTCCCATACAGCTCTATCAACTATGGCTGGCAACCTCTCTTTTGGCTTGTTCCTTACTCTATATTGCCAGTTCAACTTTCTCATTTCTCTATTTGTCTTGAGTGGGCGCATTCCCAGTTCTGCTCTTAATACTGTATTACTAGTCGTACTTGAGCATCGTGGGATTGTTTTAGCTGCTGTGATTTGTACTGTTTCCAACTGTTTTACGAGTTTCGTGTTCCCTTCCCATGCTTCTCTTGCATATTCTAGCTTTGGTACTATCACATTCGTCAAGACACATCTCTTCGTGCTAGTGTCAAGGTTCGAGTCTATTAGGAGCGCATCCATCTTGCCTACTTGTGCCTTAGCCTTTCCTATTACTTTTCCTACATGTGTATCCCAAGAGCGGTCTTTTGATATCTTTGCGCCAAGGTATGTATACTGGTCTACGATCGGCAATTCATCTTCTCCCCACTTCCAACTGAAATTTACCGGGTTTACTTAACATCGTTGCAAACAACTGCTGCGCATTTCTTGTCGTTCCCCGTCACCCTGTATTTCCTGGTATTCTAGCTCCTTCCCTATTAATTTCTGCAATCCTTCGTGTGTTGATATTCCCACGAAGCCATCCGCAAACATCAATCTCGACACCGTATCTTCCCCTACCGTGGCTCCCTGCCTTGCTGCCTCGACTGCTACTATCAGGTCGTTAATGTATATCTTGGATAAGTTAGGTGACAGCGTACATCCCTATGCAACTCCATGTAAAATGTCAACATACTTCGATATTTCCCTGTCCAGCATCAAAGCACGTTTCGCACATTCCGTCATCTTTTTCATCATTCTCCACATCTTTATTCTGATTCATATTTTCCAAAGCTTTTTCCGCATTCCACTTCTCCATACTGTGTCGTAGGCTTTCTTCACATCTAGAAAGAAACAGTACGTTGTTAGTCCCGCGTATTTCCTATCGTGAATAATATTACCTAAGTGGTACACATGGTCTACGCAGCTACGGTTAGGCCTAAACCCTGCTTGAAGGGGGGGGGGGTTACTCATTTGCTGCTTGCCTTAGTCATTTGACCATTGACCACGCATCCCTTTCGACGGAGCACCTTTCCTACTCCTAACAGAGACACCTCCAACAATTGGGCGCTCATTACGTTGTTTCCATATATTACATAGAAAATATTTGCTAATAGTATCCCCTTCCTGTTTGGCCTCCTTTGGCCACCATCAATCTCCTAGGAAAGCGATATTTTTTTCGCTGCTATTCATTGTATCAAACTCCTCCATATCACATTCGTATATTTTCCTCAGCTCCTCTTCTAACACATTCCGTTCCTCTTTTTATGTTTCACATTCTCCTACTCTGTGAGTTCTACTCTATTGCTTTGCCACACGGGCACATCTGTGCGTCTACTTCCTCGTCCCCCTCCCGGCTGCTGGTGTACCTCTTTCTTCTTTCTGACAGAACCAGGTCCCCTACACGAAAGTGCAGTTTCAGCGTTTTCGCGGAGTCCATTGGGCCGTGCAAATACGTTTTCATTCCTATTCCTTCCCTCAATCCCCCGTATATCTCTAATTATTTTTCCGATTCCCCCTTGTTTCTTAGCGCTAGCATTTCCTTTCTTTCTAACCTTTTTGCTACTTCTGCCTTGTATCTCTCAAACTTCCCGGCGGACATCATGTCTTCTTGGTTTCCCGCTATATCCTTCCAAACTTTCTCAACTACGCCGTCTCACCTTATTCCACCTCGCCTTTTTGTTACCTTCTCCCATACAGCTCTATCAACTATGGCTGGCAACCTCTCTTTTGGCTTGTTCCTTACTCTATATTGCCAGTTCAACTTTCTCATTTCTCTATTTGTCTTGAGTGGGCGCATTCCCAGTTCTGCTCTTAATACTGTGTTACTAGTCGTACTTGAGCATCGTGGGATTGTTTTAGCTGCTGTGATTTGTACTGTTTCCAACTGTTTTACGAGTTTCGTGTTCCCTTCCCATGCTTCTCTTGCATATTCTAGCTTTGGTACTATCACATTCATCAAGACACATCTCATCGTGCTAGTGTCAAGGTTCGAGTCTATTAGGAGCGCATCCATCTTGCCTACTTGTGCCTTAGCCTTTCCTATTACTTTTCCTACATGTGTATCCCAAGAGCGGTCTTTTGATATCTTTGCGCCAAGGTATGTATACTGGTCTACGATCGGCAATTCATCTTCTCCCCATTTCCAACTGAAATTTACCGGGTTTACTTAACTTCGTTGCAAACAACTGCTGCGCATTTCTTGTCGTTCCCCGTCACCCTGTATTTCCTGGTATTCTGGCTCCTTCCCTATTAATTTCTGCAATCCTTCGTGTGTTGATATTCCCACGAAGCCATCCGCAAACATCAATCTCGACACCGTATCTTCCCCTACCGTGGCTCCCTGCCTTGCTGCCTCGACTGCTACTATCAGGTCGTTAATGTATATCTTGGATAAGTTAGGTGACAGCGTACATCCCTATGCAACTCCATGTAAAATGTCAACATACTTCGATATTTCCCTGTCCAGCATCAAAGCACGTTTCGTACATTCCGTCATTTTTTTCATCATTCTCCACATCTTTATTCTGATTCATATTTTCCAAAGCTTTTTCCGCATTCCACTTCTCCATACTGTGTCGTAGGCTTTCTTCACATCTAGAAAGAAACAGTACGTTGTTAGTCCCGCGTATTTCCTATCGTGAATAATATTACCTAAGTGTTACACATGGTCTACGCAGCTACGGTTTTGACTAAACTCTGCTTGCCCTTCGCTTATTTTGTCTTTTTAGTCCATCATCGTTCCCATTCTACCGTTCAAAAGCTTACAAAATGTTTTGTCTGCTGTGCTTAGTAGCGTTGTCCCTCTATAGTTCCCGGGGTCAGCCTTATCTCCTTTCTTGAATAAGTTCAATACTACTCCTTCTCTCCACCTCCTAGGTGCGTACTCGTTTTTCCGTATCCAGCTATACAACCTAACCATCATGGCAAGCATTTCTTCTCCCCCGTACTTCTTAAATTGTTTCACTATTTGGTCTGCCCCTGCTGCCTTTCTCTTCTTAAGTTTAGCTACACACTTCTTTACTTCTTCCCTTGTGAACTCTCTCTGTAATCCTCCCGAACCAATGTCTTCTCTTTCTGATGTACCTACGTTCGCCTCTGCCCACGCGCTGATTTCCTTCTCAAATTCTGCGTCGAACGTTTCGTTGGCTGCGAGTGTTCCTAGCATTCTGTAATGCTCTACTAGTACTCCCCTTTTCCCCTTCGAACTACTAACCATTTTACCGTTCTGTGCTCTTAGACTAGCTATTCCCGTGTCTGCCTCTCCTGCTTGTTTACCAAGTATCCCTCTTACCCCTACCCACATCTGCTTCATCCCGCCCTCAAAGTCTTCATTCGTTTTATTTACTACGTCTTTCCATATCCCTTTCTTCATCTTGTCTACTATCTCTTTTACTTTCTTTCTAGCTATAGCATATTCCTCCCGCCCTGTCGAAGTTTTACTCGATGTATCCCTTGCGTGTGCCTTTCTCCTTACTCTTATAGCCTCTTTCACTTCTTCATCCCACCATGTTACTGCTCTGTTGTATAATACCAACTCTTGACCAACTGCTCCCATTCTTCTATTATCATAGCTCCTGCATCATCCCTCTCTATATCGTTCCTTGTTGTACATATTCTTTCGAACAGCTCGGAAACTGTCTCTGCATTGTTGGCCATCTCTTCTTAGAACTTCTCCCTTTTCTCTATTAAATCTAGTTAATCTATTCTCCATCGATTCAATTTCCTACCTCTTCTATGTTTGATGACTGTCTGTCCATATTAGACAGTGATCCGTAGTTCCTATGTCCGCTGAGCATACATGTAGTTCCGTTTCCTTGCCACTTCCTTTTCTACTACTATGGGGGTCCATAGTTAACAGGACCAAAATTGTTAGCAAAAATAGTTAAATATATAGGTTATTATCTCGTTGTGCTTGACGAACTTCAACATCTCTTCCCCATTCTTATTATTTGTTCCTTCCCCATATTGTCCAGTGTTCTGATTCAGTTTGTTTGCCTTCCCAATTCTTGAGTTAAAATCTCCCACTAGTACTACTTCTCCTTGCCTCTTATACTTCTGTGCATCTACTGCTACTTCTCGGAACTTCCTCTCTACAACTATTATCGCATTCTTCGACTCTGGGGGCAAAAATTTGTTCCTAAGAAGTAATATTTTGATCCCCGCTCCCCTGGTATCTTTATCGCTATGCTTTCGTCGAATTTAGTGTCTTTGATCACCTCTATTATGTCACACGGGTATTCTTTGGCTAGGAACCCCACACCCCCGCCCCCCCTATTCTTGCTATTCTGTCTCTTACGCTTTTTCCCTATCCATGCGTACTCACCAACTTTGCATCTAATCTCCGCTTCTTCTTTCTCCCACGTCTCATAAATTCCGACTATGTCTAGGTCGCGCTTACTTACTTGTTCGGCAATTTCGATCATTTCGCGCTCTTCCGTGGCGAAGCCACATACGTTCCATGATCCTATTCTCAGCCTCCTTTTCGGTTCACTATCCGCTCTAGTCTTACCTGTTATTTGTCCGTGGTCGCCACGAGTATTACTGTTATCTCTTCTTTGAGCATTATTTTCGTTTCCGTTCCTGTTGTTGTCTGCTTGTTCTGCGCCCCTATGTTTCTCCCCATTCCCTTTGAGCCACTTGCTGTTTCCTGCCTCCCCCTACCTTCGTTCATCCCAGGGCTACGTCTTAGTTTCGTTGTTCCATTAGCTATACATACTCTCCATCCTAGTCTTCCAACCCATGCCGACACTTTTTCTGTCTCTATCCTCTGCCACTCCCTGCTCGCTTTCCGCTTCAGAGTGAACCGAAAGTGTTCACCCTCTCGTTCAAGTTTCCTGTTGCAAAGAAATACAGTCCTACTTCGTCGCACCTCCTCTTGAACTCAATCCTTGTCATGTCGCTAGGAACTCCCTAATATCAGCACTACTAGTACTTTACCCTGCCAATTTTCTTTCTCCACCCACCCTTCCTCGCCGTCTTTCTCTTAATCTCTTCCGAGAATTTCTCCAGCTTGTTTGTGTTCATAGTGGTAGTGGGAAGTGTTCAAGTTACTGGGAATTCCCAATCCTATTACGGGGGTCCATAGTTAACGGGACCAAATTTTGTTAGTAAAAATAGTTAAATATATAGGTTTTTATGTACACCATTGGTCCTGTTTACTATGGACCCCCGTAATAGTACTCGTTGAGAGTCTGGTGTTTTTCAGTTCTTTTGCCGGAGCACAACACTATATAGTATCTCCAACACGGGCTCGTAGCCTGGAGCTAAGTTCAACACCCTTAACACAAGCAGCCCACGTTGGTGTCAGGCGATCTGCATGGTAATCATCCTGGCGTCCCACGATCGTATCTTCTATCTTCTTGCCCCGCTGCTGTACTGGTTACTTTCCTCCAGGGAGGTCATTTTTACCGTGCAAGGTCTCAGGGGTGGGGAGGGGGGTGGTGGCTTCTCCCCCTACCCCCGACCCTCACCCGCCAACGGGACATTTTCCCACGTCCGGAGTACCAGATAATACGAATACGTTTACACGGTATTAGCCGTTTCCGCCGTCACTTTCCGACCCGCGCCCTCCTCCTCGTTTGTTCGACCCCTCCTCCAGCCAATTGTACGGGGGATGTACATTGTTGTCTTTTTTCGCGACATGCCGTGGCATGCCGTGGCACCACCTGCCGCACAACCTTCCACGGCATCTTCCACGGCATGCCACGGAACCTTTCACGGACCTCCACGGCATACCATGGGACCCTCACCCTAACCCTAACCCACACCCTAACCTAGGTGCCCTGGACAATGAGGTGTCACGGGGGTTGCCGTTACATGCCGTGGGGTTGCTATGGAGGGCCGAAGTTGTAGCCGCGCCGGGTGCTATGGTACCACCCATGGCATGCCGGGCACGCCCCGTTACCATGTCAACGTCACGGCATGCCCACGACAAGGTCAAATAGTGTAGAACCCTGAATTGTAATAGCGGCTATGGCGATAGATCCCATCTCACATGCAGCCACGACCTATTGTACACGATAAACGAAACGGTTGCACGACAAGCTAACGTTCTACTTAAACCATAATTGAAATGCACATAAGCAAACAACAAGCGTAACAAACAACCCCGAGGGTTGGCGAGGTGGGGAGATATACAATATCGTCCTTTTTCGCGACATGCCGTGGCATGCCGTGGCACCACCTGCGTCGAAACCTTCCACGATATCCTCCACGGCATACCACGGGATCTTCCCAGGACCTCCACGGCATACCATGGAACCCTAATCCTCACCCTTTCCTAGGTGCCGAGGACAGTGGGGTGCCTTGCGTGACATGCCGTGGGGTTGCCATGGAGTGCCGTAGCGGTTGCCGCGGAGTTGCCATGGTACCGCCCATGGCATGCCAGGCACCCCTCACGGCGTGCCATGGAATCCTATACCACGCCATGGGATGCCCTGGGGATGCCATGAGATGCCGTGGGGATGCCATGGTATGTCATGGGTAGAACCATGGCGCATGCCGAGAGAAACTCAAATGGTGTAGAACCCTGGGGGTGTACTCATTATCATGCATGGCCGTAGTCGTATGACCACAGACCCTCGCATCCCCACAATGCCGGGACGGAGCACATCTGGTCTTGACGGACCAGGCAAGAATATGCTCACACCATGCGCGAAGCGTCGTGAGGTGTTACGCGAGTCGCATGAAAGGTGAGCTGCATCGTATTAACACAAAAAAACGCTTTATAGGCGTTTTTTCTTGCGTATAGATGACAGCATTATGGACTTGATTTAATGTCTGGTGTCGCCTCGTCCAGAGGCAGCAATGGGTGGGGGGGTGTTACTGTACATCTACCATCCCAGTACTCAAGGCAATGAGGGTGGGGGGGGCGGGGCGTTACTGAAAAAGTAACATGACAATAAGGACCGAGAAACATCCGCCGAAAAAACATTGCATCGACCATCACGAACTACTGGTGCGAATGAGGGATGACGTAATGCGAGAACTATACTATCTACGATCCATACCTCGTACTGCTGTACACGATGACATATATTGACCTCATTGCCTACGGCGTCGGTGGCGGCCTCAATTTCAAGCCCCGCGCTGGTCGCGATGTCCTCAGCCTCCGAGTCGGCGTCCAGGCCGATAGCCAGTGCCAGAGCGCTCAACAGCGATTTCAGGTCACGCTTCTCCAGAGAGATTGATCGTTTAAAAATACCCTCCACGACGTATTCGCAAAGACAAACAGCAGTCAAGCTCTGCCAAGGCGATGAACCTGTAATTCGCACGACTTCAGTGGCCCCGATTCTTCGGTGATTAGGGGTGTGTCCTTCTCGGTCTTTCCGGCGGATCTGTGCTTCGCGAGGGAAGAACACCAATGATTCAACACATCAATAAAATGACGACAACGATGGAGTCCATTGCGTCGATTCCCGTGAACATGTTGTCGTGGTTGCAAAAGCGATATTTCAAAGTATTTCGGAGTGCCAAACAGCAAGGAACATTTTTGTTGTTCAATAGATGGCGCCGTAATCCAAGTGCGTACAAAGCAACGCTTCCTAGTTGGTTGCCTTCGTCCACGTCTATCCCTGCCCATCATCCGGATCGGTCCCAGAGCCGTTCGCTCAAGTCTTCGCTTCCCCACCATCCGAAGGGGTTCCCTGCAACTCGACCAAGGAAACGCAGGTAGTCTTCGACCTATTTTCTGTCCTCGTCATCGTCGAAACAAATTGTCGCTGGAAGGCACGCGGACATGAAGCGGGCAGAACAAATAGTGAGTTGAGTTAGGGCCTTATTCTCTTTCAGAAAAGTATATATTTTATACGGTACACCTTTTGGCACCCTAAACGTTACGATGAACATGGTCTCGAGGTTAGCTTGTAACCTAAGGTCAGACACGGTATCTTTCGAGGCGACACCAGTATCGGCATCTCAGTTCGAGGTAGTGACTAGCCTGTGACCTCGTCGTCCTGTCGATCCATCCCCTACTCTTCAGATCTGCTATCTGCAGCGACCTGCGATAACACAGCAGGGGCAACAGCTACGGAGGCTAGCAAAATGTTACAAAACAACCTGCAACGTTGATATATGCGTCGTGATTCCGGTCGAGTCGGATCCGGAGACTACGAGTACCTTGTATACCAATACACATGCGCCGAGGATAAACAAATCGTCGGGGAGAAGCAATCGTACACGTGAATCACCGCATCATAAAGCAGGTCACAAGAACGGAGTGCCGACCTCCCTTCTTTGGCTTGCGGATGGTATGTTGAAATGCGACACAAGCTCAACCCTCGCCGCCACACGACGGTCTCGCGCCTAATGCGGAGACAAACAACTTCGATAACTTCCGCCTGTTGTGTTTCGTGTATGTAGCGTCCGTGAACTTTGTCGGATATCTTGAGTCGGATCGTTATTTGACATGTAATAATGCGGTTAACACGGCACTGCGATATCGCTGGAATGTTTATGCAAACACGCTAACGACAACACCGTAGTGTCCTTCTGTTGCTTCAGCTGTACGTCGTATACACGTACTGCTGCTGTACGTACAACATCACGCAAACAGAGATAGCGGACCGTTCCTTACGTGTAAACCTGCCGAAAACATTGTTTTTACCAATGGGCACATGTCGGACAACGTGCACGCCATGGGGGCGACTGTTTCCAGAGAAAATGTTTGGGGCATGTATAACACTACTGTAACTTGACTTGTGACTACAGTACCGATGTTGAACACGGGGCTCTACGAGACGACGACGGTGTCCTGACGGCCAACCCTCCAGGTGTCTCCGTCGACGAGGCGAGCAGGGCATTTCACGATATTCTCGACTCACCATCAAAATTTTGCACCACCTCCATGACGACGACGTCGCCGACATGCTACAGCTGGTTTGGGTTCCCTGCTGCGACGCTGAAGTCGATTCCGGCGCAGGTGTCGGGGCCAAAGGTGTGTCCAAGAGCAGGTGTTTCAACGAAAATTAACGGCTGTCTTCAAGGAATGATGACTCGATCGTCAGGTGAGAAATTCGTTGCATACTGGAAAAAACGGCGACATACCAAAAGTATAGGTCATTATCACTGGGGAAAGATAGACTAAAAATGTTCCGCAACGAACGCTACCAGAGCTGAAGGCCCAATGACTCGATTTCCCGCACATTCTCCCCCCATAAACCTAACTTGTTTCTTCTCCGAGAAATAGCATAAATATATACTTTTTCAGGATTCAGGGTCGGTGCTAGTTGTTACCTCTTCTGTTCGTAACAGGCAGTCCGTACGACAAGCCCAAGCAGGCTGGCTTTTAGCGTCAGCTGCGAACAACGAGCGACGATGCACTGCACGACTACCATGCAGCAGGCGAGCTTTTAGTGTCAGCACCTGATGTTATTTTGGCGTCAGCACGTGAAGCGACATACGCACGGCACGACTAGCGCATACGTAAGTACTTCGTCAGTAATAAACGTCGCGATGTTCCCGCATTCCATCACCACGGAAACCTGTGCCTTGGCATTTTTGACAGCAAATAAATGTACGTACCAGGTATCTTGAACAAGCACACGTTGAGCGAACACATATTCTTCCTTTTGAAACGCGACATGTGGACAGAGCAAAACACCATAGTTCTGCCTGCAACAGGAAATCAAGAGTACGAGAGAAAAGAGGATTCTTATTCAAGGGTTCTGCTCTGTTCTGCCTGGGGTTGCTGCTGCTGCTGCTCTGCTGCTGTACCGGTGTGTATGTAACTCTGCTTAGCGCTTATTCTATGTGTTCGGTGTATTCGCCCGCATGCCGTTACCATTGAAACATGTGGCTGGACAACTATGAGAGCAAACAAACGTACCATGCGTGGTTTACCAAGCAAACTCACATCGTCCCTTTTGAAGCTCGACATTGGGACAATACATGACAGAGCATTACAGAAAGGGGACAGGTCCTGCTCTGCTCTGTGTGCTACTGCTGCTGCTGCTGCTTCTGCTGCTGCTTCTGGCACTGCTACGTGCTGTTGCTGGTAGGTTTGGTTGAAACGCCCAGACAATCTCCGCAGAAACTTTGCTGTGTGCTTTCGAATTGTGTCTTAATGATATACCTGATACTATAAACTTACGTCTTGTCTTTGTTTCACTCTAGGACGAGCACCTGCTACGCGCTCAGCGAGTGTACGACAAATAACCGTCGCTTCTAAGGCCCATACAGGACAATTTTTCCATTTCCTTTTTCAGTGCATATATTTTTAACAAAACACATTTTAACGTGAAACAAACGGCCGCGAGCTACGTCGATAGCCCCAGGGTGTTTTCTTCGTTGCTATTCAATATTTATTTGCGCAACATTTTCGACCAAATTTCCCCCGAAATGCCCCGAAACACCTCCGAAAAACCAGGAAGCGGGCGTTAATTGCATCCGCACACACAGCATGCTCACAGATCAAGCCGTACAGCTGTACAGCGCAATGGCAACCAGGCGCTGCTGCTGTTTTAGTCGACAGGAGCAGCACAGGCAGCCGCTGGAGGGTCATCCTGCTGTGGGACTTTGCTTGAAAGTTTGCAGCCATCGGGTACCCTGTTTAACTTGCGTATTCTCAGGCGCGGCATGCTGCCGTGATCGCCTAACCAAGCGGGCGCCCCAGCAGTGGGTGCGTGTGTGGCCAAACTAGAGCTCTGCTGTGTGCGTGTGTGTCCCCAACAGGGCTCTGTGCGCGCGGGTGTTTAAATGTATGTGCGTGCGTGTGTTATATCGCACTATACTGTTTTCCGTATGTGGTGTATTGTACATACCAGGTACTATGTTACGGCAAGCTCCGCGGGGTGAGCTGTCAATGATCACCTAACTCGCCTCCTCAGTTCGTACGTTGGACCCTTCGGCAGTCCCAGTGGCTCCAGGACTTCGCTCAGGCGAGAGCAAAGCAAACGATGACCAAAACCCCGATTGCGAGCGATGGAGATACTCGATTATGGCCGCTATTACGCGGAATGATGTGTATATGCGAGCGAACAGTCGGTTTAGCCTTTAATCTATTAGGTTTTAATCATTCAGTTCACTTTTTAGGTATTCCACGTATTCTTTTACTTGCCCGCGCAGCGTCTAAAGACACTCGTTGTTGGCCCACGCGCTGCATGCGCTTTACACCTTGGTCAGTCGTTTTGCATTCAGCAGGCTGAAACCGTCTGCTGAATGAACCACCCATCCCACACCCACAGAGTATTCCGCCTCTACTCTGCGCCCAACGACTCGTGGCTGCATGCCTCGATTCGTCGTGCGTTTGCTTGCTCCCACGTCCCTCCGCCGCAACACCTCCCCAAGCCTGGTATGGTCCTCGGAATCTTAAATATAGGCGGCCCCGGATGACGGAGCTTTTCTGCCCGTCTCAGCCCGACCCGCCGCTTGAAAAAGCGGTCTAAACTGAGATCACCACATGCCCTTTCCTCCGCTGTAGCTGTAGGTGATTCTACTCCTCCAAGTCTTCTCCCCATTTCTAGCCAGACTCACAGCATGAACAAACGGTTTAGGCAGAATTTATTGCCAGCTGCTTCCTTTGGTTCAGGGTTGACGCTTGAACTGCTATCAATCTTCATCTGGACACCCCACTCGCCGCTATTATTGGCTCACGTCGTAGATTTCTTCGATGAATGTTTGCCGCCTCGAATGTCTGGAAACTCCCTCTTGACCTTGGTATCTAGCCGGTGTGCCTCGCTCGCTACTGTGGAAGCTGTTTCTCGCTCTTCCTTTATTGGCATCTCTCCGGCGGGCTTGAACGGCAGCCGGAACACTCGTGCGGTCTATACAATGCGTGAAATCTATCCAGCTGCCTGGGAGTGGAACCTGTACTCACCTCATCCGGATCCGGTTGGAAACTACTCCCATACTTACGTGTCTCCACCAGGAATACGTGCACCTGCAGCTGAGTAATACTCTCGAATATTCCAAGTAAGCCAGTTAAACGTATTCGCATACTCACGTGTCTATGACGTCCCTGAAATGCTTGCAATCGGTCATCGTGTACAACGGCAATCGGTCATCGTGTACAACGGATTCCACCAAAGTGTAATTATCGGCAAGCCTTCTACCCGACCCCCCGACCAGGTGCGCGAGCCATAAATCGACGGCATTGCCAGGTCGGAGCATTCATGAGATGTCTTGCTGCCCACTGCGAAGACCATCGTCCTAAGGTTTGGTACTGCACCTGTCGACGTAAATTTTGGCAAATGTTGATGTCAGGCATTACAATAGTCAATGACAGGCATGACAAACGTTTGTCCCCGGCCTTATACTCATCGGTGACAGCCCTGACAAACGTCAACGGAACCCATGGTGGGTGAACAGCTGGGGTGAAGCGCCGAACCCATCACGCGGAAAGTACTTCTTCGTCTCACTGAAGAGGCGAAGACTTGCAGTTTACCAAGAATGCGTTCTGTAGCCACTCTCCCATCGTTCGACAGATCCCTGCCCTCCAGTGTGTTTGATGAGACCGTAGCATACCGACACTTTTAGTGACGCGCACAGAGTGTTCACGGCTGTAAACGCCCCTCCTGCATCGCCCCAGAGCAATAGTAAATGTGAAACGCACATCTCTCAGTGTGAGGCTTTATCGAAAGTGCCTCCTTCGACGGCACAGGACACGTGAGCAAAGGATGTGCTAGCTTCTTCCACCAAGGACAACACATACTCGAACCTATTACCTGTTTGCAGCCCCTGCTTAAGGCCTGATATGTACATATCAGGGACCTTCCACGATAGTAGGGTGCTAGTGAGTGATACTGTCACTTGCGTGGTCACCCATTTGCTACTCCTGCGCTTATATAAGAGTACATACTTTACGTCCGCTGCTAACGCGGACTACCTACACTTGCCCCGGGTCAGAAAAGTTGTGCATGCCACGCCCGGACCACCAAACGTGCTGCGAACCAAGGCGAACCACACCGGTATCATTGCCTTCGGTGTGGCTAGCTTTGCGCCCTCGTCATTAAGGGTCCGCCGGCGTATACGTTGGTGGTATTGCAAGTACCATCCCTATTCAAATTTTGCCTCTTCACCTGACACAAGCTCGACTAAGAATATTCGTGTTTCCGTGGTAGCAATCAAACCTCTTCCCTGGCCTCCTTCTAACAGACGCGAGTTCTGCACTGAATCAATTACTTGGGTTGATAGGGCAAAGGGCGGACTTACGGGCCCCTCGTACCGTCTCGTTTCCCTTGGAGATAATCCGCAGCTACGTCCGTAGTAACTCGGCAACGCCATGAATGTCACAAGTTTTCATAATTCCAGTCGTCTTAACAAACATCGACGTTGATTGATAAGGCATGTTATGACGGTCACAACGCGGTTGATTATCTGGTTTCGATCGCGTTTACAGGTTGTATGCATGCACAACAGGTGGCCCATGACGTGTACAAAAAAACCTTTGACTCAAATTTCTGTACCACTCTCTGTTGCCGGTGCAATCCCTTCGCCTGCACCAAGCTCCGCAAGGGTAAGTCCCTCCGATGCTAGTCCCTCCGGACCTCAGTACGCTTTACAACAAGGTGCATCGTCTGGGAAAGCTTCCCCGAAGCTATCACCTGCAAGCAGAACACGCCAACCTTGACAGGTTATTCGGCAGCAGGTGACGAGCTCAGGGTGACTACTGCAGGTCCGTGGCGCATTCGATGAATCGCGCATCTCCCCTGTGCCGCGTGGAGGAAAGTCTCTGACTTTCGAGCAGCCGAGTCGACGACGTGCAACTCCCTTCCCCAGGCGTACGGCCTGAAGTACTTCACCGGCCACAACACCGCAGTCACCTCCTGTGCCGCGGATGACTGCCCAGCGTTGCCTGATTGACTCAAGGCCACAGTACACTCGATGACCCGCTCGGAGTTCGTGTGTATTTGGCGAGACTCTCTTTGTTCTCAATCACTTGCATGTGTTGGACGTTTCTGTCTGGCCGGGACAGGTTCGTTCGTTATGCTAGTGGCCGGTATTGAGGCACGTGTTCACCGATCAGGAGCCACGCTAACCAAGGGACTCACATTTCCCAGTACGTTGGCCTGAGCAAGTTAAGCATAGCGTTGATCTTGGAGTGTTGTAGACTTACCCCTGAATTGACCACTGCCACTCATGCATAACGTTGTCGAGACACGCCGGTCTGTTCTTATCGTTGGGCTCCGTTTACCAGCCAATTACCATTCTCTCTGATTTGTTTGGGCGTGACTCTGTTACCTCCTTGATAGTACCGGTGGTGGCTCTGGAGCCGGTTACCTTTAACTCCCGTTTCGTCGGGCTTGACTCTACTTACCTTCTCTGCCGTATCCGTGGTAATTCCGGATCCAGTAGCCTTTCTATTTCATTGATGACCCTCCTGGTTTGCCTCAAGAGTGTGGCACCCAGTTGAAAAGCCTTCTGACTTCGCCACATTGATCACACTCCCGTATTCCTTAAGGATTATTACCTTATTTTCGAGCATTCGATCCCTGAGCACGGTCGCCAGGATAATAGGAACTCCACTCTTGGCTGTTTCGTGTTTCGGAGCGAACTCTGTATGCATTTGGAGTCGATTTTTCTATTAGTTCCAACGTCTTCACCTTGGGGTCGATTGTCCACTTTCTGAATCACCCATTTACTTTGGTGTTCATTAACCTACTAGCCTCTTCCTCGTAGGGGAGGTCCACGACCACTCACAGCAATCCTTACCTGGGATATCCTTCAAAAAGCTCCCTGTTTGGATCGTAGGTAGGAGCGACTCGTCCTCGGATTGGGTTGACCGCCCAAAGTACAGTAGTCCCCTTATCTAACACACCCTCTGCCAAGGGTTGGGTTAACAGCAGTAATTCCCTTACCTAGAATGTTCTCTCACCGCCCCCCCCTTTGCGATTCAGTCGACTGAGCGAATGCAAGACATCGAAAAATATCTTCATCCACCCTGTGTCTATCGCTGTGACGTATCCACTGGAAACAACGACAACTATTTTCGGTGGGACTCTCAACTGTTGCTTTGGCCGATTCCTGGTGTCGTGGTTACGGTTCGGATTCTTTGTTAGGCGTACATGCTCCATCCTACGCTCATTACCGTCTCTATTGGCATATTTAACCATTTTGTTCCGGCCACAAATTACCGTTGTTATACCCGGTAGCGCGGTTTATTTCCTGGCTTGAAGCGTGTACCAGATAGTCCTCATAGGTGTTTAAAGACGTTGTTCGAAACAACATGCGCAGCTGTATACCTAGAGGGTCTGACTTTTGACGTGTAGATAAAATTAGATATATCCCCTTTATGTTTCGTTTTTCCTTCTCTTATTCATCCTTCCGAAACCTGCAGCAATCAGGATACCGTGGTAGTAAGGAGTGTGCGTGGTACAATGAAAAACTCATCTGACACACCTCATCAAACACGCCACCGCACAAATGCATGTTTATGGTATTAACTCTTGGATATGCGTTCATGAAACAAAGATAGAGACTCTGCAAAACTCCAACACGTACAGACACGATTGTTTGGTGCACACCTGAACGATAGTGCAGCATTTCTTTGTTTCGTTACCTTGCATGTATGTATACTCCCAGTACTATACACTGTACTGCAAAAGGGCTTGTAGTTCCTTATGTCATCGTGGGCAACGTCCAAACTGCTGTGGGGACAAGATACGCGACCGCACCCGAATACGGCGCGCACACGTGCATGCTTGCCCGTCGATGCCATGCACAGAACTGTGTCAGAATACGAGCCGGCTCAATAGGCCAACCAGGTGCCCATCATAAGTCATACAGAGCTCTTTGCGCGTCTGATATCGGAGCATCTAGGACAAATACTCGTAGAAAGCATATGTTAGATACGTGCGCACTGCTATAGGGCAGGGCATTATCCTCTGCCACCCACTGCCCGCCTTTCACGACGGCACCCAACCTCACGTCGTCTGCGCTAACGCGGCAAGTCCTTTGCCGCAGCGACGGCGCTAAACTTCACGCCGTCCAGGCCAAGATGCAGCCGTTTGCCACGGCGACGGCATAACACTACCTCACGTCGGCTGGGCGAACGTGGTTCAGCGTTCGGAATAGAAATTAGGTGAAGAACACTGCCACGGCGCCGGGTACAATCTTCTGCCTCACATCGCCGGCCTTTGCTATGACGACGGCACACAATATCACGTCGTCAAAGCAAACATGGCAAATCGTTTGCCGCAGCGGCGGCCCAAACCTTCACGTCGCCTAGGCCGAATTGGCAGAGTCTTTTGCCACAATGACGGCATGACACCTCACGTCGTCTGGGAATAAGTGGCACAACCTTAGCCCTAATGACGGCACATAACCTCACGTCGTCTGACCACAAGTGACAGAGCCTTAGCCACAACGACGGCACATAACTGTTGTTAATGTATCTAAGTGGCAAGTGGTACGGTGCTGTAGTATCCACTACCATCAGTAGCACAGCCTTTGCCCTGACGACCGCAAATAACTGCTGTGAATGTATCGAATACCGTGAGTAGCACAGCCTTCGGCCTGACGACCGCACATAACCTAACGTCGTCTGAGCATAAGTGACATAGACTTTTCCATAACGACGGCACATAACATCCCGTCGTCTGAGCGAAAGTGAATTCATCTAAGTTGTAAGTGGTACGGTGCTGTCGTATCCATTACCCATTGCGTAACCACAGTGAGTGCATTTCAGTTGCAAGTGGTACGATGCTATACTACCCATTTCCGATTATGTACTACCCATTTCCGATTATGTACCGGAGTAAACGCAAACTAAACCCCCACAAACCCAACAAAACTCACGTTTCAAGGGAGAGCTCACCATCATCTGCCCCTATAATGACAAGTGCCCACCTTCATTCTCAACATGTTATGCCCTCAGTGCTTAACTTCACTGAACGCAACCCACGGGGGCGCTCACCTTGCCACAAAACCAGACCCCAGGACACTCAACAGCACACAAACCCCCCAAACTCCTAGAGTCCTCACAGCATCCAATCGTGAGGGAAGGGCTCACCTTCACCTCCCCCCTCAGCGATAGCATATTGACAAGTGCTTACCTCCACTTGCAAAGTGCTACGCTCATCAGTGCTCACCTTCACTGAGGTCAATCCGCGGGGGCGCTCCCCTCGCCATCCTCTCTGCTAGTAATAACGGGTTCTCATTTCCCAGCATGTTACCATACCAAGAGTACCAAGCATACTGTCATACAACCCCAACAACAGCCGATATGCGAACATCTCAGGCATGCTATCATACCAAGAAGGCCAAGAGTACTATCCATCATGCAACCCGAAACAACAGCCGAAATGCACATCCCACGCTTCCTATGGTAAGAATACCAGACGTACTAGCATACAACCCCTCTCGTTGATACGTGCAATCTAGGCTATATTCAACATGAACACGTGCAAAGATGGCAACTCACTCGTAAACAACAGGTGCAGAATACCGGTATATCGCCACGGTTGTGCTGATCTTACGCTGCAGGTGTGGCATCGTCGTTGTCAGTTCGTGCCAGGTCTGTGTGCTGTGCGTGTGGCTTTAGTTCATCCCCGCTCCAGAGCAGAAACCACGGACTAACAAAAGTTGTCAGATCATACCATGGGTCACAGCCAGTATGCGGATCACTGCTGTGTCTATACCTAGTGAGTACGTTTGCGTGGGTGCATACCGGGTGTGGTCCTTCCTGTATCACTCCCTTCTTGTGCGCGCACCAAGGTTGTTTTTGACGGACACGCAAGATAACAACAACAATAGTGTACCACGAAGTACAGCAACGCACGTACAGAACTATACTCGCGGCATCATCAGTAGTATTGTGGACGAATAGTAAACTACTAACACAACCTGTGGTGCACCTAACTCAGCGAAGCGTTCTTCCTGCGACTCAGTTATATTTCTGATGGGCTATGTTTTTTTTCTTAGGTTTTCGAGATTCCTGCGTACCAGGACTCAATTTTGTATCAGGTCCATCGCTATCGCTACCCTTGCAGCATTACACGTTTACCCCCACGTATGCGATTATGTATACATCATGCCCACCCAAACAAAGCAATCTACCAACGCCCCCTATTGTTTTGTGTGCTTATGACACCGCATTGACCAAAACAGGTGCGATTGAAGGCTGACCCAGTTCGTAGTGGTAGTATGTACTTTATCATGACTTCTTTATACGGTCCATCCAGGGCCAGATGTCCGCTCATACCAGGTACTCGTTTAAGCTCTATCTGGAGGTTTTGAGTGTGGCGCTCGGAGCCGTTTTTCTTATTCGTAGGTGAACGCTGCTGTACTTCATACACACCGGTACTTGATAACTATATGCCGCTATTTTTTATAAGTCGTAGGCATAAACTGTCGTAGTTCATGCTGCTGCAGTCCTAAGGTGCAAGTTTGATTACTTCATGCATGTAGTATATCCCGGGGTCACAGATGTGTGGCTGTTTCAAGGTTGTGCGATCCGAATAGAGGTGAAATATGGTTGTCAAGACCGAATAGGTCGAAGTGATAAAACGATTCTATTTCGTCCGCATTTGGAAAGACATACCAGGTATAATACCTGGTGTACGGTTCGTGCGAAACTGAACCAAGCGTCGTGCCCCCCCCAGGGCATGTGGCAGATAACACAAGAACCATGCTCGCCGTCCGTGTGCTGCTCGTGGGCGTGTACTATTAACAAAACATATGCCTGAGGTCGTCAGAATTACGGTTTTCACTCGCTCTTTAGCCTTTCAAGATTGTCCAGTAAAGGCATTGAAAACACGTCCTGACAGCTCGCCATCCCGGCATGGACTATGCTTTTACCACACTTTGTATCTCGCCTACTTCATGTCCCTATCAATAGTGCTATCTCGGTGGCACGGCGGTAGTACATTTCCGTGCGTGCTGTACGAGGAAACCTGGTGAGATATGCCCGAGTGTGTAATACTACCAAACAGTTAGTACAATCATATTTTTCTCAGAATGTCCAAACGGTAAAATCATACCTGGTAGGATGTTCACCAAGACGAAAGCACGCACTTTCTTTTAGAATATCATTACGATCATGGACCATGACATTGGCTATTACTCGCGGGATCTTCCACACCTTTTCGCTGACAATAAGAACTGCGACTCCTTTTTCGCAGGTGATCATACCCGTGGTGTTGGCACATGTATGTACCGTTTGTACCGTAGTATACTGCAGGTCGCCAGTTTGCGTTTTTTTTCCATCTTCAGACATAAACCTCCTACTCATTAATAGTGTCGATACTAGAACTACTAATATAATTGCAGCAGTGCCTGGAGATGTTCTTGGCACTGCTCGATGCCTTGGATACTACTGCTGTGACCGGTTGAATGTTCCCTTGACAATGCAGGGAGCCAGCCCAGACACTTCTTGTTTGCCTTGCCGGGACTTCACATGAGTTTGGTGGCACCGCCCTACTGTTGACAGGACAAACGTATCTATGCAGCCGACCGCAGGTAGTACTCGAGCTAACTGAAGCAGACCCAGAACCTCACAACTCAGATTCCATGCATAGTTGTTAGCGTTGGCGTGTGTCAGCCTACCTCTCCCTTCTGCTTGCTCGAGATCGACAGCAAGCATCCCGTCAGCATTTCGTTTGTCTACTGTACGTGCCTATCAGAACTAAAGAAACGATTCTAAGGTTATGATACAATCTTGTCACACCCAGCAGGCCTTTCGATGCTTTCCGTCTGCGCATATGAACGTAAACACGATCGCAAACAACCGCTCGTCCCACGCTCCTGCCCATAGTCACAAGCTGCCAGGCAACCACAGGTAGCCCGCACGCCAGTGTGATACTGATACGGGCTTACTTGCTGCCGAGCTATATCCAGCTTATGACGAAGGACAGCGTATTATCATATTTAGGTGTACGAGCTGCAACATGTATACAGCAGCACATGTACTACAATAAAAGTATCGTGGGTCGCTACTCTGTTCTCCAGCATATACATACATATATGTTCACTATCACCGCAGTAGTGGTCTGTTACGTCCTAGATTGTTGTTGGTACAAAACCCGTCAATCAATCGCACACGATAATTCATCCCATATTACTGCTTGCATCTCCTCTGAATATGGCAGATTTGATCCTGTTCACGTGCCATAACTCATGTATTGTTGTCACGGGTTAGCTACTTCCTAGACGCGAATGGCAGCGCCACGCGGCTGACAGTCCATCTACCAGCTGTCTGTCTGGTTTCGTTCGTAGTGCCCAAACATTTTTCCTGTCCATAGAGAAGCGCACACAGCACGCACGTCGCCGTGGACACGTACTCTTAGGCTACACTGCTCTGTATTGTCTGACGCCGACGGGTGGGGCATAGTTAACGAACGAGGATGGAGACGGCAGACGGCCGACAGCTATCGGGCGGGCTAGCAGAGAGAACTTGGCTATACTACTCGTACGACAAACTGCTGCCGCTACCTGCCTGCTTCGGTTTGCCTGTTATTCTCCCTTTGTTCCTGTCTTACTCTGTTTACAAGTAGTGGTGTTGTATACTTTCTCTTTTTTTTCCAGATCGTTCTTATCAAGTGTCTGCCACATCCTTCGCGGGGGGGCATGACATATTGTTTTTTCTATTTTTTCTATTAACTTTTTTCGTTCGATTTGTTTGTTTTGTTTGTGTTTTTTTCTTTGTTTTCTTTGGTTTCTCTATTTCGTAAAATATGTATGTCGTGCTTGTCGTATCCAGTATGATAACATGGCATCACATTGTCCACTAATGCTGTGATTACTGTATACGTGGCAACGCAGTATCTCTGTGGCGTAGTTTTGTGACCACAGAACTTGTATCTACCTACTAATAGGATAGAAGAATCGGCACGGACACTGGTTGCGCTGGATGTCGACGTGTAGAAAGAACGGTACAGTGTGACGCACACACAAGGCGATACTACGTGGTCACGTGTGTAGTAAGCACAGTAGACAATGCAATGGCATGTCCTCATACTGGATACGACAGGCCCGACATACAAATTCGATGGAATAGAGAAACGCAAGAAAACCAAGAAAAATAAAAACAAAGGAGACAAATCGAAGAGCGAGAGAAAAAAAAAAAAGTAGAAGAAAACACTTGTTTGCCCCCCCCCCCCCCCCCCCCCCCCACAACAGGGGAGGTGGCAGACATTTGAGGAGAACGAGCTAGAGAAAAAAATAAAAAACAGAAAACACCACTACTGATAGACAGAAGAAGACTGAGAACCAAGGGAAAATGAAAGGCTAGTCAACCCACAAAGCACTCTCTAGGTAGCCGCAGGAGTTGGTGGTGCTAGTAGCATGGCCAGATTCTGCCTGCTAGTCCGCTTGGTACATTGCTACCGTATCTGCCGGCTCCGTCCTGCGTTCGTCAACTATGCCCCTCCCTCGGCGTTAGGCAATACGAAAGAAGCAAAGCAGGCTCGTCATCCACCCACACCACACGACTCCTTTCATAAGGCTTTATAATAGTAGAAAGGACCAGAAATGAATAAATGAAAACCACAGAGGATCAAGCGTAAGAAATAATAATAGAAGACAAAGGAAGACCACGTTCGATCCAGCTGCACCAGTTGGTGGAACGAGTAGCATATGCATGTTTTACTTCCTAGTCGCTCTGGTGCCTTGCTACCCTTTCCGCCATCTCCCTCCTACTTTCGCCCACCGCAGTTTCCTTTGTACTCCTCCTGTTCACCCCCCTCCACGCATTCCCTTATTCGGGTTTCCTTCCACTCCTCCTGTTGCACCCCCCCCACCCCCCGTTCCCTTGGACATCACCCACGGCCGAGGCTCAGCGCTGCCAACTCAGCTCAGCCTCATCGTCGTGCCGCCTCGCCATGAACCGTTCGGCTACTTCGAGGACCCCCGACACCACTTTCCCGCTATTTTGCTGCAGTGGACCACAGCACAGTCTCGACTCCAAACACCAAGGTGGCGAGTTCCGTTTCCCTTCGGTACGACGTACAGCAGTGTATCACGACTCGAACTTGCTTTTTCGCCTGGTGTGTGCTCTTCACATTGGTGGTAGAACAACGCATCAAGAATATGCATACCCTCCGCTTTCCTGCAACCAACAGACAACAGTACGACGGCAAATCCCTGCAAAACCCAATGAAATCAGTAACTGCCAATACCGCCGCATCTGCAATAAACCTCTACTCACTTGCTCCTAATTCGCCAACCCGTCAAAATAATGAATATTACTTCCACCAGTAATGCGTGTATCAATTTTATTAGCGTCGAATATGACGTGATAGTGGCCGTCCGCAGTCGGTTCTTCGAACATGTGCGCGAAACATTTTGCAGACAACATGCCTTCGAAAACGTCCCACCGGTTCATGGAGCAGAAGCACCTTGCGTGTTGTTGGGTTTGTTAAATGCCTGAGGATGTTCGGGCCAAACTTTAGCCGCTAACAGTAGCCTTTGTCCCTACGAAAAACATGGACTGGGTCACCGTCTGCTACTGATTGTTGCGGTCAGTAACATACCAAATGAGCGGCAGTGAAGTAGCTATTGAATTAGGAATTCATACCGTAAGCCATGTGGGGCTTTTGACTTTGAACAGTCTTATGAAATCGATAAAAAGTTGTAATGTAGCTTATATTCAGGGACCACCACCCCTCCCCCATCCCCCCTTCTCCCCATCCCAAGTCTCACCGCACAGGTAAAAAAACATAGAACATGTACCCCGTGTAGGGACGTAAACACGATAATATAACATGCCCGCACCAACGAACGATGCATTTACGGTCGCCCTACCCCTCGTCATCGAAAAGGAATACACTGGATTGCACCCCGCGTTCAACAAGCAAGCGTTACCAAGCAGCCAAGGCCACCCCCACTACGCGACTGACGTTTTCTCTTCCCCGGCACCACGAAAAACAGCGAGCACCCCCATTCCCCCTACCGTAAGGCTCGTTGAAAAGATGAATAAGAGCGCGCGAGCCGTCTGTAACCAATAACACTACTAGAATAACATAGTAAGGCGCCAACATAATGCACACAACGGACTGGCGCCGCATTTTCCATCACGCCAGTCAACGACCAACACTTTAAAATTGTATTCCGAGCAAACACGACCAACTCATCCCGAGACTATTTGCACAGTACGTAGGCACCGTCGTCCGGTGCTTCACAACATAGGCGGGACCTAAAACCCAAATGCGACAACAGCCTCCCCGGCGTTTTTGCCAGCACACCCCCCCTTGCCAGCAAAATCTGGATAAAAAAAAGAAAAAATGCCTTCACCTGCGCTCACAGTACGTAAAGAATCACTGACGTGCTGGCTGCGTACAAAAGGCAGCAACTGCCAAACCAAGTCGCCCCACAAGCCTAAACCGCTAGCCCATCCACCGACAGAAACGCAACGATGGCCGTCACAATTTGAGATAAACAACAAAAGGTGTCCCGCACCCCTTGCCCTCAAGCCTCGTGGTATTGAATACCAAACAGAAACGTTTAAATGCAATTATACATAGCACAAAACACTCAACGTCGACGTACCCTTCAGATCATACCCTCTCACCCCCCTGGCGCCGAGGCTGGTCGTGTAGACAAAATCATAGGCATGCAGCCTGTATCACACCAAATCACAACGAACCAGTAACGGACTGAGACGCGGCGCTTGCCACAATTCCAAGCAAGGACAGACCCGGTTCCCCGTACGCAAGCACTCGTCGCACACCAACATTTCTGCGTCGTCGGGCTATTGGTATTCGTAATAAGCATGAAAAAAGTAAATACCACACCATTCGGCAACTGAAGTCGCGCAAGCGCCACCTACAAAACAATTTTTACAGTGTGTGCCACAACAGCAATTGCAGAAACAACGCGCCGGCCCATGCACGGGCTAACGCAATAATGGTCGTCACACAAAAGAGAGACAAAACCCTTCTGCCGCCCCCTTCGCCCCCCCCCCAAAAAAAAAACTAAACGCTGCCTATGTTTCAAGATAACAACGAGGAAACACTCGAGGCTTATGCAGCTTTCAGATCATACCCTCTCACCCTTCTGGCGCCAAGGCTCGTCGTGCGGGCAAAATATAGACATGCTCCTGTACCAAACAAACCCACGACAATCCATTAACGGACTGAGACGCGGCGTATGTCGTCACTCCTAGCAAGAAGGGACCTCTTTCCCCTCGAACAAGGACTCCTCGCACACAAAAATAACTACAACGACGCGCTATCGGTATTCAAAGTTACGCGAACAACAAAACAAAACATGCTACACCATTGGCCGAATGACGTCGCATTTACCAACGCGCTTGGGGAATACCAACACACTTAAGGAATAGAAACAAGCAACCTCGCCTCCCCCACCCATCGTACAGAGAATCGGTAAAAAAATACTGGAAGACTGCCCTCACTCGTCATGTACTTTTCTTGTAGCAAGCGCGCCGCCCACACCCTGCCAAGTCAGCCCACTTGACAAGCAATAAGGAATGTGCGAGTAGCCATGGTGAGCCAACGCATACCACAGGTTGTATTTGACGAGTACACAGTGCGGCTACACCCAAGTATGAGAACGACAACCATCTACCGTCATTCAGTCCGGCGAAGGCCCTCGCGCGCCGTCGTTAGGTCCCGTTCGAGCGTGTCTATGTAGACTTCGTCAGGTTCAGCTGCCACCTTCCCTGTCTGGAGCTCTGCCCGTAGACGCTTGTATTCATCTCTTGCCCCTTGTCTTTCCTCTGCCAGAAGCTTTCGGGTTTCGATCGCCTGCATGCTCTTTTCCTCCCCAACTTTAGCGAGTCGCGCTTTCTGGAGGTCGATGTCCGCCTGCTGTTTTTCGCGAGCAAGGTCGCTGTCTATATTAGGCGCGGCACCTACCGCCGCAGTCGGATTCGACAAACCCGTCGCCAGCTCGCGACGCATGTTCGGCAGGACATCGTTGAACGCTTCCTTGGCCTGTTCTTTCGGCGTTTGCATGCTTGTTTAGCTCTCGCTTTCGCTTTAAGTTTCTGCGCTTCTAATTTCGACGTCGTGCTCCCTCCACCAGCAGTAGGTTTCTCATCTCCGCTCGACTCATCCTCGCCGCCGGAGTCGGACAGTCTCGCTTCCTGGGCGATCTCCTCCGGGATGGACGTCTCGTACAGCTCCCGTAGCTCGGTGTACCGCTCGCCGGCTTCGTACAGGTAGAGGACGTCCGTATCACGTGCACAGGTACGTGGCGGGGGCGGGGGGGGGGGGGGGGGGGGGGGGGGGGGGGTACTCATTTGTTGCTTGCCTTAGTCATTTGACCATTGACCACGCATCCCTTTCGAGACGAGCACCGTTCCTACTCCTAATAGAGACACCTCCAACAATTGGGCGCTCATTACGTTGTTTCCATAAATTACATAGAAACATTTTGCTAATCTTATCCCCTTCCTGTTTGGCCTCCTGTGGCCACCATCTATCTCCTAGGATAGCGATCGTTTGCTCGCTGCTATTCATTGTATCAAACTCCTCCATGTCACATTTGTCTATTTTCCTCATCTCCTCTTCCAACATTTATCATGCATGGCCGTAGTCGTATGACCATCGACCCTCGCATCCCTACAATGCCGGGACGGAGCGCGTTGGGGTTTTCACGACCAGGCAGACATTGCTTGCATCAAGCGTGAAGTACCGTGATGTGTTGGGCGAGTCGTATGAAGGGTGAGCTGCATCCTACTAACAACCACTTCAGCGGGGCGGGGGGGGGGGGGGGGGGGGGGGGGTTGTCTCTGGGGTGTGTGCAAAGGGACCGCTGTGTCAAAACAATGTTATCGTGGACCGCATAACATTCCTTCATGAACAAAATCATCACCAGATGCAACAGCGAGCACCCGTGACAGAGACGTTCAGAGCCAATCCCCCACGCAGGTCGCCATCGCTGCCATGGTTGGGTTTGTCCCATTCAGTTGCCCGCGGTCGCGCGACCGTACAACGCCACGCCAACGGAGGCGTGCCGCCACCAAAGTCCGCGAGCGGCGAGAGTCGAAAGATGACCTCCAAAATTATCACTTTCTTTCATTGGGGGTCACCGTCAGAGACCTCGACTCTGCAGGTCAGAAGCGTGGGGTAATGTCCTCCCGTTCCTGTTTGTCTACGTATTTTTCTATGTATATACCTCTAGATGTACGTATTGTTATCTACAGATGTACTTGTTTTCTTTGGGGGGAGGTGGGTGGGGTGGCCGGTGGGTGGCGGGTTGTGGATGCGTGGTCTTTGGGTGGGTCATACAAATAAATTTATACGCATGAATTGGCAGTAAGACCAAGCAACATCGAGCATGCGCCAGCAGTTAACTTCGGTAGCGAGGCACACTCAACACGGAGTGAAAATGTCTCGATTCGACACAAAAAATGCAAGAGCAACCAGAAACCATCTTTCTCGTATTTGTTTCTTGGCAGAGGGCCACAAACAAAAGCAGAGGCACCAACATCCTACACTCAGAGGGGGTACTCGTGTGTGGCCGTACTGGCATGGCGGGGGGGGGGAGGGAGGGGTACTCCACACCCTGGCACTCGCATCCGCACAATGTCGGGACGGTGCACGTCGGGTTTTTACGCGTACCTATATAAACCAGGGAAACCTCCACAGTCATTCCCAGCCTATTGCCGGCCGTGGAAAGCGCTGTGCATTGCGCGATCTTCTGGTACCAAATCGACAGAGACCACAAAAAAACATGGCCGAAATGAACATGAAATCAACAGCAACTTTGGTGTCGGGGACAGCTTCGTCGCTCGCGAAGGTGAGTACAGGTACGGACCTCTTGAAGTCGATGCACCTCCGGCGGCATGGGCAAGCGGGTGTACTTCGCGCGCACGGCTACTTGAGACTATTAGATCGGATGGACGAGCGTTGCAGTATGATAGAACATGATCCCAGATGATAATAGGCTTCATCGCATTTGTTAACGTTTCGCAAAAAATTCCGTGAACGAGAGAAATATAAACAAACTCGTGCATGCTCTGTCTTCCGAAACGCTTCGTCTTCTGCGTTAGGCTGGCTTCAAGATATCTGACGACGACCACTTCCACAACCTTAGGCGTGGACAAAGCTATCAGCTGAACATGACGCCTAGCAAACTCAAGGGCATGTACAACATCACTCGCAAGAAGTTGGTTGCAGCTCCGACTAATTGCAAGCAGTCAGGGATGGGCGAGCCCTTCTGGAACTTCTGCTCAGGTGATACCTGCTTGACGTGGGATTCCGGGGCGGACAACAGGCCTGCGTGTATTGCCAGTGTAATTACATGTTCGTGCGGAGGTAACAGTTTGCTGCTTACGGCTTCGGCTGGATTCTAATCTGCCTGCTGCTGCTTGCTGTTGTAGTGCTGCTGCCTATTTCATGTGACGTTGTTCCTCCTTACTGCTGAAAACGCTCTGCCTTATTAATTGCTGTACTTTGTTACCTGTTACGTGCTGAGTTGCGCTGTCTACTCTCGGTCAAGTCAGCTGCTGCTGCTGTTTTAACGATATACCGTAGCCCATTCACATGTTTTTTTTTTTTTACCGTTCGTTGTATAGGGAGTCATGGTGTGTACTCTCGGCCTGTTGCTCGGTGCGTTTTACGCTGTGTACTGCTGCTTGCTTCTGTAACGCACCTGCGTTTAAGAGTGCAATGGTGCCAGTGTTGTGATACTTCTTATTGCTGTGCATCCCGTTCGCGGTGTTTGGTTTTGTTGGCTTGTGTCGAGTCACTGTATCAACCCTCGATTTTTGTTTCATTTTTGAACAAAATGTTTCGTTGTTTTTGTGTTTCGAGTCGCGACACGTCCGACCTGGGCAAGGCGAAGTCTGCTGCCTGTTGTTGGTTACAGTAGTAGTGCTGCTGCTCGTTGCTGCCTGCTGCTTGCAGATGCTTGAACTCCACCCGAGCCGTTATTTGGGATCAATGCTCGTGTCTGATTTTGCTGGTATGCTGCTATTAACCAAATGGTATTGATTACAGTGTGACGGGTCTTAATATGCACTCTCGGTCCCCGTCCCACTCGACGGAGCAGTGCAGACAACGTGAAATTCGCCCTTTCCAAGATTATCGTGTTTAGTTACGCAAGTTCAGATACCGCACATACGCACACACAGAACGTGAGCCCCAGGGTACACGTTTGACGGCGGAGATGTCACCCACCACCACTACGCGCTGACCGCCGCGCCTGCTGGTTGAACGGTATGGGGGTCGACCTTGGCGACACGTACTATATTTTGTTTTTTTTTTCCTGAAATTTCGTCTTTTCACCAAATTCAGCGAGGGTTGAATCTTGTCGAGTACGTGACTCAGTTTACTCTCGAAATAATCGTCCACCCGGCACAGAACCCGTCACTACAGCTGCTGCGCTCGCGAAAACCATCCGTTCGGTGGCTAGACTGTCATCGGCCTGACTTGAATGCAGCTGTCGGTGCCTTGAGGAGTTACATCCATCACCAACTCGACCTCCCCGAACTCAGTCGGGCGGCCGCCTCGGTGCCGTCACCTTGTGAAGTCGGCCACGAGAGCCCCTACAGCTATTGCGCCTTTTGCGTTCGGTCATGACTTGCGAATGACCTTGGGAATGACTCTTGTCAGCCGTGTGCACTCGGGAGCGGTGGCACAGCTCGAGCGGTGTTGGCGTCCCGATCATCTACAGTTATGTACCTAAATTTCCTCAAAAACCTTTATAAAACTTCAGAACGCCATTGTTCGGGGTTGGCGTTTTCCGGCTTTTCCCGCAAAATATTCGGGGAAATTCAGAAACGTTCGGGAAAATACTGAAGCAAACTGAACGACGCTCCTCGCTCAGAACGACCCAACAGGAGCGTAACTGTAACACTTTCTTCGTCTACCGATATGAACAGATAGATGATTGGACCACGAAGATCTGCATCTAGCGAAGCGAACGGTCCCACTGCACGCTTTCGAAACTTTTGTTTTCAACAGCAGTAGTACCAGCAGCAACATATCGCAGGTCACGCAGGGTGGTCATCGCAACGCGGTGACGCACAGCGGCGCCTATAGCTAGATCCGTGGGACCTCCTCTGTGCGCGTGTTGGTGCTTTAGCGCTGTGTGTCTTGATTCCTGTTACTCTCAGATCCTCAGAGATGTATTGTATATGCCATGACGATATCGAAAAGCAAGACAAAAAAACCTTTTCATTCGCAGTAGGATCGAATGCTACACGGTGAATCGTGCATCCGTACTTCTTCTAGATTAAAACACAAACGTAATCTACTCATAAAACGAAACAGCCGCGCGCCGTGCACCCACATATCACTACATCACGGCAACCATGCATAAAACAGTCTTGCCTTTTGTGACAAGCACGGTGCTAACACCGTGCTTGTTATACGTCGTTACTGTAGTTGGGTGTGCAGCAGGTATATAATTAGCTGTTGCGTTGTTTCACTGGCGCAACATTTTATTCACAATAGCTGTTTTCCGTAACGGCCGCGGAGGGCCCGGTTGCGATTATGGGCGCGCAACTCTTTTGGCCGCAGTCCACGAAAGCTGTTGCGGATTTTTTTGCTCGCCGTAGGCGTTTTTTTTTTTTTAACACGGTTTTTCAAATTCGATTTTGGCGAAACATAATTGAGCCCCCTTCTGAGTTCCATGCAGGCCAATGTTGCTTTTTAGGTCCTTTCTTCTGTTCGCCCTGTAGTGAAACAAAAGAAATCTAGGTTATGATCCAGACGCACGCCTTTTCGAGGTTCGAGAGGCGTTTAAACGCACATTGTGACTTGGTTTCTGGCATATATTCGAGCATATATTGAAAGTTCTTAACCTCCGGCGGACCTCCCGGGGATCCCTCCGGGGGCGCTCCCGGGGGGGGCTGCGGGGGGTTTGCGCGCATGCGGTGCGCAGCAGACACATGAAAACAAATTATATCCCTCCTTTTGAGTATTCAGCAGGATATCCAACCACGACCACAGTACTATTTGCAGGCAAAAATCACAGAGCTGTGATGCGAGGAATGATATCCCACGCTACAACAGTAGCCAGCACTACACAATAGCGGCCTTAAAACAGCTGTGTTAGGTTTGTGACAGTCACGGTGATCCTTTGTTTGTGTTAATCAGAGTGTTGTGTGTCGTGTTCATATCCAATGACGACCACATTTCCATGCAGAGGCAAGCATTAGTGCACGAAAAAAATAAGTAAATAATTCAGTAAATATATAAATACATATTTTTTCATATTTTATTCATGGCATTGGACGGATTAATTCGATGCCTCAGAGACCTCCGTTGCCCTTAGCATGTGCCCTCAGCACATGCGGCACCATTCATTCGGATCGTTTTCGGCCCTTGTCGTGTTCGTTTCAGCGTTGCCTCGTCGGTGGGAAAGGGCGGTATTCGCGTTCGAATCTTTGTGTTTCCGTCGGTTTGTTCTGGGTAAACTATTTTACGTACCACTTCACAAGGTACCACATGCCTCGCAGTGTCACACAATACCAACCCGCCTTTTGTTACTGCTGTGTCTTAAGGCCCGTAACGCGTTGTATGTTGTTGTTGTCTTCAAATAAAAGCGTCTTTCCTACCCACCTTTGTCAGTACACCCCGTAACCGTCTTGTTTCCTTATCCTATTACGGGGGTCCATAGTTAATGAGACCAAATTTTGTTAGTAAAAATAGGTAAAATATATAGGTTTTTATGTATACCATAGGTCCTATCAACCATGTACTCCCGTAATAGAGAGATACTGATTGTGTGGTCACAGACTGTGACACAGGGGAAGAAAAAAAATAACAGAAGAAAAAATTGGGAAATTCAAGGGTCACACGTAAGTGAAAAGCCAATGTACCTGGTACGAGAACACAACAACACACGCAAGACTAGAAAACAAGACAAAAAACAATGAAACAAAAATCAACTCAGCAATGAAATAGAATACAAATGAACAAGGGGATCAGAAAGGTTGCTAGCGGGAAAACATACGCACTTAGGAGGGACAGATAGCTGCCGCGCGGACGAAGCAACACCAGGGAGAGCAATATAGCGGAATATGGACCGAAGGGCGGGAAAATGAAACAAAAGGAGAGACAAGGCAAAAAGCATGAAGGAAGGAAGAGAGCAAACAAAAAAATGAAAACATCGTATTCCAGACGGTGCTAGTAACATGAGTGCCCGTCTGACCTAAAAAATGATTCGGGAACCTAGCTACACCCTTTGCCGTCTCCTTCCTACTGTCGTCAGCAGCGGTGCCAAGTGCCAGTACTGTCGCTGTCGCACCCCCCCTCCCATTGAACAATTCAAAAAGCAACGAACAAACCTGCTAGACTTCAAGAACTAGTCGAACCGATACCTAGCCCCTCGATGTATGATTTCGTTTCTGCAGTAGTCGACTGCTGTATCGGTACGACTCCCCCCCCCCCCCTCCTCCTCTCCTTGTCGCTGCTCTGGGCTCCCTCAGCTGCGTAGTGCAGCTGGCTTCTCACCGTCTCGTCCCTGCGTCACCTCGCCATGAAACAGTCGGCCGCTTCGACGATTACCCGGTACCACTTCCCGCTCCTCTTAGCCGCTCGCGGCCGAAACACCGCGTCTACCCCGAACCGCAAAGGGGATATTTCCGTGAACCCCTGTGTTGCTTGAAAAACCCTGACGTATTTTGCTAGACATTGGGCCCACTTCGTTTCTGGTCGGCCTGGTCCTACGTTCTTCCCCCCAGCCGTCGTCCCAAACTTCACCCGGCGGGTCAGCTGCCCAGTAGTCGTCCGCTGTGTGGCCCCTCCAAAAGGAGGGGTCGATTGTTTGCGGATGGTCCCCTCAACGCTCTCGCAGTGTGCCATTTTGAGGGGCTTGGCGTACGACATGAGGTGGTCAGTGCGTTGTCAGTGCTGGAAGCCAATGATCCGTAGGAGGGGTTTGTGGTGTGCAGTTCGGAGCTCAGCGAAGTGTTCCTGGATAAGACGTCGCGCACACGTACAACAGGGTCTCCATCACCTCGGCCTTTAGCATGCGCCCTTTGAGAGTGAACGGGGCATCCTCCATACTATACAGCTTCCGTTTGAACCGATTGTAGCATCCCGATGCGAGTCGGATCCGTTGTCTTATATCTGGCTTAATGTCGGCGCTTTCGACGACAAGACTGCCCAGGTACCAGAACTGTATCGGCTGTCTGTATCTATGCCCTGCTGCTTCGACAACGAGTGGCGACCCCTGGCGTGCTTGGTTTGGTTTCCGCAGCAGCATGATATCTGTTTTCTACTAGGATTCGGTAAGGCCTGCTGCTTCGAAAACGGTCACAATGACTGTATTGATTGTGCTCAGAAACACGACGGAGACGTTACATCTAATATTAGGGAGTTCCATATATTGATATAGGATTATAGGAGAGGGATATTTAGTCGGATATTCGGGCGGATAAACGGGAGGTTTATTCCCGCGTCATGTTGGATAATAACCTGCATACGATGCATGAGCTGTCACTCGACAGCTCGGATATAATACACGAGGAGTTCCGTGTTACTGTCTGGAGTCAACCACGCGTTCCCGTGCCATTCCCGTGCCAGCTGCGCCTATACCTTTAGAGACCAATCAACACACTAGTGAGTCCGGCGATCTTCTATTGGCAAGCGTAGCCAAGGCCAACCTAGAGAGGTGGGAATCTGCTTCGGCATGCCTAGTTTCGAGGACATGCCCAGTCAAGAAGCCAGCGTGGAGAGTGAAAAGATCATAGAGGAGATGAGGAAGACAATAGAGGTCCTGGAAAGGACGATGGAGGAACAGAGACTGCGCGCCGAGAGGGACGCGCAGGAAGCAGGAAAGGAAGGGGGGGTCGGTGGGGGGACGAGAGGAGAAGGAACTGCTGGGAGACAACAAGCAGCGTCAAAGGTGCCGACACCTGGGCTGGAGGCCCAATCAAGCATGTCATCACCTTCTTTTGTACCGCCCAAGTTTGTCCCATTCGAGACCCCCGAAGTTTGACAATGTAGAGGCCCATTTTAGCATGTGGCGTAGTAAGTTATTGGCATACCTATCATCGCATGGGTGCTTGCATGTACTCAGTAGCACAGCAAACCCAGTTATGGTGGGTGACATGAGGGTTTTGCCGGAGGAATTAGCCTCCAGACATTCCCCCCAGGAGATTAGGGACGCGAGGTTGGTGTATGGATTGATGATGGAGGCCATGACAGGATACGATATGGCTGAGTTTAGAATGCAAAAGGCAATGTCTCGGAGTGGTGCTTGGGAGGAGTTGGAAGACTATTACATGCCGAAGACGATAGTCGAAACTCATAGATTGAGGAGGGGATTTGATACAATCCGAATGGCTGAGGACGAAAACCCCTTGCTGTTCCTAGGAAAGGTGGGCAAGGCAACAGATGAGCTGGCGATGGTAGGATGTGGTAAGAGTGCAGAGGAAGTAAACCGCCACATTGTTACCAACCTCTCATCTTCTTTTACTATTCAAAGCAAGTCCATTCTTTCCCGCCTTTCCATCCCCCGTTCCGAGATTGATGAGATCATCCGTGACGCGTATGCTAACGACAAGGTAGAGAAGGAGATGGTTTCTAGGGCGTTGGGCGTGCAGGGAGTGGTAGATCAGCACGCCTTGTACGCCGGAGGTGCGCAGCCTGCCGGTGGCGGAGGTGCGGGTCCAGGAGGAGGAAGGAGGAAAAGGAGAGGCGGGAAGCTCAAGGATAGGCAACAGCAGCAGCAACAGCAGCAGCGGCAGTATCAGCAGCAGCAGCAGCAGCCCCAGCCCCAGCAGCAGCAGCGGCAGCAGCAGCGGCAGTATCAGCAGCAGCAGCATTATCAGCAGCAGCAGCCCCAGCAGCAGCAGCAGCACCAACGGCAGCAGCAGCAGCCCCAGCAACAGCAGCAACAGCACCGTCCTTATCTGCAACATGGCAACCGGGGAGGAGCTTCGTCGGGGGGGATAACCGGCCCCAAATAGCGTTGGGATGCCGTGGCCTGCAGGTACCGTTGGGATAACTCAGTCCCAGACTCCTTCGGTACGGGTGGAGTAGTCCCCGCCATGGGTTGGGTACCCACCGACCCACCACCAGGGACGTTGCCGCCGATTCCCCCGCCGCCCGCAGCGACTCCGGCAGGCCACCGAATAACACATGGAGGCGCAAGGGGCCCTGCGTCCGGTGCGGCAGACCGGGCCACCACGCCGCAGAATGCCAGGCAGCTGCCGCGCAAATGAATGTCGCTTTCCCGGGTGCCGCTTCTCCTCAACCCGCCCAACAACCATACTACCGAGGTGGCTGGCGGCAGGAGACGCCCTACGGCAGTGGTGGGTATACCTCGGCCGGAGCTTCTCCGCCACAACAACCCTCCTTCAGCACTTCCCCCTCCCCTGGCCCAGCGAACAACGGCAACCCTACGCCTACGTTCGATCCGCACTTCCTCACCGCGCAGGTTGCGCACCAAGGCAAGGCGAATGACTATTTGTTTTGGGTTAATGGGAGAGACGAGTGGGTAGTGGATTCGGGAGCAACTTTTCACGTGACTGGCAACCCTCTTGGTATGGTAAACTGTACTCTCCCTCCCCCTGGTAAGAGCCGTTTGGTGGTCGGTGGCATGAGGTCACTGAAGATAGAGTACTTCGGCCAGGTTCCAATTGTGATGCACAGATCTCAGGGTGACGTTCAAGTTAGGCTGATGGACGTAGCATACGTACCCGGTGTTCGCTTCAACTTATTTTCGCTTCATGCAGTAATGTTGAAATGCCCGGTGACACTTGATGCTCAGGGAGCTCACACGTTGAGTGGACTGTCTTTCGTGCGTAGGGACGCGGGTTCATAGGTAGACGCCACGCGGATTGTAGAGACCCCGATTGCTGCCGCTGTTTTGGCTCCTGGAAAAATGAGGAGGATCGATATTAACGACCTTCACGTTGCCCTTGCCCACTCCCATGCTGACACTCTCCGTGAGACGGCACGCCTGATGGGCATTAAGTTTTTTGGGGAGTTGGTTCCGTGTGCTGGGTGTTCTGAGGCGAAAGGGAGGAGGATGGCGGTGCCGTGGACGACCGCGTGTCGTTCTACCAGGCCTCTGGAGCGTCTGTTCGTGAATCTGTCAGGACAACAGCCTACGTCCGCTGGCGGTGCTCAGTACTTGATGATCATCGTCGACGACTACTCGCGACTGGGATGGCCGCATTTCTTGAAGCGGAAGTCCGATGTCCCGAAGGTCTTCGCTGGTTTTCTGGCCGACATAAACGCGAAGGATGTGCCGTCCATCGTGGAGTGCCTTCGCTCGGACAACGACACCGAGTTCACCAAGGCGGAGTTCGTGGAGTTGCTCAACCACCATGGCATCCGCCGCGAGTTCACGCCCGTCGATTGTCCGAAGCATGATGGGGTGGTCGAGTGACGGATCGCCATGACGCTGGAGCTTGCAATGGCGTCCCGCCTGGAGGCCACCCGCCTGTTCGGCGATGCAAGGATGCCGGCGACGCAGCCCCTCTGGGCTGAGTTATGCGTGTACGCGAGCGATGTGATCAACATGACGGCGAGGGTAAGGGACAAGCCGGAAATGCACTCGCCGTACCGCAAATTGTACGAGAGACCACCGTTTGCGCGGCTGCTCCCGTTTCTGAAGCCAGGCTTTCACCACATCAGGAGGGCCCTGAAGACCGAACCGAAGGCGCCTGCTTCTACCTCAACGGCGGCAACCACCACACAGCTGACTGCAGCAAGATCCTGCTGATATCTGGCCGAAGGTCGTTCTCCCGTGACGTCACGTGGGAACACCCGAGGAAACCGTTTGTGGGGTTACTGCCTTCGGAGGAGGAGAGCTCCCCGCCGCCGCCGTCGCCGTCGCCACCGCCGCCGGGTGCGCCGGAGCCTCTCAAGGGCCCTGACGTATGGCCCGAGCCACCGTCCCCATCTCCACTGCTGCCACCGCAACCGCCGTCATCACTGCCGCTACCGCCGCCGCCGCCGCCGCCGTCCCCGTCGCCGCCACCATCGCCTTCACCGTCGCCGTCGCTGCCGCCGTCATCGTCACCGCCGCCGCCGACGCCGCCGCCGTTATCATCGCCGTCGCCGCCGCAGCAGTCACCGCAGCTACAGCTTTCGCAGCGTGCTGCCCGGGCACTGGGTTATTACATCCCGGACCCGGGGGGTGGCGATGTGCTGAGGGCGCGGACAAGGGAGGAGACTGCACGACACCAGGAGAGCGGAGGCGTTGTGCAGAGAGGGCGGACTGGGGGGGGGAGACCGCACGACACCAGGAGGGTCGTGGCGGTGTGCAGGGTGATCGGGCCAGGGGGGAAGCTGGGCGACACCCGGAAGGTGGAGATGTGCTGAGGGGGCGGACAAGAGGGGAGACTGCGTGGAACCGCGAGGCTATGGGGCATGGGCTGCTGTCGTTGATGGCAGTGCGGAAAGGTATAGGCCATGTACTTTTCCACCAAGCCCCACCGCGCGAGAACCCTCCCCTTCCCACACGCCCGGCGAGCGAGCTTTCGACGCCGAACTCGTATGCTGAAGCGTGTGCGGACGAGTATTCGGCCATGGACAAGGAGTACAATGGGCTGGTGGACGCGGGGACGTTTGGAGCGACGTAGCAACCGGAGTGGCTCGACGTCTTCTCGGCGAAGTGGGCGTTCGCCTGGAAGTCCAACGAGCATGGTGACGTGGTGCGGGCGAAAGCAAGGCTGGTGGCACGAGGTTTCAAGCAGCGTGAGGGTATTGATTTCTTTGAAACTTTTGCTCCGATGCCTGCAGCGTCTTATTTCCGTTTGTTGGGTGCTATTGCGTGCGAGTTGGGTTTGGGTTTGTGTCATTTTGATGCTGAGCAGGCGTTCGTGCAGTCGAGTTTGGATGAGGATGTATTCATGCGACTACCTCCCGGCTGCGGCGAAATGCCTGGTAAGGTGGTCAGGTTGAATCGCAGTCTCTACGGCTTGAAGCAAGCGTCGAGGTCGTGGCACAACCATCTTCTCACTCACATGAAGAGTCTAGGATTTGAGCAGAGCCACGCTGACGCGTGTGTCATGAGGTTGGTCGAGTCGGGCTCTGTCTCCAATGTAACGGTAGTTCATGTGGATGATATTTTTGCTGTAGGACTCAAGGCTAGATGCGATCAGTTCTGTGAAGACCTGAACAACCTTGTTCCGATCAAGAATTTGGGCTAGTTGCGGTGGTATGCTGGTTGTTGTTGTTCGAGGGATTGGGATTCTGGTACTTTGACGATTTCGCAGCAGGCGTTCGCTGAAAATACCGCGGCGAGGTTTGGTGTTAGTTCTGGGAGGAATAACCCGCTTTCGACTGGTGTGTAGCTCGAGCAGTTCGACGAGAATGAACCCGTGGGTGATTGGCCTTTCCGCGAGTTGGTGGGGTGCTTGATGTGGCTTGCGAACCAAACACGACCGGATATTGCGAATGCGGTGAGGGCGGTAGCGAGGTACACGAATAGGCCGAGGGAAGTGCACTGGAAGACAGCAGTCGGTATTTTAGAGTATGTATTTTCTACGAGTGATTTCGGCATTACGTTCTAGAAGAGTAGCGGGCTTGAGCTGGTAGCGTTTGCAGATGCAGACTATGCCAACAAAGCCACTGACAGGAGGTCAGTTTCCATTGGGGCCATTATGTGTGCTGGGGCGTGTGTGTGCTGGTTTTCTAGGACGCAGAAAAGCGTCACACTCTCAACCACTGAGGCCGAATATGTAGCACTGGCAGACACTATCAAGGAGGCAATGTTCATGCGCTATGTATGGAGTTTTATTTTTCCGGGGTTTGGGGAGAGATGCATTACGGTTTTCGAGGATAACGAGGGGGCAAGGCACCTGGCACAAAATCCAGTGTGCACGTCGAATTCGAAGCACATCGACGTACGACACCACTTTTTGCGCGAGCTTATTTTTAAGGGGGAGTTTGTTATTGCCCATGTAGAGTCGGAGAACCAGCATGCAGACTTCTTGACAAAGCCGCTCAACAACACGGTGTTTCGTTACCACCGGGATTTTCTGTTGAATATTTGACGCGGTTTTTCCGAGGTGGAAGGTTTTATGTTATTTTTGAGTGAAGGATTTGTGTGAACTACGTATAAATCCGAAGATGCTGCCGTTTTCCCCTGGCTACTTCCGAGGATGATACCATTTCGTTCCTGGTGATGGATTTCGAGATTTTTTAGTGTTTTCGAGTAGTCCCCACGTCAAATAAAATATAAGCGAAGGAATGTATGCTATCTCGCATTACCGTCGGGATCTGTGTATCTATGGCGGGAGTAGGGGACAAGGAGAGACCCTTGTCCGGGGAACGGGGTTCCTTGCGATCTCTGGCATTTATTTTCTTGGCTTAATTTTTATTTTGATGAGTATGACTACAGTAGTTACTGTGATATTTTATATAATTTGCATTAATTTCTCATGTAGTAGAGGGAGATTTTTTTGATAAGGATGCAGAGAGACTGTGAAGCGCCTGGGGGCGCGTGCGGTCCATAGGAAATGTTTTCTGTGTTGGAGAGTTTGGATAGTATTTTGGAAATTGAGAGTTTGATTTTTGGTTATGAGTGAAATCATGTTTCTGAATTTCGTATGAGTTGGTCATAATATTGAGATGTTTCCACCCAGCGGGGTCGTACATTGTAGTGTACAGAGCTGGGGAGATATTAACGTATCGTCGTGTAAAATGAGCAGGGGGATTTTGATTGTGCTCAGAAATACGACGGAGATGTTACATCTAATATTAGGGAGTTCCATATATTGATATAGGATTATAGGAGAGGGATATTTAGTCGCATATTCGGGGGGATAAACGGGAGGTTTATTCCCGCGTCATGTTGGATAATAACCTGCATACGATGCATGAGCTGTCACTCGACAGCTCGGATTTCATGCTACTGTCTGGAGTCAACCACGCGTTCCCGTGCTAGCTGCGCCTATACCCTTAGAGATCAATCAACAGATTGTCATCCTTATCGCAAGGGATTCCACCGACTTAGGCACAATGCCTGCATTGTCGGCGTACGGCATACCCCATACCGTCCTCGTTACGTGCGCAATAAATGTATTTCTCTGTTTTCTTTTGCTTTAGTCCCGCAGAACATAAATATTATTTCTCCATTCCCGGTCGTGGCCTGCACGGGAAGAGAAAATATAATGCCTTCCGCACGAACGGTTTATGAATCTTCATGGCTTTCTTCAATTTTGTGTGTCGGTGTTGATCGAGGATTTTTGTTTTTCGTCGGTTTGGCTGACAAGTGCTGTGGGTTGGGTTTAGGGGGACAAGACAAAATCACACGTAGACTTTTTCTGTCCCCCCCTTTGCTTTATTGCCGCAATTCGTAGATTATTTATCCATGAATTTCCTGTTCTGGGTTGTACGGGGGGGGAGAAAATATCATTCCTTCCCCACGAACGAACGTGTACAGTCAACCTCACATTAAAGAAAGCGCGCGGGTGACATGGCATTGCTATTAATACCAATCACGTGCCTTCTCGCTGATGATATTGCAGCAGCTTGGTCGATTGGCCTGTCTTTAATTTAGACTGGGCAGCGTGAGAGTTTGACTAAAATCAATCTTACCATCGTCAGGACATGCGACGACAGGCCTTCAATGTCAACAGAGACCGCGCCCCCGGCCCCCTTCGTCCTTACATATGCCTGGAAGACGTTTTTTTTTTTTACTTCGGAGATACGTCGATACAAGTCATCCCCTGGAGTGCTTCCTACACGTCAGGTAACAAAAAAATATCTTCGTACACCGACTGGTGTTTTATTTTGGGGGAAAATTTATTGATGGATTGATCCAAGGCACTAATGCTCATCCTTATCGGCGCGCTTTTTATCCAGGATTTCCAAAGATTCAAATCATGTTTGGTAAATTCCACAAAATATATTTGGAAAAAAAAATACGCAGGCAAATGAGGGAGATGAAAAAAATGCGATATATAAAAATGGTAATTATGAAAACAAAATCTCCGACAAGATTGACCCAAATAATCAAAGGTATTTTCATCAGGACGTTTTTGATCAGATACGTGTCATCTTTCATTTTAACGTCTTCGACGACAGTCATCACAGCAAACAGTGATTGATCTGAATATGTAGGTCATCCATCTTTTTACTAATAGGTGAAGTAGTGGTGTGTATTCGTTGTTCCGTTCTGGGTGTATACCGGACCGCTACCGCAGTTAAAACATATTTTCCCAGCAGTAGACTTTGCAATATAAACTAAAAAAGCGCGTAAGCTGTGAGTTCAACCGATGGGTCGACATTCAACTTGGCAAAGTGCGTGAACCGTCACGCGGTTTACAATATTCCCCTCGCGACTGACTACTGGCCAGACACTCCCCTGGATGCTACCAGGGTCGGCGAGACGATAATACTTGCAGCAGGCTTGATTTCCGATTGATTTCGGTCGATACAACTTTGCGCACTGAACCAGCAGACATATCGCACGTGAGGGCCGGGGTACCCGAGACAAGCGAAAGTTGGTCAACAGCAGTTCATACACACCTGACTGGCATGGAAATCTTAAAAACTCCCTTGTCAACAGTGTAGTAAACCGGGTAGAATGGCTACCATCAATCAGCAAGTGACAGCGACCGCGCCTCCGAGGAGTGGACAGCTACCCTAGGAAGGTCTACTATCAAGTTTTTTCCACTATACTGGCGCCTCCTGGTCCCTTCGTCCTTGCATACTAAGTATAGTATTACCTGGAAGACGGTAAAACCTACCAATATTTTTTTATGGCGGAAAGAGATCGATTTAAGTAATCCCCTACCAGCGTATACTGCTTTCAAAACGTCACCTGACGTTTTTTTTTTACTTTGTACACTGACTGGTGTGTTATTTTGGGGGGGAGACTAACTACTGTAATAATGGCTTGATCCGAGGCACTAGTAGTCAACCATATATTAATCTGGACGTTTTTGATCAGATACGTATCAATCATTTTTTTGGATGGCTTGATTACAGTTGTCACATGTGAGGTGAATAATCCGTTCTTCTAGATGACGTAGTGGTAGTATTGGATATCGTACCGAACTTTCGACATGTCGTTGCATATATATATAAATACAACTATAATTACGATTTTTGAGGTCATTGTCACTTGCTAGCTCTTGGCAGACAGACCGACTGGTAGACAGCTCTTCGCAAACAACCCTTCTTCTTTCTTCTTCGCCAAACAGCCAAACAACCTTTCTTCTTTCTTCTTCGCCAAACAGCCAAACAACCTCTTCTTCTCTCTTCTTCCGCAAACTGCCAACCATTACGGCGTCCCCGGTGGCTTGGTAGGTGGTCCGCGAGCCTATCAAGATCAATTTCGTGAGTTCGAGTCTCACCGAGTGCATGCTCATAGGGATTTTTTCTTGCATAAAATTGATTATTAGCGGAAAGCGCGAGAGCGTGAGTTAGCTGTACATTCGATGAAAATCGACGAGCAGTGGGAATGCTGAACCCTATGCGCGATAAAAAATAAAGGCACGTAACGGGGGGGAGAAGGTACGACACCTGTGACCACGGCTTGTCCAGAAGATCGTCGAGGGTAAAAACCTCCTACGAGTGGGCTGGAAAGTAAAAGTGATGATAAAAAACCCCCCCAATAGACAGCTCTTTGCACGGCGCCTAAAAGAGGCGTCTCGCCTTCGACGAACGGCGTAGATAGGTAGGTGCAGCTGTCGGCGGCCAAGCTGCTGCTGTCGGTGGCGAACCTGCTGGTGCTGCAACCCCCGCCTCTCCCTTCTCCACGCCCCCTAAGCTCACCTCCCCCTCGTCGAGAGGCGCGTGGTCCTCGCCCTCTGGCAAGAGAGCGGCAACGACAAAGACCGACCTGGTGCCGGCTGTTGTTTGCGACCAGTGCACGGACCAGCACTTGGTCAAGAACTCCGCGCCTGGTGGCAAAAACGTGGCCTTCGCCACCTGCAAGGATCTCACGTGCGCTGACAGGGCAACCGACTGCGAGTTCTGTGCTCGCCCGATCAAGGAAGGGACTGTCTCGTACTCCCTCGAGACTGCTGACGGTGGTGAGTGTATTATGTCCATTGTGCATGCTGTATGTTGCCAGTACGTTTTTTGGGGGTTTTCAATTGCCTTTTTGCATACAAACCTAAGTCAAAGCGTTTATTTTTGTTTACTCGTCCATGCTCTTTCCCCTTCGTGCGTTGCGTCGACTCCTCTTACACACAGTGCACGCGAACGCGCACATGCACAACTGTTTGCGGGACGTGAACGAAGGAACGGAGGATTCAGCTGTCGCCGTCACCGCTGCAGCGAACGACGTGAGTGCTGCTGCTACTGTGGTGCATTTTCGATGCATGCACACGATTTCTGTGTGTACATGTTTTGGTGACCCTACGTACTCCTTTTTTGCTCGTTTTCGGCTGCCGCTGCTGCTGCTGCTGCTGTCAGCGCCACGCCATGAGTGCTGCTGCTGCTGTGCACCTGCTTCTCCTGTGCACTCGCTGCTGCAGTAGTGCTGCTGCTGCGTTGTGGCCGTGCTGTGCACCTGCTGCTCCTGTGCACTTGCTGCTGCTGTATGTAGTGCTGCTGCGTTGTTGCCGTGCATCATGCTGGAAGAGTACATATTTTCAGATCGTCAATTCCGTAGGTTTTGCGCTGGCGGCATACCAGGGTACATCCTTTTTTTCTTCCTTATTTTCATATCGTTGCTATGCTGCTGCTGCTGCTGCTGCTGCTGCCAACGCTGCGGCGATTCGTTGCAGCTTCTGCTGCTGCTAATGCTGTTGCTGCTGCTGCTGCTGCTGCTGCTAATTCTGCCGCAATTTCCACTGAATGTTCGTAGGTACTCGGATTACTGTTTATCTTGGTCGTTTTTGTACCCAAATGGTTCTTTTGATACGTGAAAGAAAAAATATTTTTGTCGTTTTGCTCCTGAATTTTGCGTACGTACTGCTTTTTCTCGTTTTTGGTTTGGTTATTGTCATATCGTTGCTATGGTGCTGCTGTGGTGCTGCTGCGTTGTTGCCGTACATCATGCTGCACTTGCGTGTGTACATATTTCGGTATCGTCAATGAAATTCCGTAGGTTTTGCGATTGCGGCATACCAGGTACCAGGGTACATACTTTGTTTCTTCTTATTCTTTGTATTTTCATATCGTTGCTATCCTGCTGCTGCCAACGCCGATTATTGTTTTGTTGGCCGTTTTTGTACCCAAAAGTTTTTTTTGATACGTAAAAAAAATATTTGGTCGTTTTTCTCCTGCATTTTGCGTACGTACTACTTTTTCTCGTACCTGGTGTTTCGTATTGTTGCTATGCTGCTGCGTTGTTGCCGTACAGCATGCGGAGGTGGGTCTATGGTGAGGTACCAAAAATACTTTTCGGACGGCCTCGGGGTACATACTTTTTTTCTCCCTTCTTTTCATATCGTTGCTATGCTGCTGCTGCCAACGTTGTGGCGATCCGTTGCTGCTTCTGTTGCTGCTGCTGCTGCTGCTGCTGCTCTGCTTTTAGTGCTGCCGCAATATTCACTGAATGTTTGTATGTACTCGGATACTTGTGTTTCCTGATCGTTTTGTGGCGCTGCTGCGTTGTGGCCGTACATCATGCTGGATATGATTTGTGTCTATTACACTTAAACTTGTGCGTGTATACGTATATTTCTGTATCGTCAATGATTTTTTTTTGTGATGCTGCTGCATTGTTGCCGTACATCATGCTGGACGTGATTTGTGCGTGTACTGTACTACACTTGTGTGTGTAAATATTTCTGTATCGTCAATGAAATTACGTACTTGCTGCTTTTTTGCTGCTGCTGCTGCGGCCGACGTATAGCAAGCGATTACGTACTGCTGTTGTGCCGCTGTAGAGCAGTACGAATAATGAACTCTGCCCCCCCCCCCCCCCCCCCCCCTCCCCCCTCCCCCGCCATTCCCTGCACGCCACTCCCGCCCCGCGCACCCTATGTTTACTTCGACCAGGTCCGTGGCAAGTGCTACAACTGCCGCCTGACGGACTCCACCATCAAAGACGGAGACATCATCATCAAGCGCAAAAAGACTCCCTTCCATTTCGCCTGCTCCAGGGCTTCGCGGAATTCCGAAGCAATACGCCAAGCAGATTGTCGCCATCCAGGACGAACGAAAGGAAACAAATTGTTTCCTACATTTCCCAAAATCACGATTATTTCTTCCTACACATATCCAGCGGGTTCAACAGCGAACAGATCCACATTCTGGGCCTCCCGCCTCGTTACTACAGCAGCCTGGAAAACTATTTACATATCATGTCTAATCCAAACTCCTATGCTGGCTACATCGAAATCGCGGCCGCCCAGCAACTATACAACATTTCCATAACCAACCGTTGTCGTTGCCGGCACTGCTGCTTTCTCTCCTGCCCCAAACCTTCCTTTAAACAACAGCCTGTATGTTGTATATCATCCACATGCCAAGCACTACTCCACTCTCTCCCCACACTGATGAAAGATGTTTATTCTTATTATTAGACGAATGTCATTCTTACTCTTGCGTCACCAATTCTTACGTTTCACATTACATTCATAAATAAACGCGGTTATTACATCCTTCACCGTTTCTTACGCAAATACATCTAGTTTGGTTGGCTTTGGGCTATGACGCCAATTAATTAATTGCCGTTATATGTACAAGAAACGACGGAATACCCACTCCGAAGGAAAGCCTTGTAAATATAAATACAACTATACTTACGATTTTTGAGGTCGTTGTCACTTGCTAGCTCTTGGCAGACAGACCGACTGATAGACAGCTCTTCGCAAACAGCCCTTCTTCTTTGAAACAGCCGAACAGCCGAACAACCTTTCTTCTTTCTTCTTCGCCAAACAGTCAAACAACCTTTTCTTCTTTCTTCTTCTGCAAACTGCCAACCAATAGACAGCTCTTTGCACGGCGCCTAAAAGAGGCGTCTCGCCTTCGACGAACGGCATAGATAGATAGGTGCAGCTGTCGGCGGCCAAGCTGCTGCTGTCGGTGGCGAACCTGCCGGTGCTGCAACCCCCGCCTCTCCCTTCTCCACGCCCCCTAAGCTCACCTCCCCCTCGTCGAGAGGCGCGTGGTCCTCGCCCTCTGGCAAGAGAGCGGCAACGACAAAGACCGACCTGGTGCCGGCTGTTGTTTGCGACCAGTGCACGGACCAGCACTTGGTCAAGAACTCCGCGCCTGGTGGCAAAAACGTGGCCTTCGCCACCTGCAAGGATCTCATGTGTGTGGTGGCGGGATCATCCTGACAGGGCAACCGACTGCGAGTTCTGTGCTCGCCCGATCAAGGAAGGGACTGTCTCGTACTCAATCGAGACTGCTGACAGTGGTGAGTGTCTTACGTCTATTGTGCATGCTGTATGTTGCCAGTACGTTTTTTGGGGGTTTTCAATTGCCTTTTTGCATACAATCCTACGTCAAAGCGTTTATTTATTTTTTGACTCATCCATGCTCGTTCTTTCCCCTTCGTGCGTTGCGTCGGCTCCTCTTACACACAGTGCACGCGAACGCGCACATGCACAACTGTTTGTGGGACGTGAACGAAGGAACGGAGGATTCAGCTGTCGCCGTCACCGCTGCAGCGAACGACGTGAGTGCTGCTGCTACTGTGGTGCATTTTCGATGCATGCACACGATTTCTGTGTGTACATGTTTTTTTGGTGACCCCACGTTCTCATTTTTTGCTTGTTTTCGGCTACCGCTGCTGCTGCTGCTGCTGTCAGCGCCACGCCGTGAGTGCTGCTGCTGCTGTGCACCTGCTTCTCCTGTGCACTCGCTGCTGCTGTAGTGCTGCTGCGTTGTTGCCGTGCTGTGCACTTGCTGCTCCTGTGCAATTGCTGCTGCTGTATGTAGTGCTGCTGCGTTGTTCCGCGTGCATCATGCTGGAAGCGTACATATTTTCGGATCGTCAATTCCGTAGGTTTTGAGATGGCGGCATACCAGGGTACATCCTTTTTTCCTTCCTTATTTTCATATCGTTGCTATGCTGCTGCTGCTGCTGCTGCTGCTGCTGCTGCTGCCAACGCTACTGCCAACGCTGCCAACGCTGCTGCCAACGCTGCCGCGATTCGTCGCAGCTTCTGCTGCTGCTAATGCTGTGGCTGCTTCTGCTGCTGCTGCTGCTGCTGCTAATGCTGCCGCAATATCCACTGAATGTTCGTATGTATGTACTCGGATTACTGTTTTTATTGGTCGTTTTTGTACTCAAATGGTTCCTTTCGATACATGAAAAAATATTTTTGTCGTTTTGCTCCTGCATTTTGCGTACGTACTGCAATTTCTCGTTTTTGGCTTGGTTATTTTCATGTAGATCGTTGCTATGCTGCTGCTGTGGTGCTGCTGCGTTGTTGCCGTACATCATGCTGCACTTGTGTGTGTACATATTTCGGTATTGTCAATGAAATTCCGTAGGTTTTGCGATTGCGGCATACCAGGGTACATACTTTTTTTCTTCCTTATTTTCATATCGTTGCTATGCTGCTGCTGCCAACGCGGATTATTGCTTTTATTGGCCATTTTTCTACCCAAATGGTTTTTTTTATACGTAAAAAAAGTATTTTGGTCGTTTTGCTCTTGCATTTTGCGTACATACTACTTTTTCTCGTATTTCGTATTGTTGCTATGCTGCTGCTGCGTTGTTGCCGTACAGCATGCGGAGGTGGGTCTATAGTGAGGTACCAAAAATACTTTTCGGACGGCCTCGGGGTACATACTTTTTTTCCCCCTTCTTTTCATATCGTTGCTATGCTGCTGCTGCCAACGCTGTGGCGATGCGTTGCTGCTTCTGCTGCTGCTGCTGCTGCTGCTGCTGCTGCTGCTGCTGCTTTTAGTGCTGCCGCAATATTCACTGAATGTTTGTATGTACTCGGATAATTGTGTTTCCTGGTCGTTTTGTGGCGCTGCTGCGTTGTTGCCGTACATCATGCTGGACATGATTTGTGTGTCTATTACACTTAAACTTGTGCGTGTGTACATATTTCTGTATCGTCAATGTTTTTTTTTTTGTGGTGCTGCGGCGTTGTTGCCGTACATCATGCTGGACGTGATTTGTGTGTGTACTACTGTACTACACTTGTGTGTCTACATATTTCTGTATCGTCAATGAAATTACGTGCTTGCTGCTTCTGCTGCTGCTGCTGCCGTCGTATAGCAAGCGATTACGTGCTGCTGTTGTGCCGCTGTAGAGTAGTACAAATAATGAACTCTGCCCCCCCCCCCCCCCCCTTCCCCCTCCCCCGCCATTCCCTGCACGCCACTCCCGCCCCGCGCACCCTATATGTTTACTTCGACCAGGTCCGTGGCAAGTGCTACAACTGCCGCCTGACGGACTCCACCATCAAAGACGGAGACATCATCATCAAGCGCAAAAAGACTCCCTTCCATTTCGCCTGCTCCAGGGCTTCGCGGAATTCCGAAGCAGTACACCAAGCAGATTGTCGCCATCCAGGACGAACGAAAGGAAACAAATTGTTTCCCACATTTCCCAAAATCACGATTATTTCTTCCTACACATATCCAACGGGTTCAACGGCGAACAGATCCACATTCTGGGCCTCCCGCCTCGTTACTACAGCATCCTGCAAGACTATTTACATATATATATCATGTCTCATCCAAACTCCTATGCTGGCTACATCGAAATCGCGGCCGCCCAGTAACTATACAACATTTCCATAACCGTTGTCCTTGCCGGCACTGCTGCTTTCTCTCCTGTCCCAAACCATCCTTTAGACAACAGCCTGTATGTTGTATATCATCCACATGCCAAGCACTGCTCCACTCTCTCCCCACACTGATGAAATATGTTATTCTTATTATTATTAGACGAATGTCATTCTTACTCTTGCGTCACCCGATCTTACGTTTCACATTACATTCATAAATAAACCCTGTTATTACATCCTTCACCGTTTCTTACACAAATACATTTAGTTTGGTTGGCTTTGGGCTATGTCGCCAATTAATTGCAGTTATATGTACACGAAACGACGGAATACCCACTCCGAAGGAAAGCCTTGTATACATATATTTTTATCGAACCGAAAAAAGGAGTAGGTTCAGCAATCTGGGAGAAGGGATCTTTAGGGGTGTTGTTGACTTAAAAATTGCGTCGCGCGGTCTGCACTTCGGAATCGTCGTCTGCAATTCAGAAATTTCCTGGCTCGATGCAAACGCGGCGCAGCCGCGTTTATGGCCAGTTTTGGCCCGTTTTGGCTGCGGTTTGGGGCCAGGGTTAGGGTTAGGGTTAGGGATAAGGTTAGGGTTAGGGTCAGGGGTTGGGTTGGGTCTTCGCCCGTACCTTGATCCCAACAGCGACCAAATACCTGAACAGCCTACCAACGTAAAGATCCCTTCCCCCAGATTGCTAGGGGACCTCGAAAAAAGTTCGTTATTTCGATTTTTGTTTCGGAGGGAGGGATGGACAGACGTTGACACTAGATCCTTATGGGGGTTTTGTGCTGGACGCCTGAAGTCGACCCCCCGACCCGAACCCTAACCCAAACCCGACACCGAACCCTATGCCAGTGGTCAGTGCTGGGATGCTGTGCTTGTTAAGACTCTAGGTTGGCTCGGCCGGCGTGGATGCTGAGCTTGGGAAGACTCTAGGTTGACTCGGGATGACTCGGGATGCTGTGGCTGGCAAATACTCGAAAGTTGATTAAGCCGCGTAAAACATACCCCTAGCCAGTCAGAGTGCCTAATTAGCTACCCCAGGAAGATCTACTATCAAGGTTTGTCTACTACTGCTGTAGTTTCGATAATTCGATGAACCATAACGATACGATAAAACGATAAAAGGTCGAACGCCTCCAAGGGGGACAGGGGACACGGCAACAAAACCTCTATCGCCCCGCCGCTGTCCTTGACAGCAAGGATGCAGGTGATCGAGCATGAGCTTCAACGAACACGCTTGAGAAGGGCCTAGAAGACGACGAGGACGACGACGACGAGAGCACCGGGGAGAACGACTTGAGCTGGTGGTGCCGGCACCAGGTTGCGTACCCAACCCTGGCCAGGTTGGCCAAGAAGTATTAAGCGATTCCTGCTTCGTCGCCTGCGTCTGAGCACGTTTTCTCAGCAACTGGGATTATCGTAACGAAAAAGCGTAATAGGTTGGGACATGACACTGCTGCTGTCGATGCCCTCGTGTTTTTGGACAGTTCGCACGGATTGGCATGGTCAAGCGGGATCTCGCAGGAGGCCCTCGGCAGGAAGAACAAGTGATTTTTTTTGTTTTCTGTGTGGCGGCGACGTTTGGGTTCGTGAGTATGTATACAAGGTCTTCCGAATAGCATTGTGCAGCATTTTATACATTTTGTGTTCAGCTGTGGTGGTCCTTGCGCCCTGATACTTAACAGCTACATATCTTGTACAATTATTACGGGGGGGCATAGAAAATAGGGCCAAATATTGTTAGTAAAAACAGGGAAATGTATAGGTTTTTGTGTGTACCGCAGGTCCTATTCACTATTATTGTCCCCCGCAATAATGATACAGCACAATAAACCTGATCAGGTTTCATTTTTCTTTTTTCATGTACATGGTGCACAATACACAATGCCCGGTGTACCTGGTAGCCTATACCTGTCTTCCATTTTGTGTTTTGTCTATTAGTCTCTTTTTTGTTTCCCTGGTGTTCTCAGCAGTAGCGGAGTACGTATGTTTGTCTTTTTGTTGTTATCTCTGTACTACACCCCTCGCGTAGTGTGCGAGCCTGCAATCTGCGAAAACATGCGCATTCTCTCGTGTGTTTCCTTTCTTGATTTGTTGCTTTCTCGCCCGAATTGAACGTTTTTTTTTCTCGCGTCCCTTTTCTTTTCTTTCTTTTTCCCCCGATTTTGATTTCGAGTTTTCGACGTAGAGTTGTTTTTTTCATCCTGTCCATTTCTTCTGGGTTGCATGTGGTCTTCTCGGTTCCTGTGGCGACTTGTACAGCGTACCGCGCGTATCTGACACGTACGTGCGCGGACCTCACATTTATTTTTGTCTGAGGTGTACATGTGCTTCAGTTGTCACGTGTACTACTGTATTAATATTTTGGTTGTTTTATTTTTACCGAGGTATTTCTTCCACTCCAGAGTTATGGGAGCTTGTCTGCGTTGTATTGTGGCGATGAGTGAATGTGAGAGAACAACAACCTGGCGTACGTTGATCCTGGGAAAACCCTCTGCTGGTGTTGTATTCATTTGTATTACGGGTCCTCGTGGTGATGACGCGACCCCAAAATCAATGAAAAAGGGCCCTTTGCGCCGGTTTTCGCCTCCGTTATCGTTACCGTTATCGTTATCGACGTTTTTTTTTTTTTTTTCCGGATTATCGGTACGACAACGATAATTATCGTTATCGTTATCGTCATCGAAGTTATTTTGGCCTTATCGTACCGAAACGTTTATAGTTTCGATATCCAACACCGCGTAGTGGTGTGTTTTCGTTGCTCAGTTCTGGGTGCATACCACTGCTGTGCACGACCGGACCACTAACATACAGCAGCAGGTAAAACATAACTTCACAGCAGTGGACGATAATAATGAGGCGGGCGGCCATTTTTTTCTTGATTTTCGAAAGGGAAAGAATATAGCCTCTTCATAATGGCTCGCATACGAGGGTTGAGTGCCCCGTTTTAAATTTCTCTATTTGTGTCTGTCAATCATCATAATTCAACGTTTTGTTTGCGCCACGTTTGTCGACCGCGTTCAACGCACACGGCACTAATTCCAGTCCCGGCGGACTCTGTGCACGCACACAGACAAAGGAAACCTTCTCGTGCTGGTGCAATGGTCAGTCGTTGACAGCTCGTCCATCTAGGTTGGGCAACGTGTGTAGGCACATGGCTGGGCCTCACACGTGGCCATTTGGGTACCCCCACAATCCTCCAGAGGATTCCTAAAAAAGAACAACCCCCCAGCATGGTGATGAGAAAATCCTGTGTAGGATTTCGTGCACCCGGCAAAATCCTGCAGAGGAAACAAAAACCAACTCGTTCCATCTAGAGGGTTTCTGCTGACACTCCTGTGGAGAGTATAGTCATTATTGACGGCCCTCTCGGGGGTGCCGTGATGGAAAGAATCTCCCAGCACGGTAATTAAAAAATGCTGTGCAGAATTTCGTCCATATGAAACCCTGTACAGGAAACAAAAGTGAACTCGCCCCTCTGGACGTTTTTTTAGAACACTCCTGTGGAGGGTATTAAAAAATAGACGGCCCTCTTGGGGGTGTCGCGATAAAAATAATCCCTCAGCATGGTAATGTAGAAGTCCTGTGCAGGATTTCGTATCTATGAAACTTGTACAGGAGATAAATACCAACTCTACCCCCTGGACGGTTTTTGAGAGCAATCCTGTGGGGAGTATTCAAATAATCGACGGCCCTCTGGGGGGTGTCGCGATGGCATAATCCCCCAGCATGTTAATGAGAACAGCATGTATGTGCATGATTTTGTACCCACCGAAACCCTGCTGTACGGGACACAAACATTAACTCGACCCCCTAGAGGGTTTCGGCAGACTATCCTGTGGAGGGTATTTAAATAATCGAGGACCCTCTCGGTGATTTTAAATCAGCACAAACACCCCAATATGGCATATGGCCTTAATATCCCTTTTCAGGATTTCGTACATTCGAAACACGGCAGAGCAAACCAAATTGTTAAAGTTGCAGAATTTGGTCACTCTGCTCCTTTGGCGGCCTCACTAGACTATTATACCCGTAAAGATTCTTAATGTTGACAATCTGCCTGCATACGTCGCCGGCGCTGACAGGCTGTCATCTTTGTTCAAAGCTGTAAGGCGGGCGGGAAGCAAAACTTTCAAAAACATTTTGCTCCATATCACAGCAGCAGCAGTTTATGGCTGTTGCCGGCCATTGTTCGGTTCCCAACCAGATTTATGTAAGCTCAGGGGTACACCCGTCTGTCCTTTTTGTCTCTCCGAAATAAAAGGCTTCAATATCAGTCATATTTTGCTCTCTCTACTCGTGTGCATCTCCGTATCAGACATGCCTCCCCAGGTTTCCATACGTAATATTCCACGAAAAAATATTCACGTCTAAAAATCATGCTACTAAACCACTACCCCACCTAAACTACGAGTACAACGACTGAAAATTGAACTATTAATAGTATTAATATTTTATGAGTACAACGACTATAAATCAGCTGTAGATGGGAGGAGCCAGTACCAAACGAAATAGAGCTGAACGAGACACCCCATTGGTGCACATACGTAGAGGGGAGAAAACATACGGTTGCCCCGTACTTTTCGTCAGAGCTGCATATCCTCTCCTCCCCCTCACCCAAACCTAAATAATCATTTTCGCTACACGTCTTTTGCGTATCAACACCTACTTTTTGCTGCAGATGCATGCGACATGTGTGCAGGTCTACAGAGACCTTCAACACATAGGTAAGATATACAGACGCAACAACGCAACATACGTGGAGACGTCAATTTACCATCGACGTTCGAGACAAAAAAAAACACACGTGCTCAGTCGGCAATACGCGTACTCTATTCCAGAGTGGGGCCCGGTCTGGCGCTGCCCGTATCTGGAATGCCCGCCCCCTCGCATGCTGCCGGAGACGTTGCCCTTGTCGGCGTAGCCTGCCCCCTCGCCGCTGCCGTTCTAAGCGCCGGATTCATCCGTACGGGGTTAGAATTTGTAGTTGTCGCCGTTGTTGTCGTCATCGTCGTCCTTCTCGTCATGGTCGCCCTCGCCTTCCTGATCGACAGTTAAATCGCCTGTTATGTAAGCACACAGCAGAGCTGGAGGGAAGCGCGAAGGACACGCGTGGCCACTGAGAACACAGGACAAATATACCTGACGTAGGCATTAATCCCCCGGAGGGTGAAGCGTACGTCGAAACAAGGAACGTGGTAATTAACAGAACTCACAAAAGTAAAAATTCGAACGGCCATCTGAAAAGCGCACCAATAAAACCAAACCTACATCTCACAAATCATGCGGAGCCTAGCGAGTCGGGTCGGGTCAGGAGGCGTTCACAACCTCACGGGTCAGGTACTTGGCTGGACAAGTGACGGCAAATATCATGGTACAGTACTAGTGGTCCCTCTATATTCTCGGCTCAATAATGCGAGTGCCCGCTCTTCATTTGTATGACAATCACAGCAGTACTCTTTTGCATGTTGTTGTTGGACTCGCTTGACGAAACGGTTTTTGCACGTATTGACCCGCATGAGACCCTGCGTTTCAAATATAAAATCTTCGAGGAACCTTTCGTTCATTATTTATTTTTCGATTCGGAAATGCTATCTCACCAAAACAATTAAATAAATTGACCCCAATTTTCAATTTAATTAATTCGTACTGGAAATAGAGTGAATTATTTATTTTCCGTCTTCGGGCACACGAAAAACTTTCCGTCTTCTGGCGCACGAAATAATGCCGAATCTTCATTGTAAAGGACGCACCCTGTATAATGCCAGTTCCGCCCCTTGGGTGTCCTTCAACAATAGTGCCGGGTCAGTGTTTATCCCGATATCCTACTTTTGCTGTGCACATCGATGCATACAACCACAAACACCAGAGAAACAGCAGAGGTGGTTCAACCGTCTTGGTGTCTGTTCGATTCCGGGTTGGGCTGGTTTGTCGAAGTAGATGACAGCATGTTGTGTTTTTGTGGGAATCTCTTCTGTGTGAGCAAGGCGTACAGTAGTATGGGATGTATGGGGCCACACTGGGCAGACGTGACAAACAGACACAAATACATGAACACGGCACGGCACCAAAAACGTGGGCTCTGATACTCGGCTTTAGTACCATTCGTATGATACGAGTACACAAGACATGTACGGCAGTAGAGGAACGAGACAGGTCAATTCTGCTAACTGTGGTGCAGAATAGTATTCCGTACTTAACTACGACCTATTGTCAGAGTACGCTCCGGGCATAATATTAATATCAGAACACAGCAGTACATCAGTAGTGCACATCAGTGGTATTTTTAGTACAAGCAGAACTTTCGGGAGTATACTACTGGTGGTGTACAGCAGTCCACCATACCTCTACTGTGTGTTCCATACACGCCTCTGCTGCTCCCTCGCTGCGAAAGCATGTCATATACGTTGCAGGGGTCCCTCTCTGTGTCCCTCGTTCTACCCCCGCAGCACAGCAGCGTATTCTCGGTTGTTTGTTGCATTCATACGGTGGTGTATGGTGCATTGAATCTTCAACTGTGCTTGGCATTATAATAGAAGATTCTCAAATCGCGAAGAATGGCATTCATTGTACCCGAACAATGCCGGTGCCCGCTACAATGCCGGTATTCCAAAACGCAATGATTCTTCAAAAGTGCCGGCAAACACCGGCACTATCGAAGGATCCCAAACTTGAACTATGACGAGGGAAGTGATATATCGTCCGCAAGTGAATTTTTCGGTGAGGTAATAAAACAGGTCGCTTTTGCGAAGTAGGAGATAGCCTAGAATACTCATTCGTATACGTCGGATAGTCCTGAGTCCGGATCCCGGTGCGAGCACACGGTGTTTCGTTGAGGGACACCAACAACTGCCGAGAACGATTAACGTCTTTACAACTGGAAACCCGGGGTTGGGGACATAATTACTTGTAATCAGCACAAGGATGGGTTTTGGGCTTATAAAAAGGTTAATAGCGTGGGCAAGCAAAATTTGACGCAAGTCGAAGAGGGAAGAAACTGCTGAAATCTGCCCCCGATAAAATTGCAAGGCGCGTACCGCAGTGGGGAGGAGGGAGAGGAGCCTGCGCTGTAACCCCGGATCTGAGTTACAAAAGGGAGGGAGACAGAGCTTTAGGGCAAGACCGATGGTAGATGGGAAGAAAAGAAACAAAAAACACTGCTGGACCTATTTTTTGTTTATTTCGTGTCCAGACTAGTAGTGGATGTACGAGCTGCACCCACCGCATCTTGGACCCGCAGGATCTGTGCAGCGACTTGGATAAGACGATTCTGACCCGCGCCCCCGGTGAACTGGTGGTTAGACCGCGAGGTTGCTAATGCCAAGGTCGTGGGTTCGAACCCCGGCCAAGGCGGTTTTTTTTCGTATGATAAAATTGCAGAAAGCGTCTACTGCTGCTGTAGCGTGAGCTTGCAAAATTCGACGCGAGTCGATGAGGGAATAAGTATGTTTCCTATGCGGTTCGATTTCGAGCTTCAGACTTACATTTTTCGATCTAAACAAAGAATGACCCTGCTTATGTAGTCCAGATATGCAAAATCCGACCGGAATTTTTTCGATATGAGACTCCGATGACCCAAGTCCGACCAAGCCCGACGACTTGGGTCATCAGATTTTGAAATCGAAAACTGGCATGCTCTCTAAAATCAACATGTTATCCACGACAGCAAACAGCCGAAAAACGATCGATGAGTTGGATGGCGACACAGCTGTATAGCGACGTTGCTTCGCGCCATACGCGCGGTCGGTGGGTGGCGGGTCCTTTCGTGGCCAGACCACAGTCAGTTGGCGCGGGCTCGGGCCTAGAGACCAAGGCAAGCGAACTCGGCGCGCACCTCTCCGTGGATACGTACTCGTGGACTACACTACTGTACAGCAGGAAAGCAGCAGCAGCAGCAGCAGCAGTCAGTCACAAACTGAAACAAACAATACCAAGACAGCTTGGCTCTAGCGCATGCGCCACGTCTCTTCGCTGCCTGACCAGAGGCAGTCAGCCTTGGCTCGCACGCTTGGGTCCTACACGAAGGGCAGCGAACCCAGCGCGTCTCTTCGCGATGGCAGACCACAAAAAAAGTAGTTGGTCTCGGCGTTTGCTCGAATCTCAGCACGCGTAATAGATCTGATTTTTCCTCATAGGACGACTGTTTCGATTTGCCAACTTCACATCTGAAAATGCGATCGGGTCAAAATCTGAAGCTCAAAAATCGAACCTCATAGCAAACAGTCTAAAACGCTGCATTATTCTCGCGGTAAAAAGGCAAGGCACATACGAGTGGGACAGGAGGGAGAAACGCTCGCTACATGAACTCGGATCTGAGCTACTACTGGTAGGGAGCGGGAGAGTAGGGCAAGGGTAATGGGATGATAAAAAACAATGCAACGCCTTCAGCAAAGGTACAAAGTGAAACTACGTTCAGCAGCAGCTACAGAGTAGTATATTCAGTGCTTGCCACAACTAGTTTGCTGGGTTAAAAAACAAACGGCAGATTGAGCACGTCCAGTCAGTACATACTTTGTATACCGCTAACTGTAAAACCTACACACACCGCGCGCGATCAAATCATCACAGCAAGCTTGCACAAGACAAGTTTGAGAAACGTGTGATCTCTCGCAGCTGAGAGGTGCATGAAGTACTGGACACGTAATATATACCAGGTCCAAGGGAAGACGTCACCCCCAGATTGGTCACCGGTACCATGCAGGCCCTACCAAATATGTCAGGAGACATATGCCAAGCAAGTCAAAACTGCTCTGTCAAGTGTGTACCAGGTGGGCCGGTGGGTTCCCCTACTACAAACTATTAATCGTAATTCGATGTCAGTCAGGGAAGTCAAAGGCAGACCTGCCGTCTGTCATAAAGATCTAGAGTCCAGTCTTACGCTATACGTACAGGCATATATCGTACTTGGTACCTCTGGTATATTTTTAGTCACGAACAAGGGTGTCCCGACCAGCACCAATTTTAATTTTGTCACCAACAGCCAACCGTGCACCGCCGGAAGAAAAGGAAACCGCGCAAAAAAACTGTCCTCCTCTTCTCGCAAAAGAACGAGAGCGTTAACGACCTGCTTCACTCCATGCGCGACACCGACGTAAAGTATAGCACACACCTTGCGGAGCCACCACTGGCGGATGCACCGCCCTCGCCCTTGCCGCTACTCGAAGGGCGCCCCTGGGAAATCTCCGGGAGACCTACAGTACGCTCTGCGCTGTTTCTCTCGTGGCCAACGGAGCAGTTCTGCCCGATAGTCCGTTTTGAGTCAGCCCTGGAGTGCGTACCGTCTCCCCCCTTTTCTGTGTCATTATGTCTATTGCACATAACCCCGACCGGCGATTTAAGTTTTTTTTTTTTTTTTTTTTTTTTTTTTTTTTTTAAGTGCGCGGTTCATCGTCTGTCCTGCCGGTTTCAAGATCAAAGATCCGATCAAGAGCTTGAATTTCTACGCGCGCATCCTTGGCATGAGGTGGGTAAACTGATCGCCTGCGGGGATGACTGAACTTCAAAGCTGCGAAATGCGATCGCCCGAAGCAATGCAAACCAATCCGACTTACATATATATGCGTCAATAGATGTGTCTAGCCGGGCGAAATGCGGCTTTGTACTACTGTTCACGTTCGCTCTTGGTGAGTGTATTCGTCGCAGATGTGCATCGATCTCCCCTCCCCCCCTGCTTATCTACCCCGAACCACCCCCATCACCTCCGCTCCCTGTCCCACCTCAACCCCCCCCCCCCCGTCACCTCGCTCTCCCGGCTCCGTCCGTCCCACGTCCTCGTCCCAAGCCCGGTTACCCCTGGTGTTCTCCCGCCTCCCCCCCACCGCCCCTCTTCCTTAAACAAGCCCCTGGGTGCTCCACCTAGACCGGCGCCGCTGAGATTCACATGTACGTCCGCGAAGATGGAGACGGCGGCATTGGACTCTCTTGGTTCGATCCAGGCAATAAGTTCCCTTGTTCCTGCTGCAGAAGCCTAGTCTGGGTTACCTGTTCGCGTCCACCCCTGCAGGTTTTCTTGGAATCTTTTCAACGTTAACAGAATAGCCTCCATACAGCTACCCACGCGTTCCGTCCATCGAATGTCCTCATGCATTGCGCGACTATCCGGAAGCGCTTTGACAAGTTTGGCCGACCGCCGTAGTTCTGGTTGCCCGGGATAGGTGGTGCCATCCACTACGTACTAACGCGTTCGACGATAGAGGTAACACATTTCCGCGTGTGGTTCTTCTAAATGATTGGGTTCCGTAAACCCTTACCGTCGGAATGCTTAAATTGTTTCGAAACATGTAACGTTGTTATTTACTTGGGCTATGGGATTATTCATCGGGATACAAGTTATTTTTTGATGAAGTAATTTTTCGGGTTAGGTATAGAGCTTTTTAAGTGAAGACGTTAAGGATTTGGAGGGCGAATCTCTGACACAGGGCACCTCTACTAAGCAAAATCCATCACCAGGGGGATCCTCCCTAAGATTCGGGGACAACCTCACCCCCCCATCCCCCTTTGCTAACCTGTTCCTTCAGGGCAAAACTCTCGACATCCACTTCGGGCAGAAGTACCACTTGTTTCGCCTTGTTTCTCTTATGATGGAACCCGCTGGAGGATAGCCTCACGTCGTGCACCGTTTCAAACGCCGGGGGTAATCCGTTCCCGGGCATTGTCTTCGAGGTTACACTTCTAAGACCGGAAATCCGACACGTTATCTGCAAAAATGGAGGCTAGCGTTCCCCCCCCGCCCTGCACTCCCCACCTCTTCGCCCCCCCCGCTCTCTTCCCTGCCGCCGCCACACCTCCTTCTCCAGCGCCCCGCCCCCCGCCCCCCCTCCACCCGCCCCAAAGGGTCGGCGGCTCCTGTAGTATACATGGGGCGCATTTTCCACTCCCTTAAAAGCCTGTGCAGAGCGCCTGCCGCTTGCTGTGTCTCCCACTACGGCTCGTTAATGTGTGAAATACTCGTTTGGCCCCCAAACCGCAGCCCTTGTCGTGGGCGTCTCTGCACATCCGGTGACTACCACTGCAGTTGCTGCCTTCGAAGATTTGCTGTTCTTATCTTCAACGGGATCTCTCCCTCTAACCCCCCCCCCTCCGACCTTTGTGCGTCTGGTCTCACCGCTGCTGCTGCTGCTGCTGCTGCTGCTGCTGCTGCTGCTGCTGATGCTGCGGACTTGGCTGTCCCTCCGTGTGCCCCCCGCCGATTTTCTCCCTCGACTCCCCCTCCCCCGGTATTCGTGCGTGCGCTGCTGCTGCGATTGCGGCGAACCTGGCTGCCGCTATGGTGGGCCTGACGGCCGGCCGCAAGCACAAAACTGTTCGTTTTCCCTAATGTATAGGCCATGTCCTCATGGTTCGTCCGGCTCTCGGCTATACGACCTCCCCGTACCCGCCCATGGGGGTCCTGACTTCTGGCGGGGGCGATCAAATTGTTGGTGGTTTGGGAGACGAGGAATACGTTGTGCCGACAGTCTTGCGAATTACTATTTCGGCGGGACTCTGCGCCACGGCCTTGTTGCGTGCGAGCGCCTCTGCGTGGTGGTTGTACATGTGACTCATTGTGTGCCCTCACCGTCCCGGTACATACGAACACTCGGCGAGTAGTGCACTTCACGTACTCGTATGGTACTACGCCCCACCATATTTCCGAGCGTGTTTCGGTGGTCAAGCCCCTTTCTTAGCGGATATATATCTCCACAGGGTAGCCGGTCGCTCTTTTTCCTTCGTCAGCTGAGTCAGGCTCCCTGGATTAGATGATCCCCCCCCCCCCCCCCCCCCCCTCCTCCCTCTGCTTCTCCTCCCGGTGTTGGATGATAATAGGAAGGTTCCTGGGACATGCCGCCCTGCCTGGCCCTCTAGGAATCCGACGCCTGCCCAACACATAGAACAAAAAACACTTGACCGGTTTAGGACTGCTGTTCTGTTTGGAGGAAAAGGTACAAATCATTGGAGTGGTTAGTCCCTAATCAGGCCTGCGATTTAAAAAATGATGACACCCTAGAACGACGTCTGACGACTCTACGACGCCCCCTGCTCAGAGCTTGACTTACTCCTGCACGTGCCAAGCCTCACTCGCAAGCTGTCGACGTTGTCTGTCTCGCTGCTCCCGTTGCTCTATTCGTTTTTATATTTGAAGTGCGTTTGTCACCTGAGTTGCACTGCCCACGAAAAAAACGTGATACACGCGAAAACCTTGACGAAGGGCCACTGAAACAACGTCTGTGCACCATTGCAGGGAACTCGGTTCAAATGCCCCTCGTCGGAAAGTTGGCATCAGGCAAAAATATCGCCAGGAAGACAAGAGCGCCTGGGTGCACTGTCGTGCGTGTTCCAAAGCGACAGCACTTTCTGTGTGCCCCTTCGAGCCGGACCTCGACGCTAAAGATTGAAAATATTGTGACGGGGGCATGAATGTTCTGTTTCTCGTTCTTTTAGGCCACGCTACTAAGTAAGGCGTCTCCTAGTCCCCGGGGTTCCCGTCCCTCTAATATCTAGATATTTCATCGGAAAAATAAAAACACATCGCTACTTCAACACCCTGCGTTGAGAACTTCAGCTGGCTAGTGTTTACTGGAGAGTGACGGTGACGTCGAAGCGGGATCATCTTAGCATCTTGTATTTCACTCGATGTTGAGCTCCCGCAGGTTCTCGACAGAGGCCTAGACCTAGACTTAGAGGGGCTGAAATGATCGACTTTGGCCAGAATAGGGAGTGCACAAAAAAAATGATACCAAAAACTACCCCTGTCTGAACGTTTGCCCTTCACCTGCGGACAACTACAGCTCGTCACAGGAAACTACAGCCAACGAAATTGAGGCACGCTGCTGATGGGCTGTGTGAGGGCGTCAGAAGCGCCGAAAGGGAGTCGTCGGCAGCGAGAAACGACGACTCGCGAGATGTTTTCGTGTGTTCGAAGTTGCGAACGAGTAGCACAAAGAGCTCGCCAAAACGCTAGACAGTATTTTTCATTTCACACAAGGCGGCATAGCACAATGCCTACGCCACCGATGAAGAAATGGCCTTCACTCAAAGATTGCTGTTCTCCAGGGGGATGATATATCTTCTGGGTGGTCATCGTCGAAAGCGATGTACCGTAGAAGGAAAAAAAATACGATGCAATGTTGGGTAGTGAGCTATTGGGCCAAACAAAATGTATTATTTCGGGGGTCCATAGTTAACGGGACCAAATTTGGTTAGTAAAAATACGTGAATATATATATTTTTTATGTACACCATAGGTCCTATTAACCATGGACCCCCGTAATAGAGAGTGATTCTTGCATATTTGCACGAAATATTCTTCATGCTGTATAGAAATCGGATCGTTTCGCCGCTACCGTGCCATACGTAGCTAGCGTGTCGCTGCCCGGACGCCCTTGCCTACCTTCAGTGCGTGCTATCGCTTTCGCTTCAACCTTCTTATCGTCTGACGTTTTAGCTTCTTCGGTTTTGTCCGTTTATTTTCATTTTCGATTGTTTCTTATTTGTCCTGTTCGTACAAGTCGCTTTGCTTTCATTTATGTTGCTTTCGTTATTTCCGTACGCGTCCGCACCGTTCGTTGCTCTTCTTTCACCTTGAGAATAGTTTTGAGTTTATTTTTTCGATTTTATAGCATTATTGTCGCGTTTATTTCAGTTCGTTTCGGTTTTTTTGTCGTTCTGTATTTTGTATGCGGTCCCATTGGATTGAGTTGCAAATCGTGCAAGGATTTGACGCTTGTCAGTTGGTGCCGTACGATGGGTTTTAGCCACGATGCGTTTCTGTATTTTTGTTGTTCTCTTTGACAACAGTTTTTTGCCGTCAGGGGTATTACCGTATTCAGCTGCAGATTTTCGAGCCTCAGCTATAACTGCAGACACAAGATTTTGGACATGAATAAGTTCGTTGATGTCAGAACGACACCAACAACAACTATTCAACGGCCTGGCTTGCTCTCGTGTCACGTTCGGCTCAGACCAGCCCAGGACGCAACAAATTCTGAACATGAGTCTGTGTCTGTAGCCTCTTATCTGGTGGTCTGCGTACGTATAATCCGTGATTTTGAGGATAAGGTGCTGGTCAGCATACAACTTGCAAGGATTGTGAGAGACGCTACTGACCCTTCGGTCCCAGGTCATAGAAAATTTTCGAAGTTGGTATTAAGACCAAGTGAAATGTGAATGTTCTAGGTACGAGAATACATTTTTTTTTTTTTTTTTATCCATCACTTTTACTTCCCAGCCCACTCGTGGGAGGTTTTGCCCTCGACAATCTTCTGGACAAGCCGTGATCACAGGTGTCGTCCCTTCTCCCCCCCGGTACGTGCCTTTATTTCTTGTCGCGCATAGGGTTCAGCATTCCCACTGCTCGTCGACTTTCATCGAATGTAGCCAACTCACGCTTTCGCGCTTTCTGCTTATCAATTCTTTATGCAAGAAAAAATCCCTATGAGCATGCACTCGGTGGGACTTGAACCCACGAAATTGATCTTGACAGGCACGCGGACCACCTACCAAGCCACAGAGCAGACAAACATGCAAAAAACCACCAACATACAACAAACCAAACAGAATATGATGAGGAGATGACACTGGATGACACAAAAAACTAACGGCGGAAGAGATCAGAAGGCTGCCAAAATACAAAAAACACACACACACGTTCCCCCTTGATACACAATACGCGCTGAGCAGGAACCACAGACATCTGATGCCCGGACAAAGCAACAGGATTAATAGGGCGACCCAGGCATAAGGACGCCGGGGGAAAAGGTAAGGAGGCAAGGAGAGAAACGGGGGAGTGGGAAGAAAGAAAAGAAGAACGAGAAATCGAGCTCAAGAAGAACACTTTAAGGGTCACATGGGTTCCCGCACCTTCTTTAAAGCCGATCCCAGACCTTTGCCACACCATGTGCCGGCACCTTTTTCCTATTCTGGTATCAAGAGTCAGTACGGCCGCTGTCGTGCTCCGGTCGTCCGTCCTCTAGTCTGCTGACTACCGTTTTTTGAATGCAACGACAACAGACAACCTCAATCACCCTTCACAGTCTTCACGATGGGAACTACGACTGGCGTTCGGATTTCTGTACCTGTACGCTTGCGTTGCTTGGTTTGGTACCGGTCACTAAAAGCCTATTATAGTGGGTGTACGTGCGGCGGTTTTGTTTCGTGCTCTCTTTCCTGCTCTCTTCGGAAGCATCCAGTTCATGAGGTTGCGTGCTTCTTCGCCCTCACACATCCAGCCTCTCTCAAACTACCTACCGATCTGGTTCATTGCAGTTGCTAACGAAAATAAAACCCCTTCACCCCTGTAGGACGGGGTGATTGCCAGAATGTCTTTGCTCCCACGCAACAACCGACCCACGTGAGCGACAGACTTATCATTCAAAACAGCATGCCTCACTTTGTGCTTCTCGCAACACAGAACGTCGATATTGACTGAGGCCCACGGATCAGGGGAAACGTGAACGGTCTGCATAATAATTCAGTATCTATTTTTTCAAGCGCGCACCGTTGCTGAAACCGTCTCCACCAGTCGTAAGCCCTGATCGGCGTCTCCCTCGAAACAATTTCGATGGCACTCTCCCACGGCTCTACTAGCTGGTTCCAGCAATGTGCCACACTTTTTTACTGTGGGTGGTTGAGACTCGGGGATGAACGAGACGTAACTGATAATGGGTGGATATAAGAAAAACGGAATACCCATGTGTGTATCCACTTTTATCTGCCTGCTGAAGGCGAGCGGGCAGGGGAATAGAGCGAGAAGGAAGCTGTCTTCATTCGAAAACGGAAGAATTCAGAGGTTGAACAAGGCCACACAAAAAAAATGAATGCAACTTTTTCTTTTGTTTGGAGTCCCAGACAGGAGGGTGAGGGTCACTAAAATCAAGTGAAGCAAACGCCTGGCGTTACCCTCTATGGCAGGAAGGGTGTTACGTTTGAGTACTGTTTGCTTCACCTGTCTTGAGCCACTGACTCGAATGACTGCTCTGTGCCATGCAGTCTTCAAGTTGTGTGTTTCTTCGTGCCTCTTGTATCTAGCGATCGAAATCATGTCATTGTTTGTTCCGCTGTCTCTAGCGCATTTTCAGGTCGAACTTTGAGCAAGGTACTGGGGCACTCGCCCGCGTGGGGTAAAATGGCGTGGTGAAAACGAGGGTACACTCCCTGTCGTGGCGCCAGCCATAATTCTTGTTTTGTTTTTTTCCTCGACCGATTCGTTATTCGTTTTCAATTCCGAGATTTCGACGTGGTGCCGAGGGTAGCTTCGTTTTTTTAGGTCACGTTTTTGTATGCGTACCTCTTTGTTGAACTGCTGTGGAATATTCTTTGTTTGATTAGAGATTTTTTGCATCTCTATGGAGGTCAGGGACATAATGCTTACCAGCTTGAGCAGGTCAAGCGGTCGTAAAAATTCACAAAGTGTTCAGAGTCAGTCTTAGATCTGCGCGTCCTCCTTCCACACATCTGTTATCTTGGCCCTTCTTCTGTCTCTCCCACTCAGGTCCAGGGGCACATAGCAGGCGCCCCCCCCCCCCCCCCCCCCCCCCGCTACTACACTCCGTACCTTCGTGCTATCGCGAGAACTTCAGACCTTTCTTCTCTTCTCGTCGACCTGCGTCGAATAGCGCCTACCCAGGCTAAGCTCTTTCAGCTGTGTTTGTGCTAATCTATTCACAATGAGACGCGCGAAGCGCGAAGCGCAATCCTTTTTTTCTTGGTTTTCCAAGGATAAGAAAGCCTCTTCACAGCGGCTCGCATACGAGTGTAGGGTGCCTTGGTTTGAGCTTCTGTGTATGTATGTGTGTGTGCCATTCAACATCTGTTTTCGGCCACGTTTGACCACCGCACTGCAATAATTCCAGTCCCGGCAGGCTCTGTGCACGCACACACACAAACGAAACCTTCTCGTGCTGGTGCAGTGGGAAGTCGTTCACAGTTGGTCGAGCTAGGTGCGGCGACGTGTGCAGTCACATGTTTGTGCTGGGCCATGTTGAAAAACACGGAACCAACAACTGTAAAATATTATAACGATTTTTGTTTTTTTGAGTTCCACGAAACCCAGCTCTACGAGTGCTCGTAGGCACACTGTGCCTATCCACAGCAACGATCGTTCGGGCCATGTCCCCGAGACATGCTGGAGGTGGTATTGTCAGACCCACCCTCCTACTGATGAGTGGACGGAGAAGCAGGAGAAGATCTCTGCTGCAGCTGTTGTACAGCAGCAGTAGTGGTGGCACTTGCTGTGTGTAGTACAGCGGTATAGTAGAGTTGAAACTTGCTGCTAATAGTAGAAGCTCTGTTGGACACACGTCAGTCAAGTTGTAGATTTTTCGTCTTCACATTACACGTGCGGAACCAGGAAACACATGTACGAAGGGTTCAAACACAAGCCGAGCGTACAGCGACGCTGACCCTGGCCTCGCGTGTCCTGCCGCTACTGCTGCTGCTGTTTTGCTGCTGGAGAAGCACTGCTGCAGCTGTAAATGTCATACATCATCAGTACATGTAGTGGTGGTAACTGCTACCCCCATGGTAAAGAGGACCAAACATTGTCAGTAAAAATGGGGAAATATGTAGGTTTGTGTTTGTACCGTATGTCCTGTTTACTATTATTGTCCCCGTAATACGAGAAATAATTTATTTCTCGTGTTCTGTTGGACAAAACATTTCAGATACAGATTTTTCGTTTTCAAATTACTAACGTTATTGTGCTGAAATGCAACCATGAAAGACTACTAATACTGACTGTTGGACAAGCATACATGTCAGGTGTGAGTGTGTGTCCTTCACATTATACCGTTATTTATACCCGTCGACGTCCAGCACAACCAGTGTCCGTGCCGATTCTTACATCCCAGAGAGATAAAAGTTCTTTGGTCACAGCAGGGCAAAATTTCGTCTTGAAGTTATTGTGTCGGATTTCGAGGTGGAAACCAAGATGCACACGACAAAATCCAGTTTTTGTTTCAGGTGTGTGCGTGCTCGTACTGCTGTATTTTTCATATTTCAAGAGCAAAAGAAGCCAAGAACATTTACGATATTGAGATTCACCAACGACGGCGAGTAGGTAGATGTTCGTTCCTGTAGGTTCAGCACAATACAGAATAATCCGCGTTCGCCCAGCATGATGCATCGCAGATATGACTACTGCAGTGCACGTATTACTGAGCCTCATTGCCACCAATTACTAGTAGTAAGGCGCGCGAGCGCGAAGCCCGAGTCACAATTTTTCTTGTTTTTACAAGGAAATAAAAGCCTCTACCTAACGGGTCGGATACAATTTCGGGGGGCCATAGTAAATCGGACTAAATATTCATAGTAAAAATATATGAATAGAAAGCTTTTTATGTTTACCATAGGTCCTATTAACTATGGACCCCCGTAATAGGGTAGGGTGCCTTGCATGGAGTTTTGTCTGTATGTGTGTCATTCAACATTTTTTTTCTACGTTTGACAACCACGCTCGACGCACACGGCAACAACTCCAGTCCCGGCGTGCTCTGTGCGCGTACACACAGAAAATTTCACGTGCTGGTGCGGTGGCAAGTCGTTCGACGTTACAGGTGTTGAACTAGGTGCGGCAACGTATGTTGCTAGATGGCTAGGCCATGGTTTAATAAAAACAGAATAAACTGGACAATATCAAACGCTTTTACATTTTTGGAATTCTACCAAACGAAACCCAACTCTACGAGTACGCTATAGCAGACTGTGCCTGTCCACAGCAACGTTCGAGCCGTGTCGTAAGACATGCTGCAGGTGGTGTTGTCAGGCTCATCGTCCTACTACCGCTGTAAAGGGGACGGACAAGCAGGAGAAGCTCTGCTGTAGATGCGGTACAGCAATAGTAGTGTGGTGGTACCTGTCACAACGGTTTTCGTTTTTAGGGTTCAACCTAAAACTAACCAAACCCGATGCATCATACGTGTACTCGTAGGCAGGGCGTGTCTGTCCACAGCAACGTTCGGATTGTGTCCGAAGACATGCTGCAGGTTGGTAATGCGAAGCCCACCCTCCTACCGATGAGGGGACAGAGAAGCAGGGGGAGCTTTGGTGGAGATGTCGTACAGCCGTTGTGGTTGTTGCGAGTTAGGCTTAGGGGATCTTGTTGCCAGTTGGGGGATCCCCTCAATGAGGTGATCCCTTTGGTCTTACGCGATCCCCAACTCGCAACTAGGTGCATTACATAATCTCAACATGGTATTCAGCATAAAATTTGGGTACCATTCCTTATTTTAGTAAGATCTTATTTGTCTTGCGGGATCTCCAACAAGCTTAGGGGATCTTCCTGTTGCGAGTTCGGGGACCTCATAGTTAAGAAAATCCATTTCGCCTCAAATTGCATCTGGGTGCATTACATTCACTATATGGTATTCGGTATAAGACTAGCGTCGCAGCCTTCATTGTAATGAAGAGATCCTGCTTGCCTTGCGGGATACTCAACAGGCTTAGGGGATCCCCTGTTGCGAGTTAGGGGACGCCCCTAGTGAGGTGGTCCCTTTAGTCTTGCGGGACCTCCACTAAGCTTAGGGGATCCCTTTTGTCTTCGGGAACCCCCACTAACATTAGGGGATCCCCCATAATAACTACATGCTATTCAGGGTGAAATTGGGTCCCAGTCTTTAATACAGTGATGAGGGGGTCCTATTGATTGAATTGCGGGATCCGCAACAGGCGGAGGAGGTATCCCCTTTCGCATTGAGTTTGCAGCACTTCGAACAACCAGGTTTCACTACATGATTTTTCCGTATTACATTCGGATGTATCTCCTATCAGGTATGTCATTTGTGATATAGGGATATCATCCATGTGGTGTTAGGGGATCCCCCAATTGTCACGATAAATTCTAAAGGAGAAACTGAATAGAGACGCTATATCACACGATTTGTACATGTTGGGTGCACATACAATACACACATGAAAGTGGTCCCCTAAGACCGTTGGAGATCCCCTAAGCCAGTTGGGGATCGCCTAAGATGAGTAGGGATCCCCCACGGTGAGTAGGGATCCCCTAAGATGAGTAGAGATCCCCTAAGCTCTTAGGAGATCCCCTAAGCAAGGAGGGGATCCCCAAAGCTAGGAGGGGATCCCCTAAGGCAAAAGGGATCCCCTAACTAAGGGGATCCCCTGACTCGCAACAAGTAGTAGTGGTGGCAGCTGCTACGAGAAGCTCTGTTGGACGTATCAGGTTGTAAATGTTTCGTCTACAAATTATTATGACTAACTTCGAGATAAGAAGCAGGAAACATACAACATAAATCGAGTACGTGTACAAGTACTAAAGGTGCAAGGATTCGACCGACAAGCCCAGCGTATAGTGACGCTGGCCTTGGCCTCGTGTACCCTACTGTTGCTGCTGTTATCGTTGCTGCTGTTGTTCCTGCCGCCGCGTCTGCTGCTGCTGCTGAAGACGACTTCTGGATGAACCCAAATATCATGGATGCACATGATCGCTTACGTACGGGCATATACGCTTGTTCTTGTTGGTTCAGCATACTACTATGGGTGACCACAATAAATAGGATCAAATATTGTGAGTAAAAATAGGTAAATATTTAGGTTTTTGTGTGCACCGTAGGTCCTATTTACTATGGTCCCCCGTAATACTGTATTATGGTACGGTAATCCGTGTTCGCGCAACATCATGCATCACAGATATGACTACTGCAGGTCCTGAGGTCGCGCCTCATTACCGCTTTTTACTGGTATTGAGGCGCGTGAGTGCGAAGAGCGAGCCTTTTTTTCCATCGGTTTTCCAAGGACGAAAGGCCTCTTCTCAACGGCTTGCATACAAGGGCAGGGTGCGTTGTTTTGAGTCTTTTTTATTCGTGTGGGTGTGGGTGTCGGTGTCATCATGACTTGACATTTTTTTTTTTTCGGCCACGTTTGTCGACTGCGCTGAACGCACACGGCGCCAATTCCAGTCCCGGCAAGATCTGTGCACGCACACGCACAAACGAAACCTTCTCGTGCGTGGTGAGTCGTTTACAGTTGGTCGAGCTAGGTGCGGCAACGCGTGTAAGCACAGGCTGGGCGATGGTTAAAACACAGAAGGAGCAACCATTACAACGGCTTTCGCTTTTTGAGTTCTACCAGGCGAAGCCAGTACTCGTATGCAGACTGCGCCCGTCAATGGCAACGTTCGGGCCATTTTCCCAACACATGCTGCAGGTGGTGTTGTCAGGCCCGCCCTCCTACTGATGAGAGAACGGACAAGCGGGAGAAGGATTCCTGTAGACGTTGTGCAGCGGTGGTATAGTGGTGGCACCTGCTATTTATGCAAGAAGCTCTGTTGGACATATGAACAAGGTTGCAGATTCTTCCACTTTAAATTTTGAGTGCAAAACCAGAAAAAACACAATCAATTTACGTAGAGTCGTCTCGCATCGATTTCGGAGCGGGTCCCTCCAAAGGTAACGTCCAAATTTGAACAACTACATTCGTTTTGAATAAGAGTGGTATACTCTAGGTTGTTCAAGGATGGTGTCACGATGAAGTTTTAAAGCTTCCTCAGACCAAGCGTTTTACATTGTAGTCAACAAATAGTATACTGTGCGCGTAGTATATACAGACACATGGCGGGCGAGAGTATTTTCCGTGCAGGCACACTGGACCATAAAAGCTACAAAGTAAACGCCCACGTGCATAATACAGGCCTTAACATGTGGCTTGGACTTTGCGCTTCTCAACGCACCACCACGGAGAATAGAAGGACCCTCATTTCTAAGCAAAAGAGTAAAAGCCTAGTTCGCACCGCAAGCGGGATCTCCTCATATAGTCCTCGCCCCTGTGTTTGGGCGTTGCTGGAGTGTGCTTTATTGACGGTGCTTCGAAGATATATGTTTGCATGCCGTCCGCGGCTACACCAAAGACAGGAAAGAGGCACGGAAATCACTTCCAAGAAGACATTGTTAAGAAAAAGACAAGTTCGACATCATTTTCGAACCTACACCCGCCTTTGAAGATAAGTAGAGTGAATACGAGACAACCACAACTCAAATTAAAGTTTCAATCTCATCTACGAGAATTATCGTGCGCTTCGTGGATGTAGACGAAGTCCATGCATTGAAATACCACTGTACTGTTGTAGTATGAACTGTACGAACTGCACACATATGCTTGGCATTGTATCGCTGGCTTTTTGTGACTGTTGAAACCAGGACAACGTATCGCGGGGATAAATGTATATATTTAAATAGTCCGTTTCCGCAGTAATGTTAATCTTGTTCATATAGGGTTGCTCATTATGCTGAGTTGTTGTCGTGTTGGCAGATGTTGTTCGTATTATAATCACGATCGGGGAGTTTCGAACGTGCGCGAGCCTTAACGTTATGTTGCTGCTCGGTCTCGTCCAGCTCTGGTACAGTAACATTATGTTCTGCCGTGATCAGTCCTTGAACTAACACCGTAACACAGTGTTAGGCTTTGACCAAACACGCACGTTATCACTTTAGCATGCCCAGATCCATATCCGCATATTTACTAACACGATGAAAAGGTGTTATTGTCGACGCAGCGTTAGACGTAACACAATAACACTATGTTACCCTTAGGAGGAGTACATAACACCCTAACATAACGTTACCATGTTCGCCAGCACTACTAAGACATGACATTGTGTTACAGATAACACACCAACGTAACATAACGCAATGGCCAGCGCTACTAACACTACGTTATCTGGACCCCCCATCTGATTGCCTTAGAGGAAGATAACGTAAGACTTAACGTACGTTAGATACGTTACAGTCTTAGACGGCCCATACGTAACATTATGTTAGGATGTTAGCCTAAATGCGGAAGTCTGTGTAACATTATGTTACGGTGTTACCGTCAGTAAAGATCTGATGGTAACATTATGTTACCGTGTTACCACAAAACCAATCCGGGTTTAACTTTATGTTACTTAGTTACTGTTGGGGCCGAAGTCGTTCTAATGTAATGTTACTACGTTACCCTTTGGATCTTCCCGAGATCTAACATGTGTTACCTGTGTTAGTGGTAAAGCGGGCGTGTGGGAGTAACATCGTGTATAGCCGTGATATCCAATTTCGCCGACATCCCTAGAGGGGATACCTACAAAAATATCCCCGGGGGGGGAGGATAACATGGCATCCCCGGTAAAAACACCTCCATATTTTAAAACCCCAAAACAGGGGATATGTAGGAGTGATCCCCGCAAAAAAAAAACGCTTCGTTTTTTTTGTGGAATCCCTGCCAGTACGTCATCCATCTATTAACACATTACATTTTCCATCTATAACGTAATCTGCACACTCGCACGTCCGAGTTAACACGGCAGTAACACATTGTTGACTTTAGACTGGGAGTGTACGTTATCTACTAGCTTGTGTCACCACATACATTGCATACGAGTTAACATTAACATAATGCTGTTAATAGTGTTTTATCGATCATATACGTTATCCGTTTGACGTATAGTATGTATGTCGCTATGGTAGCAAGGCTTCCGTAATACCCTCACATAAACGTCGCTCAAAACGGACTGCTGCTGCGGCTGATACGGTAACATAATGTTAACGTTGTGTTGACCATACACGTCATCCCTCTAACATGTGTTACGATAGCCCCTAGGAATTTCACCAACACACTAACATAGCGTTATGTACGCGTTTATTTGGCCGTGTACGTTATCCGTCGAAAGGGTGTTGCGGTAGCACGAAGAATCCCGCTGACACACTAACATAACGTTACTCGCTACGGGCTGATGCCGCTAACACGGTAACATAATGTTATCGTTTAATTGACCATATACGTTATCCCTTCAACGTGTGTTACGATAACCACCAGGAATTCCGCTAACACGTCAACATAGTGCTTCTTGCTGTGGGCACCCTAACACCGTTGCACATATATTGCGGTCAGTACGAGATCAAAGTAACAGAGAATGTTACGCGATCGCCCGCCAATATCATAACACAATAACACTATGTTATCACAAAATCCAGAAAGTAGTCAACGTAGTAACGTATGTTGCGTTTTTTATTCGCTGACGCCTAACATTAACATAAACGTTAAGTGTTACGTTATCCGAGGTGTGAAAAACTTGAGAAAATGACAAGTAGTTGAGATAAAAACGTCTATGCGGCTGACTTCTTTGATTCATCAAAAGATTCAAGTCCGATAGGCTCAAAACTTGTACTCTTCAACAGCAACCGAGCGCGCTTACTCTTGATAAAATCAGACGAGTACAGCCGGAGTTTCAGTAAAACCAACATATTTACCGCGGATTCTTCATTTTTCGCTGCAAGTGATTGTTTCGGCTGTACCTCCGACTGTACTCGCTCGATTCTATTTAGCGTAAGTGCGTTCGGTTGCTGTTGAAGAGTACATAGTTTTTGAGCATATCAGACTTGAAGTTTTTGACGACCTGAAGAATTCAGCCGCTTCAGAGTTTTTTTTTCTCACCTACTTGTCGTTATTCTCAACTTAAAAAATGCAGTGTTTTTACCAGCTTCTTGTAGTTGGTGGGGATCACTACAGCAAGACGCTCCCTGACCTACACTGTCGGATGTGTGTTGTCATATTTGACGCCGACATTAAGAGCTGCTTACTTACCTGGTCTTATCCCCCCCCAGTGTGTTAGACTGTCCACCTGATGGAACTGCCCTTAGCAGCGAGCGGCACACTCATCTAGGCGCTAGCCTCAGACATCGGGTTCATCGCTGCCTCGAGTATAGAGGTTGGAGCCGGCGGGTACTTGCCACAAACGGGTCCCCGACAATTTTCAGCGCCCGGACCCTACCCTACGCACCCATTAACGCCATTTTGACGACCGGGTACCCGGGTAGCCGTTTTTTGGCCGGGTACCCGGGTACCCGGCAAACCCGGCATTTTTTTTTCATGTTTTTTTTCTCCATCATTCAGTGCCACGAAAAATGAAATTTGAGTGGACAATACTATGTGGGGTGTAGCACTGTTTTATTACGAAGCAAAGAGCACGGACGGTGTTTAGTGTTGATTCGGTACACAAGCCGCCCAAAATTGTATTGTCGTGTATCTCTTCATTACGCGAAAAGTGTGAGACTGTATACGATGGGGGGGGGGGGGGTGGTTGACAGCCTCCAGCTTAGAAGGCTGCAGCTGTGAACATTTTCCGACCCACTTGGTGCCGGATAACGGAAAGTAGCACTAGTTGATCAACTTAACCGTGTGTAATGCTGATTCGTTGAATCATAGTAATGGACTACCGTAGATAAGCTATCAACAACCGGACGTTTTCTTCTTGCTGGATGCTGGGGAGGCTGCCCTCGCGACCTGCTCGTCACCACTGTTTGCTGGACCAGCGGCAACCTTTGCTTTCTTGCGCGCGGGAACGCTTGGGCCGGCGCACTGGCAGTAGCTGCGCTCGCAGCACGTGAACTCTCGTCATTGGATATCGGATTTCCTCGGGAGCTGGTGCCTCTTCTACGAAGTCATCGCTATTTTCCACCTCAGACCTCCTGCTATCATGGCCAGGACCTGTAGGGTCTTCGCTGTCGTCGCTGCTGTTGTCCGCGTCGCTTTCAAGGGCGCCTTGCTTAGTCGCCTTTTATCTTTCGGCGGCATTCTCAGCAAGATCGCCCCGCGCCAGCATCTGTAGTCTCTTGAGAGACCGGGCCAGTATCGCTCGCCTCTTGGCTCATTGTGCCCATGCGGTGGCGCGTGACGATACTGCCGTATGCCGTTCGCGTCCCCTTCGGCGTTGAAATTTAGCTAGTTGATGGTTCATGTGGTTGACATGTGTGTGAGTGTGTTTTTTCAAAGGCTTTCCTACTAATAAAGATATTCTCCAGGCATATTGAACCGGGAATACCAATTACCCGCGGGTACCCGAAATCCCGCGGGTATCCGGGTACCCGGTTACCGACAACGCAATTACCCGCAGGCTCCGATTCCCGGCGGGCAATGAGCTCGGACCCTACTCGTCAAACGGGTAGGACCCGTCCGGGTATATTCCCCGAGTACCCGGGTAATTGAAGTCATGGTCCTACCTCTACTCGGCGATGACATCATCGCAAGCTGCAGGCCACCTTACATGTCCTCGAGGGTACTGGTCTCATGTCGATCCTGAAGGAGTACAACCGCGCTCGCGATTCCGTCCAGCCCCTCGACGGCACTCTCGGTTCGGTTTTGTCTACATGATACGATTTAATTAGGTTGTGCAATCACCTGGAACGGGTTTCCGATGGATTTTTATCCGAAACAAAGGGTACTCACTGAGCCAAAATGGTAGCGTGCGAAATAGATAACTGGGATCGTTCCTTGGACAAAGCGCTCAGCGTTTGTGCTGCTGTTGACAATTTGAACATGCAGCGGCGCGCGGCGGAAGGGGAGTGTTCTATGGCCATACCCGCGTACTTGTTTTTCTTATTGTTTTTTTCCGGGGGGGGGTTGTTTGCCGTAGTTGCAAAGCTGCGTCGTTCTTGTTTTTTACCCGGTTGATGGATTCACACTACTTTGTTTCTGGGTGGGTGCATGTGGGATTGCGTATGGTTTCATATGAGATCCCGTTGCATGCTTATGATACACCCACGTAATTTGGCCACACCCGGTCTAAATCCCACAAGAAGCTCACCAAAATATCGCGTTCATGACTTTTCCGACAAATACTAACAACGCACGTATATTACACACCCGACACGTGTGTTGAATTTAGAATTTTGGAAAGTATGATACCCACTCTAGATCAAGATATTAATAATTAGCATTGAATTTACTATATATCCCTTCGTTAATCCGTCGACCTTCGACATATACCGTTTAATCGAAAAAAAAAAACACTCTAGTTCTCCAGCTCCTTCGATTTCGTTTTTTTTTATATCCCGGGTCGGTATGCTAGCGCCACGCCTCCCCCCACCACACTCGCACTCTCCTTTATCGAGGGAGTAGTTTAGTATTTTCTCCCCTCCCTGACTCGTGCCGAACAATGCATGCGCAAAAGCTACTATCTGCCAGTTACTGCTTTGTGTTCAGGAACACATCCGCCGTTGGGTTTGAAACTTAAGCAATCGACCCTTGTACTAACAAGGTACTACCGCGGGTAGCCTGATATCATCACGGGCACGCCACGAGCCACGGACGGTGAAGACAAAACTAATCGGCTGAGTTCCGCAGACCGAGGCTGCATATTTTCCACTGCGGGTAAGAGAAAACGCTATTCATAGGTTACAGAGATTTTTTGGCCCCGTACCACTCGCACACTATTCCAGCAGGGCGACCGCTCTTTCAATAGGTGTTTTTGTTTTTTATCTCGTCTTAACGTATCGGCAAACACCTAAACCGTGGTAAGAGGACAAGCCGTGAAAACACCGGAGTCGGAGAATACCTCAGGAACTTGACTCGGATAATGAAGTCTATACCACCGAACCGTACCAAACACATACTGGTAGCATTTACCGGGAGCGCATCATACACCTCAAAAGTAACAGTCGAACAAATGTAGGAACACTACATGCTGTGGCCTTCTCCGTCTTACCGTCTGGGACCCCAAAAACATGGACACGGAATAAAGACGGCCACTGTTGTGCGTCTGCATTAGTGCATTGGATTGGGTAAAAACAAACTGTTTGATGTGATGACAGCAACAAGTACACTTTTGCTGACTACGATAATGTTCGTTAGGTGGTATTGCGAGTAAATTGAGGCAGTTGTTCTGTCGCTAAACCGTGTGTTGCCGAAGCTACAGTAGTCACTGACGCCCGAACACCCCTACCCGTCTCTCTCTGTTCCTGGCGCCTCGTACGTGTTTATCACATGTCAACTACCTCCGTCGTATTCAGATATCGTTACCACAACGACTCTCATCCGTGACGCGACTACAGACGGTTGCTTCTTGATATAAAGAGCCAACGTAGATGGGTGAAAATCACGCAAGTGGCGATCAGCATCATCCCTCGCACGAGGTACAGACACCCCGGAGCGCGAAAGCCAACCAACTTTCCGAACGTGACAGTAGTCGGGACTCCGCGATGGGAAGACGTTATTCAAATCGACGTGCCGTGGAGAGATTGTCTGGCAGCAGTGAGGATTGCGCGAGGGGCGAACCTTTCACCATCACGTCGTGGTCGTTCCCCATGTCGGTGGGGTGCTACAAATCACTGAGCCGATACAACGGAGAGGCGATGTACACCCCATCCCGGGGAAACTGGTCAAGCAACTACGTGGTTGGGGCCACCGAGGCCGACAACGACAATCCGAACGATGTGAGATATCGTGTACCGGTAGTAGTATACCCCTTTGAACCCTTCTATTACGGAGGACCATAGTAAACAGGACCTACGGTACAAGCAGACACCTATATACTTCCCCATTTTTTGCTGTCAATAATTGGTCCTACTTACTATGGTCCCCCGTCATAGGACTGCACTCCCGTTGGGGGGACAAATTCTACAGGGTTCGAGTGGCTGGTTCCCGAAAACGGGGTCGTCGTTCAGTTACTCGTAGGGTTAAGGAACCCCGCGATTGTAGAAATGGTGCGTACTCGAGATTGAAAAAGAAATGCGAGGCGTGTTAGCCCCTGGGACGATTATCCGTGCCGAGGTTCTCCACACGCACACACAACGAAAAATGATATCATTGGAACAATATAGTCGAGATATCTGCAATATATATATATATATCCATTGCCCGGCTCTTGCACAATTGTCGCTGGCGAAGTCAATCAGCTTCGATTGTAGGCAGAGGTGATGTGGTGTCAAGCGCGTTATGCGGTGTACAAGGTACCTCCTTATTCGAACGCATGCATTCTTGTATTTTTTACGAGTGCTACTTATATTTTATACTTAGGTTCCGTTACGTTTAACAGTGTTGGTTTCTACCCTGTACCTTTGGGTGTGTATCGACCATTGCATCAACAATCCTGGACTCGGTTTGTTCATATTGGTCACTATAATTAAATGCGAGGGAGTTAGAGGGATCTAGGTAGTCGGCCGTGAGGGCCCCGGACGCAGAGCAGGGTTTCGAGTGCTCGGGCTGGCGAAACTCTTCATATTCTTGGATAACGTAGCGCATAATGTTTGCTTCCTTTTTTCAGTCTTTGCGGCAAATACTCGTAGTAATACGTTAGGTTACTCGGCTAACAATACACCACTTCAAATATTTGCATAACAAAACGCTGGTACGTTATGGACATGTTGTCATGTGGTCGCCTAACGCGGGGTTAGAGTGTCGATTTGCATCAGGATTTGACAATCGCACTGCCTGGGTCTGCGGTCCAGTCGACTACCATCCGTAAGTAGTTTGAATATGTTATCCGGCATCTCACTACATATCGCAAAACACGATAGACCACTTACCGTATCACACGATAGGCGGATAAAGTACGTTCCCGATCTAACGTGAGCATTACATTGCTGTGGTAGCGGGTGAATCCAAATATAAAAAATCACGATGAGAGGGTTAGCGGGCGCCGTAGTTGCCAGAGTGAGACAAGTTCGGCGGAAGACGTAAAAGCCCAAGCAACCGGCAACATAATGTTGGACTGTTTTACGCGATGTGCTGGGACATACGGTTGCAATGCACGTGGTAAGCTCATAGCAAATATCCCTTAAACCGTTACACACGTGATCCAAAAACGTTCAAACCCAGCAAACCTGCACATTGCGGTATCCTGCTAACCTTTAGCAAGAAAAAGCTCAACAATCATAATAGCGTTTTTTGTGTTGATCAAGTTCTGAAGACTTGTTCGTATGGATCGCACACAACGTTCATTTAACGTAATATTTACGCTTGGTTTTGATACCCGCCTCTTGTCTAGCTCTCGGAGTAAGGACTCTCCACTTTCGATTTGTATAGTATACATGCATTGCACGACAACGGCATGGTCTACTATTTTGTCGGCAAACTACTGTAGCACCGGGTTCCTTCGCGACACCGATTTAAATGTAAACGCTACCAACACGTGTTAGCTTGTCGTAAGATCAATGACGCCTTCTACGATAAAGGTAGCATACTTATTTACGGTATTTGTTTCTGAATGACGGGGCTCCTTTACTCGAAATCGACGCAATGAAAGTCTTGTTTCGAAAGATGACCTTGTTGTATACTTGGGCCATGAGATTATTCGGCGGGATGCAATTTGTGTTTTGTTGAGGTCATTTTTTCGCGTGAGGTGTAAGGTATGGAGCTCCTGAAGCTAGGAGCCTCAGAAACGTTAGGGTGAACCTACATCGTAGAACACGCCCAATGCGGTAATATCCGAAAATGAAGTTAAAATAAGTTCAGCTCCACTGACAGAACAGTAAGATCAAGTTGCGCACAGAAAATATACGTGGCAACGTACTCTATAAATAGTAACGTAGCGTTGAAATCAGCTCTTATATGCGGGTAACATGATGAACATTCTGCTAGACACCCCTCGGTGTATATGACGTCGTAATGTAGGTTTCAATCGCGGCCAGCTGCAAAGGTCACGTAGCGTCGTAGCGTGCGTCAAGGGCTGCGTTATCCGACGATGAGGAAGAACGAGGGGGGTCGTATAACGTTCTATTACGGGGGACCATAGTAAATGGGACCAAATATTGTTGGTAAAAATAGGTGTATATACAGGTTTTTATGTATACCATAGGTCCTGTTAACTATGGACCCCCGTAATAGTATATGCATGCTAGTGTAGTGGAAAACGCGACTCGCCACTCACATTTTAGTAGCAAGTAGTGCATCGGCGGATAAAGGTCTGTGCATGTTAGTCTGGTGAAAAACGCACGAGTCTGTACAATTCCTAACATTGTGCTTGGTTCTTTTCACACGGAAGTTGCACTCTGCACGTTGTGGAGATAACCAGCAGTCCAATTCGGCTGAGTGGGTGTGATGTATTGCGCGTTATATGATAAGAGCCGAACCGGAACCATATCGATTAACTTGGTTTCGTGTGTGGGTGGTAGATAATAACTTTGATTTTGTGTTTGGTCCAAAAGTGACTTTGTTCAAGTATAGACATCGAAACTGGGCTGGTTTTGGTGTGGGTTGTATACAATTGACTTGATTTCGATGTACAGATCACTACAGACTCGTTTTTGTGCAGGAGTCAAAAACGACTTGGTCGTAATGTGGGATCGAAATAAAATTGGTGTTAGTGTTGGTACATCGAAATTCACTTGATTGTGGAGAAGGGATCAAAATTGATATGGTTTTTATCCGTTTTCTATCGAAATGGACTATTGATAGGTGTTGGTGTGGGTATCGAAATTAACTTGACGGTTGTGCGTGAGTGCCAAAATTGACTTGATTCTTGCGTCCGGGTCGAAAATGGCATGGTTTGAGTTTCCGGGTATTTTTAATTGGCTTTGTTGTGAGGAACATAATTCACTTGGTTTTCGTGAGGATAGTGAACATTGGCTTGGTTATCGTGCGTCTGGGCATCTAAATCCTACTTGCTGCTGTATTTTCTATCGAAGTGGACTATTAATAGGTGTTGGTGTGGGTATCGAAATCAACTTGACGGTTGTGCGTGAGTGTCTAAATTGACTTGATTCTTGCGTCCGGGTCGAAAATGGCATGGTTTGAGTTTCCGGATATTTTTAATTGGCTTTGTTGTGAGGAACACAATTCACTTGGTTTTCGTGAGGATGGTGAACATTGGCTTGGTTATCGTGCGTCTGGGCATCTAAATACTACTTGCTGCTGTTCTAGCGACTTCTTCATGGCTCTCGCACAAACTTGGAATTCCATATGACATCCTATAAGATAAACCCCTTTGGGAACCGGTCGACATCCTAGCGATTCAAAAATCAAATGATATGCTCGTTTACCATCTGTAGAATGAGAACTTTGATAACATATATATAACGGTGAGCAGCAGCCTGTTGAATTTCATATTTGGTTGTTTCGGGCGGGCTGCGCTGAAATGGAACGGAAGGATAGCCACTCTCACGAGTAATCACCCTCATTCTGTGTAGCTCCCGAATGCACCAAACCGTAAGCGAACGATTCATTAGCCGGTTGATAAGACTCGTACGGAGGACTTAGCATCCAGACGTGCGTGAACACTACTCATAACATGTTTAGAAAATCAACCCTTGGTTTTGCTAATTATTGTCGAGAGGTGTGTTTGGTTTACGAGTAGTCGTTGTGGACGCCGAACTCGATGCGGAAGCGTTTTTCCCAGCACATTGTACAAGCAGACAGTTTCAATGGTCCAATCCGTCTCGACGATTTAATTCCGTGTGTAGTGCACACCGATGCTACAACCTGCCTGGTATATGTTAAGAAGGCGAGTAGTAATAGCAAGATAGAAAAGAAAGGTAGCAGAAAAAATACTCGAAAATAGTATAATAGTAAACGAACAACCATAGGTATTTGCTCATTGTTCTCGAGAGTTACCTTTAGATCCAGCAGGCATTGTGGATGCCGACTGATATGAGGGAGCCTTCCTCCTCGCAGCTCGGAGATGGATTCAATGATCGAATCCGTCTCGATCATTTTATTCTGTTTGCAGTAAGTAAACCCCGATACGACAACCTTAGTGGTATATGTCAACAACAAGAGTAGTAAGATAGCCAAGAGGAGGTCAACAGGAAATAAAGAAACTCAGTAGATAACAAAATATATTTCGATGGGACGGACAGGGTGCACGTGTATTTTTCTAAGGCTTGTGAATTGAGGCGTATATATAACTCAAAACCGAACACGTAGTTGCTTGGTTGTTCAGATGAAAAGGCCTATAAGCCAGAACACTTCGGCCAAAAAGTGGCACGAGCCCGAATCGTAGCCCGCTTCCTTTTATGTATTTTCACACCCTGGTATCGACAATAAAACACAGTCGTATGCTCTCTGTCAATGTGTCTTGCATGTCCTCTCCTGCACCTATCTCCGCTCCATTGTGGAAACCCAAGTCTTCGTGGATTATTCATCCTATGACTCACACTTAGTGGTCTCTCCGTCTCTGGGTGATGTTCTCTGTTCTGTCGATCGTTAAAATGAGTTCGTGGATCTCAAGTCAGCCTTTGACAACTCTATATTAGAAGCCCGACGCGAAGAGTATCCCGCAAAAACACCCGTAAAAAGTACAAGGGATCACTCGTACGAATCACATATCATATCCGACACATATACAATAACTTAAATGTGAAGTTACTTAATCCACTCGGGTCCCATTGCTTTTTGCATCCGTTCCCATTGCGCGCTGCCGTTCTCTCTGCGTGTGTTCCTCGTCTGGAAAAAATAGTTTCGATGGAGTTTGATCTACGCGGATTCCAACAATTCGATGGAGAGTTTCCCGGTCTGCCAGTCGGTACAGAGCGTTTCCTCGACGCACCCGGCGAGCGCCATGTGGTTCTGTGAGTGTGAGGGTGTATACGTTATCGCACCGGTCGCCCAAACATACATATATGTTGCTCTGAAAAGCGACAAACGATATCACACCTTCCTTCTAGTGGCGAGGGGATGACACTTTATCCTCCCTCGCCCTCTGTAGAGAGTTTCGAGCAAGGAAAAACCCACTGACGTGGGGAGTCAATCGGGAAGTGAGCGCGTCTTATTTTTGTTTGTTCGTCCAAATATCTGCAGTATCTTGCAATGCACTAGCGGGGGGGTTGCGCTTTGAGGTTAAACTATGAGCCAAGAATCGTACAGTGAAGCTTTTCCAAGATCGTTGCAGTATTGTTCGTTTGATACCTTGATAACCTAGCCCGGAAGATTGTATTTCGAACGAAGCTTGAAGGTTTTGTGAATTCTTGGTTCTTTGTGGTAATTAATAGAGCTGTTGCAGCAGACTCAAAGGAAGAGCGATACAGATATGCGTCGCACGATTCGCACTGGTAGGACTGCCCAGCCCACTTTTGACCATTCCCGAGACTTCATTTAGCATAAGGTTCGTAGGCGTTGGGATGGTTGTTCGGGTTACTACTGCATATTTTTGTTTTTCTAAGGTCAAGGTTTAGGGTGAGGTATCAAAGGAGGACTAGAGCTGCGGTAATGGGGCGGGGAGCACTTCTTTTAGTACTTAATTTTACGCCGCGAGAGACGACCGGCAATTTGCCTTGCTCGAGGTTCCAATTGGTAATGCTTCGTTGGTACACCGTTAGGCATACAATCCGGTATCGGTTTCATATGGCGAAGTCAAAAGGCATGACAGCCTCAGCCACAACGGGATAGAGTAGTCACTCGGCCGAGGAGCGCAATGACGCCTAAGTCAACCCCCCTCCTCAGGTAGCACCAATCAACATGCCTCCGACGCACGATAAGGTAAGGACACACCGTCTTGTTTGAGGTGGATCCACCAACCTTGACGAGATCCATACTCCACCAGAAAAGGTGTTTTGTTTTTAAGTGTTAAAATCATGCAACCGATGAACAATCCCAGAGGGTATTGCTGGAATAATGGTAGATATACCACGAAGACGTTTGTGAAAAGCGCATGGAATTTCAACGATTTTGAGTTGAGGAGCGCAGCCAGTGAGAAGCAGTTGGACCAATAACCGAGCTGCCCACATCGTAGCCGCCGTCCTGTAAACAATGCATTCTTTTTTCGCTCCTGCATTCACGCGTCAGACAGTGTAGATGCTACCCATGCCGCAGCAAGCCTGACCCATCGATGTGAATCGTGGTCGTTTAATGGTCGTATGTATCGCAGGTGATGTCGCGGGCGACGGTGTGTTCACGATTGTCAACAAGAAAAACTTCAGCGTTGCTTGCGGGTGCCCTTCCTACAGTACAGCATACACGACCTCGCACTTCGCCCCGCCACCCCCAACGCTGGGGTTCCAGACAGTCTGGTGCGGGATTGTCTTTGTTTTTGTCGCTATAGTTTTATTCGTCGCGGTCTGGTTGAAGGTGACGGGCGGGCGAAAACTAGGTTGGCAATCGAAGCCCAAATTGCATCGGGCTGTAGCCGCGGAAAGCTCCGTGTAACGCCGCAATATGGCCAGCGAGCTGGATCTGCAGTGGTCGGACAGATGAACATCGCCATGTGTGATAGACGGACATTACCATATCGCAACATCTCAAATATAAGGACCATGCCCAGTGGCAGCGCTCGGACACTCAGGGCGTCGATTGCTATGGTACTCTGGCAAACACCTTCGTGCATTGTCTGGTACTTAGTCGTGGCAGTTCGCAGTGCTATGACAATCGAGCATCATTGTTTACTATGGTCTGGCGAAAACGACAGACCATTACCTTGTAATATACGGGTATTCACATCGGCGATGACATGTGGGAGCTGGAAGAGCTACGACGCGTGGATATCCTGGGCGTGGTGGCGGCAATGACCCAACAGTCAGATAAAGGTCGTTGGGAACGCTTGGTGGGTAGCGATATTTTTATGAAACTCCAGAGTCGAAATATTTCGTGTCAATTTGCGGCCGGAGTTAGTACTGTAATTGTGCGAGAAGCGTACGTTGGCTTTCGGGCAAACGTAAAAAATGGTTGGTGAAAAAATGCATTTGGCATGCTGCAAGCACGCGTACTATGGCCCCCTCTATAGCAGTCCCCATGTGGTCTCTGGTTGTGGTGGTTTGCCGGCTAGTATGACACATATCTAGTACCTGATATAGCAGGAGTGGGCTACGCAGGCACGAGAGAGCGGGATGACAGCCATATCCTTACCCTAGAGCCCCTTACAAGCCCCTCGTGACGGGCTGCGCAATCACCAGTACAACCAAACGACAGCGCGTGTCGGCTGAAAATACGTGAGGCAGAGAACTACAGTCTCACATGTCGCCACAGCGAAGAAGTACTGGGACATGGCTTGATGAGAAGGTATAGTCGGCGTTTATGTACAGCAGTGGGGAGTTAGGTTCGAGGTCATGCGGCGGATGTGGAAAAATGCTAGAACGTTTGTGTGCGTCTCTGCGTAGCCTCCTGGGGATGGTAGCACTCCCTTCGTTGCTGTTTCCTTCTTTATCTCTCACGGCAGTCATGCGCAACCCCCGATCCTTAGGTGGATTGTCCTACGGGGAAAACTGATTTTATTGGTCGAGATACACGCGACACGTATACGAACGTCTGGGAAGGATGGCACATTGTGCGGCATTGAGACGAATGTAGGGGTAAGGTACGTAGTTGCTGAAAACATGCGGCGAGGTTTCATCGAGATATGATCATGAGCGCTAACTGCAGGCGAACCATTAATATTCGACAGGAATCTTTAAAATTATTTATTTCGCGGGAAATGGAACAGGCCGCATTTGGCGCTTTGGTGACAGAGCAGAAGCAGCACCTATTGAGTTTTAGCCTTTCTGTTGTCATGGCCGTATCTGCAGCAAAGCCGCGCAGGTGGTAGGTGGACTCGTTGTTTCCCCTATGTTGAAGACTACCTGATTTATTGACTCGTTCAGCGCTCAACAGGTGAAAACGGGCGATCATGGCCGTGCTTGGTGATAGGCAGTATTATCCTAGCAGATGACCTCAGGGTCCTTCAAGTCACGGAGGAGTCCACGGAAATATTCGCTTTCCTTTTCGGAGAAGACACGGTGTACTGGTCGAGGGCGGCTAAGAAGAACGGCAAGTGATACCGGGGGGTCATCGAAGCGGTGGCCTATTTCATGTCGAGGTGGCAGAGGGATGAGGCACAGAGAAGCCGAGCCACAGGGAAACCGACTGCGCTACGCAGCTGGGGACGCCAATAGCGGCGACAAGACAAGGAGGGGGGTGGGGGGGCAACCGTACTGGTACAGCTATCAACGAATGCAGAAACGGAATGATAGGTCATCGGGTGGCTAGATATCGGTTCGACTAACTCTTACAGTCTAGCAGAGTTTTGCTTGTTTCTTATCGAGTCGTTCAATGGGGGGGGGGGGGGCGTGACAGCGGCAGTACTGACATTCGGCACCGCGAGTGTCGAGACTAAGAAGGAGAAGGCAAAGGGTGTGACTAGGTTCGATTTTCGAGGTCACACGGGCACCCATGTTATTATAATCACCGTCTGGGGTACGATGTTCTCTTTTCCTGCCTTCTTTCTCCCTTCTTGCTCTTTCGTTTGTCTTTCCCATTGGTTTCGTTTGACCTCCCCACAGTCCGTATGCCATTATTCTCCTCTCCTCCGTGTTGCTTCGTCCGTGCAGCAGATATCTGGCGTTCCTGAGCACGTACCGTTTGCTTCTATAATAGCAGCATTTCTGAACTCCATAAATCATTTGCATTATGTTTCATAGTATACTTATTTTGTTTTTTGTTTATTTGTTTCTCGTGTTTTCGAAGATGCTTCTGTTTTGGTTTTTTTGTTCTCGGTATACTATGACATTCCACATGCTTGACAATTGGACTTGCTGTCAATTTTGTTTTTTCTAGTGTTCCTGTGTGTCTCCCAGTTTGGACCCCCGAATCCCTATCTCTCTAGGATAAGGAATCAGGACGGTCACTGGGTGTACTGATGAACTGGGGAGAAAGGACGACTTAATATGAAGACAACACTCGGAAATCCCAACCCGCTATCACTTTAATAGTGTGTTTTTTAATGTCGACATGGTGGCGAGTGTGGCTCCGTTCTTCTCTTTTATCGTGCTTTCTATCAAGTTGTTGACCAACCAGACCCAGTAAAATGTTTGTTGGTGTCATATCTTTGTCTCTTGCGCAGTGTACTTCAATCATCATCTCGAATACGTGGCAAACCCTACTGTTTGGTTGTGTCCTTTTCCCACGGTTAGCAAGTATTTTTTGTTATTTGTGCCCATGAATGGCTGTTGAACCCAGACCCCCTTCGTAGCATACGCATACGCCAGGTATACGGTCTTTGCCGAAATCCAATTGGCAGCAGTGAGTGTCTCTGTCGTGTCGTCATTGTGTGACCACGGATGTTGCGCCCCGGTAGGATGAAGAATAAGTACGAACACTGTAAATTACTGGTCTGCTGGGTGTCGACGAGTAGGAAGAGGAACACACACATCGAGCACACCCACCGCAGTATCCGTGCTGCTTGTTCATCCTGGTGAGTGTCTGGTACTGGTACAATCTGTGACGCGCGCATATGCCGTCGAAAAGCTCGAATATGTAATACAGTAGTATCCTGTCGGAATATCCTCGACCAATATCCCAAGGTCAGCCCCCCCTGCACCGGATACGAATATATCGTATTAATATGATCGCGCTTGGATCTAATGCACCATCACGACTCGCTAGAGTGGCTTGGTAGGTGGTCCGCAAGCCTATCAAGATCAATTTCGTGAGTTCGAGTCTCACCGAGTGCATGCTCATAGGGACTTTTTCTTGCAAATTGATTAGCGGAAAGCTCGAGAGCGTGAGTTAGCTGTACATTCGATGAAAATCGACGAGCAGTGGGAATGCTGAACCCTATGCGCGATAAAAACTAAAGGCACGTACCGGGGGGGAGAAGGCACGACACCTGTGACCACGGCTTGTCCAGAAGATCGTCGAAGGTAAAGCCTCCTACGAGTGGGCTGGAAAGTAAAAGTGATGATAAAAAAAAGAAAATAAAAGAGAGAAGGCAAAACCCGTGCAGCCAACGTGTGGCTGGCATCTCGCGGCCAACGCCGTCGTCACGCTCAAGGGTGTACAAAATATATTTTATTTCTTAATTGTCTTCATCAGTTTTGAAATACGTCAGCTGTGAGTTCGACTGATTAAATAGTTGATACTCAACTTTGCAAGCTGGGTAATACGTCTCGTCTATATTCCATTTTTACCGAATTTTACAAGTATTGTGATTAATTTATGAAATACATCAGCTGTGAGTATTGTAACGTTCTACACAGAAACGTCCTGCCGCCACTGCTGTTTTGAATGTATTTGGTAGTTCAGGCGAACACGGCTGATTGGCACCCTCGCCACCTAGTTAGCTATCACCAACACGTTTTTCAGCGCGCGGAAGGGTGGGATTTCGCATACGCTCAACGGCACCAGCCCGAATGACCGTCACCGGATCGAGTACATCCTAACTCGTCGAGCCCATCGACCTAGAGTCCAAGATGTTGGAGACTTCCCACGGCCTTCTGCCCCAGCTAAGGCTGACTCTGACCACCAAATCGTGTATATAAAAGATCGACTCCGTGGTCACTTTGCGCCCAACAGACATATACGTTGACCGACAAAGCGCCGAGAGTTCGACAGGCTGCTTTTTATGTCCGACGAAAAGTGTCATGAACGAGCATTCGCGAGGGTCATCTCCACCCTCAACCAGCTTATCCATCCCCGTACTACGTCTGGCATGGTTGAGTTTTTCACCGCGGCTATTATTGATGCGATCGAAAAAGAGATACCACCCTCTCCACGTCGCCTCCGTAGACATTGAGGGTGTGAGTCCGCTGAAACCTTGGCCGCATTCATATTAGCATGGACAGCGAGGTAGGATGCATGACAATTCTTGCCTGCCCACCCCCGGGATAGAACGTCGTGGAAGACACTGAAATCTGTATGTGTGAACCTGCAAAAGGTTATTGCCGCAGGACTACATGCACACTTAGAAGCGTACCTCGCTGAAACCGAACGACTCTTAGCAACCTGACAGAAAACCCTGCACATTTGTTGGGAGAGTGAAAAACACATCAACGCTGTGAAATTGGTCTCTACAACATACGAGTATGAGCTAATATTTTGCAAGCTGTGTGCCGCATGTACTTCCATGCGTAGTTTACCTGGTATATTGGTCGTTCAGCAATACGACGAGGCACTCGCATCATCTTTTTTGTTTTCTGAGGGATGGTCATTCTGTGCATGAATAAATAGGTTGCATTTCTCGTGGCCTCTAACTATTACGGGGGACCATAGTAAATAGGACGAGAAATTGTTGGTAAAAATAGGGAAATATTCAGGAATTTGTGTCAAACGTAGGTCGTGAAACTACTTACTGCATAGATCTCGGTCTCTGAGCGTGTTCGGTTGGTACATCCCTGGCCTCTCAGAGCTCCCACTTGGAAATCGCCTCCTTTTATTACTTGCCGGACCCTTCCAGCGGGTCTTTGTTTTCTCCATTTCTCTTCGTACTTTCTGCCGTTCTTTCCTTTTTTCTTCTTTCATTTCGTGTGCGTGCGTGTACTCCGAGCACGGTTCCGCGGGCGAACCCGGCACCGTCGCGGGTATCAGCGGGTGCTGGCAGGTAGAGGGGGGGTTGCAAGGAGCGCGGTCGCCGTTATCGTGGCTGGGCGTCGCGTGTGCCTCGAGACACGAGAGAAGCATGACTAGGCTATGTCTGGCCTCCGTTCGTGATTTTTTTTATAGAGTACGTACGAGTATTTAAGGGTCGTTCGGGATAGTATTAAGAAAATGTTAAAGCAGTGCTTATTTTTGCGACCGGGCTGAAAACCACAGGGGTAGGTACCCAATTTGAGCACCAACATTGTCGAGCTGGCGAATAACGGCCACGGTGAGCACCGGGCTTCACGCGAAGTGGGCGACGGGACACACTGTAGAAGAGAGGAAGAAAAGCTTTGCCCTGACCGAATCGGTGGCGAGATGGTCGCAGAGGGGCGGGCGGCGTACGAGGTTGAGAGAGAAGCTCTGCTGTTGATTTTTTTTTTTGTTATTTCTTTTTGACCGGTGTAAGGTGTTCCAATGATTCAGGCAGTAAATTATGACACCCTGTACAACTATATCAGTTGGTAGTTGTTTGCCAGATAACTATTCAGCCAGAATCGTGTGCAACTAGTTGCCTGCAGACAACTATTGGTTCAGGATCATGTGCAGCTAGTTGCCTGCAGACAACTGTTCGTCCAGAATCGTGCGCAACTAGTTGCCTGCAGACATCTATTGGTTCAGAATCGTACGCAACTAGTTGCCTGCAGACATCTATTGGTTCAGAATCGTGCGCAACTAGTTGCCTGCAGACAACTATTGGTTCAGAATCGTGTGCAACTATATAGTTGTTTGCAGACAACTAGTGGGTAGTTGGCCGCCAAACAACTAAGTTGACTTTACTTGTGAAAAATTAAGACTCAAGAACAGCAGTAGTGGTAGAGTGTGGTCGTATCTGCGCAGGACAGGCGGCAGACGCATGTATGCCATGTGTAGAAAGGCCGGACGTACACATTGTCATTCCGCGCGCAAACATGACAGTTCAAAGGTCGACGTGTAGCTCAGTGCTGCTGTTTGATGTATGCATCACGTCCAACTGGGTTGATGGCCACGACCCCCCTGCTACGCGGGAGCGATCTCCCGAACAACATCCACACTAATTCCAGAATGACCCTGATGTCTGCTTTTGCCATCGTTGCCAAACACACAGCAAAGCAAAATACAAAACACGAAACAGGTACTCTCGTCAGCACGTGGCACGTACAATGAGGACAACATAAACATAGTCCTTATCCTTATCCTTGTCACTGCCGATCCCAAAACATCGAGATACGAAATGCGGCTGGAACGTATCTACATTACATCCCAACCCGGCCCCAGCACCCCTTCGTGCCACCGTGCTCCTTGGCTGTATTCTATAGACGCTCCTCGCTGTCGTCCTCCTCGGTCAGGTCCACTGGGTCGAAGTTGCCAGCTAGCCCCTGTGCGCACATATACATATGTGCACACGTTTGCACGCCAGCTGGCACACACATGCGTCAGCCAACAGACCCCGATTGTTTTATTTTTGACAACTACCGGGCAACTATTGTTCTATTCTTGACAACTAATTGTAGGATGGTTGTATATTGACAACTACCTGGGCAAGTAGGTGCCTGCAGACAGAGTAGTTGCCTGCAGACAACTACTGGTTCAGAATCGTGTGCAACTAGTTGCCTGCAGACAACTACTGGTTCACGATCGTACGCAACTCTAGTTGCCTGCAGACAACTAGTGGTTCAGAATCGTGCGCAACTAGTTGCCCGCAGGCAACCATTGGTTCGGAATCGTGTGCAACTAGTTGCCTGCAGACAACTATTCGTCCAGAATCGTAGGCAACTAGTTGCCTGCAGACAGCTATTCGTCCAGAATCGTTGGCAACTAGTTGTCTGCAGACATCTACTGGTTCAGACTCGTGTGCAACTAGTTGTTTGCAGACAACTAGTGGGTAGTTGTCTGGCAAACAACTAAGTTAGTTATTAGTTATAGTTGTACAGGGTGTGAAATTAGTACACGAGAGGGGTCGGGGATTTTTTTTCCTTTCAGAATTTTTCGGTTTCATTTCCATGGTTTTCGCTGTGCTGCTATGCCGTGCTGTGCTTTGTCTTTCGTACATACGAGTACGAATTCAGACACAGAGCATATCGATTTAAGAAACTAAGTACCCTATCTGGGGTATGTACGTACGTACGACATGTATGTGAGCGAGCGTAGCGGAAAACCGCCCGCGACGCGACGCGTATGTGGCGTCCGAGCTGTTTTCTCCTGAAGCATATGGCGGCGGGACTTTTGGCATTATCAAGTCGCCAGTTTGCAACTACAACTGTTAACTGAGTAATGAAAAAAAAAGTATTCAATCATGGACCTCCGTCCGCTTCGCATAGTTTTTTCATGTACTTTAAAATTTTCCTTTCTGAGCGAGCGTAGCGGGCGGCGGAGGCCGCCCGCGGAGCGAAGCGCCTTGTATATACCACTATTAATAGTTGTCCCCCGTAATAGAGCAACTGTTCACTTGAATGAAAGCTGTGCAGCGTTCAACTGAGATGCGTGGTGGGATAGAGGCAGAACAATATTTTGGCTGAAATATTTACCGAATGACGGGGGTAAAAATTATCGGGATTCCATAATTACTATTTTGCAAAAAATACTTTACTCGTACCAGGTATTTTTTGTATTTTTCCTGCACACCTGGGGCATGGGATTATTCCACCGGTTGCACTTTGATTTGGTTGTTCTGCAAATCGATTTTTGTAGGTGAGGTATGTTACGGGAAGCGAATATGTGCGAATCACGATTTTGTACACCTGTGTATTGTTGTCCTATTATTGCGTGGGGCATCGTATTAAAGCATGCATTCCATTCTACGGTCTGACCTGTGTGGGTTCCCGGAGATCATGGCAAATCGCAGGGGTAGGTCAGGCGGGTGACGCACGAGCGTGCAGATAACGTTCCAAGCATTCAAGGCGAGTGTTACGTGCGTTGACAGCAGGTGTTTCGTGCCAGGGATTCACAAGTTCATCACATGTTCTCAGTTTGGTTCAAGTCCGTGCTCTTCAGTGATCGACGTGATACCTAGCTCCCCCAGAGCCCCACGCACGTTTAGTCGATCCCCTTCTATGCTATCCTTCCGAGGTACTACCACTCCGGGTTCAAAAATAAAATATGGTGAAATGACCCCTGCTCGCCGTGACATCCCCCCACGTTCGATGTCTTTAGACCAAGACAACGAATCGTTAAAAGTAAACCCGAAGAGCAGAAAATTAATCTTCAAGATAGCAATAGAAAGAAATAATATAAAAAAGGCATCTCGGCAATGTGAAATTAGGAATCCGAATAACTCAAAATTCCGCCTAACGTCTGTCTAGCTGCCTCTGTGCGGATATCACATTTAGATTCACGGTGTGCTTTGCTTCTGGCGATGATCTCAACTTCCCTACATCGAATGTGGATGTGTTTTTACGAATGTGGAGGTGGTTTCGTAGATGGGTTTACCGCTGGCTGCAACACGTTCATGACGAGGCATCGTCATATTTTGGTCTCTTCCAATGGTATAAAGATCTATTTCGTATGCTTCGCGTGCTTCGACTTATTGGCACTACTCATAGCGAATGTGGGGGTGAATGTGTATATGAGTTCACCACGGGCTTTCAGAAATTCAGAATAGGTCCTCTTCGTACTTTCGCCTCCTCCTATTGTATATAGTTCTGCTTCGTATGCTTCGCGTGCTTCAATATGCTGGCACTACCCAAAATTATTGTCTCATTCCGAGTAAGTAAGTCTTTTGAAGGTACTGACGTTTACTCAACACACTGGCACTAGCGAATGTGGAAGTGGTCTTGTATAAGGGTTTGCCACGGCGGTAAGAGATTCATGATGGGTCCGTTTTCTACTTTCGCCTCGTCCTATGGTATAAAGTTGTATTTCGCATACTTCGCGTGCTTCAATTCACTGGCGCTACCCGAGGTTACTATCTGGTTACTAGTAAGTAAGTCGTTTTAAGGTACTGACGTTTACTGCATCCCCCCTGCATGAACACTGTCCACTTGAGCGGCCTCCCATACCGGTTTTGGTGGAAATATTTGCAGAAACGTAGTGACACCCCCCCAGCACGGGAACTGTCAAACGGTACTCCAATCGGTGCGGATAAGATGACTATTAGTAGTCCATATTGGGAACTGCGTCAAATGGCAACATCAACACGGTGCGACTCTTTCGTATTCAAACGGTACTGCAATCGGTCCGGATAAGATTACTAGTCGACATTGGGAACCGCGTCAAATTACAATATCAACACGGTGCGACTCTTTCGTACTAGATCAGTCATGAGTCCTGAACGGCGTTCGTCCACAACCACTTTCAAATCGAACCCCTCGAATACCAGTTTTGGTCGATGTAGGTGCAGAAGCACCCACCGCCCGCCTTTGCTATGAAGACGGCATACAATCTGTACAAGTGGCACGGTGCTCTAGTATCCTTTACCCAACATGTACAAAAGGTGAGTGCATCTAAATTGAAGGTGGTACGATGCTATAGTATCCATTGCCGATTATGTAACGGAGTAAACACGAACCGAACCCCCTCCAACCCTGACAAAACACACGTCTCAGGGGAGAGCTCACCATCATCTGCCCCTGCAATGGCAAGTGCTCACCTTCACTGTCAAGGTGTTATGGCCTCAGTGCTTTTACTTGCACTGAACTCAACCCACGGGCGCTCCCCTCACCACAAACCCAGGCCCCTGCGCACTCAGCAGCACACAAGCCTGCCAAACCCCTGGAAAACCCACAGCATGCAAGCTGACCGAGGGGCTCACCGTCACCTCCCCTCTTGGCGATAGCAAAATGGTAAGTGCTTACGTCCACCGTCAAAGGTGCTACACTCATCAATGCTCGCCTTCACTGAGGTCAAATCTCGGGGGCGCTCACCTCGCCAGGCCGCCTGCTAGGAGTGACAACGTGCTCACCCCCCATCATGCTAGCATACGAAGAGTACCAAGTTATCTATAAACCTAACCCAAAACACGCGTCTCAGGGGAGAGCTCACCATCATCTGCCTCTGCAATGACAAGTGCTCACCTTCATTGTCAAGGTGCTATGCCCTCAGTGCTTACCTTCACCGAATTCAACCTACGGGGGCACTCGGTTCGCCACGAACCCAGACCCCAGGACACTCAGCAGCACACAAGCCTACCAAACATCTGGAAAACCCACAGCATGCAAACCTGAGGGAGGGGCTCACCTTCACCTTCCCTCTTGGAGATAGCATGATGACAAGTGCTTACGTCCACTGTTAAGGTGCTACACGCACCAGTGCTCACCTTCACTGAGGCCAAATCTCGGGGGCGCTCACCTCGCCATGCCGCCTGGTAGTAATGACAACGTGCTCACTCCCCGACATGCTACCATACTGAGAGTACCAAGTAATCTATAAATAACCCCCCCCTTTGTTTTGTGTGTTATGACGTAGCGTAGACAAACAAACAAGTCCGTTTGAAGGCTGGCCCAGCTCTTAGTGGCAGTAAGTAAATTATATAATGTCATGGCATTTTTCAGAGTCCGTCCAGGACAACATGTCCGCTCATACTCGTGTAGCTTTTTAGGTTTTAGTGTGGCGCTCGAAGTAGGTTATCTTATTCGTAGATTTATACTACAGGGTACTGGTACTGTTGTAATTCATACATACGGGTACTTGACGATTATTGGTACTATCAAGTGTGTATATGCCGCTATAGAAGGAGTTGACGTTTTCAAGAATCGTTGTTCCGGGATAACGACTATGTTGGTGATTTCAGATTGTATAATAAACTTTAGTGACATGTTGGCAATCGTAGGAGTAACTGCTGTCGTTCATATACTGCTACAGTACAACCGCTGTGTGGTTGATTGAAGGTTATGTTGACCCCCATATAGGCGAAGTAATGGTCGTCGGGACCGAACAGGTCAAAGTACTCAAACAAATCTATTTCGTACGCATTTGGAAATACATACCAGATACAAGTATATTACATGTATAGTTGGTGCGAAACAAATGTTGTGCCCGCTAGAAGATGTGGCAGACAACACAAGAATCAGCAAAATAGACAATACTACAACGCTTACTATGTCCAGAGAGAAGACAAAGAAGGAGGAAGAAGGCAAGAACAAGCGAATCATTGACCTTTCGAGATTATCCAGCATAGAATTTCAAGAACACGCCCTACCAACTCGCACTCCCGGCATGCGTTATTGGGTTATTGTCCCCCCCACAATTTGTATATATTGCGAAAATCACAGCCTCACCAATCGCCAGGTTTGAGCTCCAGGACCCACGCTAACAACAACAGCGAGAAATTGCAGCAGTGCATTGTAGACCAAAGGGGGACCTTGGATTAAATAAAGGAACCAATGACAACCATGATCAAAACCAACGCGACTATTTCATTTTAAAAGAACGACCCGGATCCGGGGTAAACACATCGAGGCCCGAAAGGTCACCGAATCTTTGTTTGTCTGTGCTCTTGACATTTTTAGCAGATTTGAAAGATTCATCGAATCTTTGGCCGTAGCGAAAACTCTTGAGGACAGTAGTAGTGTCGTAGCCCATTCACGGCGGTAGCTATGTCATCGCTTTCCTCGGCAGCATAGTGCACAGAAGTATGTGGCTTATCTGCCAAGACTCAACTGAGCCAGTGTGTGGCAGCTCGGTAGACTGATTATACTGAGTATACTTCGCATAGGAATAATGTAGAGTGAACATACTTTGCAGTAAGCCTGAGTAATGTAGCGGTCGTATCTATACGCTTGTGTTAACATCTCTGTATTGCGCCCCCTCGAAAAAGGTTTGTAACTACGGTAATACGTGTGTGTTGTTTTCCTTCAACCCAACTGCATCAGTACAACGCAATGTCCGTTCTGATATCTTACATTAGAGAGGTACTATTATTAATTATGTACAGACTGAGATCAACCAGAAATAATCGCAGATTAAAAAGTAAAGCAAGTTCAATGCCCGCGCACCGGGTACGAGAACACCACAACACGAGCTATATGTGATAGCATATATAATTAATCCTTATCGTTACTTCTGGTAGATATTAGTTTCAACGTAGCTTTCATAGGGTGCTTTCACCCCAAACGATAGCCTGAATGCTGTACTCCACAGCTGAACAGCTTTATAGCGATATTTCCTGCCGGGAGAGCAGCGGTAGTAAGATGCACACTGCTGTACATTTATGTAGAAAAAGATAAATATATATCCACCCTATCTAGTAAAAGCAAAGAGAATGGTAGGACCGAGGGTGCATAAAGATCTTGCCGTACGTCCTACCAAGTGAAGTTCAAGTAGTATGAATACCATATATTGCGAAAAGACTTCAGTCCTTCGTTGCGCCTACCCTCGTTAGGCGATCTTAGCAGTTGATTCTCAGCAGTTGATTCCTTACCTTTTCAATGTACGAGGTATATATTGCATAAATCCCCGCGTCATCCATCTTGAGGTTCGAGCTTCAACGCTAAAACAACAGAAGCGATACACTGGACCATGCGGGCCTTTATTAATATATGAAAGGAAAAGGCCAACCATGATCAAAACCAACGAAACCCTTTCAGGGCAGGACCTACATCGGGTATAAGTATATTGAAGGTCGAACCCTAATAAAGCTAATCCTTGTGTTTCTGTGCGGACATTATTTTTATGTAATCTACAGCAGATAACAATGCTTCAGTCTGGTCTTCGGCCATAGACTGAGAATTACAATATTAATATTAATAGTATCGTACGAAGCTCATGCACATCAGTAATTTTCTCATTGCTCATTTCCTCGAGGTAGTGGAAGGAATTGTACGGTGTATATGCCAAGAGTGGATTGAGGCTGTGTGATCTCGCTCGGTGTGCTGGAGATACTACTGTATATCACAGAATATCAATGAAGACAACATACTCTGCAGTCAGCGTGAATAATGTGCGATCGTACGGATGTAAAAACCTTTATATAATACTACTGGATGTCAAATGTATGGAGACCCCACGGATATGAGTCGTAGGAGCACGTACTGTAACTCCCATATGTGTGTGCCATACCGTTCTTTATACATAACTACATCAGTACAACCCAGGGTCCGTTCTGATTTATTATTATTTGCAGACAAAGCAATTAGAAAAGCAAGAAAGCAAGGGAAATGCAAGCGTACCGGTGAATACTGGGTAAAGCAAGTGAATTGCCAACGTACCGGGTACGAGAATACCGTAACGGGTAGAACAAGTGAAAAGCCAACGTACCGGGTACGAGAAGACCACAACATCAGCCATGTTGTGAACATATGAGTCGTTGTATAGTTCTCAGCTTCAACGTGTAGCTTTCATGCAATGCTTTTTGCCGGAATAAGACCTGATTGCTATACTGGACAGCTGACCGGTTTCATTGCGGTACTTCATGCTGGGAGGCAGCAGTGTTGATACTTTGCTGCGGCAGTATGGGACACAATTATAGCGCCCAAGGATCGAGGGAGATCTTGCCGTACGACCTATAGTATCATGAATAGTTATTATATTAATAATAGTATGAATACCGTATAGAACGGCTTCACAACAGTACTTTATGCCGGGAGGCAGTGGTGACGATGCTTTGCTGCGGTCGTATCGTAAGGCCCAAGGATCGAGGGAGATTTTGCCGTACGACCAACAGTATTACCCATACGTATATATAGATACATCCTCCAGGTTGTTGACTTAAGTTTTTAGACCAACGTCTTTTCTACCCAGCTTCACTCTGTTCATCCAGCTTCAAGTATGCCTCGTGTTAAAATCACATATGCATACGGGTGTTGTGTAGTACATCCAACAGATACAGGGATACTGCTGCAGCTGTGTAGGTGCTGTGTCAACGAGTGAACATGGTAACTCGTCAAGATGGGAAGAGAGATAGGCTCAAGGGTCCCTCGAGATCTTGCAGTACAGTTTTAGTATTATGGATCTATATATTGTATACATACGTCCTCTATGTACATATGTGTAAAAAGCATACTGCGAGCCAAAGGGTCCCTCGGGATCTTGCCTTACAGTGGTACTTTTACTATTATGGATATACCGTATACGTCCCCTATGTACGTATGTCTAAAAGACATGCTGCGAGCCACCTGCGAGCCAAATGGTCCCTCGGGATCTTGCCGTACAGTTTTCGTATGATGGATATATTGTATACGTCCTCTATGTACGGATGTTTAAAAAGCATACTGCGAGCCACCCCCCCTGTACGCTTGTGGTGTGGTAATAACCCTCTCCGTGACTGAATAACTGCAACTCGTGCGACCCAGCTTCCTCCCCAAGTCCAAAGAAATCTTGCTTGTGGTGTGGTAATAACCCACTCCGTAACTGAATAACTGCAACCCGTGCGACACAGCCTCCCCCCCCGATTTTTTCGCTCAAGGTACACCTTACAGTAAGAAAAATACCAGCATTTTCAACTCGGATATTGTACCAGCACAACATCAGAACAATGAGAAAAAACGATCCTTCGGTTGTGTTATACACCCGCTACATACCTGTTAGCCTGGTAGTGGTCAAGCTTGGCTGCATTGTATATCTATCATACTGACCGAACCCTCCGGACACAGCAAACCATCCCTTGTTGTGTGCAAGCTCATCATCACGCCCAGCTGAAACCATCTCACCACTTGTTACCCGTGTCCCACAAGGGCTTGCGTACCCGTTCTCCATCTACTCCAGTTTTCCTTCTACGTTCCTTTATTGCTCCGTGTTCAGTCCTTCAAGTGTTGTACCTGGTCCCGAGCACAACGCTCGGTTGGTACGCAACACAAACAATGGTGGAACCGTGGGCAACGAAGGTCAAACGTGCCTCCTACTTTTCATTGGGTGTGCATACTGTATCGTCGTTCCGCCGTCTCGGTGTCGTGCTAGAGATGCACAACCTATGTCCGACGATCCGTCCAGTACATCCGATTTAGTCAAATCATCGCTGCAAGAATACTGGTTGCTAACAACAAAACAGGTGTGTGTACACACGCACCTGGTATGCGATAAAATAATATCCAAGATTGAATGTGAGATGGTACTAAACCATGAACATCATTTCACAGTCTTTGAAACATTCCGATCTCCCGAAATGCACTTCGATCACCCTGAGTTCGCCATGAAACCCAAGGGCTGGGGGTCGACAGGACGGGTATCGCAGAGCGCTTAGCTTAGACTTTCTTTGATTCACTTGGTTGTGTTTGCATTCAACTCGCGTTGCACTGCATCAGTCTCCGTAGAGACGTGAGCTTAATGCGACCATTCTCTTCTGTTGGATATTGTATTTCGGTCTAACGTTGTGAGGAGTGCTTCCCCTTTGTTTGTTGGCGATGCTAGAGGTTCCTTGGTTGTGATGCTGCTTTCGTCTTCCCTAGCAACTAGGTTTCTTCATAGGGGTGTAGTCAAGGGGCAGCAGGACTACGATTGGAGATGATTAATACTTCGGCCGTCTTGCGACCTCGTTCAAATCGTGTTGCCGCGCAAGGGAACTAATAACTCCTTGCGAATGAATACATATATATATATGCCGACAAGGGACCATGTTTCTCCGGCTTATTCGATGAGAAACGTGGGCCCGGGAGAGGTGGGGTCTCCGAGGTTCCTTTTCAGTACATTCCGCTGGTGTGTGAACTCGAGAATATGTTTGGTCGTTGAAAGCCATGCATGCATTCGTCCGTGAACGAGCATTCACGTAATGTGCGATGTGGCATGCATAGAAGCACAGCGAGCGATAGACGTATATAAGAGCGACGAGTGTGCTTGCTTGCAATTCAAGCCCACATATAATCTGAATTCGTCTACGGGCTGACTATAACGTCGAGGTCCAATGGCGATCCGATCCCAGCGGTTGCTGTGCAAGAAAACAATTCCTTGTGAACGAATTAAGGTGTTGACGGAGAGCCATGTTGCTCCGGTTGATTCAATACGAAACGCGGCTTCGGCAAGGATGCCGTCTCCTAGGTTCTTTTCATTACATTCTGCTCGTGTTTGAAGTCGAGAATATGTTTGGTCGTCGAAAGGCATGCATGCATTCGTTGGTGAACGAGCATTCATGTGATATGCGAAGAGGCATGCATACAAGCACAGCGAGCGATAGATGTATAGACGAGCGGGAAGTGTGCTTGTATACAATTCACGACCAAACATACTTCGTCTACGGGTAGAGAATAACGTCGAGTTCCTGTGGCGACCCGACCCCGGTGGTTGCTGCGGAAAAGAAACAATTTCTGGGGAATGGATGGAGATGTTGACGGGGAACCACCTTGCTCCGGCTGATTCAATGAGAAACGTGGGTTCAGGAGAGTTGGGTACTCCTAGGATTTTTTCATTACATTCTGCTCGTGTTTCAAGTCGAGAATATGTTTAGTCGTCGAAAGGCATGCATGCATTCGTTGGTGAACGAGCATTCATGTGATATGCGAAGAGGTATTAATGCAAGCATAGCGAGCGATAGATGTATAGACGAGCGTGGAGTGTGCTTGCGTGCGATTCACGACCAAATATAATCTGAGTTCGTCCACGGGCTGACTATAACGTCGAGTTCCAATGGCGATCCGATCCCAGCGGTTAAGGTGTTGACGGGGAGTCACGTTGCTCCGATTGATTCAAAACGAAACGCGGCTTCGGCAAGGGTGCGGTCTCCTAGGTTCTTTTCATTGCGTTCTGCTCGTGTTTGAAGTCGAGAATATGTTTGGTCGTCGAAAGGCATGCATGCATTCGTTGGTGAACGAGCACTCATGGGATATGCGAAGAGGCATTAATACAAGCACAGCGAACGATAGTGTATAGACGAGCGGGGAGGGTGCTTGCATGCGATTCACGACGAAATATAATCTGACTTCGTGTACGGGTAGGGAATAGCGCCGAGTTCCTGTGGCGACCCGATCCCGGTCGTTGCTCCGCAAAAGAAACAATTTCTGGGAAATGAATGGAGATGTTGACGGGGAACCATGTTACTCCGGCTCATTCAATGAGAAACGTGGGTTCGGGAGAGGTGGGGTCTCCGAGTTTCCTTTCATTACGTCCCGCTCGTGTTTGAATTCGATAATATGTTTGGTCGTCGAAAGGCATGCATGCATTCGTTGGTGAACGAGCATTTGTGTGATATGCGATGAGGCATGCATACAAGCACAGCGAGCGATAGACGAACAGACGAGGGACGAGTGCGCTGGCATGCGGATCGAAACCAAATATAACCTGAATTCGTCTACCGGCGGGCCACAACGTCTGGGTCCATTGGCGACCCGACCCCGCACCCAGGGCGGTGGTGCAGTCAGGAACTGCAGCGCTGCGATTACTGCATTCTACTCGAGGTTGAGGGGTGTTGTCTCCGAGGTCCCCTTAGCTACAATCCGCTGGCATGTGGATTCGAGAATATGTTTGGTCGTCGAAAGGCGTGCATGCATTCGTTGGTGAATGAGCATTCATGTGATATAGCGATAAAACAAACAGACGACCAACGAGGTTGCTTGCATGCGGATCGAGACCAAATATAACCTGAATTCGTCTACCGGCGGGCCATAACGTCTAGTTCCATTGGCGACCTGACCCAGCACCCAGAGCGGTGGTGTAGTCAGGTAGAGCAGCGTTGCGATTAAATCATTCTACTATCGGTTAAGGATATATATATATAGGTATATGAGTCTCAGCCACGCTCACGCCCCCCCCTATGTATATCCTTACCCTGTACCTGGTTTATATTGTGTATATACTCTGGTAAAAAGGGAAAAGAAAAAGAGGAAATACCTGCGTATAGTTGAACCATGTATTACCTGCTATCCATTTATCTTTTTGGCTCTTAGTTTTTGGAAATTAGTGAGATTATTATTCCTTGGACTTAGTGTTGTTGTAAATCACATACGCGGATTACTCTGATAACCGTCCAATGAGGTGGTTGAAGAATTTAGAGCCAGCCTACCGGCATTTGAAGGTTGTTCGTCTGTCATGTCGCTGCTGTCGACGCATCGTAGAAGTTCTCTGGTAGTTCGATGTGGACGAAGCAGCGCGACGTCAGGGACTAGCGTTGGTATGCGTGTGTGCGTATGCATCTGAACGAAGTACCACATTGGTGTGCGTGTGTGCGCGTGCCTGTATGTGGATGAAGCGTTGGTATGCGCCATGAGTTTGACTTGCATATGAAGTTGTTGGTGAACATGCATATTTGAGATGCATACATTATTTCCGATAATGCCATGGGTTGTGTGTACAAGCACAGTTTAAGCCGGTAGACGAGCATACATATGAACGAAGAAGCGGGCATGAAAGCACAGCAAGCGACACTGCCTGGTAGCTGAAGCGGTGGCATGCCTCACGGGTTTGACTTGAAAATTAAATTGTACAAGTGGTATAAATCTCACCGAAAGGTGTAAGCAATGTTGTTGGTGAACGTCAATGTTGTTGGTGAACGTCCATATTAACTAGAGATGCATACATACATTGTTTTCGATAATGTGATGGTACAAGCAACGTTGGTAAACGCCCATATTAGAGATGCATACATTGTTGTCGATAATGTGATGGAGCATGTGTATAAGCAGAATTGAAGCTGGTAAACGAGCATGCGATCGAAGGAAGAAGCGGTCATGCAAGCACAGCAAGCGACACTGCCCGGTAGTAGCGGTGGTGTGCATGACGCGTTAGAGTTAAAAATATAGCTGTACAAGTGGTATAAATCTCTCCGAAAGGTACAAGCAATGTTGTTCGTCAACGTCCATATTAGAGATGCATACATTATTTTCGATAATGTGATGGAGCATGTGTGCAAGCACAATTCAAGCTGGTAACCGAGCATGCGATCGAAAGAAGGGGCGGTTGTGCAAGCACAGCAAGCGACACTGCCTGGTAGTTGAGGCGGTGGTGTGCATCACGGGTTTGACTTGAACATATAGCTGTACAAGTGGTGTAAATCTCTCCGAAAGGTACAAGCAATGTTGTTCGTCAACGTCCATATTAGAGATGCATACATTATTTTCGATAATGTGATGGAGCATGTGTACAAGCACAATTGAAGCTGGTAAACGAACAAGCGATCGAAGGAAGGAGCGGTTGTGCAAGCACAGCAAGCGACACTGCCTGGTAGTTGAGGCGGTGGTATGCATCACGGGTTTGACTTAAAAATTAAGTTGTACAAGTGGTATAAATCTCTTCGAAAGGTTCAAGCAATGTTGTTGGTGAAAGTCCGTATTAGAGATGCATACATTATTTCCGATAATGTGATGGGAGCATGTGTACACGCACAATTGCAGCTCGTAAACGAGCATGCGATCGAGGGAAGAAGCAGCCATGCCACATTCCTGGTATTCCAATGGTTAGGGTATATGACTTTCACTGATCAGGCCCGGGTTCGATTCTAGCGGGAGAGCCATGTTACGGGAAGCGACCCTATCATATGCGCATCTCGAGTTTGTACACCTGTGTACTGTTGTCCTATTATTGCGTGGGACGTCGTATTAAAGCATTCATTTCATTCTACGGTCTGACCTGTGTGGGTTCCCGGATATCATGGCAAATCGGAGGGGTAGGTCAGGCGGGTGACTCACTAGCGTGCAGATAACGTTCCAAGCATTCAGGGCGAGTGTTCCGTGCGTTCAGAGCAAGCGTTTCGTGCCAGGGATTAACAAGTTCATTCCAGTGATCGACATACCCAGCTCCCCCAGAGCCCGGCAATTTTCTAGTAGTCTTCTTCTTCTTCCTCTTTTTTGTTATTCCATCTCTTTTACTTTCCAGCCCACCTCGTGGGAGGTTTTACCCTCGACAATCTTCTGGACAAGCCGTGGTCACAGGTGTCGTCCCTTCTCCCCCCCGGTACGTGGCTTTATTGTTTGTCGCGCATAGGGTTCAGCATTCCCACTGCTCGTCGATTTTCATCGAATGTAGCAAACTCACGCTCTCGCGCTTTCCGCTTATCAATTATTTATGCAAGAAAAAGTTCCTACGCGCATGCACTCGGTGAGATTTGAACCCACGAAATTGATCTTGATAGGCACGCGGACCACCTACCAAGCCAAGGGGGACGCCGGCAGTAGTGGGGCCTGGGGGAGGCGAAAAAAGAGGAGGGAAACATTTCCAAGGCTTGCGCAGGCATTCTCGATACGGTTCGCTCAAGTTTTCGAGTTTTGTGTTGTTGCCATGCCATGATATATGTGCTCTCTGCTGCGACGTTACCACGTGAGCACTGTAGTTGGAACTTCGCCGTGAAAATGGCCACATTCGAAAGATATTGTGTAGAGCTACATCATAGTAATTTTAATCACCTCAATTCGTCGGAGCATGCGGGATATTTATATATGGCCTCAGCCATCCACGACGCCGAATGATACGTAAGTGCCATTCTGATGCAATAATGTAACGATCGTTTGGTATTCATATTTATGCCCCAACGGTCCTTACGATTCCGCCACGCTCTTCCCAAAGCCCCTCTCTCGTCTCCTCTCGCCAATCGACGTTTGGATTTGGGCGAGTAGGCGCTCTCTCTCACTCTCTACGACAATAAATAAACAGCTGCTGCGATAACAGCAGCAACGACATAGCTAGTCCCTGTGATCGTACGAGTTCCAACGGATGTATATGCTTGCCGTCGGGGGTGTCGAGGTGGCTCTGCCTCTCGTTTATACGTTTGGATTTTTGGTCCTCGATTGCAAGCGCTTGTCAAGCTTTGCCATCGCACTCTTCTTCCTCTACTGCTGCGATCTGAGTCTCCGGTCTCGGGGTTGTCCGGTGGCATCACACGATTGTGTGCGGCGTGCTTTCTGCGTGTCGCAGCTGCTAGAGCTGCTTGCTGCGCGGTCGTCAGATGCTTCCTTCATCGAGCAGAGCTTTCTATCTATCTTGAGGCGCTTCTCCTGCAAACACTGCTGCTGTGGCAGGTACGCCGTGCTGCGATCGGCGGCGGAATTAACGGCTGTCTATGTCTTCACGTCACCATCCAATCAGCGTACGAATTTTGTCACAATTTGGTTGGTTTTAGTGTGTGTGATTGGCCTACGTCAAAAAGGTTTCAGGCCCCAACTCTGCGAAATTGCTACCCACGCACGTTTAGTCGATCCCCTTCTATGCTATTCTTCCGAGGTACTACAACTCCGGGTTCACAAAAAAAATATGGTGAAATGTTCCCTGCTCGCCGTGACAGGTACCAGGAAGAAACAGGGTTTCCTCAACCGGGGAGACTCGTCGAAAAGTCATGCTGCACCTCTACTGTACCACAGTAGTACAGTACAGCAGTATACAACCCATGACTTGACTGAGATGCTGTTGTCAAGCATCATCTCTTTTTTTCTTCCAGGTCACTGTCTAGGTGAAGGTAAATATTTTCAGCCTTGAATTCGTTTCGTTGTCTCGGGTCTCGGTTGTCTTGTTTTCAGGTTCCAAGGCACAGGGTCCCAAACAGCCGGACAATTTACTACTGATTTCCAATATGTAACAGCCGTGTTTCTTTCTTGAAGCGCAATCATTCTGATGCGCTGATGTGCAAATAATATTTTCCCTCGCAGTTGAAACATACACGGTGACATATTATCATTCGACACACCCGTCGCCACTGGACGACATAGAAAAAAAACAGCACTGATCGGCAATCTCGAGATATCGCAGATCCAAGTAGATAACCGTCATATATGAGCGAGGGGCCTCGCCCCTAAATATATAATTTCTACTCTCTGCTGTTTTACAAGTTAGGCTCGTCAGAGTTTACCAGGACAGCATTTGGCAGATAGTATCATTTACCCTACGTACTATCAATAGCAATCGGTATTGTATCTAGAATTATTCTCTACAAACCACGCGATATTTTCGGGATGTATCAGTATCGATCTCCAGAATTTTCCCTGTGGATATCTCGATGTATCGTATCTTCTTGTAGTATCGCATGTGGTATATCGCAGACACCGATATCACGCGATATATAGCATGATACAAGATACGATTATACGTGTACACACACCGGTAATGTGTATCAAAGGGACTACCTATATATGTGTTGGTTCGGGTCCAGATTCCAGATGAAAGCCTGAAACAAACGCATGAGTACCGCAGCAAGCGCTGCGCACTTTTTTCATTTGTTTCTCCTCTTCGATTTGTTTCTTCGCTTTCCGTTTTTGTGTTCCATCTCTAGTCCCGACTGTCGCGTGGAACTTGGAGACCCTCGACGAGCCTCAGAACATCGCCCCCGGACGAGCAACAGGAGAGCGTGCGACTGAAGGTAGGGACAGGCGGCGCGTCAAACACTGCGTCAGACTGCGGGGGAACGGTCAACGGACGAACTTGCTGGGCGAACCTCATTAGGTCGTTCACCCAAAGACGTTCGCTCAGAGCAGTCATCGCCGCGGAGCCGGAAAGCAAAAATATGTTGCTGAGAGTGTGACGGCGAAGACCAGCAGCCGCGGCTGTAAAAAAGGCGTTGACGGGTGCCAACCGGTCCAGGCACGCGCGGTCGTCGGCGACATCCGCCGAGAGTCCAACTGTAAGAACCGCCTAAGAGCCTGGAGCAAGAGATCAAGGCGGTCCGCGACCATCACCAGGTGATCAAACGGGCGATCGGCACGTGGCCCATACAAGGCCACGTCAAAATTGCTGACGGCACGAAGCTGAGACGCCTCCGCCGCCGTAACATCGACACTCTCCTCCACAAACGACTGGTTATCCGCGGCCGACTCGCAGTGGTTCGGGGGCAAGCGTCCCCGAAGCAGCCAGTGTTTGCGAGATGACATTTTCTTCCACATGGCCGTGTCGCCAGTAAGCTGCAATTTCTGTACATGACGCTCCGTCGCATCTCCGCTGTCCCGCAGAGAAGGCTCACGGTCGGATAAATCGTCCACAAACTGCTGGAGGAGCACCTCGTTGTGGGCGATCTTGGATGAGCTGCTGGTGACGGCGTCCCGAAGGCTAGCCACAGACAGAAGCACGTTGTCCAGTGCAGATTTGACGCCTAGGATATCAAAATCTATGCGGGAAAACTGGAATGCCACCTGATTCTGCCAATGCAGAACGTCAGCCGTCGATACTGCTCCCCCCGAAGCTGCCGGCATAGATGGAGGACCAGCCGCAGCCGCAGTGGTGGCAACAGCAGCCGCAGCGTTGGCCTGGCAAACGGCCGCAGGGGCTTCTGCGGTCTTGGGCGCGTCGGCCGCCGCCACAGCCGCAGTGGCTGCAGCAGCAGCCGAAGCGTTGGACTGGCGAGCGGCCGCAGCAGCTTCTGCGGCCTGGCGAGCCTCGGCCTCGGCCATCCCAGCACGGCGTGCATCGACCTCCGCTTGCACAGCAGCTACAGCAGAATGAGCATTCGCCTAAGCTTCTGTTTGCGCAGCAAAGATCGCAGCCTGCGCCTCGCGCGCAATAGTAACCGCATTGGCCGTGGCCTCCGGCGACTTGCTCTCATCGGACATCCCGAACTCAAACTAGTCTCACACCTTGGACCTGTAGTTCTGCCTCTGCTTCACTGCGTCGATACGTGTGGGTTGCGGCTATGTACCAGACAAGGTGTGTTTACAAAGGGCTACGATTCAGGCTACCAATAATCACCGCAGTCCACTGATTGGCTTGAACTCCTTACGTACGTACAAAACTCACATTCTCTCATTCTTCCGAGAATATTCTGCCTTTCCGTGTGAGAATATTCCATCACTAGTTTACAGAACCTGGATGTAGTGCCTGTCATGTCCAGTATGATGACATGGCATTTCGTTGGCTACTCTGCTTACTGCATATCAATGTGATATCTCTGGCGTAATTTTGTTGCTTTAAAACTTATATCTCTAGGATTGAAGCATCGGCACGGACGCTGGATGTTGTGCGCCGGATGTCGATGGGTAGAAAGAACGGTTTCATGTGAAGAGCACACATACTTCGGTAAACAAGACTACTTCGTATGATTCACGGTGCATGCACAACAACAGTTCGATGCAGGTGGACGTGAGGACAGAGAATGCCAAACACTGTTCGCGATTACAACGGAGGCGCGCACTGTACAGGGGAAGGGAGAGGAGTGCCTGCTATGTCAACCGAGATATATGAGTTATTCAGGTTGGGAGCTTGACAAAGTAGTGGACAGCCAATTGGCGTCGTATACGGGACGCGAAAAAATAAAAACGTAAATAGCGAGCATAAATCTCGACTTAAAATTCCTGCACGTTTTGGTGCACTTATACCCGCCAATATCAAGATCAACTTAAAACGTAGTTGAGAAATCCACCAAGACCCGAATCGCTGGAAGCGCTGAATAATGGCATTGCAAGAAGACGCTTTCGGCAGCGGCGTGATACCAAGTACCGAATCATTGAAAACGCTGAAAAATGGCGATTCAACAAGACGTGTCACTGGTAAACTATTAACAATATATGGCATAGACTACATCCACTATCTCTCTACAACAACATAGTGGTATCCGACCGGAAGTGACTATGTTGTTAGCCCTACAGCTATACCAGGAACCTCGTAACTGCCAAAGAGTATCGAGAAGGCAAAGATCTGGGGAAAGAAAGAAACAAAGCAAAACAAAACAAAACTGACAAGGTCGCTCTTTTCTGGTGCTATCAGTGCTACATATGATGGTCAACAGAACGACGACAAAAGGTCAGACGGAAGACAAGGTTTGGGCTATCTCGGCCAAAAGACCGCGGGGTTTTGTTGAAGTTGTGTTTGTCTGCTGGTCCGGGCTCTGTCGTGATATCACATGATATATCGCGATTAATCATGCGATATGGCAAGATACGATATATCGAGATACCGCATCCTTATCCCGAATTTTGGGGGATGCTATCCAAATCGCGTATCCCGTCGAAACAATCTCGACACGGATCACGACTAATACATACTGCTGTAGCTACATTATCCAAACGATTGCAATACTACTACTGCTGCACAAATTTTGTCACGAGCCACGTTGAGCTAAATACCACGTCAACAAAGAAAGAAGGGAAAATCCCTGCTATACGGTGGGGCGAGCGTTGGTTGCTCTTACCGAGATCGCGGTGATTACGGTGTTTATGCCGAACGCGATGGACCATGCGCGATCGTTCTGTAGGTTCGGAGATTCCCCCTGACTGCGTCCATCGCTGCGGGTGCTGAGACAGACGTGTTGATACAGAGCATCATCCTCATTGCCAACAGGTGCATCTCCGAACTCCTCCCCGTCGGAGAAAAAGCGTTGTACCTCTGACATGATGCGACCCCAGACGTTCCTGGCCCTTGCAGGGGAGTGTCATGTGCCCCCCGTGGTCTACGCCACACTCGGTGAAGATACTTTGGCGCGAGACCATGGTGATGTCCTGCAGAGATGAATCTGGTAGACTTCAACTATCCCGTGCGTTGCTGTGAGCTCCTCGAGAATTGTTAATTTGCAGTGGAAGCAAAACAAAGAAAGAGTGTGCTATACCTGGTACCACAGGTACGTACGTGGAGCCTGGTTTTTGTTGATCGTTTGGGACTCATCTCACTGGTCAGGCTGTTACATATTTTGTATTATTCAGAACAGTAGTAGTGCCTTATGTGCAATGCAACTATTTTCCCCCTGAGCACACTCGTCCTCAGGGAATAACACCATGCATAGTGAGTCCTGCCGGGTACAATAGCACCCAAGAGCCTATCTATATACATTCAATGTTGATATCAAAGTAAGACAAGAAACTTACCTAGCATTAAAAGGAAAGCTATCGAGGAACTGCGGCGGTTCAGGGTATATAGATTGGGTTGGGGGCCGGTTGGGAAGGGGTTAACGCGTGGTAATGTCATATTTATTGTGCGAACTCAACTAAAGAAGGGAGGCCGCAATGCAGTCGTCACGATTATTCGTTTTGACTGGAGCCAGTCTAGAAAAGGGACATTCTATATCGCCTAATCGCAGAATCACATATCATATTTCGGGGGACTATAGTAATTGATAGGACCAAATGCTGTTGTTAATATAAATAGTAACAATAGCGAGATATAAAGGTGTTTATGTTTGTACCGTAGGTCCTATTTACTATGTTCCCCCGTACTAGTGACGCTTTCAATAGTCACCTGTTGACAGCAGTACAGACCTTGAGCCTTCGCTTCTGCTGTCCCTAGAAAAATAAATGAACGTTTGTCGAAACTTCCCCGGGTGTTTTTGACGCTGTTGCAGTCGAAGAAAAAGACTTTTTGACGTTGATGGTGTTTTGCCCCCTGTCATTGCCTGTTACTCCTAAGCTCGGGGAGGGTGGGCGGCGCACACCTCGTATTTTCTTTTTGCACACAAAGGCACCAAGTTTGGGGGTGTTTTTGTAGAGTCTAAAACGAAGGATAGGAAGGATGGGGCTATCCGCCTGTCCTGCGAGGGTCTAAAGCTCTCTAAAAATTATACACTGCAACATTCCTATAGGTTCCCGTACACAGACCGTAGTATGTTACATTTACAATGAAAAATGGGTATACCTACTCAGGTTGAGCCATATATAGGTACGCAGCCTACCGCACTACTGTGGTCTCAGTGATTGGTCAGCGCTTCGTCGTACCTGTAAATGGCACACACGGCGTAGGCACACCGCTTTCCGACTCATCCGAGGTCTGTGTCACACCTTCTTGTTCGGTTTGCAAGCGTACGAATAAATTAGGGTTGATGATCAACCAAACAAATACGGCCATGATTTGAAAATAGGTTATTTTGAGTGTGTTTGGCATGATCAGTCGTGATTGTTTGATCAATTTTTGATCAGTCGCGAATATTTGACTATGTTCATTTATCTGGTGGTCTTGTGTTCGAGTAACCACGAATATTTTTTCGATTCCCCCTGGAGAAATAGAAGGCGTTCTCATGCCGGCAAAATATTACACGCAAAAACGACGCCAGGACACCCGAGGGCACAACAGAACACCCAGCACGCAGCTGCTGAAGCAACTAAGCCACGGCAGTCGTCCCTTCTGCTTTTGGGCTACGTCAGATGGAGTCATCAGGAACGCCGGCAATCCCAAAGCAGCGGCACCGAGAGCCGCAGTACAGCGGTGCCGACAGCCGCAGCAGCGACGTTGAGAGCTAATCTCGATCCAAGCCGCATTATTTAACAGTTAAAAAACTCGAACAAACAAACGTGGTTTTGCGCCCAGCAGCATCTTCGACGACGACTCCGAAAGAGATTTATCATCCGCCTGGAGGACAGAACTATTCTACAAGTGAAGACCATTTCGTCGTCGGTGATTTGGCCATTGTGCTGTATGCTCTTGTGGGTGGAATTAATCGTTTTAGCATTTTTGCGAGATTTCTTGTTTGGGCTCTTCGCTCACAACTTCGAATACACGAAAACACATCGTGAGTAAGTCGTTTCTCGCTGTTCCTACGACTGACTGCCGTCTGGCGCGCTCGTCGCCCATCCTTACAGACCCCATTATGAGGATCCTCCCTCAATTTGGCGGGCTGTAGGTTCCCATCAGGAGTTATACACAGTAGAGCTGTCCGCATGTGAAGTGCAAACGTCCAGTTGGGGGATGTTTTTCGTCTCATTTTGTTCACCTCAAAATACGACCAATTCAAGCTAGCTGTTGTGATAAACCTCTAAAATGTCGTCGTCATGCTCTCCGGTAAGCACGCACCAGCCGATCTTCTAAACGCAGCGTCTTACCATGATGATTTTTTTCTGTAACATCCAGACATTAGAGTCAGCCGAAACCCTGGGACCAGGGGAGGGGTGTCATGTTCCCGTTAATGTCCTCGAGGGAAAAACAGCAGCAGCAGCAGCAGCAGCAGCAGCAGCAGCAGCAGCAGCAGCAGCAGCAGCAGCCGTGTCTCTCTCGTGATAAACGAACGTCCTTCAATATGTACCTCAAACTTGTACAGGACCAACATCGACATCGGTATTGCACCATGATATCCCGCTGACGTGTTAACAGCAAATTTCCACAGCGTGTGTCTGAGGCTCTCGTGGAGAAATATAATACCAGCCGCCCTGTCCCCCGTCATGCGGTTGCGCGTTGCCGTCACCAAGCCGGCCTGTGAGAACAACATACGGCCGACGACGCTTGGAACTTAAAGTACTTGCGAGACAGTCTGGCAATGAGGGGAGACAGCATCTCATGCCTCGTCTATCACCCGAGAGGTCCGCCCTGGTGCTGCACTGTCGCTTCCTTGACGAACTGGGTGCTGGGTAGTGCTGGATGCTGTTCTGCCCGGGAGAGTCGTCGCCGCTAAAAAATGTATCTGGGCTTGAAAGCGCCCTCCATTTCTGTAAAAATATCAAATGGTTATGATTAATCAAGCAACTATCATGATTTAATCACGACCACTATATAAAAATTGAATATAACCATGATTCATCAATAGCAAACCGTAGCCGTACGTAATGGTAGTGCAATCATCTCCTGATTTTTGTTGATTCACAACACCAAGGAAGGTACAGCACATTTGGGTTAGGGTTACAACATACAACACACAGCACACAAAAAAAAAAAAAAATCCCCTGGATTCTCGGTTTTTCGCTTCAAACAATTGCTTATGCCGTACCTTTGGCCGTACTGGTTCGATTATAGTAAAAGTAAATGCGTTCGGTTGCTGTTGAGGAGTTTTTGAGCCTATCAGACTTGAATTATTTTTACTATTACGGGGGTCCACAGTTAACAGGACCAAATATTGTTAGTAAAAATACCTAAATATATAGGTTTTTATGTATGCCAGAGGTCCTGTTAACTATGGACCCCCGTAATATATCATAGTAGCCGCTCAGACATTTTTTTTTTGAACTACTTGTCATTTTCTCAACTTAAAAATCCGTAACAGCAGTCTGCAACACACATGTTTGCGTATTACATGTGTGTTGTCTTCACACAAACACCCTATTTCTATCCAACTACTGCATATCTGTACGTACAGTCGGTCCTGATTTTCGATCCTGTATTTTCATAATACTAATAATTTTTTGGGGAACTTTTTTGTGGTCACAGAGAGCTTTGTGAGAAAAAGAGCCACCCAAAGATTTACTAAACAATATGGTGCCCCTAGGCTCGGGTTATTATGCCGAGTTCTCCCAGTTCCCGGAAAGATTCTCGGATGTGATAACACTTCTGGTGCATCTTCCATCGGTACATTTGCAACGGCTTATCTACGAAGCTCTCCCAAAACCTGTCCTCCACAACAAAGGTAAATGAATTGGAACTTGGAGGGAATTGCCACCCTGCCAGGTCAGTAGCCCGTATTCGTACCGCTGTAAAGGGCCACCTCGTTCGTAGTAGTAGCACGTAGGTGCGCACTCCAAACGCATTGCAGGGTGAAAATTGCAAGGCTGACAACGGGCACACAACAGTGTTTAACACCCCTGGGGAGCAGGACCAACAGAGTTGAGTACAGACATATATTATGTCCGTCACTCAACCTCTCCTCGCGAGAAGGAGAGAAGTCGCATCGCGAAGGCAAGGCCGTATTTCATCCGATCGCGAATCAGACCCCGGCGATTCACCTGGACATGGAGCAGCCGCAGTTCAACCGCCGATTGACAGAGCATGGGCCGTCGCATTCGAAATCAGTGTGGTCATCACCATTTTATCGGTGAGATGGACCAAACACACCATGGTGCACGCCTTTACGTATGGTGATACTGTAGGTGTAGCACGTTTTTGGTTAAAGGATTTCCCGATGCTTTGCTCGCGGCTCTCCTCTACTGCTGTTTTGCTGATGTACGTACTCGGCACGTATGTATCCCTTGGATCACAGATTTTGTGCATATTGTTCGAGGTATATTCGGCATTCATCTATTATGGGGGACCGTAGGACCTACGGTACACACAAAAACGTATATGTTTACCTAGTGTACTTTTACCCACAATGTTTTGCCTTATTTGTTACGGCCCCTCTTAATAGGCCATGTGACTTGTTCTTGGCATCGAATTATTGCTGGGGAGGCATGTGATAATCAAGGCTAGCCCGCCTGGGCTGCGCGAATGTATAACCTAAACAAGTGCGTCACTATCGTTGGCTTATTTGCGTGTCGAACCAACTTACCGTTCGTTGGAACCTGGTCCCAACGAATGCCATCATCTTTTCCAGGCAGAGATAAGGAGACGTTGATAGCCAGCCTTTTGGGGGCCACGGAAACGACGTTTCACGAGAACCAGAAGGCAGTGGTACCTCCGAAAGATTTGAAGGAGCGTCGCGTTAGAAGTTATCACTGTCTTTTACACACCGCAGTTTCGCAAAAAAATGATCCCTTGGGGAGTTACAATGTTGCAGGTATGGAAAGACGCCCCGAAGCGTTTACTGTGGTACCGGACCTTTCAGCCCGAGGGACAATGTAAAAAAAAACGGAAAACGAAAAAACGCACACCTCTTGCACGCGGATGCGCACAGCGCAGTAGGAGCGGCACATGGTCACCATGTCGCCCAATACCGGCAAAGTCACTAACGATCACTCAAACGCTTGAGGAAGCTAGTTTGAAGCAACGAACGCGAGGGAGGGCGTGCCGTTTTTTATGGAAAAGGCACCCCGTGGCCTGCTTCGGTGGCAATCCCAACGTGCCGACACTCAAAATGGCTATTACGGGGCCGTGGCGTTTACCCAAACAAAATACTAATACGGAGGACATAGTTCATTGGACTTACGGTACGCACGAACACCCATATATTTCCATATTTTTACTAACAATATTTGGTCATATATACTATGGTACCCGTAATAACGGGAACAACAAATTGCTGTGATGCCTGATACCGGGTGGTTTTCCGAACCAAGATTTTGGCAAATCGAACATACACCGATTTTCGACCGCTTTCGCTAAAAAATACCCCCCCGGGGCATTCACCTCGAAGTGGGCGTATTCTCGCATTATTTATACTTTATTCAACAACCGACCCCAAGACGAGTCGTGACCGAAGAGTGATATGCAATCATCGCAAGCACATACAATTAAAAGTATTATTGGAAAGTGAAACAAAACCAACATTTGGGAGATCCTCAGTTCCAAAAGTTGGTGGAATGATTCAGGACCGAGGCGTCATACTGTGCAGGTATCATTTTTTTTAGAAGAAAAACTTTTTTGTGCCACCACGGCGTCCACGAGTAGACGACTGAGTATGAAACTTGCGCTCTACGTTGTCGGGCACAGTAGTGCGTACGCACACGTTAAGAAATGCGTGTAGCATCTGTCGCTGTTGAATCTTGGGGAGACATTGGAGGCTCAGTGCTAGATAGTTGAACCATCGTCATCATCAACAAGCCGGTGTTAAATGTTTAGCGCTCAAGCATCCAACCCCGAGCGTTATATGTACCTGTCTCGAGACAGGAGCTCTCGGTACGGTGCGCTAACCACGCAACAAAGAAGGGCGACGCCTACCGTATGAAGCGGTGTATGTGCATCCTGCTTGCCAACCGCTTAGTGTGACCGCGTAGCACTACAATAATGCAGTACGCGACAACAGTAAATTATCTCTTTTGCCAAAGGCTCGCGCGACTTACTTTGACGCCAGTGTTGAGTATGGGCTCTTTAATGCTTCTCTATAAAGTCTAGTCCGTGCACAGCAATGCGTCCCTTCTGGTGCAGGCAGCCCATATTTGAAATACAAACACGTCCAAATATATTAAATCGACTTCAGCCATGATTTGTGTTTCTACCGAGGTATTCTTCCACACCGAGTTATTGAAGCCAGTCCCGCGACCGCAGAGTGCATTACATTGTTAGGTCAGTGTGAGTTGAAGTGAGAACATCATCATCATCAACAACAACAACAACAACAACAACAACAACAACAACCAGGCCCGAGGGGATCACAAACCGTATTTTTATATGAAATTCGTCCTTTACTTAAATCAAGTAAAAAATGGGTTAAAATGGAAGAGAAATTTGCAAAATTTGTGTGTAACTCACATTAACCCGTTCTTCCGACCCGTCGACATCCAGCACAACCAGTGTCCGTGCCGATCCTTTAGTCCTAGAGAGATACAAGTTCTGTGGTCACGAAACAACGCCACAGCAGAAATGTACACATTCTATGAAATAGAGAAACTACCGAAAAAAAAACAAAGCAAACATAGAAAAAAACAAAAACAAATATTGCAAATCGAAAGAGAAATGAAAAAAAGAAACTAACTGTCGTGCCCCACCGCAGGGACTTGAAACAAAAATAACGAGCTGGAATGATAAGAAAAAAAAGGAAACACCACTACTTGTAAGCAGGGTAAGACTGAGAACCAAGAGAAAATAACAGGCAAACCAAAGCTCATAGCACCCTCCAGGTAGCGGTAGCAGTTTGTGGCACGAGTAGCATGGCCAGGTTCGCCTTGATAGTCCGTCTGGTACCTTGCTACGCTGTGTGCCGTCTCCGTCCCGTGTTCGTCACCCTTGCCCCGCTCCACGGCGTCAGACAATACGAAACAGGCAAAGCAGGCTCGCCATCCACCCGCGCCACGCGACTCATTTAATAAGGCTCATCAATAGAAGGAAGAGAAATGAATACAATGATAATCACAAATGATCAGCGCAAGAAATAATAAAAAGAAAGACAACGGAAGACCTCGTTAGAACCAGCTGCACCAGTTGGCGGCACGAGTAGTATAGGCATGTTGCACTTTCTTGTCGGCAGGTGCCTTATTACCCTGTCCGTCATCTCCTTCCTACGTTCGTCCACCGCAGTTTCCCTTCTACTTCTTCTGTTCTCCCCCCTGCCCCCATTCCCTTGGAGACCACCCAAGGCGGATGCGCTTCGCGGCTTGCTCAGCGCAGCCTCATCCTCGTGCCACCTCACCATGAACCGGCCCGCTGCTTCGAGGATCCCCCGGTACCACTTGCCCGCCTTTGTTGCTTCAGTGGACGACAGTGCGGTCTCAACTCTTAATACCAAGAAAGCAAGCTCCGTTGACTCTTCGGTGGCTCGGAACCCCCTAAGGTCTTCGACTATGCATCTATGTCAAGTCTTACTGTCCGCCAGGTCTCGGGTTCTCCCCAACAGCCATCGTCCCGAATATTACCCGACTGGATAATCGCTCTTCGCTTTGCCGTGTCACGCCCCCGTAGAAAAGAGTCGCTGTTTACGGATGATCGCTTCGATGCCCTCGCAACGTGCCATCTCGAGGGCATTCCAGAACGAGAGGATGGTATGGTCAGTACGAAGTAGGCTCTGGAAGCCGATGATTCGCAACAGGACTTGGCTGTGAGACGTTCGAAGCTTGGTAAATTGTTCCGCTCTGAGGGTCCACGTCACGCACTCGTACAGCAGGGTTTGAATTACTTTGGTTTTAGCATTCGAACTTTGAGGTTAAGGGAGGCGGTCGTCCTATCCTGCAAATCCGGCCGAACCGTTTGAGGATGCTCGCATGAGACGGATTCGTCGGTCGATTTCGAGCGAGACGCCAGCGTTTTCGTGGATAATGCCGCCTAGGTATAGGCACTGGACCGTCTCCTTACACCTCTGGTCTGCTTCCGCCTAGGCATAAGCACTGGGCCGTATCCGTATACCTCTGGTCTGCTTCTTCGATGACGAGCGGTTGTGCGAGGGTCGTCTGGTCTTTTGTTTAAACAGGCATTGTATCTGTCTTCGTTTCCGACACTGTTAGGCTTGCCGCTTTGAAGACAGTCACGATCAATGGCATCATTTTGACGAGCCTTTTAGCCGACTTAGAGACCATTCCGGCGTCATCGGTGTACAACATGCCCCACACCGCCTTTCGCACGCACACCAACAGCTCCTGCTGCTCCGTTCCGACTACTCCAGCATCACTGAGTTGAACCAAATCCCTTACGATGCCTTCGTCTTGGCTGAAGCGTACTAGTACGACGCGTAATCAGCAGCGGAGAACATATTGAACAGTAAAGGTGATACCACACAGCCTTTATGCAGCGCTTGCGTGATATCAAACCGTTTCGAGTGCTCGCCGTCATCCGTACGCACAAGAGCCCGCCTGCCATCGTGGAAATTTGCTGAGAATTCTCAGCATCTGTGTTTGTACGCCAAAGCGTGTGAATACCTCTCATGGCAGCTTTCGGTCGACAGAGTCGTACGCTTGCTGAAGATCGATGAAGCACACGTACATGGGGTTTTCCTCTGTAGTTCAAGCTCTTGCAAACGGCGCACGACGAACAACACAGCAATCGTTGATCTTGCGGGGCGGAAGCCGCACTGTTCCTCTGAGAGCAATTCTTCAGTGTCGAAGTAGTTGTGGAGGCGGGACGCGATGATTTTCAACAAGATTTTGCCTGCATGGGCAACACGCGAAATCCCTCTGTAGTTGTTGCAGTCAGTTCCGTCCATGTTGTTTTGTAGGACCTTGACAATCGCATATTTCCATTGCTGGGGGACGTCTCCTGTTACCCAAACATTGCCAAGAATTTTGTGAAGGCACTGCGCGAATGTGGGGTTGTCGATATTCAGGAGTTCGGCGGGGAGACCTTCTGGCCCGGCAACATTCCAATTCGACATCCTCTCAAGTTCTTCCGTCACCTGGTCTGTGGATGGTTCATTTCCGAGCGACAGTTTAAGCGGTCGGGGTGGCAGGATGTCAATGAACGTACTATCGAGTTTAAGCGATTTTTTGTTCAAGGTTTGTGGTAATACTCCGCCCGTCGTTCACGAATACGCACCTCATCCCGCAACAACGTGTCATCCTCGTCCCTAATGAACTACTCGCTACTCGCTTTGGTCCTTTCCAATCCTGCCGTACTCTCAAGGTGCTTGTAAAAGCCTCTCTGCTCGTGGTTCGCCATGAGTGGTTCGATTTTGCCGAGGTACGCTTCAATGTAAGCATGCAGTCCTGCGGCGATCACCTTTTGCAGGTTCGCACACGCAGATCTCAGTGTCTTCCACGCGGTTCTATCCCGAGGGTGAACACGCAAGAATTGTCGTGCATCTTCCCTCGCTGTCCATGCCAATAGGAAAGCGGCCAAGGTTTCGCCAGACTCACACCATCCATGTCTGCGGTGGCGGAGGTGGTGCCTCTTTTTCGACTGCATCAATATTAGCCGTGATGAAAAACTAAACCATGCCAGACGTATTACGGGGTGGGATAAGCGAGTTGAGAGTGAAAATGACCCTCGCGAATACTCGATAACCGACACTTTTTATCGGACATAAAAAGCTGCCTGTCGAACCTTCGGCGTTTTGTCAGTGTACGTAGTTGTCTGTTGGGCGTACATTGACCACTGAGTCAGACTTCGATGTACAAGATCTCGTGGTCTGAGTCAGCCCCAGCTAGGGCAGAAGGCTGTGGGACGACCTAAACATCTTGTACTCTAGGTCGATGGGCTTGACGGGTTAGTATTTGATCGATCCGCCATCGTACGGTGATTCGGGCTGTTGCTGTTGTGTGTATGCGATATCGCACCCTTGCGCGTGGTGAGAGAACGTTTAGGTGAGAACTTACTTGCAAATAGTGGCGAACGATAGGAGTTGTTTGCCATTGTCGTTACGAACATCTCGTCCATATGCTCCAAGCACTCTCCTTTCATCATCACCGCACCTTTCCATCCTCTGTCCAGTTCGCACGTTGGCATTCATCGGTAAAAACAGACACTCTTTCGTCGGGACCTTTTCCACCAAGTCATCCAGCTTCTGCCAGAAAATACGTTTCAGTTGGGCGTCCTTGGTACAATCAGTCGGAGCGTACGCAACGACGGAATTACCTGCTTTGCTTGTGTTAGCCAGCTCAAAGCGCATAGACATATGCCGCTCATGAACTGGTGAGTGTACATATACTTACTGCAAAACGATTCCTTGACCGCTAGACCTACTCCGTACAGCCTTTGCCTGGCAGCTTTTTTCCTGATCTGAATACAAAACGAGATACCCTGCCGCACGGCACGTCGTGCTGCCAGACCTTTGACTTTCCTGCAGGCCAATGACGTCACAGCCGAGATCCCTGTCCCTTAGCCAGTACACCCTCGTCATTTCCGTATCCGTTCTCCCTCTTTACAGCCAGGGTGCGCACATTATAGGTCGCTACCGCCACAAGTGCCTCATTATGTCTTTTACGCGCCTCACATGCTTCTTTCGTTTTCAACCGACGTGAGGCTCGTCCCCGCCAACGTTATTCTTCTTTTTGGTTTCTTCTCTAAGGCGAAAGTGACTCTCTGTTTCGTGGCCCCGTGTGCGCTTTGGGTTTCGTTGGCTGAGTGCAGCCGTCGCTGCCAACGCCGACATTTCCATCCTTCCTACCGTGCATGCATACCCACGCTGTCGCCTGCCTCTCCACACCTTCGGCTGCCCACGCTCTCGTCTGTGGTGATGTACCCGTTCCGCCTGACGGTTGAACTTCTTGGCGTCGGGGTTTAGAAGAAATACATCGCCACCACCCCACGCGGTCAGTAAATGCGAGCAGGCCACCAGTCGGAACGCGCAAGGCCACCTCTCTACCCAGCCCAAAGCTCTATGCTCGTATGACTCTCGCTTGACCGTTGCAGGTCCTGGCCGACTTCCTCGGCCCACCCCACGGGCGGGGCAGGCCGAAGGAGGTACGTTGTTGGTGCTGATCTGTGAGAATATTTAACCGTGTAACTGTGTCATGGGAATTCACATCGTTGTGATATGTCTGTGCAATATATCTATTTATCTATAGTTGGGTGTACATTTCTCGTACGATCCATCGCTCTTGATAAGACTGGTGAAGGATGGTATCAGGAATTTCTGTTTCAGAAGGACGGGTAACTACTGTAGCGATAATACGCTTTCCTTGCATGGCTGTGTGATACATGATTGATACGAGTATCGGAATAAATTGGATGTGGCATATCAGTGACTTCTTGTGCTGTGATGAACGTGTCGGTACTTCTCTTTACATACAGTAGGTGATATATTGATACGACAAGAGTGGACACCTCAGTTTTAGTGGTATTACAAAACGCGACGGAACGCAATTTCCCTTGGCGATGGTATTGGTCTTACCTTGGCATAATCCGTATTGAACGGGAGATCATCGCAGTTTTGTAGCCTGTGAGTCTTGCATTCGCAACATGTGGGACAAGAGATGACCGATATGATGTGACGCGAGGGAGTCTTGCGCTATTGATAGTGTGTATAGCGGAAGATCTTTCGCATAATGTGATAATTATTCGAAATGTCAGTGGGAACATAGATGGAAGATGATGCATTAAAGACGATGTATCGGTGGACAAAATGCATTTTTTTGCGGACTACGAAGGAGAGGTAGGGTATCATAAGGTCATGCTCGGTTTTCTTAATTCCCTTGGGGTTTTGTGGGGTCTAGGACGAACAAGAGAGGAGGCTAGAGAGGGACCCACGCCTCTACTCCATATATTTTCTCTTATTTCTACTCCTCTTTTCCTCTTCTTTTCCTCCCCTCGTCCTACACGGGACCGTCATGTTGAGGTGGTTTAATATACTCGTTATACACATTTGTTTTGGTATTTCTGCACGTGCCTATGGCATCGTAGGGATGTTTTCCATTGCTATGTCATCCCACCCCGAGGTTATCATATAAAATCATCTCAAAATATGCCATATTGATTAAAACATTGACTTTAACGCCTAGTTTTGTCGATTAAAGTCCGAAAAGAGACGAGACTAGGCATAGACGGGAGTAGTCGTAGTGTCCCATCGTAAACTTTTAATCCTGAGATGTGATCTCCGTATCGAATCGAATTTGAATGCCTTTACAGGCCCAGTTTTGTGCCGTCAATTGCATTTTTTTTTAGAAATCGGAAACGTCTCGAACGTGTCAACTTCTTATATCATGTCGTTTTCGTCGTCATGTCTGACTCTTTAAAGTTGTGCCCACCAGGTGAAACGATAGCAATTTTTACAGTTTATCGACGATCGAGAGGCGAAACAAAAACGTTTGACGAAACCACAACTGCCAAACTTTCCTAGTTCGGATGAGCATTATGGTTGTGTGTTTTATTTGCCGACCACGCACCCTGCGACCAGGAGATACGGGCACTCGGGGATTTTCGGCTGCCCCGACGATCGAATTTCGATTATCGTTCCTCATCGAGCACAAATGCCGAAAATTCTTACATCCACAAACATATCAGCTCTGTCACTGGTGAATTGCAAAAGTATCGACACGTGATGAGTACTGCACGAGTACGAATATTGAACCGCAGGTCGGGCTTATACAGATCCTTGCCTTATGTTCGGGCGCGAGCATAATATTTGATCACTATTTCAGCGGGCATGCCTGCTTCATCGGTCCTGTATGTAACTACTACGGGCGACCATAGTAAATAGGACTAAATATGTTAGTAAAAATAGGTAAATGTATAGGGTTTTATGAATACCGTAGGTCCTTATAACTATGGACCCCAGTAATAGGTATTGGTCTGCACCGCTGGTCGTCATGTCGCTTGAGCATTATCCCCCAGGGAAGTGCTAACGACCGTCACGGCCTGAATGTGTGAGTCATTGCGTGATATGTGTGCCATAATCTACCGTCGTACGTGTATAAGGGTATGAGGTATCCAGTGTAGTCGTTAGCATTTCATTTGATATCTTGCAGGGTGTAGCATGAGATCCAAGCACCAAAACATGCGATGAAATAGCCGGAAATCGAGACCACGAAAAGCAAAGCGTGACAGGATGTTGCCAACGATCAAAATCTACTAATACTAAAGGTATACATGCTTCCTTGTTATCCTGGCCCTACCCCCTCCACCCACAAGGGTTAAGCCCTGCTTGTGGAACACTTCGGAAGGGACAACGGACTTCAACCCACTGTCTATAAAATGGCTCGTTTGAAACTGCTGCATGAATATGTTAACGGGCAGAAGGCTGTGCGGTACGGCTGTCTGATACTGCTATCGGAATTCTGTTTAATGTTGCTATTTTTTTTCGCTCTTTCTGTGGGTGTGCCCCTGTCCCCCCCCTGCTCGCAGATGCTACTCTTCCCACCCCTAACCTTGACAACTCGAACCACAAAGGTTAAACCCCCGGCCACCCTCACACACACGTTCGTAAAAGCATCGAACGATCAGTCGTTGTCCATGTAAATGGCTGGTTGAAATCTTCTGGGCGAATATTTCAACGCGAATGCTCTGCGGTATTGTCGCCTGGTACTACTATCGGTGGTTTGACAGGGGAATAGCCCTGACCGTCTCGACCTCTCTGTGGTTCACCCCGAGACACCCCCTCCCCTAGAATGCTGCGCTCCCACCCTTAACCTTGCCTCCTGCAACCGCAAGGGCCAAATCACCCCCCCCCAAAACAAAACACGTCCGAAGAAGCATCAAACAACCACCCGCAGCCCATACTAATGTCAGCTTCGTGACTTCTGCGCGAACGTCTCAAAGCGCGGAAGGCTACGCGTTATGCTGCCTGATACTGCTATCGGTCGGGTAAAGCATAGATCCCCACCATCTACCTCTCTCTGTGCCGATGTCTCCTCCACCGCCTCTACCACAGTGTTCGTGTTTCGCCGTATCGTGTGACAAAACTCGGCATCAGGTATCAGCAGTACTGAGTTAGATTTTCCTATTTCCAACATAAACAACACCACCCCAAGGAAATCAGGAACATCTCAATATGTGGCTCCGTGAGGTCTGGACTGGTTTCGTTGCGTATTCGCCGCCGACCCTCATGGGTAGGCGCCTGTACGCTATCCGTCGTGAGAAAATATATACTGTAACTCCCTGCACGGCCTCGTTGAAATATTTATTTTGTTCCCCAGCGCACACCTCGAACATATTTCAGTTTGACCTGCAAGAACCCCCCAGGTCTAGAGCCGCAACATGCCACCCCTACTGTGCCCCCCGCCCCATGTACCCTGCTGTTAGGCGGTGTTCCATACCTCGTCGGTCCTGCAAGCGGTGGGAAGTCATTTGCAATCAGGGCAGCATACATCTGATGTCATGAACGCGGTACTTGCGGTGTGCACCTTGTTTATTCCTGCACGTGTCATATGGTGGGTCCTACTGCACGCAATGGTCGGCTACCCCGCGCTGATGACGGAGGTGGGAGACAGATACATGCTAACGGACCAACGCCGCCACGTATGGACCACCCCACATTGTTTGCCTTTTGTGTTGTCGGTCTTCTTTATCCGGCTAACAACTTGCTGGGATTTCTGGAGGGAATTCCAATGATTCCCGTGGGGAAAGCTAGGACCGGTCCTTGAGTATGTGGGGAGCGTATATGCTGCTTCCGTTGCGCTCGTGTTGAACTAGGTCACCCAGGCAGCCGTAACCGTACCATTACCAATGTGATTAGTGAGCAAAGCGCTTGCCACAGTATCAATAGTGACTACTGCGGGGCACCCATACAGTAACCAGATTCCAGCTCCACCCGACCTGTTGACCTGTCGACAGGTAAGACATCCCAGCATGCCGTAATCGTGCCTGGCGCGAACCACGAGCCCCGTCGCTGCCGTTTTACTTTCGTACCCAGTGTCGCCTGAACTAAGCGCTTCACATCTGAGTGAACGTGAAAATATTCGGTTTAACTACACGATTCTGCGCATCCTCTCCGTTTGGAGGGGCAAATTCTAGAGGCGTATTGGTGTAGGGTTGGCGTAGCCTTGGCATAGCGTTAGTGTTTTAGCATTGTCTTCGGCATTACTCCGTGCGGCACTGCTTCCAAGCCTCAAACAGTGGTACTGACGATAGCCCTTTAGTTTAGGCCCGAGCTCTTGACATGTGCTCTCGTTCGGCCTACGCTGTTTTGGTGGCTCTCGATCCAACCGGCATCTACCGGCAGGTCCTCTATGTGATTGTGAGTCTGGCGTCCAGCGCTGCCGGTAGGGCATTCTCTGGCGGCGGATTCGTGCTGGACGCAATCAGCCTCCCCGCGCTTGTTTAATACTCACTTGTCTCGCTTTCTGTCGAAGAGGCCAAAGATGGTCGGAAGCATCCAGGCTAAAGGTGAGATATACCCTATCATGCCACGGTAGGCTTGGAAACGTAGGCGTAGATAACACGTTTGTCTGCCTGATCAACGGCGTGCGTTATACTTATATGTACCCGGCAACGCAATACCGTCCGGGCCGACACAATCTGAAGCAGCAGCGCAGGTGATGGTATATGTCTTGTGCTACCTCCCTCATCGAAAATTGTACAGCATCGGGTAAGGTTGTCCATCTCTATATCAGCCATACAACGTGAAACTCAATTAAACCTCACCCGCGTGTTTGGCGTCCAGGGTGCGCTTCATTCGCTACACTAAACGTTTTCATATAGGTTTCCTCACATTTTCCACGTCACTGTCGCATCCCTTCCCTTCACGCACAGACAGCAGCCCTGATCATCAGGTCCACGCCGAACATTATGAGCTGGGCTCTCTGTATCATGGCCATCCGGTTCGCGTGGCTTGCCGTCGCTGTGAGTGCTGTAATCGGCCCGGTGGTTACCGTCCTGCCTGAGATGGCCACCGACGGTTCGACTGACCCCACCTTCGGTTGCTACAGCGTTCTCCTGGTGTTCTTCTGGATCTGGAATGTTGCGTGGCAATTTGTCGTGATCATGAGTGTCGTTGATGCGACCGTGGCGAGGTCCGTGGGGTCGCGCGCTGCTCTTCTTCACCCAACGTAGAGCCCTTGTTGGGGTCATTCCGCGGAGTGATGCACTCCTCGCTTGGGTGAGCACACGGGGTTTGCAGCGAGCACGATATGTTTGGGTCTGTTTTCACGGAGTAATTTTTATTGGAAACGTGTCTGTATATTTCGAATGATTACCAGTCGAAGTCCTCCTGAAACTAGACATGTGCACGCTACTGCAGTAGAACTACCGAGCGGACAGGAAAACACAGTGCATACACCGGCACGAATGCCAAGAACAAGCATCTACCATAGCAGCCGCTGGTACATATGACGTCGGACTTTGCCAACGTGGATGAGGTTGCGGGCGGATCGACAAGTTCTGAACGGTCGGATGGGTTTCAACGTGTTGCGCGTTTCTCGTCCGACACCCGTCCTTCCGTGTTCCGTGCCCTGTAATACGATGAACATGCTTGGGCTTGAAGCTAGGAGTGTTTAACCTGTCGCGGGCAACCAAACCTTTCTCGAGGTGTTCTTATTGCGGCTTTTGTCCGGAGGTTCGTATGCTACATGCGCACGCCTCACCCCGTGCGCGGCTACCGTCCTTTGTGCGCCAAGTCCTTTGCAATGCTCACCGCGTTGGCTGCGCTTTGTTCCACCCGTCTTCATTCACGCTCGTCGCAGGTGCTTGAGCAGGACGGCCTTGCCGAATTCCGGTTTTGCGCTGCTTTTGGCCTACTCGCGCGTTCTTCGAAACATATATGAAGTTGCGAGCTGTCCCATTCTCTGCATACCGTCCATTGGGACCGCTGTGTTGGTTGGCGTGGCAGCTATGGTCCTCGGGCACCTAGGGGCTTACATGAAAGGCACGTGTCGTTCATGGTACTCCTGCTCATGCCCTTGGCCGAACCGACCGCGCGGAACAGTACATTGTTCCCTTTGCAGTTCGTCTGTCGTCTTGAGCTGATATGTCCACCATAAACCTGGTTTTTGATTTCCACGATATCACGTCGGAGAGCAAATCGACAATGCCTTCGGAGCGTGGGTCGCGCACGCTCGCCAAACTCTCAAGAGTGCGGCGTTAGTACTGGGTAGACAACGGAGCGAGGTTCGTATGACCTAGTTGTGCAACATGTGCTGTACAAGTCCGCCGTGCACTTCATCGTATACAAATACAGACATTGCTGTGGATTACAAATAGAAATACCAGAGGGGTCGAGTGAGCGCAACTATACAACATTAACTCGGCACGATGCACGCTCGACGGCAAGGGATACCGAATAGTTTGATGCATTGGCCGACTCAGAGTAGTGCTGTTGGATGCTTGCCGGTGGGACACACTTCTTCCTGATGTTCAGATTTTTACCATGACTTATGTCATGTGCTTGCGCGCGCTGCATATGGAACACTGAACAAGCCCTATTACACAAAGAGGTACGCAACATATTGACTTTTATAAGCGGCATGAAGTTGTCTCGCGACTTTTCCATCAGGGTTTATGCTACTCACCAGTTATTCGAGTAACTATGCTTTCATGATATACTATATTGTTACGTGATGTCCATATACCCGGTGAACCATAAAGGACACCATGTAAATATTGGCGGTCAAGGGTCCAGAACAAGGCGAGAAATCGGAAACGTCTAAGGAGGCGGGGTGGGGTGGTTACGAAAGGGTCTGAAATGAATTCACCATCGAGATCGAGCACATGACTGACACACGTCGTTCCTAATGATATCCTGACGTGCTCCCGTAGATACGGCGCATTGGGTGAACCCTGATGTTCGGCTCGTGCAACAGGCGGTCCGGGAAGAACAGCAGTCGCAAGTACAGGAAACCGACACGACATTATGTTATGTATGGCCGGCGTGACTATTGCGCTGCTATTCAGTAAAATAGCATGCACTGGCGCCAACGCGAGCCCCGGGCAGCGACAGTGTAAGGGATTTTTCGGTCAGGAAAAATCATGCTTCACCGACCGGTGCTCCTATTTGGACGCGTGCCAATTATATCAGACACAAAGACATCCCGCTAAGATTGATCTAGGACTTTGACCTCGCGGGTTCGTTTTGTTGCACCAAGAAAGAAGCTTTGTACTGCTTGTGGGGTGTTGACCACCCTCCAGTGTGATACGGGGAGCAGTACCATATATAGTACGTTGGTAATTCCCCCTGCACATTGATTCCGTAAGTTCTGTAATAACCGATTGAAGCAGCTGTAACCTATGCTCAGGTTCCGCTGTCGCCTACATGAAGCATCCCGCCTTTTTCCCAATACACAGTCCAGGGGTTGATGGAATCGCCCCCCCTTGCTTCGGTAGGTGCTCGCGCACGCATGGTCCGACCCTGTTCGTCAACGCAGGTCATGGTGGTCACGGATGTTTTCCTTCGCTGCCTGGCAGGTCCATCCATATGCTTCTTTGCGATCCTGCATGCGGTGTTGACGGTCGTCGCGTCCTCGCGGCCACCGTCGTTCAATTGGGCGCAAATGATCTTGGCGTGGGGTGTGGCACCCGGTGTTGTCGTAACTATCGAAGTCATGATATACGCCGTCTACGCGGTCAACAAGTGCATCAAGCAGGTATCAGACTGGTTTGAGAACTGCGTTGTTGCTATAGGGAGAGGAGATGGGAATGGTAGACCTGCAAAAATGATACCTTCAGTACCACAACGCCCCCCCCGGGGAACTTCCCCAGCTTGCACATTCCTAAGCTGATCGATACTGATGTAATAGTTTTGGCTCGGGCCTTGCACGCATCCTGTCAAATTGAATTAATCCCCCAAGACTACGTTATGCAGGACCGCTCGGCGTTTGAAGGCAATCAAGATGGTATGGGTTTCGACGGCGTGTACGAAGCGCGGGCCAACTAGTAGCTGGTACGCGTGAAAGTTTGGGAGGACCGCAGGATGCGTGTACATCTATAGATGAGGAAGATGGCTTGGGTTTTCTAACATGGTCGCTGGCTGCCACCTCGACAAGCAGGAAAGGCTTTGTTGTGTGATTACACACCAGAAATGAAACTCATTGAGTCTATATTGTGGTACTTCGTTGGTTCAGCGCCGGGATGCACACATAAAAGGACCATGTCTGACTTTCTTTGCGACATGCGCCTTCGATGAGTGCGCAATGTCGCAAGCGACAGTGCAGGCAGTGTCTCGACCGCAACGTCGAATTGGACGGTCCTTGTACAATAGTCCGAAATCTTCGTACAAGCGGCGACAGTGCAGGTCGAAAGCGCATCGGGAGAGTGGTAAAGATGCGGGGGCACGGAGAAGGACTGCGGTTGAACAAGAGGAAGTGGAAACAACCATGCTGCAGTTGGGGTGGTGCGTTGGGGCCACAAATGTTCCGACTGCCGGAGCTGTTAGGATGGATAATAGCACAGCCTATCTGCAGTCCCAAGTGTACCTTAACATTATCTGTGTTTGTCGTATGCCTGGAAACGTCGCGCATGAAATCTAGCACCAGGCTGGGTGTTTCAGTTTTGTCTCAAGACCGCTAGTTTAGGCGGGGGCGATGTTTGTCATATCTTCATGCTATGGACATACCTACTATACCGTGCACCCAGGCCTGCTCAGTGCGTACCATTCGCACTATTGCTTGTAAATGATGATTTCGTATGAGGTAGCTACCACACGTGGTTTTGTTTTGCGAGGAATGGGTTGGTCGCTTCTGTCGCCAAGGGCTCTCTTCTGTTGTAGTGGTTGCACTCAAGGTTTTCGTGGGAGGGGGCGGGTTTCATGTGTCGTAGGCACCTACCTGCAGTGTGTTTGACCTCAACAAGCTAACCAAACCAGCCCCGGGATGGTTCCTACCAGAATCGAGCCCCCATGTTCGTGGTCAAACAAGATGCAAGGCGATATCGTTGAAACAGTGGCCGCTGATACAGGGTATATGTGCAAGGAGAAAAATCGCTCACGGTCGCAGGACTTGGAGTTGAAAGGCACAATTCTTATTTGTGTGCTCGGTAGCGAGCTCTGGCGACGACGCTTAAGGCGTAGAGGGACATTTTCATGTCTTCATCGCGTGGGTGTTCCGATGTTGGCATGCCCCCCTGGGTCTATACAAGGTCTGTACATACCTTATGTCCTCTTCATACTACGGCATGGAGCCGTTCGTACATAGAAAGTGGGGGCTGTACCTCCCATTTATTGTAAGGTAAAAACATCGAAACATGGCGTTCTTGTCACTCATTGACGTTTGCGTTTCGGGGTGCGCCAAACTGTAGCCGTAGATGGTCATCCGTTTTCAAAGTGCAAAAGGCAACCGTGTCATTAACGAATGCGCTGGATAATATTAAACGACTTTGCTGGGTGTTCTACCCGCGATTGGTTGGAGTTGGCGTTGCCACATCGTGAGAATCAGCATGGTCCTGGGAGATAACCGGTTGCATTGCCGAGTCGTTGGAGAGTGTCGTATAAGGGACGATGTGTGATCCGGCCATAACTGCAAATGTATCTATTGGTGTCACTGGCTTCACGAGCTCAGCCAATCATACATTGTATTGGATCGGGGTTGCACACGGAGCGGGATCATATTGTCCTTGGGGATCACGTACATCGACCCTGATTCCTTGACAAAATAGATGTATGGACTACTATCCAATAATAAGAGGGTTTCATTCCCGTTTACCGCTGGCGCTAAGAGTCCACCTTAACAATAGTTCAGCCAATGAAGTTGATGGTTCCGTGTCATTCAACGGGTTGTCGTCTGGGGGTGTTGTCGGTGCTGGTCGCGGGTTCGTCGGAGTTGAAGCTGTATACTGCCCGACAGCGGTTAGCATTACGAACCACGGCCAAGCCGCGAATCATTCATTACAATCAGGGTTTCCACACCGTTCGTGACGGTGTCGCTCTTGAGGGGCGTCGCGGTGGCTCTACGTGCTCAAGACCATCTGCAATTTGCCAACAGGTCTGGGTTTCCACCCTTGCGGGCCGGTATCGACGTCGATAGACAGTCGTCGTTTTCCTCCCCCCCAGGGATCCTGGCACCTGTAACGATACGCAAGGGTTTATAGTCGGTTGATGGGGCCGTATCCTCTCGGAGAACGCTGGCTTCATGAACCAAAAAATGAAATCAACTATTGGCGTCGGGTTTTGTACACACCGCGGGGCGGCATTGGTCCAGGGAATCGTGTCGGTGGCAATATGGGCCACAGCTCGTTGGCAATAATCGAATGAGGTTGGGATTTCCAAAACCGTATCGAGCGGTATCAACCCAGATAATCGCCCTGCTCGTCTCGGTGTTGTCGGACATGTACGTTAATGGGAGGGTTAATGATCCGAGGACGGCCCCGTGTCCTCCCAACAACCTATGGCTACAACAATCACAACTCGTGAGAAATCTGCTGACGGGCTATAAAGGTTTCCACACCATGCCGGGTGATATCGTCCGGGGAAATTGTGCCAGCGGGGTCTCCGACTTTGTACTCTTCTCATCATGGAAGTTTGGCATAACTTGCGCCTCCCTAGTTTCATTCATTACGCTTGTGGTCTTTGCCTCGAGATCTGTGACCACGCAACGTGTACCTCTCCATTGCGAGGATGAAAACGCAGTATCAAGGCGCTGTGCGTGATTGATGTTGTTACGTAGGGTACACAGAGTAGTGTTCAGGCAACGACATTTCGCGGTCACACGAGATACATGCCACGCACCAGAGTGTTTGCGCGGTGCGCGGAAAACGGGTGCAGGGACACCACCAAGTACCTGGAGGGCAGCGGAAGGACACGAGGGCCGAATCCTGAAGAGAGATAATTGAACATCTCTCAAGAGGTCTAAACCGTGTGACCACCGCCCACCGTTGTGACGCTGGGGCGGGAATCCCGGCAGCCTACCCTTAGGATAGAGAGGCCTAGACGGGTCTGAATCCCGGCTATATTAGGTGTAAACGAAATGTACGTTTTTGTACAGTTGTGTGGACACCTGGTGAGAAAACGGAAAATCGTCGCGGCAGTCTCCTTTGAAACAAGGTACAGCGAAAATTTGAAAAATAGGGCGGAAACGCTTAATGACGACAGAATCCTAGCTTTATGATTGTTGATCTGTTTTCAGTCCTGGTAATGTCAACGCGGTTCTCAGATATATCGGCACTCACCGATAATGGGAATGTGTCCGCCTTGACCCCCTTCTGGTTTACACGCCGTCGACCGTTCTTTTACAGCTAACCGATCGCATGGATCGTCGAGAACGCCTGTTCTCTCACACACTAACGCCGGAAGAGCAATGACAGCAACGAAACAAAGAACAGCTTTCGAACCCACGTGATTGGAATTCGAAACAATGTGTGGCTGCTTGCATCTGCTGAGCGTCGGAGCTACCCCCCTGTTAAGCGCCTACTCCTGGTTCTCCACACAGACCTTTCCTTGCGACAGATATCAACACACGCATCCAAATGAGAACCGTAGGAAATATTCACTTGACACGACTGCTTTGTCCACATAGCATAGTAACGGAACACCACGTAGTCAACACAGACTATAAAAAATGCGGATGTATTCGTCGCAGTCCCTTACATGTCACACAGCGAAATAAGAATCTGTTGATTAACCTCTAAATGTATAGACACAGCTGGCACGGGAACGCGTGGTTGACTCCAGACAGTAATACGGAACTCCTCTTATATTATATCCGAGCTGTCGAGAGACAGCTCATGCAACGTATGCAGGTTATTATCCAGCAGGTTGCGGGAACAAACCTCCCGTTTATCCCGCAGAATATCCATCTAAGCATCCCTCTCCTATAACCCCATATCAATATCTGGAACTCCCTAATGTTAGATGGAACATATCCGTCGTGTTTCTGAGCACAATCAGTATCCCCCCTGCTCATTGTACACGACCATACTTCAATATCCCCCCAGCTCTGTACTAGACAATGTAGGACTCCACTGGGTTGAAACATCTCAATATTATGACCAACTCATGTGAAATTCAGAAACACATTTTTGCAAGAACCACAAATCAAACTCTCAACTTCCAAAATATTACCCAAATCTTCCAAGTTAGAAAACATTTCATAGTGACCGCACACTCCCCCAGGCCCTTCACAGCCTCTCGCAGGCATTATCTAAACCCTCTCCCTCTAATTCATGAGCAATTCATGCAAATCATGAAACATATCACAGTAGTCATGTTCATCAAAAAAACAAATATCCCAAGAAATTTAATGCTAGAGATCGCAAGGAACCCCGTTCCTCCGGACAAGAGTCTCTCCTTGTCCTCTACTCCCGCCATAGACACACAGATAGCGACGGTAATGCGAGATAGCATACATTCCTTCACTTGAATTTTATTTGACGTTGAAAATACTCGAAAACCCCAAAACCTCTAGAAATCCATCACCAGGAACACAATGGTATCATTCTCGGAACTAGCACGGGGAAAACGGCAGCATCGTCGGAATTATGCGTGGTTCAGACAAATCCTTCACTCAAAAATTATAACATAAAACTTTCTACCTCGGAAAGACCGCGTCAAAGATTCATTAAAAATTCACGGTGGTAACGAAACACCGTGTTGTTGAGCGGCTTTGTCAAGAAGTCTGCATTCTGCCCCTCCGAGTCTGCATGGCTAAAACGAAACTCCCCCTAAAAAATATGCTCACCGCAAAAAGTGATGTCGTACGTCGATGTGCTTCGTACTCGACGTGCACACTGGATGTTGTGCCAGGTGCCTCGCCCCCTTGTTATCCTCGAGACCGAAATGCATCTCTCCCCAAACTCCGGTAAACTAAAACTCCACACATGGTGCATGAACATTGCCTCTTTGATGGTGTCTGCCAGTGCTACAAATTCGGCCTCAGTGGTTGAGAGCGTGACGCATCTCTGCGCCCTAGAAAACCAGCACACACGCCCCAGCACAAGTGATATCCCAACCGGAGACTGACCTCTTGTCAGTGGCTTTGTTGGCATAGTCTGCATCTGCAAACACTACCAGGTCAAGCCCGCTAGCCTTCTGGAACGTAATGCCGAAATCACTCGTAGATAATACATACTCTGAAAAATCAACTGCTGTTCTCCAGTGTACTTCCCTCGGTTTATTCGTGTACCTCGCTACCGGACTCACCGCGTTTGCAATATTCCGTTCGTGCTTGGTTCGCAAGCCACATCAAGCATCCCCCCAACTCGCGGAAAGGTCAATCACCCACGGGTTTAGTCTCGTCGAATTCCTCGAGCTTCACACCAATCGAAAACATGTTATTCCTCCCACAACTAACACCAAACCTCGCCGCGGTTTTTTCAGCGAACGCTTGCTGCGAAATTATTAAAGTACCAGCATCACAATCCCTCAAAAAACAACAACCAGCATACCACCGCAACTTACCCAGATTGTTGATCGGAACAAGGTTGTTCAGGGCTTGACAGAACTGATCGCACCTAGCCTTAAGTCCTACAGAACAAATCATCTACATGAAATACCGTTACAGCGGAGACAGAGCCCGACTCGACCAACCTCATGACACGCATCAGCGGAGATCTGAGAAAATGCTAAACTCTTTATGTGAGTGAGAAGGTGGCTGAGCCATGACTTCGACGCTTGCTTCAAGCCGTAGAGACTGCGATTCAACTTGGCTACCTTACCAGACGTTTCGCCGCAGCCAGGGGTCAGTCGCAAGAATACATCCTCATCCAAACTCGACTTCACGACGGCCTGCTCGGCATCAAAATGACACAAATCCAAATCCAACTCGCATGCAATACCACCCAACAAACGAAAACAAGACGATTCAGGCGTCGGAGCAAAATTCTCAACGAAATCAATACCCTCACGCTGCTTGAACCCCGTTCCACCAGCTTTGCTTTCGACCGCACCACATAACCATGCTCGTTGAACTTCAGGGCAAACACCCACTTCGCTAAAATGACCTTGAGCCCTTGTGGTTGCTACGTCGCTCCGAACGCCTCCGCGTCCGCAAGTCCATGATATTCCTTGTCCATCGCCTTCCTCCAGATAACAGAATACTCGTCGGGACACGCTTCAGCATACGAATTCGGCGTCGAAAGCTCCCTCGCCGGGCGTGTCGGAAGGGGAGGGTTCTCGCGCGGTGGGACTTGGTTGAAAACAACTTGGCCTTTACCTTTCCGCACTGCCATTAACGACAGCAGCCCATGCTCCATAGCCTCGCGGTTTCACGCAGTCTCCCCTTTTGTCTGTCCCCTCAGCACATCTCCATCTTCCGGGTGGCGCCCAGCTTCCCCCCTGGCCCGACCACCCTGCACACCTCCACCACCCTCCCGGTGTTATGCGGTCTCCTACTTGTCCGCCCTCTATGTACAGCGCCACCACTCTCCTGGTGTCGTGCAGTCTCTCTCCGTGTCCGCCTCGTCACCACATCGACATCCTCCAGGTCCGGGATATATGAACCCAGTTCCCGGGCAGCACGCTGAAAAGTCCGTGGCTGCGGTGACTGCTGCGGCGCCGGTGACGGTGGCTGTAGTGGCGGCGGTGACGATGACGGCGGCAGCGACGGCGACGGTGACGGCGGTGGCGGCGGCGACCGCGACGGGGATGGCAGCGGCGGCAGCGGTGGTGATGACGGCGTTTGCGGCGGCAGCAGCGGGGATGGGGACGGTGGCTCGGGCCATACGGCGGGCGGGGCCCCTCAGAGGCTCCGGCGCATCCGGCGGCGGTGGCGACGGCGACGGCGGCGGCGGGGACCTTTCCTTCTCCGAAGGCAGTAACCCCACAAACGGTTTCCTCGGGTGTTCCCAAGTGACGTCGCGAGAGAACGACCTCCGGCCAGACACCAGCAGGATCTTGGTGCAGGCATCTTGGTGTTGGTTGCCGCCGTTGAGGTAGAAGCAAGCCTGCGACTTCGGCTCGATGTTCAAGGGTCCTCCTGACGTGGTGATAGCCCGGTTTCAGTAACCCGAGCAACCGCGCACACGGTCGTCTCCTGTAGAATGAACGGTACGGTGAGTGTATGTTTGGCTTGTCACTTACCCTCGCCGTCTTGTTGATCACATCGCTCGCGTACACGCATGACTCAGCCCAGACTCGCCGCGTCGCCGGCATCCTTGCATCTCCGAACAGGCGGCTGGCCTCCAGGCGGGACGCCGTTGCAAGCTTTAGCGTCATGGCGGTCCGTCGCTCGACCATGCCGTCATGCTTCGCAGAATCGACGGGAATGTGCTCGCGGCGGATGTCACGATGGTTGAGCAACTCCACGAACTCCGCCCTGGTGAACTCGGTACCGTTGTCTGAGCGAAGGTTCTCCACGATGGACGGCATACCTTTGCGTTGAAGTCGGCCGGAAAACCAGCAAAGACCTTCGGGACGTCAGACTTCCGCTTCAAAAACTACGGCCACCCCAGTCGCGAGTTGTCGTCGACGATCATTATCGAGGACTGCGCACCGCCAGCAGACGTAGGCTGCGGTCCGGACAGATCCACGACCAGACGCTCCAGAATGTTGGTGGAACGACACTCGGTCGTCCACGGCACCGCCATCCTCCTCCCTTTCGCCTCAGAACACCCAGCACACGGAACCAACTCCCCAAAAACCTTAATGCCCATCTGGCGTGCCGTCTCACGGAGAGTGTCAGCATGGGAGTAGGCAAGGGAAGCGTGAAAGTCGTTAATATCAACCCTCCGCATTTTTCTAGCTGCGAAAACGGCGGCAGCGGGCTCTCTACAATCCGCGTGGCGTCTATGTATGAACCCGCGTCCCTACGTATGAAGGACAATTGCACATTCAATATGTGAGCTCCCTGAGCATCAAGTGTCACCGGGCATTCCAACAATACTGCATGAAGCGAAAACAGGTTGAACCGAACACCGGGTACGTATGCTACGTCCAGCAGCCTAACTTAAACGTAACACTGAGAGTTGTGCATCACCATTGGAATCTGGCCGAGTTACTCTTTTGTCAGTGACCTCATGTCACCGACCACCAAACCGCTCTTATCGGGGTAGGGGGAGTACAGTCTACCATACCAAAGGGGTTTCCAATCACACGACAGGTTGCTCCGGAATCCGCTACTCATTCTTCTCTCCCACTAACCCAAAACATATCGTCATTCGCCTTGCCTTGGTGCGCAAACTGCGCGGCAAAGAGGTGCGGAACGAACGTAGGCGTAGGGTGGCCGTTGTTCGCTGGACCAGGGGAGAAGGAAATGCTCGAGGAGATTTGTTGTGACGGGGAAGCTCCGGCCAATGTATACCCACCACTGCCGTAGGGTGTCTCCTGCAGCCAGCCACCTCCGTTGTACATCTATTGAGGGGGTGCAAGAGCAGCACCACCTGGGATGGCGACGTTCATCTGCGCGGGAGCTACGTGGCATTCCGCGACAGTTGTGGTCCGGTCTGACCAGACGCAGAGACCCTTGCGCCTCCATATCGTGTTGTTCGATGTGGGACCCCAGCCTGCCGGAGCCGTTACAGGCGGCGGGGGCATCGGCGGCAACGTCCCTGGTGGTGGGTCGCTACGTACCCAGCCCATCGAAGGGACTACTCCACCCGTGCTAAAGGGGTCTGTGCCAGAGTTATCCCCACGGTACATGCAGGCCACGGCATCCCAACTCCATTTGGGGCCGGTTTTCCCCCTCGACGGAGCTCCTCCTCAGTTGCTACCTTGCTGATCGGGACGGTGCTGTTGCTGCTGTTTCTGCTGTTGCTGCGGCTGCTGCTATTGCCGTTGATGCTGCTGCTGCTGACACTGCTGTTGCTGCTGCTGCCCATCCTTGAACCTCTCGCCTCTCTTGTTCCTCCTTCCCTCTTCTGGACCCGCACCTCCACCACCGGCAGGCTGTGCACCTCCGGCGTACATGGCATGCTGATCTACCACTCTCTGCACGCCCAACACCTTAGAAACCATCTCCTTCTCCACCTTGTCGTTGGCATACGCGTCACGGATGATCTCATCGATCTCGGAACGGGGGATGGAAGGGCGGGACATAAGTGACTTGCTTGTGTAGTGTAGAAATACGAAAGGTTGAAAACTTTGTGACGATTCACTTCCTCTACACTCTTACTACATCCCAGCATTGCTAGCTCGTCTGCTGCCTTGTCTACCCTTCCTAGAAACAGCAGGGGGTTCTCGTCCTCGGTCAGACGGATGATATTAAACTCTCTCCCCAACCTATGTGTCGCAGCTATCGTCTTTGGCACATATTAGTCCGCCAACTCTTTCCAAGCACCACTCGGAGACATTGCCTTCTGTATCCGAAATTCAGACCTATCGTACCCCGTCATTGACTCCATCATCGATCCGTACACTTCTTTCGCATCTCTTATTTCTTGAGGGGAATGCCTAGAGGCTAGTTCCTCCGGCGACACCCTTATATTACCTACCATAACCGGGTTCGCTGTTTTGCTGAGTACATGCAGGCATCCGAGCGATGATAGGTAGGCAAACAATTTACTACGCCACATACTAAAGTAGGTGTCTATATTATCAAACTTTGGGGGTCTCGACTGGGTTAAACTTGGGCGATATAAAGAAGGCAATGACATGCCTGATTGGGCCTCCAGCCCAGGTGTCGGCACAGTCGACGTTGCTTGTTGTCTAGGAGCTTCTTCTCCTGTCTTCGCCCCTCCCGCCCTCCCCCTCTGCTCCTACTCTCTGCGCGTCCCTCTCAGCGCGCAACCTCTGCTCCTCCATCGTCCTTTTCATGACCTCGATCCTCTTCCTCATCTCTTCTATCTTATACGCACTTGTCACGCTGTCTTCTTCACTAGGCACATCTTCTAAACTAGGCTTGCCGGAAGCAGGTTCCCACCTCTCCAGGTTGGCCTTGGCTACGCTTGCTAATAGAAGATCACCGGTTCACTAGTGGTGTGTTGATTGACCTCTAAAGGTATAGACACAGCTGGCACGGGAACGCGTTGTAGACTCCAGACAGTAACACGGAACTCCTCTTATATGATATCCGAGCTGTCGAGTGACAGCTCATGCAACGTATGCAAGTTATGATCCAGCAGGTTGTGTTACTAAACCTCCAGTTTATCCCGCGGAATATCCATCTAAAACTCACTCTCCTATAATCCCGTATCAATATATGGAACTCCCTCATGTTAGATGGATCATCTCCGTCATGTGTCTGAGCACAATCAATAGCATCACTGTCTATGCACGAAGAATACCCCACGAAATTCACGGTTAACATGTCTCGTGCATTTTAGTGTCTACAGCAGTACCGCGCGAGTCTTCGCGGGACCAGTGACCAGATCGAGTGGATTTGGTACCGATGTCACGTGGACACATAATGATCGATAATGCATACCAGTAGCCAGGTATAAACTGTAAGGCGACTCGCGCCGATTACGGCCTTGCTCCATCCTATGCTACACCATTGCAATGAATATAATGTACATCCCCTGACCTGATAGTCGAGAAGCTAGAGCGTGGCATGCAATGCACTTCTCGTGTGCTTGTAGGGTCTCAAGGACAGTACACACTTAGTGGCAGTACCAACACGACACGTGAAATAAACACCAAAACCGGATAATACAACTGTAAATAATCTAATCCTTTCGAGTTTATAAGCGCGCCCTCACTCCCGCCACCAGTACCACTATTAATAGAGTTGGGAATAGGCTCCGGCGAATTGTGTGGACTGGTTGCGTACGGTTTTTATGGGCTACGGTAATGACCTCGGATTGGATACTCGATAAGCTCGATACATTTACGAATACAAACTACAGTTCACACGTTGAGTACACGGGAGTATTTGTGCTCTTCATACCACTTGCCAACCAGCCATAGCTCTAAGTATACCATGCGCACAGCGAAGGCCGGCCACGAAGTGGTAGTGAAAATCGATGCCCCGTAAAGCGAGGGATACACGGCCGTGAAGCTGGCCGTGGCTAGCGTCTGTACATAGTTGAGGGACACGATCATCGGCTGCGAACACATCCGATCTAACAATCGGGGGGGACATGGCACGCGGAGATTGAAGGTCAGCCTGATGTGGCGGGGGTATTGAGATGGCTATCGTAAACAAAGGACATCATAGGTGGGTTGCCTTCAACGATGTACATGATCGCGCGATGTAGCATCAGAGGGGGTGGGATTATATTGGATAACGAAGCGAGCACACCAAACGCACGCCCGTCCAGTCAGGACTCACAGTCTGCACAATTTTAAATCTGAAGGGAGAGGATTATTTTATGGCTTGTGATAGTACTTGTGATAGTACTTGCAGCCAGTTCATTTTCGCATCTGCAGGACTAGGGGTCAATAAAGGTATGCAGCTCGTATCTGTGCTGTACGGTCGAGTTTACAACATGCACGCACATTGCACCATCTAGGCGGCATTGTGGTATACATTGCCACCAACCCACGTGCAAATACAAGCATCGAATATCGCCCTACCCTGGATGGTCTCGCCAGGCCAATCAAGATTTTTTCACGCGCATCAGTCAGTTCTCTTCCGTACCCGGACTATACATGATAGTAAACCCAAACGCACAAAGAACAGCCGCAGGAACCGTTTGAAGTTTTCGTGATTTCGGGCCAGGCGGAACAAAAGGAGCGCAGCTCGAACCTGTGTTGGAGAAGTTACAGGAGATGGACACGTCGGTGACTTGTCTGTGCGTGACTTCAGCAAATGGAATTGATATAATCATATGGGTACGTTTCGTCATGAATTCCGCCGTAACCCACCGTGCCAGGGAACTATTTGTTACCAGCAAGAGCTAAGAACCGTGGTACTGCAAGGGACCGCACTTTCAAGCCCAGACCATTAATCACTGGCTGGGCTCTTCACCTCTCAAACTGCTACCCACCATGTTTGCACCCGATGTGTATCGGATATGGGTTTTTAAGCAAGCCCCTTTTGGCGTATATTGTGCTTTGCTAAATGAGGCACACGTCGAGGTTTCGACTTGTTGCGAGCCTCAAGATACGTCGGTGCTGTCCCTACAATAGCCCGTGTCGTACGTGTACGTGTACGTGTGGAGTCAATAGCGACACGTCTCTCCCCATTACTGAGTAGCAGAAGAAGAGAGCAGCATGCAAAGCATGGACAAAGCAACACAGCTGTTCCAGCGTGTCGTCAGGACGTGCGGCACAAGTCACCAAGATGGGGCGGCAAAAATCACGCAGTGCACCGGCAATGAGGCGGAAGCGGCACGTGTTTGACTTGATCCCATCAACGCCCCCGTCCGGTGTAACCTTGTCCGTTACCGCGGAAGTCTGCACGAGGCTGGGGGCCATCACACGCGCTACGACGGGCACTGTCGGCATCCGCGTGTGCTGACTCTAAGAGCATACCAGGTGCCGTGTACCTGTTAAACGGGACTGCAACACACCTTGGTAGACGAGGACGAAACGTTTGGTCCACGGATATGACTTGTCAAAATTGTTCTTCGGAGTATACGACGCCCGGAGCTTGGTATGACCGTGCCCGTGAGTTTATCTACTAATTTTGTGCACACGCTGTTGTGTACTTGAGCGTGGAACGCTGCGCTCTCGCTCGCTCGCTCTTGTCACGGATTGTCTTCGTCCGTCGCTATTATTTGGAGTATGTTTGGAGTATTCGAGGCGCTCGAGTCTGGTCCGCTCGTTTCTTTGCTAAATAGCGCACAAGCCGTTGTGTATGAGCGTTGGAAGACGCGGTGTCGATCGCTGCTCGCTCTAATTATCAGACCTACGCCCGTTGTGAGTATCACCGATTGAGTGTCTGATACTCAACTTTGCAAGCTGCATAGTACGTTGCCGTCCTTAGACGTTCAGGTTCTCCAATTCATTTGTTTCATACGAGTCACGAAGTGATTTCCTGCGTGCTCTCGTTTGGAGGATACAAGGCATTTGAGTCTGGCCCTCGCGTTTTTCTGGTGATTTAGTGTCCACACCTTGGTCTGCTTGAGCGTTGGACAATGCACTACGCATGCAACGCCAGACGCACTAAAACATCAAAGGTGTTATTAAGGGCGAAATATAATAATATTTTAAGTGATAGTATACGAGCGAATGTTGTGTGTTGGCCCTTCATGTTCAAACCTTACACGTGGTATACTTCAGAAGAAACCCACAGAGGTAATACGTACCAAAACATCAAAACGTATATTCGACCGATTGTTCAAGCCTTCAAGGTCAAAACGTATAAGAAGGTCGACTAAAAGTCGGATAAAAGGCACTATGTCAAAAGACGTCCGACTATTGTTGGACGAACAAATCTAGTTCAGGAGAAATCCCAAAAGGTTAGGTATACAAACTAAACAGCACCTCCAACCAATCCTGGGGTGTTAGGCGTTCAACATATATACAACCTATAATAATTGTGGTGCGCGAGGCCTGCTACATCAGGCGTACGGAATGACAAGGTGAACTAGTGTACAACCAACAAAGTTGTGCGTTTTTAGCCCAACGGCCGGATACCCGCAAGTCGATAGAATTGTATGGAGAAGTGCTTCGTGAGAAAATCTGACTAACGTTGGATTCACATAGCGAAGAGTAAATGATTCATACAAAACTAATAGTGGTACGCTAGGTGTTAAACTTCAGATCGCACCGTGCAGACGCGGCCAGGCGATATTTGTAGTTCAAGCCAAGGGATGAACTTGATCAGGAAACTATGTTGTATAATGCATATTAAGCACAACAATATTTGTTCATTTTGTGCCCTGCGAAGAAATACTTCATGAGAAAGACGACTAACGTGGTTGCACACATGCCGTTGTGTAATCGAGACTGATTGAAGCGTGCGTTACGTCGTGTACTCGTGTGTTTGATTCCGAGGTATATGATACGACGGTGCCCGCTTGTGTGGCCGGTAATTCCGTGCGCACACCGTTGTGCTCTCAAGAGTTTGGTGCGGAGGTGTTTGGTATGGCTGTGCTCTCTCGTTCACTGCTAAGGTCGGGCACGTACGGTTGTGTACGGGAGCATTAGTTGCTGAGGTGTCAGGTACGGCTGTTTCCGCTCGTTCTCCTGCAACTGCATGCACACGCCGTTGTGTGCTCGAGTTTTTGATGCCCAAAGTCCTGCGGTGCCCGCTCGTTGAACGTCTAAATTTGGTGTGCTGGAGCGTGTGATGCGGAAGCGTCTGGAACAACTGTCCCCGCTTGTTTACCTTCCAAGTTGGTGCACACGCCACTGTGTACGCGATCGTTTTTGCTGAGGGTCAGGCACGTCTGTTCTAGCGCGTTTTTCTGCTAATTGCGCACCCACGCCGTTTGGTACAGGAAGGCGCGTTTTGTTGCTGAGGTGTGACGTACGCCCGTTCCCGCTCGTTTCTTTGCGAATTTCATGTGCACGCCTTTGTGGACTCGGGGTATTTGATGCTGATATGTGTGGTGCCGAAGTGCCGGCTCGTTTCTGGTTTTGTGTGTTGTGCTGGAGGGTTCGATACCGAGGTGTCTGGTACGGCTATGCCCGCTTGTATGCCTGCTAACTTCATGCGCATGCAGTTGTTCACGCGCACGCAGTTGTTCACGCGCGTGTTTCTTACTGAGGGTCGGGTGCGGCTGCGCTCGTTCGTCTCTCTGCGAATTGTGTGCACACGCCATTGTGTACGGGAGGGTTGGTTTCTGAGTGTTCGGGCACGGTTGAGCCCGCTCCTTTCTATGAAAATCGCATGCACACGCCGTTGTGTGCTCGACCGTTTGATGCCGACGTGTCTGGTACTACGGTGCCCGCGTTTTATCTCGCCTATAATTCGTGCACACGTCGTAATGTGCTGGAGTGCTTGATGCGGAGGTGTCTCGTACAGATGAGCCCGCTCGTTTGCTGGTCGCGATTTTGATATGTCCGTTGCGACTGTCCAGGCGAGCACTATTCCGCGCCGTCGGGATCGGCCGTTCCGGCTCGTCTCTGTTGGTAGCGTGCACACGCCGCTTCATACTCGAGTATTCGACGCTACACACTCTCGCTCAGTATGGTCACTATTTGATATGGGCCGATGCCGTGGTTTGCACGGTGCGTCGGCTTCGACTGTGTCTGCTCTCCGTACAGTGTCACTGATGGGAGAGCATGATTTTGGCAGGTCCGGTACGGCAGTGCCCGCGTGTTGTTCCGATTAGTTCCCCGCGGCGTTATTGTTATTCGGCGACAGTTCCGGCAGTGCCTTGTCGACACTACAAACGTGTTGGGCAAAATCAAACGTGACCTACGACTGTTTCCACGTCGAGCACTCCGTGCGCAGGGCAGCCTATCTCTCCAACGACTCGGCGCTGTTCAAAGCGAAAAGTACTATTGAGCGTACCCTCACCCGGGGAGAATTGGTCTTCAGGCGTGTCGGCGGCGCGACTGTGACCCTGTCGGCTTTCACGGATACATTTCTCAACACTCTCGTCCTCTCCAAGGAACATATCGAGCGGGACGTCAAATATACTCGTGCGATCCTGAACTCCCAGCGCTCTTGGTCTACGGTCGAGGCGGCGGTCGCTACAGATGGCACCCGGGGGCGGGCGGCCCACGGCGTCCCCGATTCCTGCGGCCCTCGACGTCTTCTGGGGTCTCTTGGCAACAGATTTCACGAGCCGGCTTTGCGTCGCAGCCAAGGAGCAGATGTCGCGCGGCCACCGTCGTGGGGCAGCCGGTCGTTCTCGAGTTTCCCTCTGAAACGGTGGGGAACATGAATGGCATAGGTGAAAGGGGATTCCTCAAGGAGGGCGGTGGCGGTGGCGGTGGCGGTGGAAGTGGAGGTGGCGGCAACACCTCGCCGCCATTGCCGTCGAACCGTGCGCTATCGGTGTTACTTTTTCACCTGAACGCTATGATGCAAGAGGAACAGCAGCATTTCAGCCGGTTCAGGGCTGTCCTACTTGCGACGAGTGCACGGCCGCTGGGAGGAACGCAACCACGACCACCGGAGCTATGCGCTCTTTACCTGCTCCTGATGCAAGCACGTAGGAAACCGTCAGTCGTCATGCCGGTAATGATAGGGGGCTCATCTCTGCGATACGAGAAAAGGAGCGGGTGTTGATTCCGGGATTCGAGCGGTGGCGTTGGTTGGCCCTGGCTTTAGATTTCCGTTCTGCGAGTATGCACGTCACCCGACTCGCGTGGACAGTGACTCACGATCGTGTAGCCTAATTTAATATTGTCTGTCGCCTATGAAGCTTCTGTTTCACGCAGTCATCAAGCTGTCGCGTGGCTCCGTTTAACCGAGACAAGGGGTCGGTGTCGGCCCAGGACTTTGGTTCCGCCCACTCACGTGAATAGTAATACACGAGCATCCTGCCTAACGTTGTTGCACACGGGCTACGTGGTTACGACGGCAGGCTGTCCCGTAAGCGTCTTAGTGTTCATCGTGTACCGTGCTCCTTCGGCGGGCGGCTTTAGCGCACCCCTTTTCAGGCTTTAGCGATGAATTACGTCCGGCGGACGTCGGGGGGGGAGGAAGAGAGAAAGTAAGTATATGATTCGCTTGGGACTCACGGTACTGTTGGCTCACCGGAATGTCCCGGTTTCTATTTATTCTCACGGCACGCCCACATCCACTTTCACACTAACGTGCCTAGTTTTCCTTGTTTATGGTGACGGACCGGACGTACTCAGATATCAACACAACTCGTTACCAGAAAAATCGTGCGGACTGTATTGACGTAGTTGTAATGCCGCCAAGTGGTGCGTGGCCAGTGGCTGTGTAATCGAAATGTTTTTTCTAGCGACCCTCCTGGATGCACAGCATAGCTTCGACGTTTAGCTAAAAACTGAAAAAACAAATACTTGCTCTGTACCACGGGTGGCATATTCCCGCCCCTGCGTGGAACCGACATACCTAACCGCGGTGAAATCGAAAATTGGGCGCTCTGCTCGTAACGCAATACAACGTTGAGTAGGAGACCGTCGACCTGCGTCCGCACACCGGTCCGTTTAGGGGACCCGATATACCGCAGCACCCTTAGGTATACCTGCCCACGTTTATGCCAAAATCAGTAATATATTAAACACAAGTACAAATCACACGCCACAAGCCTTGCTGTTGGCCAGACTGACATTGTACCTGGTGTTGGCTCGAAAAGGCCAGAGTTTCTGACTTCTCTACTCGGTTTAGCTTTCAACTGTCTAATTTGACCCAATCAGAGAGGCAATGCCTACACTTTTTTTCCTCTTCGTATGCTTCTGCGGTCCGCCGGGTGCAATTCTTGTGTATAAACTCTTTACTCCTACGTACGTAGGTATTTATAAATACATACATACGCTGATTTCACTTTTTCTTGTTTAGGATGTGCGATGTCCTTCAGTTGTCGTAGTTAATATTTTACTGTTTTGTAATGTATTGCTTTCCATGGTCACAGGAGTCATACTACAGCACCGTGGACGAACGCTGCAGTGCATCTACCCCACCCCGTGTCGAGGTGGTTTCAGGTTTGGTGCGGCAAGAGAATTTCATACCGTGCAGGCGGTTGCACGAGGATGGTCCAGAAGCCTCAAAGCTGGCAACGGTGGGGGGTGCCAGAACAAATTATCTTGGCGCTCCCGCCGTGGCGAAAAAACCGAAGCCTGGTGACCCTCTTAAAGTCGAAGTGGAGACGGTGGTGGATATACCCTAAAGAAATTACACAATTAAGACTTTGGAGACCGCAGGCGCAGTTAAAAAGTACTAATGGATTTTCAACGACAATCCACCGTTCGTGGCGCACGGGTTTTACTTGGTTTGAGTAAGTACCTGACTTTGACCCGAAAGGGTCAGGTACACCTGATTTTATCCACAGTCCATATTTATAAATATATATATATATATATCTGTACACTCTTTCGCCAAGTTGCGATCTGGATCGGTTTCCAATGTTTAGCTGGAGCGCTTCGATAAGCGCCACACCCACGTACGGCCCATTCGTTTCTCCACGGCGCCTCTCGGTACCGTCGAAGGTGCGTGGGTGCGCTCGGGGGATGTGCCAGCCGCTACCTGACTGTGACTGTCTGTGGCGGACGTCGCCCGTGATCATATGCAGGGCTCGTTACGACGTATGCCGGGTATGTGATGCGGGGGCCAACGGAGACCAGTTTGTGCCGGGCTTTGTCCTCCGACATATAGATGTCTGACACGAAATCATCTAGCAAGACCACCCGCTTCGAGTGTCGAACGAACGCGAAGGGGTGGGCCTCCACAAACGTCTACTCCGGGAATACAGGGGCGCGTCAAACGATCGGCCGCATTTCCTGGACCAGTTCCCTGGGCCGGTATTCAAAACCCGTATTCCGCCAGCCTTCGCCAGTTTAGTGGACGTCGAAGTGCCGACCCTCGTCGATCGTGTATTTGTCACAAAGTGGGCTGACGCCTGAGGCCCCGGGGGGGTGCCACGGCCCCGCTTGGACATGGCCCAGTCAGCCGAAGAGACAAAACCGCGGCTGATCTACGACGCGATGCCGTTAGTCACGCGGTGCAAGGGGATCCCGGTTATGATCGATACAGGGCGTGGGTGGCTAACGTAGCCTCGGAGGAGTGTTTCATGACCTCTCTGGATGATTCATTCCGTTTTCATCACGTTCTGCAGTCCTCGTCATCCTGGCCACTCTTTTGGCTTTCGTACATCGGCCTCGAATACGGTTTGTGCGTTCTGCGTTTCATATTGTTTTGAGTCCATGGTGTTTCCCCACCCTCAGTGAGACGAAGGCAGGATATATTGGTTCCAAAGCGATTCTGGCGTTGACGCACGTCGATGACTCGTGGCTCAGCAACTGGTGTGCTTCCCACGGGCGAGTGGAGCGTGGGCATTAGGCGGCGGCGGGAGGGGTGACACACCTAGCTATGCTGGTGTCTTAGTTGTGCGGCCAATTGTCGTTGGCAAAGCACAGTGACTTCAGTCGGCCTAGAGAGAAGCAATACCTCGGTATGGAGTGTGACTCGAACACCGCGATCTGCCAAGTGCTGCAGGAGAAGCCGGAAAATTTGAAGATGTTGCTGCGGACAGCCGTGGACGGGGGGCAGCTATCTCTCCTTATACTTCAGCGGGTCGCGGGCACGTGCATGAGCATGACGGTGGCTTTACGGCCAGAATTGTTGAGGACGCGCGCGATGGTTTCGGTGATCGCGGCCCTCGACGTCACGTCGGTGCACCGTCGGCCTTAGGCAAGACTCACGGGCGGACCTGTTAGGCGAGTTCAGGCAGTGACTGGGCATTGTGGTCACCTGGAACGAGGGGCCGTGGCAACAGATACGGCATTACGAACAGATCGTCGAATGCGTTTTCCGTCACATGGAGGGGCATGGTCAACACGGCCGCGGGCACCGTCCCCGCCGGAGGGGAACTCCCACGAGACTGGTTAGCGAAGCATTTCAACCACAATGACACGTACATCCTCTACCACCTCTTACGGTATTGTTGTACGCGACACACGGGCGTCGTGAGGCGAATGCAGGTGCTTATCGATGTGGATAACCAGTCCGTAGAGGGTGCGTTTGACCCGGGGGGGTGCTTTAGATCTGCGAGACTTACGCACTGCTGGTGATGACATTTGAGATGCAGATATATTACAGCTACATGTTGTCGTTGAAACGGTGGAGAAAGGTGTCGCGGAAGCAATGTCACGACCGTCACAAGAAGCCAATTGCGCCAGTAGCATTCAAGGTGTTGTTGACAGAGATAAGCCCGTTTAACGTGAACCTGATGGCATTGCATGTATGGCTTCGGTCTTGCGATATCCATCGAGCGGGGATGCACCGCATTGTTTACTCAAGCACAACTATGCCGATACCGCAGCGATCGACGTGTTTGCGCAAGATAATCAGTCGTGCCAGGTACGAGAGTCCTGGCCTTTGCAATTTGTTTTCCACCCCCTTCCATGGCAGGACACATTCTAGAACACATGCGGAATGCAAGGCTCATGTGGTTGCCCTTTGTCACATGTAAATATGGGTTGGTTCCCTTGTTGCCGCTAGCTACGGTAAAATCTATCAAGGGTGTCTCGGTGCCCGCGGACGGGTGTTTTCAGTCGTCCAGTGCTGATGGTGAACTCGAGCGGTACCTTCGCCGGGGGATGATAGCGTACGAGTTGTGTCTCCGAAGATGGGGATAGTATTTACCTCATTTCGAAAAAATACTTACGGTGATGCAGATGTAATAATGACTACCCTCTGTCGGTAACCATCGAAAAATGAAACGCTCACACGCTTCCACACACTAATCGGGGATCGTAGTCCTTTCTTTGATTTGACTGTACACAAAACAATGCCAGCGGGAGACCCATTTGGTGTGCTGCAGCCCGCGGAGGGTTCGCGACGACTCGGGACTTGGAGCGGTTTTCGTTTAGTTCCGCGTGCCAAGACGAAACCTATGCGCAGATTGACTTGTGTTGTAAATGTCGCGTTCCGTGGGTTCGAGTTCTGCCGGCTTTGCGATCCCCCCAGCGGTCGTCGGTCGTCGTGAATGCCCAGATGGTGCAGGAATGGCGACACCACGTATTGGCGGCACTACAAACGCGATCCGGGCAAATGCACGTAAGTAGGGTAGCCGACAGGTTTGACGCAATTTTCTTAGTCCTGCTCGTCAGGATGTAGAGATTGGACGGCGGCCACGCCGATCGATTGCTTGACTTGCTCTGTTCCCCTGGCAATTAGGAAAAAGGCACCACGAAGGTGCATGCCACGTCTATCTAAGCGTAGGCCCTGTAGGCGATGACTCGTGTCTGGAGGAGTCCTCATGCGCAAGACGGTTCGCGGCAGAGTCAATCCGGAAAGGTTTGTCCCTAAGCTAAACATACCCATGAAAAAAAACACCGAAAAGAAGAAGGATGGGACCCCGTCTGCCGGGCAGGCCACCCTTGCGCCGATCAATTACCATATTCGTACCTCACCTTCGTGTTGAAGGAACAAACGCGAGTCGGGATCCCGGTCAATCAGACGGCACCAAAGTTGGACCACACCCCAATGTACCTGGACCTGCTTAACGACATGAATTCGCGGGTACAGGTGGCTAGCTCGCTGGCGGACACTATCTTTCTGATGAGAGGCATTGCCCAGTACAAAGGGTTACGACCCCTGTTGACTCTGGGGTCGGTATATTATGAGGCTTCCAGAGTTTAGGGGTTTAATTTCGATTGGGTGAGACTCTCAGCACTTCTAGCGAGGCGGTCGTAGGGTTTGCAGACAAGGACTGTCCGGAGATTTTCGTGTGCCGGGCGCTTATGGTGTTCATTTTCGGCGCGCCGCGGATTGGGTGGGAGATACCCGCCTCGCATTTTTTTCCCGTCGTCACGACGAAGCGTGTCCGGGGTTCTCGATCTCTCCCAGCAACCCAAAGGGCCGTTTGCCTCCACGGCTATTTGCGAGAGCCAGGCCTGCCAAACCATTTTATGATGCACTCGTCTCAAGTGGAAGGCTCCCTCGTCAGTTGGCTGACCATGACGCCGGTGAACCAGATCGTGAAGATTGGTGGTTGGGAAACGGAGTCAATAACAAAGTACTACATCGGGGACACTTCTAGTGGACAACTACCGGGTGATACGGCAAATCGCGGCCAGATCCACGCGGACGCTAGCCGGCTTCCTCCGTCGCCCGAGACTGCAAAGGGTTTTGCACCGTGTGCTCGAAAGGATGTAGGCAAGGGTAAGGAAGTTTGGAAGCAAGTTACGTATCCGACCAGTGGAGTACACAAATACTATCCAACGACGCAGCGTAGTGTGGCGAGACCACGGGGCGGCGCAGGAGACCTCGTTCGAAAATTCCAAAACGTACAAATAATGCTCCTCGACATCCAGATAGAATTCTACTTTACGGAACACAGACGAAATGATTTTGCAGAAATCACTGAACTGAAGGTGCCATCGAGAGTGTCTCGACTATGAACCGCGGAGGGGTAACACATGACCACTCCTCAAATTCGTTCCCAGAACCGCGTGAGCAGAGTTGGGTATGAAACATCTTGAGACCATCCCATCCACCCCGCATTGGAATGATCATTCATAGGTTGGGATACCCTGGTTGTTTGAAGGTACTAAACACGCCCAAAGCATGCGATACGCCGGTCCACTCAGCTCCGGGCATAAACCGGATAAGGACCCCCTGCCGGCAAGATGCCCACGTCAAAAATCGAATATGTACGTCACATGATCCTAGGCGTCGAGAGAAGTTACTTTACGGGGGACCACAGTGAATAGGACCTACGGTACACACAAGAAACCACACATTTTCCTATTTGTACTAACAATACTTGGTCCTTTTTACTATGGCCCCGTGTAATACAGCTTTCTATTGTTTACTCTTGTGTATTACGTATTTTTTTTTTATATTATTTGCCTTCTGACAATGTACAGGGCGTTATTCATTCAAGATGAAAAAACTAACATAATTCGTCGAAAACTCTCAATTTTATCCAACCTTTTCCCCTTCCTTACGTATTGAGAGAAATTTCTGCGTGTCAAAACTATTGACCACACAGCTTGTATTTCTCTAGATCTCAACACGCGGCTTTGACTAATAGTCTATGGTCGTGCTGTATGTGGACTGGTACAAAGAACGCTTTATAGGTTAAGAACACAGACACATATTGTCACAAAACTATCGGCACATGAAAGGAACTTTGCCGACACCTCGCAACCTGCAGGCACCTGTTGACAAGTAGCGTGTGTAAGTACGGTTGGTGTGTACGCGGTAAGGTTGTCACGCCCACATGCGTGCCGGATGGATGGGCCTGTCGCCGCCACGCCTATCCAAACCCCTGATAGTTTCTTTCAGTCTAAGCCCTCCACGGTTGGTCTTTGGTGGTATTTGTTCGTTTTGCTTCTTGTTGTATTGTCCGCCACATGTCCTTCGGAGGGACAAGATATATGCTGGTCATACTTGTTTCAATTTGTTTTACTTAGTTTTTTCGATTTCTCTCTTTCATAGAATGTGTGTGTCGTGCCTGTCGTATCCAGCATGATGACATTGCGTTACATTTTGTACTCTGCTTGCGGCGTACCAGGTATCAAAGTCTGTATCCCTGTACCGTAGTTTTATAACGACAGGGTTTGTATCTTGACAAAATTAAAGACTCCGCATGGACACTTGTTGGGCTGGATGTCGGCGCGAAAAAGAGACGCTGTTTTCGGATCGTCGTTTCGGTGTTGTTGCAACGTGTCATCCTGAGGCTTTCGCCTACGAGAGGGTGGCGTGGTCAGCGCAACGTCTCGGTGGTGAGCCGTTCGGAGCTTGGCAAAGTGCTTCGCTCTGAGGGTCCACGTCACACACCCGTACAGCATCGTCTCAATCACTTCAGCCTTGAGTATTCGGACTTTCAGGCTAAACAGGCGGTCGCCCTATCACGCAACTCCGGGCCGAACCGTTCGAGGCATGCTTGCATGAGACGGATCCGTCGGTCTATTTCGAGCGAGAGGTCAGCGCTTTCTTGGATAATGCCCCCTAGGAATAAGACCTGGGGCGCCTGTGTATACCTCTGGCCTGCTGCCTCGATGAAGAGCGGTGGGGCGAGGGTTGTCTGGTCTGGAGAGCTTACAAGCAATTGTTATCGTTTTCGTTTTCGTTACTGTGATGCTTGCTGCTTCGAATATATTAACGATGACCATCATCCTTTTTGCGAGTCCTTCAGACGACTTCGAAAACCATCCTGCGTCACCGGCGTACAACATGCCCCATACAGCCCTTCGCACGCATGCCAACGGCTCCTGCGCCTCTGTTCTGACTACTCCAGCATCCTTGACTAGGACCAAATCCCTGACGACGGATTCGTATTTGCTGAAGCGTACCAGTACGACGTGTAACGCGGGAGCGAAAAACACGTAGAACGGCAATGGCGATGGCACGGAGCCTTGTCGCAGCCCCTGTGTGGCTTCAAACCAATCCGAGTTCTCGCCGTCATCCGTACGCACGTGAGCCCGCATGTCGTCGTGGACATTGCGGATAATTGTAAGCAGCTTGACTGGTACGCCAGAGCGTGTGAGTACCTTCCACAGGAGCTCTCATTATTGTCCCTTTTTGCGACAGGCCATGGCACCACCTGAGGCAAAACCTTCACCGGCATTTTCCACGGCATACCACGGAACCTTCCACGGATCTCCACGGCATACCCCTAGCCCTAACCCTAACCTAGGTGCTGTGGACATTGGGGTGCCGTGGAGGTTGCCGTTATATGCCGTGGGGTTGCCATGGAATGCCGTGGTGGCTGTCGCGAGGGCTACCATGGTACCACCCATGGCATGCCGGGCACCCCCCACGGCGTAGCATAGCATCATTTTTCACCGCACGAAATGCTGTGGGGATGCCATGATATGCCATGGGTGGTACTATGGCAATGCCACGGCAAGCCACGAAAACGTCACCCTGGATTTTGCTCTGTCGTCCGAGCTCTCGCAACCGGCGCACGACGGACATCATATCAATCGTTGGTCGTGCGGGGCGGGAGCCGCACTGTTTCCCCGGCAGTAATCCTTCGGTCTCGCAGTAGTTGCTAAGGCGGCTCGCGACGATTGTCACCAACACGTGGCCTGCGCTAGCAACAACCGATATCCTTCTGCAGTTGTTGCAGTCAGTTCGGTCCTTCGTTTTGTGACAGACCTTCATGATCGCGCCTTTCCATTGCTGCGGGACATCTCCTGTTACCCAAACATTGACAAGGTTGTCGTGAAAGCAATGGACAAATGCGGGGTGGTCGATTTATAGGCGTTCGGCCGGTAGTTACCTATTTATTGCTGGGACTTGTCGACACGCCACGTATATAATTATAGTTGTTGAGCGTACGATGTAGCATCGTCACGCCATCAAGCACGCGGCATTTTCCTATCGCCGCCACCCTCAAGTGGCAAAAGGATAAGCCGGAGATTAGCAGACTAAGGCATGTGTCCGCTGCGGGTGGTGTCTCAGTGTATGGCAAGGGGAGGCAACAATTGTGAGGAACCATGTTTGACGAAAACAGGAAGGAGACAGCCGACAGGGTAGCGAGGAATCAGACCCACCATTAAGGAGACCCTGTCTAGACCACTCGTAGCGCAAACTCTTGCGCCTGCTTTGAATGCGACGCTGTTGTGTTTTGGTTTCCCTCTAATTTTTCACTTTGATTCTTGTACTTGTGACCTGTTTGCTGGGTGTGTTTTTCTTCTTGTTTTTCTGTTATGTTTTTCAATCAATTTTGTACTATGTTGTCCGTGGCAGCTCCGCCAGGGGGGGCACGACAGCGATGCTACACTCCCTCGTATTGTTATAATATTTCTATTTTGTTGGGGTAGATTGTGGCCTTTGCTTCCTGTCCTTCCCTACGTGAATTTTTCACATCTTTTGTACTGTTTTTCGATATTGTATACCTGGTATTATTGTGTAATATTTAATCTGTCGCCCGTGTTATGGTACTTCTTTGAATGATGCAGAAATGCCCGTAATTTGGCAGGTACCTGGGTAAAGATTTTGGGATTGTACATGTAGTACTTGGGAGGCGTATCCTAGACGGAAAACCAGGGGTGTTCCGGGGACGTCATGTATGTACCCAAGGGGGGTCGTGAAAACCACGGACTCTCGGATTCCGTATTTGTACGAACTCCGGTACCCAAGCACTGTTGTATTGGGCCTCCTATTTGTACTCGCTTCCCCCCACCCGCTTCCACCAGCCTGCAAAGCAGGGCAGGGAGAGGGACCAACAACACGCGCACCCTAACAGCAGCGGGAGAAACCGCACACGTCGCCGGCGTCAGCTCTCTATCAGCTGTGCATCAGCTCTCCATAGGAGTGCACTACGCATGGCTAGAGAGAAAGATACGCAGACTGCCAAGCGAGCTTCCCCCGACGCCTGTCGGTGCACGCCTCCAACTAGTGAACACCGCCAACAGCTGTAGAATTATGACAGTAGTCGTCGGTAGAAGTACAGTAATATCTTGCTGTAATGTTCACTCACGAACAACACGCGAGCAACCGACAGAGTATACCCCTGCTGGGCGTGCTACGTAGGCGTAGTTATGTAGTTTTACATTTTGATAGTTAATGGCAAGCATCTTCGCCCGCGACCAGGAGAAAACACAGCCGGTTGTAGCCGTTCCAGCCCCGTCGCCAGGCACCGGGGAAGGTATGGCGGGCGGAAGTCGTGGAATTCAAGAGGGTCGTAGAGCATAAACCCAGGCAAGGTGTTTTCGCTGTTGGTTCAGACGTTTCGCGGCCCGTGGTGTACGTAAGATGCACGACACATTTTCTGAAAAAGTGTGATATTGTTGTTGACACTTTACATATCATTTTTATATACCATAACTACGCACGTAGTCTAACTCCGGTGGTGTCATTGCTAACGCTAACCAGGCGTCAAAGGCCGTCGTTGTCCCGCGTTTGTTCGAGTATATTCTCTGCGAGCGAAGGATCTCAAACCGTAAATGCGCCCACGCATACACGTGTCATTGACCCGCTGATCGAACTGGACTCTCGCGAGGGTCTGAAAGCATCTAATCCACATCTGCACAACAGTAAAAGTCCAGGGTCGATAGAGGCCGTTCTTCTTGTAGGCAACCCGTGCCTCGCTGGGTCGTCGTCTGGACGGGCAGCTGGTCCAGTGAAGTAAATGAAACATTGGGCAGGAGGGGGGGGGGGGGGCGTATTCATTTGTTGCTTGCCTTAGTCATTTGACCATTGACCACGCATTCCTTTCGAGACGGAGCACCGTTCCTACTCCTAATAGAGACACCTCCAACAATTGGGCGCTCATTACGTTGTTTCCATATATTACATAGAAACGTTTTGCTAATCTTATCCCCTTCCTGTTGGGCCTCCTGTGGCCAGTATCTATCTCCTAGGATAGCGATCGTTTTCTCGCTGCTATTCATTGTATCAAACACCTCCATGTCACATTCGTCTTTTTTCCTCATCTCCTCTTCCAACACATCCCGTTCCTCCTTGTATATTTCACATTCTCCTACTATGTGAGTTCTACTCTCTATTGCTTTGCCACACGGGCACATCTGTGCGTCTACTTCCTCCTCTTCCCGGCTACTGGTGTACCTCTTTCTTCTTTCTGGCAGGTCCAGGTCCCCTACACGAAAGCGCAGTTTCAGCGTTTGGGGGGGGGGGGGGGGGGGGGGTAAAAAATCAGCGGGGAGGGGGGGGGGAGTGGATGCATTGTTTTCGGGGGGAGGGGGAGGGGATGCTATTTCGGGGACAGGTGGAGTGGTGGTGGCATTTATATCACCATCAGGGGAAGGCAACGATCGGGGGGTATTTGCTCAAGATTCCACGCCTTTGTCGGCCACTCTCTTTCCTGGACCCCATCGCCGAATCTATCACCTTCCAGCTCCGCAAATGCCGCCGTGGCCGTTGACGCTCCTGCTGGTATGGCGTCCAGGCCACATTTCGTCTCTCCATTGCCCACCTTGGACGTCTCACTTTCGCGCACTCCTCGTTGGGTGGGCTGGTCGTACGGGGGCAAACAATACCGTCTTAAACGTAGGTTAGCTATCAGCTCGCCCCGGTTGATTTGAGCAGTAGGATTGGCGGCCTCGAACACAATTGACCCAAGGCTCACGAACTTGGTGGCTTTATTTCACACCTGGCATGCGGCCTCAGTATCAAAGAGTGTCCCTGTCCATACGTTTCGTCATCAGGCACATGGTCTTCCTCTTGACGTCAGGAACTGTGGATGCAAACGAATAACTGACTAAAAAGGTATCTGCCATCATCTTTGAAAGGTTGTTCCCCGATCTGGAAACGTTACGTTGTTTGGCCTTTTGTTGTTTTTTTTCTTACGTTAGTGGGTGACAGAATGGAAAATTTTGTGGACCCATGCCATCGAGCGGCTATAAAGTAGCCGTCAGCGGTGTTGGAGCCAGAAAAGGAGCGACGACTGACACACGTCAATCACTGGGGAAGACTTCAACATATCTGAGCAGAGAGCAGAGAGCCCTCCTTGGCGTTAGGGGGTTCAGAACCGACCACCAGTCACGAAGCTTGGGTTCCTCCGACTTTGAGCGTTTCCCTATTGTTGTTTCAGATTTCCGCTGTGTCTTTCTTTCAACGAAACTAGCACGATGACGGTTTCCGTTTTCTGACGAAGTACAAGAAAGGTACATTATTTACACTCAACATACCTACGTATTCGTACCTATTTATGACTCTTTTATCCTATATGAGGTAGTCAGTGGGGTCTCTCGCCACGGTGGCACAACGGTCGGTTGTAACATGTGTTGGGCCTCTGTAGGATGTTCCATGCTCGTCCCTCAGCATTTGGCCCGCCTATGCTTATACCGCATTCCAGCGACTTGGTGATGTCCCAACGCTCTTCTTGCGCGCACTGCGCAAACAGCCTGGGGCGTGCCAAATATCTCGTGCGTCTCCGAAATTATTTTGCCGTTGACACCATGTTGTCGATGACATTGTTGTCTCAGCACTAATCCGTGCATTTGACGTAACGACATCCACCACACACAGTGTCCCGTTACCGATTCTTCATCCCCTAAATGGAGGGATGCATGTGATGTAGCCACAGGCCCCGAGGCAGCGCAATACAAGCGTACTGACAGAAACGCGAGAAGCAATAGTTAAGGCAAACGTTCATGATGAGAAGATTACGGCGGTTGAAGCCGCGGCGCGATCTCCAGCAACGATACCGCTGCGGAAGGTATGAAAACCCGAACCTCAGTAGCAGATCGCTCACTGGTTGTGGTTCGTGGAGCCAACGGTGCCCGGGAGGATACGAAGCCGCCTTCGGATCACAAACCCTTCAGCAAATTTTCCTCCTCCCACAACTCCGATGCAAGCAAGGCGGTTGTCTCTGGATTGAGTGATTGTATTTCCTACTGAGCTATAGAAGGGGAAAAGATTGATCGATTTCCCAGCCCAGGGTACTCCTTATAACCCCCTCTCCCCCCCTCTGAACGGCGGGATCTTTGGGGCGTCAGAACCGTATACCTGGTACGTCTGTACGCTGACCTACCCGCTTCGTTTAATTTCATGGGTAACCAGGGAGATGTGATCCTTTTTTTTTTTGTAGGCACGCGCAAGCATTTCTGTAAAAGAAACGTTCGAAGTGAGGTTCGAACCCGTGACCTGGACGACGTCAAATGTGATGGTATTACCTACTGAGCTATAGAGGGGTAAAAATTCGATCGACTACCCAGCCCAGGGAAATCCTTATGACAATTGATGCTGTCCGGCACGGTTTTCAAATCTCCACCCCATTGGCTAATTTCCAATTAGCTGGGGCCCGCAATGCCACGGACAAGACTTCTTTCACATACTACGAAACGTCACCGCGAGGGCTTCAGGGCTTTGGTTCGACACCCTATTTTTTGGCGTCGTCAAAATTGGAAACTTCCACTTGTTCGTAATCGTCTACATGTACGTAACATATTTGATATCAGCTGTACGGGGCATTTGTTGGTTGCGTTCGAATATCATGCAATTCGTTGTCAGGGATTCGTTTCTGTTTTGGGTAATTACGGTTCGCCAAACGTTGAGGCATGCGACCGGCACAACAGTAGTCCAATGACCCGATTTGGGAAAAGGTCGTATCCATGTGGTTTTCTGCGTACTCTCATATTGAGAAGGGAACGAAGGACCAACCATTGCAGATTATGAACATATGTGCGGGATTTCTCTCTGGGTGAAGAGACTTATTTATAATGTTCTGTCGCAAGAGTCATGGATGTGATATACGCTTCATATACTCGTACGTATAAAATATGCGTAGTAGCCCTAGGAATAATATGGTGGCCTGGGAGGCAAAAAGAAAGTTGTGGCAGTCCAGGAGGTCGTTCGACTATTGGTGTATTTTGGGAGAGGAGCAACCGAGAAAAATATCGATATTGATCTGTGTGTTGAGGGTCTGTGGGTGTGTGTTTGTTCGACATACCTTTTTCCTTTCAGCACGAGATGACATGTATTACCATGGATGATATGTATTTTTGCTTCACGTCTTCATCTCCCTGCAATGTTCCAACCCGAGGGATCATCTCCCTCTCCGCGAGACGACCCGAACCCTAGGCACGATATTGCATCAAACCAATCCATGTCTCGCGACAAGCTATCGCTCCAACTGGTTGCATACAAAACCTCCTTAAGGGCCGTTCGAGTATCCCGTTATTCACTATGCGGTGAAATTAGTCTATTGACGCACAAGTCACGAAGAATTGACCCAGTATGCTCGGTCGTGCCTACAGGTACGGTTTTACAAAATTGTTGACGGAAAAAACGAGCTACCATCTGTGTCATCTGTTTCGTGGCGCAGGCGTTCCTCTTCCGAAGTTCTGAGGTACGGTATTTAGCTCTCAGCTATATGGAATTGAAAACTCAACCAGGAACGCCTCCATTTTAGCTGTGCCAGCCTGTTTGTGAGTGTGGTCTTCGCTTAGACATCTAGAGAACAGTTGTTTCGACCCCGTTGGCATGATGCTGTCCGGTGTCACTCATCCTATTGACAACACCATGACGAAGGCTGGTAGATACGTTAGGTGCAGCGCACGGGTACGAACGCCAGAGAACGTCCGTGCTACGGATTTGGAGTTGGTTCCGAACCTCGGTCATGATAGTTGAAAGAGGATTCGATCGTACTCCAACCTCAGCGATACGGTCCGTTAGCGACTCTGTAAAAATGTGGGCAAGTATGCTACCAGATATATTATAGAAGGCAAGAAAGTGCTAGCAACTTAGACGCGTTGGAAACGAGAAACACACAGAAGCAACAAAACAAGGCAGAAGTTGTAAAAACTTGAAAGATCTTGACTCGGTAGAAGACTCGCAACTCGTTCCTGCTCGGCGCCTCCGACAGGGGAAGGGTCGACCAATTCCTCGACAAGAATTCTCCAAGTAGAACTTACACCTTTGTGTATTCGACACTATTCTTGGCGCGCACTGGTTGGATGCTAGACGAGGTAGACCTGTTAGCCATTGATTGATTACGTAGGGTGAGGGTGAGAGTTAGGGTATTAAATAAATCGTAGGTGGCGTCCGATGTTGCGCGTCCCGTTAATGGTTCCGGGGGGGGGTAGGAGTGAAGCATCCCCGGCTCCTCGTAAGGTCTGAAACAAAAAATTACCTCCCCAAATACAATATCAACAAATTATTTGAGGAAACAAAAGTGCGCATTGACGGTTTCAACCTGTTTAGGCCTGATGAGAAGTTCAGCGAAACGCAGAAAGAGGGGATGGGCCGACAAAGTTCCAAGGTTCAACGAAACGCAAGATCACGCTGACGCTTTCGACGTGTAGTATGTTGAGCAGTGGCGGTCACGAATTCGCCGTCATATGTTCTGAAGTTATTCGTGCCACCGAGTTACACGTTTGCAATATACTCCAAAAGGCAGGGCTGGCCGTGAAAACTGTATTTTTCTAATCTTCTATCAACGCTAGTGAATTGGATGTGGGCTGGCGGCTCGAACGGTGAGAATTATTGGGGTGGCTCTCACGACTCCGGCAACCAAATGTCTAGAACTCATGATTGAAATTTGATAATCATCTATGCGAAAGCGGCCTTTCACTGAGGATATCCAAAAATGGAATATTCCAACGACGTATCCCCCGGTAGGAGTTCCACAGTTTAAGCCATGTTTTCCTGACAGGTTGAAACCCTTCCAGCGAGTAGCAACCGGTTACCGTTACCACTATCACACTGGGGTGATAGGTTAACACACACCCTCCGACGATGTTTTAAGCTCTGCTGTTCGAAAGCGGGGAGGGCGTATACGCCGAGAGATGCGTCCATAAAACATCTCTCGACGAAATCTTTCCAAAGCTATGATTTGCGTTGTGTGTGTGTGCGAGCCCCCATGGTTTGGGGGAAACCGGGTCCGGAGTTCGTGACTGGGGATGTTTTTTATTTTGCGTGTTTTACTGTAGTTTTTGACGTATTCCAATGCAGCATACCAGGCCATTCCGGTTCATGACTATCCAGGGCACGAGATTATTGGTCGATTTGCGCAAGCAAACGTCTTTAAGTTCATGATAGAGGTGAGATATTGCGCTCCCCATGCGAGGGTCCCAGATACGAAAACGCTACCCCTCTAAGGTGGGCTTTTCGTTTTTTCTCGGTGAGGTGAAGATCGACCTGGGAGGACCTTCTTTCTCCTGGGGACGGCTCTGTCTAGTAATATGCTTTTTTTTTTTCTCACGTAAACTGTAGTGTTTTGCGGTAGGCTACGATTATCTAAGCGACCTGCGACGGGAGATACCAAGCGTAAAACTGAAAGAAGGCACGACTTGGTGATACAATAAAAAATAGTTTAAGAGGTGCTAGGTTCGTAACCGCGCGGTGCGACTGTAGTATAGGGCTGACATTAATACTCAAGAAACGTAAGCTTTCAGCATACAATATGCACTCCCCTGCTGAGCCCTGTTGGCGACCGCCTGGAAAGGAGTGCCCCGCATTGGGAACGAGAAGTCATGCCAAAACAAAGATAAAGGACACTGGTTCACGCCAGCTAAAAAAAGGTTGGCTCCGCAGAAAAGATGACCATTGTCCTGTACACCCCCTCGTGTCTGACAGTGGACGAGACCGATCACCGACGGTCTCCACGAACCAAAATATAGCATGCAACCGGTAAACGCCCTAAAACAAAATAACTGTCTGAAGACTGATTCTCGGAAACTTGCGTTGACGCGTTCCACGATAGAGGTAACACATTTCCACCAGACTGCGTTCTGAATGACGGGGTTCCGTAAGCCAAAAATCGTAGGAATGCCAACCGTGTTTCGAAAAATGACGTTTTAATATACCTGGGTCATGGAATACTTCATCGGGATGCGACTTGACTTTTGCTGAAGTCAGTTTTCGCGTGAGGTATTGATCTCTTTTAAGTGAGGAGCCTCCGAAAAGTCAGGGTAGATCTCCATATGTAGAACGCTTCCTTTCTTTACAGCATCCAACAAACCCACCGTAAAAGCATTAGATATATGGCATCCTGAGCACCGCACGAGGCAGAAGCCTCCTGCACTGAAACGATGAGTTCCTCCTCCTCCCCGCATACATACACGCAACCCCTCTCGTTAACAGCCTATCGAATGCACCGGAAAGTCGTGTACATTTTTCAATCGGGGATTTATCCTCAATCCCCCCTCGTGCACTGCCGAAACGAATTAAACAATCAAGCCATGATGGTACGAACCGACCTCCTAAAGATATCCTTGCGATACTACCGCAGCGGTTAAGCGGGACCCAGGCCTCTCGCCTCGCCCTTTCCTCGCGTATTGCCGAGAGCATACAAACAGTCATCCCTTGGGGTACCACGCCTCCGGCTCGTACAAATAGATCCTGGCGTTACAATCTCAGCACCTGGAGTAAGATTTGCGTTAAAACATCCCACCACCTGAAGGGGGGAATGGCATTGTCGATCCACCTCTGTTTCGTGCCCAACTAAAAGCAACCAAACCTTAAAAGGCTGGCCTGGTATAACACGGGATCACCCCCTTCGCTAGCGCTTAAGCTGGACGAAATTGCACCGGTGGTTGCAGTTCACCACCTTTCTCTCGCGCACGTCTAAAAGCTAAACAAAACGCCTCCAATCTTGGTACTACGGTCTGTGCGGGTCCGCTTGCTCGCTCATTCATTCGCAACCGAGCTCGCCAGCTTGTTGGTAGGTCTGGCTCGTTACCTTGCTTGCTTGGAATAGCTGATTCTCGTGGCTCGCTAGCTAGCTGTCTCGCTAGCTGGTTTGGTAGTTGGCTTTCCGGCTGGTTTACCGGCTGGTTGTCTCGCTTACTTGCTTGTTCGTTAGCTCTAGCGCGCTGCCTTGCTTGCGAGTGTGCTCGCTGGCGTACTCTCTAGCATAGTCGTTCCCTAGGCTGCTTGCTCGCTGGCGTGCTCGCGGACTACGTTTGCTTACTGCCTGGCCTATTTTCGTCTGATGTCGAGACCGACGGCGATGGGAACTATGACCATGACAGCGCACCCGAATGCAACAAGGGCCTTGCATCCCGTCCGGTAGGCACCGATACTATTCCCCTCGAGGTCATCCCGGTCTACTATCCCCTTGGTCGCTTGTAAGTAGGCAAGGGCAGGGACGACGAAACCCGTTAGAGACGCTGTGATTCCTCCCGTGAGGTCCAGAACGTAGCCGAATAAATCGCCCTGCAATCGACAGGAACAGGACAAAGGCCGGACAGTGTGGGCGAAGAAGGGAAGAAAGGCCACGACGAACGAGGGCGAGGGTTGACTTCTTGATAATGAGGCATGTCTGCGAGAGCAACCGGAGACACGCATTTTTTTCCACCTGTCAATAGACCCCTTCGGCAGGCCGGCGTTCAGTCAGCGTCGGCTGGGTACTGACTGTTCGACGGGGTGGGTAAGTGGTATACCTACATGTGACGGGACTGGTACGGGCAACTAGATATTGGCCCTTTTACGTTAGACTTCTCCATGAGTATCTGGTGGGGCCCTTCTTAACCGGAGGAGGGTGAAACATACTAAACATAACGTTGTCTCTAGTTGGTGTATAATACGTCCCTTGAAATGGCTTGATTGTTTCACACGTGGGATGATTTTTTTTCACGGAGAACAAATGGAAGTATTTTGGAACTTCGTTCGTCGAGAACAAAATTGGGTTTGAGGGTTGGTCTAACTCCCCGTGGCGTGCCCCACCTAATCGAAGCACAACATGGGAATTTTTGCGGTGTTATTGACTACTACAGAATTGATGATTCCCAAAGTCCCTAGCATAGCGCAACCTGCCGGTGGTGCCTCATAACAACTTAAGGTTCTCGCAAAACCCACTTATGTACCCTGCTGCAACTTCGAAAGCACGCAAACGTCGACTAAAACGCGCCTTTTCTCTGAAATTGAACAAATTTCCATCAACAACGCCGTTCCGACCGTTGAGGTGTTAGTTGTCCACATGTTCCCACCCATTATATCCAATGAACGTTACCTTCGACAACCTGCGCCGATAAAAACCGACGATGTCCAGGGAATTGCGCAAACCGTGTTTCGCTTTGGTGGTGGTCAGCGGTGATTGTTCGTCTCTCCGTGTGTTTGATAATTCAGAGCACAACACGCCACTATCCGAGAACTCATTAAAACTCGTTGATAGCACGAAATTCATTGACCTACAATCTCCATTTTCAACTTCCGATCCGTTACATGCGCTGTTCCGTTCAGGTGGTCCCTTGACTCCAAGACACAAAAATGCGTAAACCACAAATGCGGCAAGCACGGCAGTAATTGGGTAGATTACGTTCGGACGATTTTGAACTAAGCAACGTTTTGACCGTTTCGGTTTGTAACTGAAATAACCGGTAAAGCCACGGGCTCGAGGGGTTTATTCCGTGGGGGCGTGATGCGGGCCCACTGCTGAGGTTCTTGCTCGCCTGCCCTCGTTGCTAGAGAAACACCAAACGCAAGCGCGGGACCGATTCGTTCTCAGGCCTGGAACGGTTACATGAAACGCCTGCTTGAGTACCGTTGTTCCCCAAGCGCGAACGAGTGCTACGGTTGGCGAATACAAGCACATACCGGTGTTTGCTGTGGAACTTCTTCATATTGTAAGCTTATCATATCACCCACGATATCAGCGTTTACATAGGCTACCGTAGGGTTGCATCTGCAACTGTCTTCCTCACTTGAGAGAAGCTCTGCATGGCGCTCAAGAACGCAATTCATAAGCAGTGTACGCGCAACCCGATGAGCACTTGCACGGCCAAGATCTTCATCGTTATTTTTCATTTGTTTGTCAACCACAAGGGTGTTGGGGAGTATTTTAGGTTGAGAAGCCGCATCAAGTCAGTGTTGGTTTACCTAGAAACCGTGCTGCCTGTATCTTAGCACGCATCCCGGGCAAACACTGCTACACGCTCAGCCCGATGCACAATCCTGCGGTCTGCTCGGGGGTGTCTCGCGCATCCTTCAATGCATGGGAAACAGGCAAGATTCCGACGATGTGGGGTAGTGTTCCAGTTCAATAATAGCCCCTTCAACTTTCTGTCACTATAAAAGCTGTATCACGATATATTTATATATATCGTACAACAATCCCATGGCCCAGGTTCACCTCCAAGCTTACTCAAAACACAGACACCATACTCCGACGAGACCATACAGTTCCTCAGATCAGCAACGCCGTCAGACAGAAGATAAAATAGCCGAAAAGTGCTACCTCTATCGCAGCACCTGATTTGAACAAGTTGTGGCACTCTTGAAATATGACACTCGTAGTCTTGCGCGGAACCGCTTCCAAGGGAGACAAAGACACAATCGCCGTACGCGCGTTGATCGTGATGCATCCGTTTAACGTTCGGTTGTGTATCGTTTCGTATTCCTCTCCTACCTGCGTCATTCCCGTCAACATGAGCGCGATCACTCCTCCGACCATAGCCGACAGTGCGCCAACCGTGACAGCAGAAACCGAACCAAAGCTGGCCACCATGACATCGCGGCCCACCAGCGCGTACAAAGTGCGCCTAAGAATTACCACCTGCAAAGAGGGGTACGGCAAAGACGTACAAACGCATAGTAGTCTTAGCTATGTACGTAGAAAAGCATATCCCGTGACGCAGATTGTTGACGTAGATTGAACAAGTTGCCAAGTTATAAAATATTTTTCACGAAAATATCGTAAGTTTGATCGAACGGGGGGATATCGTGTGCATTGCTATAGTAGAACACGAAGGCCAAGGTGGACGTTTTCTGTGTGGGTCAGGCTGCGCATGAACAAGCGACGCGTTGGTCCTTCCTCAAAGAGACACGCCTCCATGTTTGACGCGTGTTACAGCGGCGTTGGCACTGTTTGGCCGAAATATGCCCGACGTATGCAGCTCCTCAACCGCCAATCTCCCCAGTATCCCATTTGCGTTTCGCCATATTTATCAGTGGCTCGAAATTCATCGAATTGCTCACCGGGCTAAGCCTACACATGTTCTCAATTCAATCGTCAGCTATAGGTAGGTATGAGGAGCTCTTTAAGCAAGGAGTTTCAAAAATAGTAGGTGTAACCGCTCCCATCGCACGCGTCACGTGCAGCCAAATGCTGTTTGCGCGCCAATCTTGCCATTCGCGGGAATGTACGCTTAAACAAGCATCCCCACTTCCCGATACCCCTGGCGCTCGAAGGCGCGAATGGCAGGTTTACAACTTGCCTAGCGAGTATCATATCGTAACGCGCCAGGTCAATTCCTCTGCACTGTACATGCGCCGGGGCTTGTACCATGTTCAGCCCAGACCCGCCGTATCACGAGTAGCGGTGAGATGAGAGAAAGGGGAACCCACGACATCAAAACGTTAACGACGAATATACGTCTCATTGGTGCGTTGCTTCCCTTTACGCCGCGGAGCGGAAGGTGAAAGTTTTGTGAGAATATCCGCGTGTTCCAAACTTGAGGAGCCCCTCCGCTTGTAGCTTGTTAATCGAGTCACAGGTTTGTAACTAAATGTTCTTTGGTGCCGGCCCCATAGGCGCGAAGTGCATCAGGCCAAAACACAAATGTTTTCGACGTCAATATTCGTGTTGGTTCATGTGTTTCAAAAGCAAAAGCACCTACAGCAGACTAGTAGCTTATCGCGGCTTCACCCGGCGTTCTCGTTTGAACCCCTTAAACTGTTCCATCAGTACATTGCCCATAACAGTTATTCGCGAAGTACCTCTCTAGGCGTTCCCAGTCTCTCGATGGGTCCTGGGGCACCACTAAACGTGGAGTCTGGGTTTCTGGAATCTCGATTTCGGCTTTGTGACGTGCCAAGCCCCTCCCGGCAAACATCGAAACGACGACCTGAACAAATCTTTCTTGCTGACGAGCGTCGATTCAGCATGACACCAATTTCGCAAACCATATAGGGCGCGCCCCTGTTCGGCGGCCTGGTCGTAGAGGCTGCGTGAAGGTAGCATACCTGTGACCCGAGGTCGATATTTTCCTGGCCTGTTTTTCCGTTTCTCTGATATGTCTGGTTATAAACGCCTGACCCTTTTGCTAAGCTTCGACCTCAAACCGCACGAATGTTGTTGACCCCATTGTAACTTCTACACCCAACATGTTACATGGTCTACGACAGGATATTTCCGCCTGGCGATCTGGACGCTGGTTCTTACGTGGAGGGCGTTTTTCAAACAATTTTCTCTCTTGAAAGACCTCAAACGCAAACCCTCAAAAACGTTGATATATAGTAGCCGGAAGCAGGCGAACCTGTGACGACTAAAACCAACACTGTCGTAAAACTCTTAGATATGGACCAAAACGTTTGACGCGCGATTTTAACTTCCTTCACGGTGCTGCTGCTCTCAATTTGCTGTTTGCCTATCCCTCCTCCGAAAACGCCAACTAACGGTGTCAGCACGCACATGGCTGGGGATGTACAGGATGAGGTGCACCACGATCAAGACCTTGAAGCAGCCAGCCACCGGTCCGGAGAAGTTGTCCAGGATGTCACCTGCCGTGGCCGATCGGGAAAGCTAGGTACCCAGCGATTCCCGTAAGGTAGCACAGTACTGCTCCTGTGAACACCGACACGCCGACGACCGCTTTCCATTCTCTGGCCGAGACATAAACGTCAGGTTTTCCAAACGTATCAAAAGGCGTGTTTGTCACGAAGAGAAGGGGAGACAGGGGGGGGACTGATGAAGAAACAAACCTTTGGCAGGGTAGATGAACACTACAGTGCTCAACTTCGCATGCAATGTGCGGTTCTGGGAGTATTTCGGACTGGTGAAGACCCTACCATCACTCAGAATACTGATGACACCGATGACTCATGCATGCATACCCTACAGCACCACGCTGCTAACGTCTGGCATCCTCAGTCCCAACATATCTAACCCCGCCCGGTCGGGAAACCTTCAAACCGACCGTGGGATTATATTTCCGCCAGGTCTGAGAATGAAGCGGTAGCCAACGCAATCGAACATCCACCAAACAAAACCAGCAACGCAGAACGGGTCTACATCGGCGCCCAACGCCTCACCCAAAGCCGCATAGGTGCCGGATCGTTTGGCGGTGTCCACTTGGCCACGGTCCCGTGTTTTGTCTAGGCCGCCTCTCCTTCATCACCGAGTTATTTCTATTTACTGTACGACGGCATAGTCGAGTTCTGTTTGCATCCTAAAACCCCTACCAGGTATATTTTTTCTCGAAACCATACTGCAAAATTAAATATACGGCGTTGAGAACTGGCCCCGATTTTAGAAGGGGCGGTTTTAACATACGAACAATACAGTGATTTGTTCCACACGGCAGAAACTTACGAAGTGGGGCGTTTCCGACGGTAAGGTTTCCGTGGACCCCCCACTCTCTGCCCGCTATTAGGGGGGGCGGAAACGAATACGATGCTCGTCCTCACTTCACTGTGCGCGTTGCCATTCCTGAGTAGCTGGGCAGGGCACCGGGGGCGATGGTTAATGCGAACGTCACCGACCCTGTCTTCGCGAAGTACCCGGTCCAGTCCCACAGAATAAGCGGGGTGTCCAGCCCAATCGGGGCGTTTTCGGAACGCCGTTCAGCCGCCGCGTACATAGGGCTCCCGACCACCACGATCCCGACAACTGCGACGACGGCGAAGAAAGAAAGGGGCGCGAGCCACCTGTGACAGACAAATGCGTTGTCAGTCGTAAACATCGAGTCAGGCTAGACGGTCGTTGAACCCCCTCCGTCCCCTGCCCCCTTTCCCCCTCCAAACGTCAACAAACTCCAAACACGAAAAGTGACAAACCTATCACTCTTTCGGAAGTGACGGGGTTACGAAATCGGGGGGCGGGGGTTACTCGACGTCGTTAACGTTCTATTTCTTCACTCGCAAGTACGTTAAGTCGCGATCCCTCTACCCCGTCCCGTTCCGCCCCTAACTACCCCTGCAACCGTCTTGATTGGTGGTAGGCGTGGTGTGGTGACGCTGGTGGTAGTGGTGATGGTAGTGGTGACGGGTGATGGTTGTAGAGGCGGGCATGATGATTTTGAGATATAGGTGCTGGTGCGGTGCTCGTGTGGTTTGATTTAGCGTGGTGTAAGGTGTAGTGACTCTCTTGCTACCCTCTGCCGACGGATGAAGTCATCCACCCCGTATACCTGAGGTTGGTGAAGTGTCTTACGAGACAAGCGGGTAGCACAAACAGCAGGAAGATCGTTGGCGTCACGAAGTAGAAGCTCTGCCACCACGCGCCGATGGTTCCCCCCGTAATCTCGACGACTAACGAGGTCACCAATCCGCCGATGAGAAGGATGTAAGAGCACGTGGAACCGGTCAATTGGAGGGCCAGCGCACCATCCACTATGGGAGGGCCATACTTTCCAAGCGTTCGCCTTGCCAGCTCCGTGTAGTTGAGATCCCCAAGCGTCGTCCCGTTGCCAGCGTCAATTTGTCCATCTCGTATCGACAACGCTTCCGCTGCCTTTATCAGAACCACTACCCCCAACCAGACGGTCGGACCTGCGCGGTAGAAGGGGCGCGGTCAATGTCGGTTATTGAAAAACCCCGCGGATCGCGACGCTTTTCGTCTGTCCGAAGGGATGCAGAAGGGAGACCAAGTGCCTGTGAGATACACTGGTGCTTTCATAGACACAGCGGTTGAACAAATGGGTGATTGTGTGGTCAAACGTGAAAATTAAGGAGGGAGGCCATGAAGGAGCGTGGTGATAGTGGGCGTAGATAATGCACCATCAACTAAGCATGGTGCACACGATACAGGTATATATACTCTGAGGACTGTTGTAGCTATATACTGATTATGTACCCTACAACAACATCGCTTGATGTTTCTGGTATTAATAGTAAGTGAGTCACAGTGTGATGCTGCCAACTCCCCGACAAAGGCAGCCTGAACGGATAGAACGACGCACGACCTGAAGAAATCACTGAAATCATTGTCTCTCCGCATATCAGTGGTGGCTAGAAACATATACTCCTAAACAAATACGCGTATGCTCGTGCATAGTGACAGCACACCAACAATGAGTATACTTCGTACACCATACTTTAACACGCTCCCGCGATGAAAGTCAGTCGCTAGAAAAAATGATTTCCACTTTTCAACTTTTTGTATTGCACCTTGCAAACAGTGCTTTTTAATACTACGCTACTTTGAGGACATAAATATATGCAGACCCAAATATGACGGGAGAAACACGGCTGAAGTCCGTTCACACAATACCCATGGTGCCATATCTAAATATCAATACTCGACAAAAAACTTCAAAAATCGGTAGGGTTTCCGCCGTGATGACATATGTCGCCGACGAGTAATTATTAATAGTGAGAGTAGCAGTCAGTCGTGAACTGAAGGTGCCGCCATTCCTACCTTTTCAGTTTCCCTGGACGTCGGATTTTGTTTGTCAAACGGCATACAGTTTTTCAATGTTATTATTGCTGCAGGCCGCGGACACGTCGATGACCTGTGACACTGCAGCGCGCGGCGGGATATCCACACGCACACGCACATACGCATGACGAAACCCATCGCTCTCGACAGTGACGACGGCATCAGCTCTGAGGCACCCGATACCAGTGCTGAGGGCGGAAATCCCGTTGCACATGCATTTGTTCCTTCAACAATCTGGGCATTTACGCATGGTATACGCTATTGTGTGCACCTCCTGCGCGTCTGGAGCCGAGTGTATGTCTATGAATTGAATATGTGTCGATTTTCATCTGTTTCGACTGTCGGTGTGCTAGTGATATTATTGCGAACAGAGTTAGTCATGCTGATTATGATCAAAATATGTTTCGCGGTATTAGATGCCATGACATTTCGTGTGTCAGCAAACTGCTCGCTCTGATCAGGCGGACTACCTGATAATCTGAAAAGTTCGAATGCGGGTCACGGGTAACACGTGCGCTCGCCTTCGCAGATCCGTACGATGTTCGCGTTTGCTTGCTATTGCCGTCGGAAGAATTTTGAAATCATTCCCTTCTAAGAAATGCCTCAAAATCTATTGGAAATCCCTCTAATTTGCTTTTATCGGTGTGCCGGCCTTTGTGTACGATGATAATGCTGGGATAGATTACTCTGCTTCGTTGTTTGCTTCGAACCCGTGTGAAGTTGTGTGGCACAGCAGCAGCGCGCTGATGCCCGATGTGTGTGACGCTCCTGTCATATCAAGAATGTTTATGCCGTGCCTGTCGTATACAGTACGATGACATGGCATTTCAGTGTCTACCTAACTTCCAGTATGACAATGTAGCATGTCTGTGGCGTAGGTTTGTGACCACAGAGTTTTTTCTCTACAGTAGGATTAAAGAATCAGCACGGACAGGGGCCGCACTTGATGTTGACAGGTAAAAAAAACGTTTAACGTGAAGATCGCACGCACGCTGTGCAACAACACGGCATTGAACTGTCTACTCTACTTACTGCATTACAGTGTAGTATCTCTGTGTCGAAGGTGTGTGACAGGTATCTAACCTCTAGGATTGAAAAAACGACACGGACACTGGTTGTGCCTGATGTCGACGGGTAGAAACAACGTTTTTTAATGTGAAGAACACACAGCACACTTGTATATCGGAATGTGCGGACGAAGGTACCCAGATGCACAAAATGGTTGAACAGAGTGAGTTGACAGTGAAAGGTGGAATCGCTAGAATAAAACGAAATTACATAAAACAGATACTATTAATAGTGACAAATATATAATATAGATACCACAGTAGGAAGCATGGGGCCGACCTGCGTATTCTACATAGGACGTATCAGTCCGGACGAACCACAGTCCTCGGAGAAGCCTTTCCTGTAACCCGACCAACTACGGTCCCGGAAGGAGTTGTTTGTCGACACTCCATGTCTTCCGGCTATCCTATATTATCTAGAAGGTTCTCTAAACCCTACTATCGTGTCGCTTGTGACTCTTCGCCACGCTGTGTCTTACTCTCGTCCTTGTCACGGTCTGGTCGGCCTATCTTGTGTCCTGGCGTTTTCTCAACGACCAATAACCCAACGTCGTTGTAGCTCAAGAAGACCAACCTGCTCGGGAGCTTCCAAACGTCATTGGCGTTTCTTCTCCCGCGTTTCTGAATCGTTGTCTTGCATTTCGTCCAAACGGCGTTGGAAGCAGACCTCCAGAGTGTGCACCAGAGGTCGGTTGCACGTGGGGTAGATACACGTATGGCGCTCACCCGTAGATGTAGGTGAGGCTGAAAACGAGCCTTTGGGATTGCCTTCCAGTTCCCTGCCAACTCGCAGCCCCGTCAAGGGCAGCGTGGTCGTGGCTCTGCGTCAGGCGGGCCAAACCGAGCCATTAGTATTGTTTCCGGCTCTACCCCAGCTCGCAGCTCCGTCAACAAAGCAGCGTGGTCGCGGCTCCGCGTCAGGCGGACCTAGCAAAATCGTTCAAGTCTCGTCTTCATCCTCATGTTTACGTCGGGGTGAGCGCCCCGAGTGCACCTATCCCACGTACAACCGCCCTCTGGGGTACATTATGGAGACCTGCTTCCAACGCCTCAATGACGACAAGGAAGACCACCCACCGGATAACTGGGACAAGAAGCGCACGAAGAGCAATGGGAAAGGAAGCCATCGCCTCGCTCACTAGAAGGCGTCTTCTTCGAGCGAAGATGAGTGATGGGGCCCGGTCAGCGCACCGCCCGCGCTGGTTGGGAAATTTCACGGCATAAATCAAGCAGCCAGAGTTGGTTTGAACTGGAAATTGCCTCACAGGTCAGTACCAGCATCATCAACAAATTAAAGAGTTTTATTTGATGTCCGACCAAGAGATGATTGATAAGCAAGTCACGTTGCTGACGACTGAAAATCTACCTCGTTTCGTAGCCACTCTCAGTCTAAGTGAGCTTTGCCCGCGTAGATTTACTATTTTTTTGCGTTATCAGCCTCGGGGGGTCCACCGAGGCAAGCTTAAACAATCCACGATGTGTGATTCAGCTCTGCCCTGGGACACAACTCTTACTTTTATCTGTCTTGACGCGTAGAGTCCGACGTTCGGGATCTATTCGCGACTGTCCTGTGAAAGATATCACAGTGGACACCGCTCCTGGCATATCTGTCATATATCTGGCATTGTTGAGGTCACACTCAACTCTACTTTCGGTCAAAACTAAAATCTGTCCCCCATGGCGCAGTCGCTTTAGGAACAGCACACGACTCACCGTGGTCTATCGTGTGGTTTACTCCGTCTTCCTTGACTATCTGATTAGTCACTCGTACAGTAGAAGCTTTCGCGCAGTGCCTTGTTTTGATCCAGATACACTACCACATGATAAGTTGATGTCAAGATTTGAAGTATGCTTGGATTGGGAAAACGAAATATTGACGTTTCCAAACTCCGTTGTGACTACACAAGCAAATCAGCGAACGTATCGTTCTGTCGCTCAAGCCCAGAGCTCTTTGCACATGTCACGCGAAACAAAAAACGTATATGTCGCCGGCGTGGCTCCATTTTTCGATCCTCGACTGTATGGCCGCCACGGAACTTGGGACCATAAAATCATAGTAGGGGGAAAAGTTCCAAATTCTCCTCGAAATCCAGGTCTGCTACTAGAGCGTATTCCGGCTTACGACTGCTGTTTGGCCGCGACATAATTCGGAACCGCAGAAGGGGAAACTTTTTAATTTCGCTACAAATTCGGGTTTAGAATGTTGTGCTCTCAGTATCTAAGCATTCAGCGCCCACTAGCGAGCGCGAAAGAGCGCGTGTCGGGGCTGCAATCCGCTTAGACAGTGGGACGTACTTGTCCCATCCCATGGTTTGAGCGAAGAAAAGGGCTTGATCGGCCGCGAACAGCCTTGTTGCGAGGCCGTCCAAGATTCGTCGAGATTTCTTGCATCGAACAAACGGCGGGAAGCAAGGTGCAGCCTTTAGATAAAACCAGTGCGGCGCGCTATTCTAACATAATCCATACGACCCCCCAGCGACGATATTTCAATGTTTTGCGTGACCAGATGGAGCATCGGTCGCCAAGATGATCCAGCGAGTGCACCTGCGTGTAGGGTGCGCGGTGCACTGCGAAAGCGTAATGCCATGCACACCCCAACTTGCGAGCAAACAAAAACAGCTTGAACGGACATGATCTGCGTTGTAACGAGCCTGTTAACAATGGGAGCTATCCTCCCGATTACAAAATTTAAGTCTGAAGCACTCGGGCCGTTTTGTAGGCTTCTGCAATGACGATGTGAAACACCAGTAGAAACAAAACCCCGGTTTCGGCACACTATTCCTAGATGGTAAAAGCAGTAAGTACCTCGGGCGTACGAGAACGCGCGCGCGGCGGCCGCGCGATAACCCACGGCGAGCGTGGACTACACATATCCCATCGTGCGAGCGAAGAAATGAGCTTGATCGGCCACGAACAGCCTTGTTGCGAGGCCGTCGAAGCTTCCTCGAGATGTGTCGCATTTACACTTGGGACACCTCGTAACCTAGGGATCTTCAATCCATACTAATAACGATAAAAATCGTTTCTCCCCGAACTAGAGGTCAGTTTTCCAAAGCACAGTCAATGTGAGGCGTACCAAGGGTGTTCGGGGACTGGCATGCACCACCTATGCCGTCGGAAGTGGCGGAATCCTCTCCCTACGTGCTGTTTAACTGATTGGTGGACTTGCACGCCCAGCAAGTCGCGGGGGTTATGCATGGCTAACAAGCTTTGCAGGGAGCTTGTCGTTCCGAAACAAGTATCGAAATCAATGTGGCTGGTGTTTGATGAAACTACCATTGTACACTATTGCCGGTATTAATTGCGGTAGACTTTTTATAAAACAAGTGAACTCCGGCTGTAATCGTTTTGTGTTGTGTTCGTTATCGAACCTTGTCAGCCAGGCATGTCACACAAGACGACTGCTGATCGAGCAACCCCAGTCTTCAGTTAAATGGCAAGTGCAGAGCGTCTCCGCCGCCCTTGCGACGGTGTCGGTGGTGTATGCTAATCCCCATGATGTCTTCGCATGCCTGGCCATCACTGTGCTTTAAACACTGACAGCTATAAACTGCCGAGAAAATGAGTTTTATACACAATTTGCGTATGAAGGGAACAGCCCCCGTCTACCGTTTCCATGCAAGAGGTGTAGACGGATCTTAGACTGCCTCAAAACAAGGTTTGTGGTCGATCAAGCGCGTTTGTCCCCTCGCACGATGTGATGTGTACATCCCTCATAAACGAGCTGCTCGTGATCGATCACGCTCATTTATTCCCTCGCACGATGTGAGGTGTACAGCCCACTCTGTGGGGGGTTGCAGACACGCCACGCGCTCTTTCGCGCTCGCTAGCAGGCGGAAACTGATCTGATCTCGAGAGTACAAAACCTGGATTTCAAGCACAGCAAGCAATTTATTCCCCTGTATGGTTTCGAATTCGGTCTCTGCCAAACAGAGTAGTGTAGGCCGGATAACGTTCTTAACGCAGGAAGCTTACAGTGCTGCGGATAAATTGGTTGTGCCCCCGCGTGAAGTTTTCGCAGGAATGAAGCCGTCGCTGTTGCATTCACTGACTGCAAAACCGGACACGACTGCACGGTCGTCATACGTCGGCTGTAACGACGGCTACAAGGGACCCGTTGCCTCGCAACCTCACCACGGCGACTTCACCGCAACTTGTACACTGCGACATTTCCGCGACTAAATCGGTAGAGACGACGAGCACAGGATCTGCACTTGGAATCGTCTTAAATATGTATCGAAACGCCCGTCCATGCTCCCTGTTTCATTGCGTGGCCTAGCTGAGAACACGCATAAACCCGTATATAGTTGTGTGTCAAGTGGTGTCAAGATACACCATGCACTCATTATTTTTACTGCTGCCGTCGCAATGTATTATATTTATCTATTGTCACACAACAGATACCCTGCTGTGCTCAGCGAAGCACGTTGTACGTGAGTCGATCGATATACATTGCCAACTCCAGTTGGTGGGCCACCGATGGATATTGTCGGTGACAATAGATTTGAGGACGGTAACTATCCATAGACATTTGCATGGCACAATAGATTGTGGGGAGTGTTCATCGATGGTCATTGTCGGTGACAATAGATTGGGGATGTGATCAATCGATATACATCGCCTGCCACAATAGATTGTGGAACACCCGGTCGATAGCCACTACCGGTGACAGTGGACTCGGGCAACAGTCAATCGAGCTACTACCGACGACAATGTATTGGGAAGCAGGCCAAGTCATACCCACTACCGGCGACGGTAGACTGGGGAAGTTGTAAATCGATGGACACATCCGACGGCAATATGCACGTCCATTGCATCGCATTCTATTGTTGTCGCAGTGGCCGTTGTCTATTGTCCAGGGTGTGTTCTCCAGGCGCATGATAGTTGTCTTAGAGAGTCGTCGGCGCAGATGGGGCGGGAGGAACACTTCACTACCATGATGGGTAGTAATTTCTTTGGCCCAGAAAAGCGCAAAAAAGGGGCTAAAATGTTCAGGACTCTCGACATTTTGTATCAAGTATTCTTCAACTACGAAGTACGGACATTCATTTCAAATACCTTGCTCTAGTTCCAAGTCGTATGTATATGCTGCTGAAACGCCTGCGCGCGGGTACTTGACGACGCATTCCTGAGGGTGCCAGCGTCCCTTTAAGCGGTCGCGGCGGCAAGAGGTCGATTATCGTGGAAGGTTCAGCGATTTCGTGTTCAAGAGCTTTGTCGTAAAACCCCGCACATCGTTCACGAACTCGCACCTCACCTCGAAACATCGTGCAATCCTCGTCCCTAATAAACTGTTCGCTCCTCGCTTTAGTACCGGTATGTTGACGTATACATTGGATGCCTTTTGTACCTACTATCTGTACCTGTATAAGAATGTGCAGACGCACATACCGGGTGCGCATAGAGTTGAACATACAAGTACAAGAAAATTAGTGAAGCACTCGGAAAAAAAAAAGAAAAGAAGAGCCGGTCAGCATAGGTGTGAGCACAGAACACTGCTATGTAAGCAAGTGGGTAGGCCCCTTCTTATCGAAGATCCATAATTCCATTACCATGGTATATATTTTTGATGTTTTTTTCACGTTTCTCGCCAAACAATATTTGGCCATTTGTTAACTACGACGGCGGGGTGTTTGGTCTCATTTTGGGAAATCATTCTCCCCTTTGTTGTTTGTAAAAATGGAGTCATGTGGGCCACGAGCGCCATGAGCTTCTCCCCTTGTGGCCCTCATTCGCGCCGACAGTATCCTAATGTTGTGCCCGCCTGATTCCACTGCTGTTAACTCTTCAGGGACCCAAACACATTGACCAAAAATACGATGATTGAGGTATTGCCGAGCGTCTAGGGAGAAGGGTGCAGCAATACGAGAATCAACAAGCAGGACGCATGTCAGATAGTTCCTTCCAGTGCAAGTCGGACACGTCTCCTACACCTTCCTACCTACTACTCTATCTACGAAATGCAGGAACCGTAATTTTTACCGACATCTAGCCGGCATCCCTGATGGCTTGGTACAGTAGGTGGTCCGCGTGCCTCTCGAGATCAATTTCGTCGGTTCGAGTCTGACCGAGTGCATGCTCGAGGATACTTTTTTTCAGGGTTGTTTACGGTGTGGTTTTTCCTATCGGTTCGGTGCGGTTCGGTGCGGTTAACCGCACCGCACCGCACCGTAGGATTTTTGCCTCTTGAAGACCACACCGCACCGCACCCTAGGTTTTATGAGATAGGAAAACCGCACCGAACCGCACCGTAGGATTTCAAACATACCCGAACCGCACCGTAGGGTTCCCGAAATTTGCAAACCGCGCTGAACACCGTAGTATTTACGATATTTGAAAACCGCAACGAACCGCGCCGTAGGATATATCACAGCACCGAACCGCGCCGTACAATTCACAATATCTGAAAAACTCCCAGAGCCGCACCCCGGGATTCCTGAATTCTTAAAACCGCACCGAACCGCACCGTAGGAATGCCATCGAAACCGCACCGCACAGTGTGCGTCAAGATACGGTGCCGAAAACCGTTAGATCGGTTATTTAACGCTGCGGTTAACTTGCAAACGTAGAAAAACCGCCGTTCCATCGGCCCCGGAACGGTGCAATAGTGCCACGGTTTCGCACGGCTCATGACGGTTTCTGCACGGTTTCGTGTCAAAAGTGTTCCCGCTGGCTTGGTTGATCTTATGGTATTTCATATTTTGAATATGTTTGTGGTTGACAAACAAAAAAAGGTCAAATTGCTTATATATATATATATTTTGTAAAATTTGAAATATCAGCTGTGAGTTCGACTGACTAAATAGTTGCGACTGACTAAATAGTTGACTCGTACTCAACTTTGCAAGCTGCGTATTGATATTTTTCTGATACACATATACTCCGAGTCTCCGGAAGTACATCTGCCGGAAAAGAGGAAAATAGGAAAAATGAAAATATCTGAAAAAAATAGGACATCTGTAAAAACAGAAATATACAAAAACACCAGTGTATTGGATATTATGCCGGCACGCATTGTGCAATTTACGTTTCATTTTATTTACTCTTTATTTTATTCTTTATCTATGTATCGTTTATATTATTCGGTTTATATAGGAACGGCATCTACGCTGTACGTGTCGGAAGGCAAGCATAATACCGGTGATAAATTATATTATATATTATTTATTTTTTTATTGAATCTGTTTTTTATATGTGCGTGCTGTTGCTCTCTTGACTTGTAAAGTATAATAAATTAAACAAGATGCACCTGGCACGCAAACCGTACGAATCCGAGCGCTTGTACGGATTATTCATACGCTCCCTGTAGCGGTTCGCTAGTGCGTTAGTGCCCCGAGTAAAAGGGTCAGAAACCGCACGAAACCGCGGTTTTGTACGGTTTATTCATACGGTCACCGTAGAGAAACAGCGGTTGGTTGCGTTAAAGCCCCGAAAAAAAAGCCTGAGAACAGTACGAAACCGCGGTTTTGTACGGTTCATTAAAACGGTGCACCGTAGGGAAACAGTGGTTTCGTTAGTGCCTCGATAAAAAGCCTGAGAACCGTACGAAACCGCGGTTTGTGTACGGTTTATATATACGGTGCACCGTAGAGAAAATCGTGTGTTACACGGTTTTCCCTACGGGGATTGGAACCGCATCGTAGAAAAACCGATTCAACGGGGAACCGAACCGAACACAACCGGTATGATATATCACAAAATCGAACCGCACCGTAGGATTTCCGATTTTTGAAAACCGCACCGACTCGCACCGTAGGCTTCATCACCAAACCGAACCGCACCCTAGGATTCACGATATCAGAAAACGGCACCGAACAGCACCGTAGGATTTACGATTTTTGAAAACCGCACCGAAGCGCAACGTAGGATATATCACAAAACCGAACCGCACCGTACGATCTACAATAATACCTGAAAACCGCACCGAACCGCACCGTAGGTTTTCCGATTTTCTAAAACCGCACCGTGCACGGACGGATAACCGTAAAGATCCCTGCTTTTTCTTCAACAAAAAGTTGACTAGCGGAAAGCCCGAGAGCGTGAGTTAGCTATATCCGATGAAAAGCGACGACCATTGGGAATGCTAAGCCCTATCTATCTATGCACAACAACAAAAATAAAGGGCAAAAGCCAAAATCATGTATACTTGATACGTTTGAGATGTAATCAGGCACATTCTAAAACCAAGTGAAAAACGCGCGCCACGAGCGGTGTTACGCCCATGAAAATCCGCTAAAAGAAGAATGCGCCTATAAGCATGCCACCATGGCCTCCAAACAAAAAATCTGAATTGTTTTGTTTCACGGGCTCCCCTTGGACCTGCAAGAGTTTGTTCTGCCACGGCGTGAGTGCCAAGAGTGCTTACTCTGGCGCCCCCTCCCCCGTTGACAGCTTCAAAGCTTTTAGACCGTCCTCGCGGCTCCGCCTGCTGGGCACGAAAATATCTTGCCGTACCAAATCTGAGACCACCTCGACGCGGGGTGGTGCAGACGAAATGCCGTGACCATGCTGCCGTCTAGACTGCTGTGACCATAGAAAACAACAGAGTACAACACATGACAAATTTTAACAAAACTGAAGCACATCACACACCCCAAAGAAGAAAAAGTGAAACCACAGCGTACGTACGCATTTTTTTTTTTTTTTACTCATCACTTTCACTTTCCAGCCTAATAATTCGTAAGAGGCTTTTACCCTCGACGACCTTCTGGACAAGCCGTGGTCACAGGTGTCTTCCCTTCTCCCCCCCGGTACGTGCCTTTATTTTTTTATCGCGCATAGGGTTCAGCATTCCCACTGCTCGTCGATTTTCATCGAATGTAGCTAACTCACGCTCTCGCGCTTTCCGCTAATCAATCTCTTTTATGCAAGAAAAAGACCCTACGAGCATGCACTCGGCGAGACTTGAACCTACGAAATTGATCTTGATAGGCACGCGAACCACCTACCCAAGCCACCGGGGACGCATGTATGAATAAGTACTTTTTTTTTTTTCTTTTTTTTTTTTTTTTTCATCATCACTTTTACTTCCCAGCCCACTCGTAGGAGGTTTTACCCTCGACGATCTTCTGGACAAGCCGTGGTCACAGGTGTCGTCCCTTCTCCCCCCCGGTACGTGCCTTCAGTTTTTATCGCGCATAGGGTTCAGCATTCCCACTGCTCGTCGATTTTCATCGAATGTACAGCTAACTCACGCTCTCGCGCTTTCCGCTAATCAATTTTATGCAAGAAAAAGTCCCTATGAGCATGCACTCGGTGAGACTCGAACTCACGAAATTGATCTTGATAGGCTCGCGGACCACCTACCAAGCCACCGGGGACGCCGGCTGGGCTACGTACGACGTACGAGTGCAGAGTTTATATGTCAATACATACAGAAGAATTTCAACCGAGGGAGGGCGGACGCATACGGAGAGAAAACACAGTGTACGTATGGCCTCTCTGATTGGTTCAAAGTTGGTCAAACCAGTTGAAAGCAATTAATGGGCGGAGTAGAAAAAGTCAGGTATACCTTGGCATTTTCGAGCCAAAATCAGTTACGATGTCAGCCTGGCTCCTGGGGTGTGTTTCGTACATAGTACGTACCAGGTACCAGGTACTTGTTTTCGATATATTGACTGATTTCGCACAAAAAGCGGCCAGGTATACCTGATTTTGGCGAAAACCCAAAAATAAAGGCACGTACGGGGGGGAAAGAAGGCACGACACCCGTGACCACGGCTTTTCCAGAAGAACGCTAAGGCAAAACCTTCTACGAGTTAGGCTGGAAAGAGAAAGTGATGATTAAAAAAAAAAAAAGCATATACACACCCTCCTTCCTGCCCTACATCTGTGACCGCGTTGCTAACCGTCATTTTTTACCGACATATTTTCCCTCTGATTTTTTTTGACTCGTGTGATTGTATACCAGTACTTGGTATAGTCTACTGTTGTACTCTACGGTTATTCGTATCTTCACAGCTAGCTGCAACAACCCATTCGTTGTTCTAGCTACGAAGTACTTATCTACAGCAGTAGTAGCATCGGGTTTGAGCGACTACGCCAGGATTTCGCAGAGCAGTACGAGTACTCGTAGACGAGGTACACTTGACCGTGCTTGGTATCCTAAAAAGGTACACATGGTACTGATATGAGGCAGTAGCACTACGTACCCTGATTGGTACCAGGTATATCCATCTGTACCAAACGTTTTCTTGCTGTGACCGTACGTGTAAGTACCATATCACAGACGCCCAAACAAGATGTCGACCGAGTACCGGTATATGGGCAAGCATGGAAGCAAGGGCGCCTTGTGACTTCGAATCGGAAATACCAGAGATGCACGAGTACTGACTAGCAAAGTGCTCGTTTTTCCCAGAGCTCTGCGCAAAAGATCAGCGAGCTTCGTCAAGCTCTTCTCGCAGACATCCGCATGGTTCTTCGGTTTGCCTTGCGACGACGAAAAGCTCCTCTGACTTGTGCCCATGAGCCACGTAGAGGCTTTTACAGCTTCTACCATGTCTGGAAAGCATGGATGGGGCGTAGCTCCTCCCACCAAGAACACGTTTAGCACGCGACGAGAACTGCAGCAAGCGCCTTCATCATGTTCCTGCGCCTGGCGTCTGGGAAGCTCAGGGGGTTGAATCGTTGTCTCGTCCGACTCTGAGAACCGCCAGCCGCACGCAGGTGCAGACCGTTCGCCTGCTAATTAGGTACCCCCGGTCAACATTTGAAGCTGCCCTTTGGACCTGGCGTCGAGACACGGCGCCCGTCACAGACCCTCTCTCTCTGGTGTAAAAAACGCGAAATATGGACCTGTATTGCACTTGGAATGTGTGCGTAGCAAATTTATTTTTACCGGGGTTATGTTGAAATTCCAGAAAAAAATAGATGACAGAACTCTTCCTCCCTATTTCATCAAACTTCTAAAAATTGGAAACTATGGGAACTTGGATCTTCGATAAGAATGACCCTCAAGCAAGACAAGCAAACTAAATCAGGGTTTGAAACACAACCAGACCAACGCTCGTTTTCATGTTAATGTACGCATGTTCTATATTCAAGTGGCTCGTGGGGTGGGTTTTTTCTCGATTTGACTGCTCGCACATACCTGCGTTTGAGAAAAAAAACGGATCATGTACGATGTATATACCTGTTTTTCCATGAAAATTACCCATTGTTAAGTTCGCTGGAAAAAGCGCCTTCATATACACGCAAATCCCTGGATTCCCTGTTTTTTTGTTGTTCTCGCTCTACGAAACTTTGCCCTCTGTAGCGAGAATAGCGTGCGCGGGTGACGCACAACATAGATACAGCAGAGAGAGGCTGTTTCGTGTTCGTCAGTGATTTCAGTTACGTACGTATTGTTCTAACTTTGTATGAGAATGATAAAATATGTCTCCTATATAGATTTTCAAACCTTGGGGGACTTCCGGATTTCCGGCAGCGGTAAGGTAATAGTTTTTTCCGCAACAGAACGGTGATTGCTGGAATGGTGTAGCATGTCACAACATAATACGAGCGCTGAATTGTGTCTGTGTTCTACACGTTGAACCGTTCATTCGCTACCCGTCGACATCCAGCACAAGCAGTGTCCGTGCCAGTGTCCGTGCCAATTCTTCAATCCTAGAGAGGTACAAGTTGTGTGGTCACAAAACTACGCCACAGAGATACTACATTGCCGGAACTATGACTAACTGTATCTACAGCAGTAACGCCATCCCTGATGCATGGTCTTGGGCCGACCACGAGTGAGAGTATACATGTATGCCAGGTAACAGCAACCAAGTGTGTGTATATTATCATACCTCAAATGCGAACAGAAGCGGGGTGAGAGAGATATTTGTCCACACACCACGACTCACCGGCGACAAAGAAGAGAAAGGTCGCCGCCACCAGCCCGCTGCTCCTGAACGACTGCGGCGTGTTCAAAATCCCGCTCCCGACCAAGAAGTTTGTCACGAGGAACACCGTCGCGAGACGACCGTTGTCCTTCCGTCGTGCGCCCCGGCCAAATATTCCGGTGGTGCTGGTGGTGTTGACGCCATAATCATCGCCTACCTTGCCCTTTGCTTGAACGATCTCCAACAAGCTACTTGCGAACCTCTCGTCATCGCTCCTAGCGCCTGGAGGCAGCAGGTTTGGCGTACACGAGTCAGCACTGCTATTGTCGGCAATGGCATTATTGACAGTAGCCGATGATGCTGGCGGTGGAGGACCTCCGACTACAGTGTACATGTCCATGGCGATGGTGCTGTTGTTGTCGCTCTGATTAACGCAATTATTATTGTCGTCCTATAGTTCTAACAGTTTCTGAAGTATGCTTCCCGCGATACATAGACAGCTGAACCGCCGCTTGCTGCTGCTCCCTGCTGCTTGCTGCTGCTGTGGTGTAGCTGCTGCTGTCTCTGAATCGCGCAGACACGTCCAACGCGTTTCACGTCTTCCCCACTGAACCTATGGGAGCGGACATGTTTTTTTGGGGGTTGTTGCCAAAATCAAGTACCAGGTATACCTCTTACATTTGGGTCAAAATCTGGTACTACTTAAACCAAGAAAAAACGTGGGCAACGAGGAGTTTGCCCATGAAAATTCATTTTCTGAATAGTTGGGTTTACATCAAGCACGCGATCTCCAAAATCTGAATTGCTTTTTTGTTCTCTTTAGGCCCCTTCTTAAGCAGTCGGATTTGGTGTTAGTTGAAAACGTCCCTTTCAGCACGTTCGCATGCGCTCTTGCCCCGGAAAAGTTAAAAATTGGTCTTTATCGCCTCAGAATGTGTCGGAGTTCTCTCCAAGATCAATCAGGGGGTGTTTCCCGCTTCTCGAGGGGCCCAGTTGCACGAAATCACCGTCCGCACTTTGCCGATCCAACTGAGACGAATATGATTGCTATCGCGGATCGGATCGCAAAATATGTTTTTTCGATCCAATTGGGCGTTCTCGGCTTGTATTTGATCGAGTTGAATCGAAAAAGTGCGGTCGGAATTTTCCTGTATCTGAGTGATTAGAGAAGCGGGAAACACTCCCAGATACAGCGTCCCCGGCAGCTTGGTAGGTGGTCCGCGAGCCTATCTAGATCAATTTCGTGGGTTAAAGTCTCACCGAGTGCATGCTCGTAGGGGCTTTTTCTTGCATAAAAGAGATTGATTAGCGGAAAGCGCGAGAGCGTGAGTTAGCTACATTCGATGAAAATCGACGAGCAGTGGGAATGCTGAACCCTATGCGCGATATAAAATAAAGGCACGTACCGGGGGGGAGAAGGGAAGACACCTGTGACCACGGCTTGTCCAGAAGGTCGTCGAGGGTAAAACCTCTTACGAATTAGGCTGGAAAGTGAAAGTGATGAGTAAAAAAAAAAAAAAAAAAAAAAAATAGTTCTTGGAGAGAGGTCGGACATATTCTGAGGGAAAAATGACCAATTTACAACATTTCCTGGGCAAAAGCTCATGCGAACGTGCTTCTGTAGCGGAAAGCGAGATCAATTGGGCGTTCCCGGTGGCCTGGTAGCGTTCCCGGTGGCCTGGTAGGTAGTCCGCCTGCATATCAAGATCAATTGCGTGGGTTGGAGTCTCACCGAGTGCATGGTCGTAGGACTTTTTTCTTGCATAAAATATGAGTAGCGGAAAGCGAAAGAGCGTGAGTTAGCTACATAGGATGAAAATAGACGAGCAGTGGGAATGCTGAACCCTATGCAGGACAAAAAAAAAGGCACGTGCCGAGGGGGAGATAGGACGACACCTGTGACCACGACTTGTCCAGACAGAAGATGGGTGAGGGTAAAACCTACTACCAGGTACGAGTTAGCTGGAAAGTAAAAGTGATGATAAAAAATAATAAACAATACAAAAAAAATGGTACACCCCAAAGAAGAAAAAGGTGAAATCAGCGTACGTACGTGTGTATGTATAAATACGTGCATACATACGAGTACAGAGTTCTATTTACACTAGAACTGCAACCGAGGGACGAGGGACCGCAGAGGCATACGCAGAGAAAAAACAGTGTACGTATGGCCTCTCTGCTTGTTCGAAAGTTGGCCAAAATCAGTTGTAAGATAGACAAGGCAGACAACGCCAGGTATATCCTGGCATTTTCGAGCCAAATTCAAGTACGATGTCAATTTGTCCAAGAGCAGGGCTCCTGGCACGTGATTTGTACCAGGTACGAGGTACTTGTTTACATTTCTGGGGACCATTTTGTTTGTTTGTTTTTTTGTTTTTTTTTCTTCATCACTTTTACTTCCCAGCCCACTCGTAGGATGTTTTCCCCTCGACCATCTTCTGGACAAGCCGTGGTCACAAGTGTCGTCCCTTCTCTCCCCCGGTACGTGCCTTTATTTTTTGTCGCGCATAGGGTTCAGCATTCCCACTGCTCGTCGATTTTAAACGAATGTAGCCAACTCACGCTTTCGCGCTTTGGCTTATCAATTTTTTACGCAAGAAAAAGTCCCTATGACCATGCACTCGGTGAGACTTGAACCCACGAAATTGATCTTGACAGGCACGCGGACCACCTTCCAAGCCACCGGGTACGCCGTCTCACTTTTCTTCACATTAAACCGTTCTTTCTACCCGTCGACATCCAGCAAAACCAGTGTCCGTGCCGATTCTTCAATCCTAGAGAGATACAAAGTTATGTTTTTGTTTTTTTTGTTTTTGTTTTTTTATCCATCACTTTTACTTGCCAGCCCACTCGTAGGAGGTTTTACCCTCGACGATCTTCTGGACGGTCACAAAGAAACGCCACAGAAATACTACGTTGCCACGTATACAATGCAATGCCATGTCATTATACTGCTGTGTACGACAGGCACGACATACAGATTCCATGACCTAGAGAAACGAACGAAACAAAGAGCAAAGAGAACAAGACAAAAAAACTAACAAACAAACAAAGACAATTAGAAAGAGAAAAAGATACTAGAGAATAGAAACAAATACGAGTATATACCGAATACATATATATATATATATTACAACAAAAAGAACGAGACATAAATAGTAATTAAAAAAAGAAGGAAAAAGAAGAAAACACAACTAACTAGTCGTCAACAGAGTAAGACTAAGAACGACGGGAAATAACAGGCAAACCAACCAAAGCACAAAGCATCCTCCAGGTAGCGGAGGCGGTTTATTTATGTAAATGGGACCTACGGTACACACAAAAACCTTCATATTTACCTATTTTTACAGACAATAGTTGGTCCTGTTAACTTGTTTTGTTTTTTTTATCCATCACTTTTACTTCCCAGCCCACCCGTAGTAGGTTTTACCCTCGACCATCTTCTGGACAAGCCGTGGTCACAAGTGTCGTCCCTTCTCCCCCCCGGTACGTGCCTTTATTTTTGTCGCGCATAGGGTTCAGCATTCCCACTGCTCGTCGATTTTCATCGAATGTAGCCAACTCACGCTTTCGCGCTTTGGCTTATCAATTTTTTACGCAAGAAAAAGTCCCTATGACCATGCACTCGGTGAGACTTGAACCCACGAAATTGATCTTGACAGGCACGCGGACCACCTTCCAAGCCACCGGGTACGCCGTCTCACTTTTCTTCACATTAAACCGTTCTTTCTACCCGTCGACATCCAGCAAAACCAGTGTCCGTGCCGATTCTTCAATCCTAGAGAGATACAAAGTTATGTTTTTGTTTTTTTTTTTTTGTTTTTTTATCCATCACTTTTACTTGCCAGCCCACTCGTAGGAGGTTTTACCCTCGACGATCTTCTGGACGGTCACAAAGAAACGCCACAGAAATACTACGTTGCCACGTATACAATGCAATGCCATGTCATTATACTGCTGTGTACGACAGGCACGACATACAGATTCCATGACCTAGAGAAACGAACGAAACAAAGAGCAAAGAGAACAAGACAAAAAAACTAACAAACAAACAAAGACAATTAGAAAGAGAAAAAGATACTAGAGAATAGAAACAAATACGAGTATATACCGAATATATATATATATATATATATTACAACAAAAAGAACGAGACATAAATAGTAATTAAAAAAAGAAGGAAAAAGAAGAAAACACAACTAACTAGTCGTCAACAGAGTAAGACTAAGAACGACGGGAAATAACAGGCAAACCAACCGAACCACAGAGCATCCTCCAGGTAGCGGCAGCGGTTTATTTATGTAAATGGGACCTACGGTACACACAAAAACCTTTATATTTACCTATTTTTACAGACAATAGTTGGTCCTGTTAACTTGTTTTTTTTTTTTATCCATCACTTTTACTTCCCAGCCCACCCGTAGTAGGTTTTACCCTCGACCATCTTCTGGACAAGCCGTGGTCACAAGTGTCGTCCCTTCTCCCCCCCGGTACGTGCTTTTATTTTTGTCGCGCATAGGGTTCAGCATTCCCACTGCTCGTCGATTTTCATCGAATGTAGCCAACTCACGCTTTCGCGCTTTCCGCTTTTCAATTTTTTATGCAAGAAAAAGTCCCTATGACCATGCACTCGGTGAGACTTGAACCCACGAAATTGATCTTGACAAGCACGCGGACCACCTACCAAGCCACCGGGGACGCCGGCTCACTTCTTCACATTAAACCGTTCTTTCTACCCGTCGACATCCAGCACAACCACCAGTGTCCGTGCCGATTCTTCTGTTGCGAGTTAGGGGTTCCCCCTAGTGAGGGGATCTCCTTGGCCTTAGGGGATCCCCTATTGGTTTAGGGGATCCCCCCCCAGCTTAGGGGATCCCCCCCAAGCTTAGGGGATCCCCCCCAAGCTTAGGGGATCCCCTCCCAGCTTAGGGGATCCCCTCCAACCTTAGGGGATCCCCAACGAGTTTAGGGGATCCCCAACGAGCTTAGGGGATCCCCTCCCCGCTTAGTCGATCCCCAATGAGCTTAGGGGATCCCCTCAAACCTTGGGGGATCCCCTCAAACCTTAGGGGATCCCCTGCAAGGTCAGCGACTGTAGGGGATCATGTGTGCACTGTGATATAGCGTCTCAATTAAGCAATTTCCTTCAAACATTATTGTGAAACTTGGGGGATACCCTAACAACATATGGATGATATGAATGATATAGGAGATATCACAAATGATATAGGAGATACATCAAATCCCTAAGCCTGTTAGGGAAAGACCCTAGACCCTAACAGGCTTAGGGGAGGTTAGGGGATCCCCTACTAGCTTACCTACTAGCTTAGGAGATCCCCTAGGATGTTGGGGGATACACTATGAGGTTAGGAGATGCCGAACGACTTTAGGGGACCCGTATCATGTGTGTACTCTGATATAGCGTCTCTATTCAGTTTCTCCCTCACAAGTTATTGTGACAATTGGGGGATCCCCTAACACCATATGGATGATATCCCTATATCATTTGTGGTATAGGAGACATATCAAATCCCCACGCCTGTTAGGGGATCCCCAACAGGCTTAGGGGATCCCCAACGGCCTTATGGGATCCCTGCTTACCTTAGGGGATCTCGGGGATCCACAACGGCCTTAGGGGACCCATATCATGTGTGTACTCTGCATGCACACCCAACATGTACAAATCGTGTGATATAGCGTCTCTATCCCCTAAGCCTGTTAGGGTCTTTTCCCAACAGGCTTAGGGATTTGATGTATCTCCTATATCATTTGTGATATCTCCTATATCATTCATATCATCCATATGTTGTTAGGGTATCCCCCAAGTTTCACAATAATGTTTGAAGGAAATTGCTTAATTGAGACGCTATATCACAGTGCACACATGATCCCCTACAGTCGCTGACCTTGTAGTTATCCCCTAAGGTTTGAGGGGATCCCCCAAGGTTTGAGGGGATCCCCTAAGCTCGTTGGGGATCGCCTAAGTGGGGAGGGGATCCCCTAAGCTCGTTGGGGACCCCCTAAACTCGTTGGGGATCCCCTAAGGTTGGAGGGGATCCCCTAAGCTGGGAGGGGATCCCCTAAGCTGAGAGGGGATCCCCTAAACCAGGAGGGGGTCCCCTAAGGCCAAGGGGATCCCCTAACAAGGGGGATCCCCTAACTCGCAACAGATCCCCCAATTGTCACAATAACTTGTGAAGGAGAAACTGAATAGAGATGCTATATCACGGTACACACATGATACGGGTCCCCTAAAGTCGTTCGGCATCTCCTAACCTCATAGTGGATCCCCCAACATCCTAGGGGATCCCCTAAGCTAGTAGGTAAGCTAGTAGGGGATCTCCTAACCTCCCTTAAGCCTGTTAGGGTCTAGGGTCTTTCCCTAACAGGCTTAGGGATTTGATGTATCTCCTATATCATTTGTGATATCTCCTATGTCATACATATCATCCATATGTTGTTAGGGTATCCCCCAAGTTTCACAATAATTTTTGAAGGAAATTGCTTAATTGAGACGCTATATCACAGTGCACACATGATCCCCTACAGTCGCTGACCTTGCAGGGGATCCCCTAAGGTTTGAGGGGATCCCCCAAGGTTTGAGGGGATCCCCTAAGCCCGTTGGGGATCGCCTAAGTGGGGAGGGAATCCCCTAAGCTCGTTGGGGATCCCCTAAACTCGTTGGGGATCCCCTAAGGTTGGAGGGGATCCCCTAAACCAGGAGGGGATCCCCTAAGGCCAAGGGGATCCCCTAACTAGGGGGATCCCCTAACTCGCAACACCCCTGTTCATTATACACGACCATATTTCAATATCCTCCCAGCTCTGTACACGACAATGTACGACACCGCGGGGTTGAAACATCTCAATATTATGACCAACTCATATGAAATTCAGAAACACAAATTTTCAAGAACCACAAGTCAAACTCTCAATTTAGAAAATACTATCCAAACCCTCCAAGTCAGAAAACATTTAATTTGGACAGCACACGCCCCCAGGCGCTTGATAGTCTCACTTCAGCCTTATCCCAGACCTCTCCCTCTATTTCATGAGAAATTAATGCAAATCATAGAAAATATCACAGTAGCCATATTCCTCAAAATACAAATTAAGCCAAGAAATTAAATGCCAGAGATCGCAAAGAACTCCGTTCCTCCGGACAAGAGTCTCACCTTGACCCCTACTCCGGCCATAGATACACAGATCGCGACGGTAATGCGAGATAGCATACATTCCTTTACTTGAATTTTATTTGACGTTGAAACTACTCGAAAACACCAAAGACTCTCGAAATCCACCACCAGGAACAAAAAGGGTAAAAACACCAAAAGACTCTCGAAATCGTTGAAACTACTCGAAAACACCAAAAACTCTCGAAATCCACCACCAGGAACAAAAAGGGTATCATCCTCGGAATTAGCCAGGCAAAAAAAAAACGGCAGCATCTTCGGATTTATACGTGGTTCAGACATATCCTTCACTCTACCTCGGAAAAACCGCGTCAAGTATTCGTCAGAAAATCCCAGTGGTAACGAAACACCGTGTTGTTGAGCGCTTTTGTCAAGAATTCTGCATGCTGTTCTCCTCCGACTCTACATGGCTAATAACAAACTCCCCCTTAAAAATAAGCTCCCTCAAAAAGTGATGTCGTCCGTCGATGTGCTTCGAATTCGACGTGCACGCTGGATTGTGTGCCAGGTGCCTTGCCCCCTCGTTATCCTCGAAAACCGTAATGCATCTCTCCCCAAACCCCGGAAAGATAAAACTCCATACATAGCGAATGAGCATTGCCTCCTTGATAGTGTCTGCCAGTGCTACATATTCAGCCTCAGTGGTTGAGAGTGTGACGCATTTCTGCGCCCTAGAAAACCAGCACACACGCCCCAGCACACATGATAGCCCCACCGGAAACCGACCTCTTGTCAGTGGCTTTGTTGGCATAATCTGCATCTGCAAACGATTCCAGCTCAAGCCCGCTACCCTTTCGGAACGTAATGCCGACATCACTCGTATAAAATACATTCTGTAAAATACCGACAGCTGTCCTCCAGTGTATTCCCCTCGGCTTATTCGTGTACCTCGCTATCCCCTTCACCGCGTTCGCAATGATATCTGTTCGTGCTTGGTTCGCAAGCCACATCAAGCACCCCACCAACTCGCGAAAAGGCCAATCACCCACGGGTTCATTGTCGTCGCACTCCTCGAGCTTCACACCAGTCGAAAGCGGGTTATTCCTCTCAGAACTAACACCAAACCTCGCCGCGGTATTTTCAGCGAACGCCTGCTGCGAAAATCGTTAAAGTACCAGCATCCCACTCCATCGAAAAACAACAACCAGCATACCGCAACTCGCCCAGATTGTTGATCTGAACAAGGTTGTTCAGGGCTTCACAGAACTGATCGCCCCTAGCCTTGAGTCCTACAACAAAAATATCATCTACATGAACTACCGTTACAATGGAGACAGAGCCCGACTCGACCAACCTCATGACACACGCATCAGCGGGGCTCTGCTAAAATCTTTATGTGAGTGAGAAGGTGGTTGTGTCTCGACCTCGACGCTTGCGTCAAGCCGTAGAGACTGCGATTCAACCTGGCTGCCTTACCAGACATTTCGCCGCAGCCAGGGGGTAGTCGCATGAAGACATCCTCGTCCAAACTCGACCACTCGAACGCCTGCTCAGCATCAAAATGACACAAATCCAAACCCAACTCGCACGCAATAGCACCCAACAAACGACAACAAGACGCTGCAGGCGTCGGAGCAAAAGTCTTAAAGAAACCTATACCCTCACGGTGCTTGAAACCTCGTGCCACCAGCCTTGCTTTCGCCCGCACCACATCACCATGCTCGTTGGGCTGCCAGGCGAACACCCATGTCGCCGAGATAGATGACGTTGAGCCCCTCTGGTTGCTACGTCGCCCCAAACGTCCCCGCGTCCGCCAGCCCATGATATTCCTTGTCCATCGCCTGCCTCCAGATGGCCGAATACTCGTCGGGATACGCTTCAGCATACGAGTTCGGCGTCGAAAGCTCGCTCGCCGGGCGTGTGGGAAGGGGAGGGTTATCGGGTGGTGGGACTTGGTGGAAAAGTACATGGCTAATACCTTCCCGCGCTGCCATCAATGACAGCAGCCCATGTCCGTTGGCTTCGCGGTTCCGCACACTCTCCCCTGTTGTCAACCCCCTCAGCACATCTCCATCTTCCGGGTGCCGCGCAGCTTCCCCCCTCGCCCGACCACCCTGTACACCGCCACCATCCTCTTGGTGTCGTGCGGTCTCCCCCCTAGTCTGCCCTCTCTACACAACGCCACCACTCTCCTGGTGACGTGTAGTCTCCCCCCTTGTCCGCCCCCTCAGCACATCGTCATCCTCCGGGTCCGGGATATACGAACCCAGTACCCGGGTAGCACGCTGCAAAAGCTGTGGCTACGGTGACTGCTGCGGCGGTGACGGCGATGAAAACGGCGGCGACGGCGGTGGCGGCGGCGACGGCGACAGCGGCGGCGGCGGCGGCGGTAGCGAAGGCGGCGGCGGCAGCGACGGTGATCACGGCGGTTGCGGCGGCAGCAGTGGGGATGGGGACGGTGGCTCGGGCCATACGTCGGGGCCCCTCAGAGGCTCCGGCGCACCCGGCGGCGGTGGCGACGGCGACGATGGCGGCGGGGAGCTCTCCTCCTCCGAAGACAGTAACCCCACGAACGATTTCCTCGGGTGTACCCAAGTGACGTCCCGGGAGAACGACGTCCTGCCAGACACCAACAGGATCTTGCTGCAGTCAGCTGCGTGGTGGTTGCCGCCGTTGAGGTAGAAGCAGGCGCCTTCGGCTCGGTCTTCAGGGCCCTCCTGACGTGGTGGAAGCCCGGTTTCAGAAACGGAAGCAACCGCGCAAACGGTGGTCTCCCGTAAAATTTATGGTACGCTGAGTGCATTTCCGGCTTGTCCCTTACCCTCGCCGTCATGTTTATCACATCGCCCGCGTACTCGCATGACTCAGCCCAGAGGGGCTGCGTCGCCGGCATCCTTACATCGCCGAACAGGCGGGTGGCCTCCAGGCGGGACGCCATTGCAAGTTCCAGCATCATGGCGATCCGTCGCTCGGCCACGCCGTCATGCCTCGCAGAATCGACGGGCGTGTGCTCGCGGTGGATGTCATGATGGTTGAGCAACTCTACTCCGCCTTGGTGAACTCGGTGCCGGTTGTCCGGGCGAAAGCATTCCACGATGGACGGCACACCCTTTCCATTGATGTCGGCCAGAATACCAGCCAAGGCCTTCGGGACGTCGGACTTCCGCTTCAAGAAATACGGACACCCCAGTCGTGAGTAGTCGTCGACGATCATCATCAAGCACTGCGCACCGCCAGCAGACAAAGGCTGCTGTCCGGACAGATCCACGAGCAGACGCTCCAGAGGCCTGGTGGAACGACACTCGGTCGTCCACGGCATCGTCACCCTTCTCCCAATCGCCTCAGAACACCCAGCACACAGAACCAACTCCCAAAACACACCTTAAAGCCCATCTGGCGTGCCGTCTGACGGAGAGTGTCAGCATGGGAGTGGGAAAGGGTAACGTGAAGGTCGTGAATATTAATCCTCTGCTTTATTCTTTGGGCCAAAACAGCGGCAGCAATCGGGGCCTCTACAATCCGCGCGGCGTCTACGTATGAACCCGCGTCCCTACGCATTAAGGACAATTGCCGATTCAACATGTGAGCTCCCTGAGCATCAAGTGTCACCGGGCAGTTCAACATTACTGCATGAAGCGAAAACAGGTTGAAGCGAACACCGGGTACGTATGCTACGTCCATCAGCCTAACTTGAACGTCACACTGAGAGCTGTGCATCACCATGGGAATCTGGCCGAAGTACTCTATCTTCAGTGACCTCATAGAACCGACCACCAAACTGCTCTTACAGGGGGGAGGGGGAGAACAGTCTACCATACCAAAAGGGTTACCAGTCACATGAAAGGTTGCTCCCGAATCCGCCACCCACTCTTCTTTCCCACTAACCCAAACAAAATCATCAGTCGCCTTGCCTTGGTGCGCAAACTGCGCGGTGAGGAGGTGCCGATCGAACGTAGGGGTAGGGTTGCCGTTGTTCGCTGAGCCACGGGAGGAGGTAGTGCTCGAGGAGGGTTGTTGAGACGGTGAAGTTCCGGCCGAGGTATACCCACCACTGCCGTAGGGCGTCTCCTGCAAGCAGCCACCTCGGTAGTACATCTGTTGGGGGGGTTAAGGAGTAGCAGCACCGAGATGGCGACGTTCATCTGCGCGGGAGCTACCTGGCATTCCGCGACGTGGTGGCCCGGTCTGCCGCACCGGAAGCAGAGCCCCTTGCGCCTTCATGGCGTGTTGTTCGGTGGGGGACCCCAGCTTGCAGGAGTCGTTACAGGCGGTGGGGGCATCGGCGGCAACGCCTTTGGTGGTGGGTCGGTAGGTACCCAACCCATGGAGGGGACTACTCCACCCGTACCGAAGGAGTCTGGGGCTGAGTCATCCCAACGGTACCTGCACGCCACGGCATCCCAACGCCTTTTGGGGCCGGTTATCCCACCCGACGAAGCTCCTCCCCGGTTGCCATGTTGCAGATGAGGACGGTGCTGTTGCTGCTGTTGCTGCTGTTGCTGGGGGCTGCTGCTGCTGCTGCCGTCGCTGGGACTGCTGCTGCTGATACTGCTGCTGCTGTTGTGGCTGCTGCTGGTGGTGCTGCTGTTGCTGCTGCTGATACTATTGCTGGAGCTGCTGCTGCTGCTGCTGCTGATACTGCCGCTGCTGCTGCTGCCCATCCTTGTACCTCCCGCCTCTCCTGTTCCTCCTCCCCCCTCCTGGACCCGCACTTCCACCACCGGCAGGCTGCGCACCTTCGGCGTACAAAGCATGCTGATCTACCACTCCCTGCACGCCCAACGCCTTAGAAACCATCTCCTTCTCTACCTTGTCGTTGACACACGCGTCACGGATGATCTCATCGATTTCGGAACGGGGGGTGGAAGGGTGGAAAATAATTGACTTGCTTTGTGTAGTTTACAAAGACGAGAGGTTGGTAACTCTGTGACGATTCACTTCCTTTGCACCCTTACCACATCCCAACATTGCCAGCTCATCTGTTGCCTTGTCTACCCTTCCTAGAAACAGCAAGGGGTTCTCGTCCTCTGTCATCCGGATGGTATCAAACTCTCTCCTCAACCTTTGTGTTGCAGCTATCGTCTTTGGCATATAGTAGTCCTCCAACTCATTCCAAGCACATCGCGGAGACATTGCCTTCTGCATCCGAAATTCAACCATGTCGTACCTGTCATTGACTCCATCCTCAATCCATATACCAATCTCGCGTCCCTACTCTCTTGAGGGGAATACCTGGGGGCTAGTTCCTCCGGCGACACCCTCATATCGCCTACCATAACTAGGTTCGCTGTGTTACTGAGTACATGCAGGCACCCAAGCGATGATAGGTACGTTTAAAAACTTACTACGCCACATACTAAAGTGGGCCTCTACATTATCGGACTTCGGGGGGTCTCGACTGGGCTACGCTTGGGCGGTTAAGGAAGGTAGTGACATGTCTGATAGGGCTTCCGGCCCAGGTGCCGGCGCAGCCGACGTTGCTTGTTGTCTAACAGCTGATTCTCCTCTCGTCCCCCCACCGCCCCCCCCCCCCCCGTTCCTGCTCGCTGCGCGTCCCTCTCGGTGCGCAGCCTCTGTTCCTCCATCGTCCTTTCCAGGACCTCGGTCTTCTTCCTCATCTCTTCAATCATATTCTCACTTGCCACGCTGGCTTCTTCACTAGGCATGCCGGAAGCAGGTTCCTACCTCTCTAAGTTGCCCTTGGCTATGCTTGCCAATAGAAGATCACGGTTCACTAGGGTGTTGATCGATCTCTAGAGGTATAGACGCAGCTGGCACATGAACGCGTGGATGACTCCAGACAGTGACACGGAACTCCTCTTATATTATATCCGAGCTGTCGAGTGGAAGCTCATGCGACGTATGAAGGTTGTTATCCAATAGGCTGCCGGAATGAACCTCCCGTTTATCCCGCCGAATATCCGTCTAAGTATACCTCTCCTATAATGCCATATCAATAAGTGGAACTCCCTAATGTTAGATGGAACGCCTCCGTCGTGTTTCTGAGCACAATCAATACCAACCTACGGCACATTCTAACTGCGCCGGTAGGAGACTACATTTGACGACGAAGGAGTAGGGAGACAGAGCGTCGACGAGCGAGGAAGGGACGGATTGAACACCTCGCAGGACCCTGCGCAAGAGTCTTTGTTTTCAGATGAGAACCGCAAGGAAGTGCGAGGACCATTGCGTTTTGGGGGATGAGGTAGAAGGGGAACCGACTGGAAGTAAGTGGCAACAAGAGCACGTGCGAAGGAGCAGGCCGATTGGGACAAGGTAGTGAGGCTATCATAGATAACGGCAGCAGGACGACACCAGGAGACCGACGACCGGCGCGCACACAATTGCAAGAGCAGCATGCCACGTATCGTTTTTTTCTGTTTTTTCTCGAGGCAGTACTCGGTATGTTTTTCACGTCAATGGTCGTAATGTTGACGTGTGGCATGCATACCCTTCATGGGAGATGATCCCCACAATTATCAAAGGTTAGGGTGCCGGCGTCCGCGGTAGCTTAATAGGTGGTCCGCGTGCGTATCAAACCAATTTCGTGGGTTCGAGTCTCACCGAGTGCATACTTGTAGAGACTTTTTCTTGCATAAAAAACTGATTAGCTGAAAGCGCGATTGCGTGAGTTGAGGGTGGATCTGAACGACACGTATAAAATATTTTGTTTTTTCCTGAAATTCTGGCATTTCACCAAATTCAACGAGGGTTGATTCTTATCGAGTACGTACCTTGGTTGGTTCGCGAAATACCGTTCACCCGGCACAGAACCGTCGCTACAGCAGCAGCGCTCGCGGAAACCACCCATGCGGTGGGCCCACTGGCATCGGCCTGACTCGTAGGTAGGTGTCGGTGCCTTGGGGAGTCAAAACTCCGTCACCAACTCGTCACGCTACAACGCCCAACGGGACAAAGTTCCACTACGAGTATGGCGGTGATTACTCGCATCAGGTGGCCTCCGTGGTCTTCGTCGGTGCGCCTTCGTTGACGAGCAAAAGAGAGCGTCATGGATACGTTGCGCTTGCTGCGGTCGGCCATTGTCTGTGGAGAGCCTTAGGGACGACCCTGGGCAGCCTTGTCTGCACGTGAGCGGTAGCATGGCTAGCCCGGCGGAGCTGCCCGATCGGAGTATCCCTTGTACCTAAAAACCCAAAAAAAGCAAGGAATACCTAAAAACGTCGAGGCGACTTTTTAGGAGGGTAAAGTGTTGCGGAAAAAAAAAACAGATACTTGGGGAAAATACCTGAAAAAGCTGAGAAACACTCCTCGTTAAGATCGACCCTTAGCTACGTTCGATGAAAATCGACGAGCATCGGTAATTCTGTATGAACCTCATGCGCTTAAAAAATTTTCAAAAGCACGTACCGGGGGGGAGATAACTGGGGGGGAGAAGAGATGACACCTGTGACCACGGCTTATCCAGAAGATCGCTGAGGGTAAAACCTCTTACGAGTTAGGCTGCAAAGCAAAAGTGATGATTATGAAAACGAGAACAGTGAAAGGGGCGAGGTACAATAGCTGTGCTGTCCCTTTTGTCAGAGAGACCGGGAACACATGGCGATCGTCGATATCCGTTCGGCGGTTTTTGTTTAACTACTCTTTTTTCAATGCATGTCCGCGAGTCGTTGGTCTGACAGCACTCCACACAGCAGCAGGCAGGCGTATTCCTCTCTGTCTTCGCAAATAATCGCGCGCGTTTCGTACGGTGCAGGTAGCACTCCAGACAGCAACCGCTGTAGTCAGTAGCCAAGCGTAGGTTGGTTGTGGAAACGGGGGGAAGTATGTGCTGTAGTTGAGTGGATGCAGTTGCATGTCCCAGTTGTTAGTAATTTGCTGGGCTGACAAGAGAGGTGAATCGGAAACCCCACGTTTCACTTTGAAGTATTTCGACAAGCCGTGATCAGTGATCACCGGTGTCGTCCGTTTCCCCCCCTGAGCATGCCTTAATAGCTACTGTATATTCACACTGCTCGTCAAATATCATCGAATTGAATGTTGATAGTTCTCGGTCGTCGGCGTCACCTCATCAGTCATTATTATCGGTCGCTTCCCTAACGTTTTCTGCCAGCTCGGCTCGGGGCCAGCGCGATGTAGACGTTAAAGACGCCTTTCGGGAGGTTTTGGTTGGCCCGGCAGGTGCACCGACCTTTGGACGCGTCTTCCGCGATCACGCTGTCGAGAATTTTCCATGATGAACCGTTCGTGCATCTTCGAAGCCCCCCGACACCACTTCTCAGCATTTTTTGTTGCAGCGGACCACAGCGTAATCTCGACTCCAAACACAAAAGGAGAGTTATTGCTATATTGATGTGGCTCTTCGTTATTGTTTCTTTTTTTCTTTTTTCCCGATTCTGTTGAAATTTTCCTTGGTCCGCCTGTCTCTGTCCTCTTTGTGTCGGCTGTGTCGTCGTTGACCCACCAAGTTGACATAGTACTGCTCGTTTTGTTTGTTGTTGGCTGTTTTTCTCGATCTTCTTCTTATCTTCTTTCCACGGAACGTCTGCTCTTCTTGTGGCGTCCTTGTGTTGGCCCACCAGCTGGACTTACCAATGGACTGATCGAGCCAGCAAACGGCAACCTTGTCCTCGGGACTCGGCCCTCGCCCTGAGCTCATGTTTGCGTCGTTTTTCTCATACTTGGTACCAGCTTTTCCTTTCTTTTTTCTTCGTGTTATCTCTTCGTGTTTTTTTCGATTGTACATGTAGTACCATGCGTATGTCCCTGGTGTTTTTTCGGCTGCAAGTGGTACGAGATAATATACCACAGCTCCATAGTACCGTTTCCCTCATGGACTAGAATGGTACTGCCGTTCGCACTATTTTGTACTTGTTTGTTTTCTCGCATCGAGAGGCATTTTTGGTACAGCCTGTTTTGTGACCACAGGGTGGATTTCAGGGAAGTGGGGTAATGTGAGAACATTATCGAACTCATCAGCATCATACTTTTCATTGATATATCGGTGGCCCGGAACTCGCTAAGGTATCTTTCTATGCATCCATGCCAAGTCTTGACCTGTCCACCAGGTCTCAGATCCTCTTTACCAGGCATCGTCTCGAATCATGCCCGACTGGGGAGTCGCTCCTTTCTTTGCCGTGATGCGGCCTACGCATAAACGAGCCGCCGTTTACGGATGGTCGTTTCTATTCTCTGGCAACGTATCATTTGGAAGGCTTTCGCGCACGAGGGGGGGGGGGGTGAAGTAATGGGTTTGAAGTCGGCGCTGGAAGCCGATGACTCGCAAGAGACTTGGTGAGCTGTTGAGAGCTTGGCAAAGTGTTCCGCTTTAAGGGTCCATGTCACACACCCGTACAGCAGGGCCTCGATCACCTCGGCTTTTAGCATGCGAACTTTCAGCCTAAGCAAGACGGTCGTCCTATCATACAACTGCGGGCCGAACCGTTGAGGCATGCCTGCATGAGGCGGATCCGTCGGTCGATTCTGAGCAAGAGTTCAACGTTTTCGTGGACAATCCCGGCCACGAATAAACACTGGGCTGTATTTTTATGCCTCTGACCTGCTGTGATTGTCCGGTCCGGTGTTCGTAGCAGCATTGTCTCTGTCTTCTTTACCGATGCCGTGAGGCTTGCTGCTTCGAAGACTGTCACGATGACTGTCGTCATCTTAGCGAGTCCTTTAGCCGACCTTGAGACAACTCCAGTGTCATCGGTGTACAACATGCTCCACACAACCCTTCGCACGCGTGCCAACGGTTCCTGCTCCTCTGTTTTGACTACTCCAACATCGCTAAGCTGACGTAAATCCCTTACGATGGCTTCGACTTTGCTGAAGCGTACCAATACGACATGTAACGCAGCAGCGAAAACGCGTCGAACAGTAACGGTGATAGCAGGCAGGCTTGCCGCAGCCCGTGCGTGACATCAAAACCATTCCGAGCGCTCGCCGCCATCCGTACGCACGCGGGCCCGCAGTCCTTCGTGGAAATTGCAGGTATTTATAAGTATACTTGCATGTCTCGGAGCGTGTGAGTACCTCCCGCAGCAGTAGCTCTCGGTCGACAGAGTTGTACACATTCTCTGAAAATCGATGACGCACACGTCCAGAGAAATGTTCCTCTGTCGTCCGACCTCTCGCAACCGGCGTAAAACGAACAGGATGTCGACGGTTGACCGTGCGGGGTGACGAAAAACATATCGATCATTGACCCTACGGGGCGGAAGCCGCATCGTTCCTCCGGGAGTATTCCCTCCGACTCGTGGTAGTAGCATAGGCGGGACTCGACCATTTTCAACAGCACTTTTCTTGCGTGGGCAACAAGGGAAATCCCTCTGTAGTTGTTCCAATCAGTTCGGTTTTCTTTTCTTGTGAAGGACCTTGATGATCGCGTCTTCCCATTGCTGGGGGATTTCTCCAGTTACCCAAACGCTGACAAGGCTGTTGTGAAAACACTGGGCGAATACGGGGTGGTCGAAGTGTAGGAGTTCGGCCGGGAGACCATCTGGCCCAACAGCTTTCCAATTTAATACCAGTATGCCTTTGAGTTCTTCCGTATATTGGACATGATTGGTCCATCTCCGAGCGACAGTGTATACCGTCGTGTTGGCAAGAGGTTGTGGCAGCACCCCGACCATCGTTCACGAATTTGCACCCTATCCCGCAACAGCGCGCTATCTTCTTCCCTAATGGACCGCTCGCCCCTCGCTTTTGTCCCTTCCAAACCCACCGTACTCTTCGGGTCCTAACCTTATCTTTTCTGGCCGTTACTTGCTAGGAGTCTCTCGGTTTCGGCGAGGTACTTTTCTAACCACGCATGAACTCCTGCGGCAATCATCTCTAGATTCGCACACGCAGATCTCAGTGTCTTCCACGCAGTTCTATCCAAGGCGTGGGCACGCAAGAGGTGTCGCGCATCCGCCAAGCTGCCATGTCTTTTTTAATGCGGCCAGGTTTCGTTAGGTACACACCATCCATGTCTGCGGTGGTGACGTGAAGGAGGTGGTACCTCTTTTTCAACCGCATCGATAATAGCCGTGGTGAAAACCTCGACAAGACTAGATGAACTACGGGGCTGGAAAACCTTCCGCTCAACCTCCCCGAGCTACCAGTGGGCATGCGAATACCATGATTCAATGTTCGCTCACCGTGAAAACGGCGCGTTTAAGGCTATCGTCGTTGTTTCCTCCTTACCTCCCCGAGCTATGAGTACGCACGCGAATTCCATGATCCAATTTGCGCTCGCTGTGAACTCCATACAATAACCTCAACTTCAAGACCTTCTATACAACAACCCTCGATTTGATGGAACTCTCGTTGTTTGTCATATGTCCGGCCTCGGATCGTTTACAAACAAGAGTTTTTGTCCAGTGACAATACTTCTGTGGACCAACAGACGACATGGCGCTGCGTAATCGCCTACGCGAGACCAAAACAAAGGGCCTGTGCGGAGCATCTAGACGATTCGGTCAGAGGGGAGCGCGAAACAAGAGATTTCGCCGGCCCCGCTCTCGTCTCCATTGCGTTCGAGTGCGACATACCCTCAGCCCCGCCCTGTCGTGCTACATCACGCAAGCCGTCTGTTTTGCGATTGTTCGACAGCCACAGCAGGATATCCCACAGTTGACCGATGAAAAAGCCATCTGCGAATCCATGCGCACCGGCGTGAGTAGTCACTAAATCGTCGAACATCTCTTTTTTACTTGGTACGAGAAAATGATCCTCGACGGCCAAAAGCTTAGAACCACTTAAAGTTGGACTACATGTGATAGATAGTTTTTTGTAGGTCGACGGGCACACTGTTTTGGGCACGCCCGATATTGTAGTTTTAGTGTAAGTCGATGGACCCACTTTTGTTCTTCATGGGTCGTGAGTCTTCATACCAAACGTTTGGCAAATAGACATGTGCGCCGGTGTCAGAGTAGAACGGGATCTTAAGCCAAATTCAATAGGTATTGGTTTTGTCACTCCATGTTGCTTGTCCTACATGTGCGCCAGTGTCAGAGTAGAACGGGATCTTAAGCCAAATTCAATACGTACTGGTTTTGTCACTCCATGCTGCTTGTCCTAGCCCTCATGTCGCTGATGAATATCGACGGCCACTATATAGAGACAGAGAAACCCTTACTTTGTAGCTGGTATATGAAATGAAGAAAGCATAGCGCGGGGGGTGGGTACTCATTATTATGCATGGTCGCAGCCGTATGACCATCGGCCCTCGCATCCCTACAATGCCGGTACGGAGCACGTCGGGTTTTCACCGACCAGGCAGGCATTGCTAGCACCAAGCGTTAAGCGCCGTGAGGTGGCGGGCGATATGCATGAAGGGTCAGCTGCATCCTACTAAAAACTGAATTTGAGGCGGATTTTCTTGCATATGAATGACAGCGTCAATGAATTAATTATTTATCTGGTAAGGGCGCTTCCAGAGACAGCAATAAGTTTACTATGTAACTGCCTCGTGGGTGTCTTGCCGTCTACATATTACGTAATGCGGTATTATTTTGATAGCTTGCTAACTCGCTAGCCTGATAGTTTCCTCTAGCTGACTAGCTTTTCCTCGAAGGGGCTAGTAGCTGGCGTGCTCGCTAGCTGACTTGCTCCCTTGCTTACTTGCTCGCTCGCTACTTTCTCGCTTCGACGCCTACTTTTGTCTGATGTCGAGCGCGACGGCCATGGGCACTGTGATGATGACGACACACCCGAAGACAAGTAGGGCCTTGCATCCCGTCCGGTAGGCGTCGATATGTTTCCCTTCGATGTCGTCCCGGTCTGTCATCATCTTGGTCACTTGCAAGTAGGCAAGGGCGGGGAAGATGAAGCCCGTGAGCGATGCTGTGATTCCTCCCGTGAGGTCTAGAACGTAGCCGAACAAATCGCTCTGCGTTGGAAGGAAAGAAGGAAGAAAAACCACGGGCAACGAGGATGCGGCGTTGAGTTCGTGAACATGATGCATGTCTGTGGAAGCAACCGGGACTAGAAGAGTTTACACCTATCAATAAATCACCTTAGCAGCCCGGCGTTCAGTCAGGACTGGCTGAATACGGACTGCGAAACGGGATGGGTCAGTGGTCTACATATTGGCAACAGGGGGCTGGTAGGGGACACTGCAAGTTGGTCAATATACTATAGGTTTCCCCATGTATTTTCTGGTAGGTCTAATCACAACGGGGGCGGTGTATTCGTATCACATGGCCGTAGTCGTATGGCCATAGTCCCTCGCATCTCTACGAATGCCGGGACAGCCCAGGTCGGGTTTTTACCGATCAGGCAGACAAACGTTGCCTGCACCAAGCGCGAAGCGTCGTGAGGTGTTCCGCGAGGCGCATATAGGAGGAGCTCCATGCTATTAAGAACCGCTTGTGAGGCTGGTTCCGGCACATTCTGCGTATTTTCTTGGTTGTAAATGACAGCGTGTGACTACTTATAGAGCTAGCAAAATACGTGTACAGGTACTGTGTAACTTCCTCGTGGGTGCCCTACTGTGCAGTACCTGGTACACCACACGTGATACGACCACTCCCCTCGTGCGGAGTTAGGATTCTCCAACCCGAAAAAAACTGATTTAGCTCGACTGCTAGCCATTGTGACCGCCGAAACCAACATTCGATAGCTTCTGCAACCTGCGTCGCTGAAACGAACCAATCGATAGGCGCAGCGCTTCAGGGATGGCCCACACCGTCGCTCGCTCCGGTGGTGGTCAACTGCGTTTCCTTCCCTTTCTGCATTCATGAAATATTATTTCAGAAGACAAAATAACACAAGACAACGTTCTCCGACGCGGGATATCAACTCCATTTTCCCTGAAACGGAACCAAGTTACAAATTATGTTTTGAACATCCGGACGATATATTATGTGCTCCATTAAGGATGGGGCCTTGCCCTAAAACCCGAAGGCGAGATAACAAATGCCCCAAATGCTGCAGCAATAGGGGAGGTCGTCTTTGCACGGGTAGTAGCAAGAAACTTCTCAAGCCGGTGATTCTGTACCCGAACGAGTCGGTGGAGCCAAGAGCTCTGACCGTCAATCCCATGAGGGCGTGGTGTGCGTCGATCGTTGCAGATTCATGCTGGCCAACTATCGCTGCTGCAGGGAAAACAATGAAAGGGGGAAAAACGGCAAAAACCCAAACGCGGGCCTGACCCAAACGCGGGCCTGAGTAGTTGCCAGGCCTGCAACGGATACATGGAACGGGTCGTTCGGTGGGTCCGAGTAGTTGACAGACCTACAACGAATATACGGAGGGGGGGAGTTGCAAAGAACTTGATTCCAATAGTGAACCCTTGTTAGCTAAGGTGGGGATATATATTTTCCGGTCGGTTATTCGGCCGGTTATTCGTTACTACCAGGTACACAAAAATAGCCATTTTGGACCATATTCGCACCCCCATGGAGCAAACATATGATGTTCGAGTGATTGTCGGTCGGCACGTCGGGACGTCACCATTCACTAGGCCGACGTTTGCGCTTGGCTCTGCGAATAGCGCATACCGGAAGATTCAATAAAAGTTCTACTTTGAAGAGCGCATTGACCCACCGATAAAAACTGATATTGGCAAATATTGTACGCTGGACCTGACATACGATCCCACTGCCTACTAGTACGAGCTCGTTCGACCCTGCCGTCTAAACGTGTTGAGCATCCAATGCCTACGCTATGTTTCGGAGATAGACCCTCAAATTTGGTACACGTGTTCTTTGGAACCCTGCCGACCGCTTACACGCTGGATTTTTGTTGGGGGGTTTTCTCACCAGATATGTTTTTCTTTATATTTTGTACGAGATCCAAACATTTCAGCGAAATAGAAAAAGGTTTCGGTAGGCAGGGGTTCAAAGAACACGTGTGCCGGCCGTTTAGGTTCAAGATGTGGTATCCCTGCATACTAGCACGCGCCGTCTTCGACCGAACCGCTTCTAAGAGAGAGAGACAGACACGCCCAACAAGCGTGATAATTAGTTGGCTCCGGTTCTAAGTTTGGTTTTGTACATTTTCGCTCTCTCCCCACCTGAGTCATTCCCGCCAACATGAGCGCGATCACTCCTCCGACCATAGCGGACATCGCACCAACCGTGACAGCGGAAACCGAAGGGAAACTGGCCATCATGACGTCACGGCCTACCAGCGCGTACAGGCTGTGCCTGAGAATCACCACCTGTAAAGACGTATAGGATGGATACGTACCAACGTGTAGCAGTATTAGCGATAAACATACAGAAGCACAGCCTGTGACGCAGGCTTGGCGCAGAAAGTGCAAGTGTACCAAACAAAAAAGGAAGGGGTGATGTAATAATATGCATTGGAACACAAAGGGTATGCTGAGCGTTTTCTGCGTCGGTCAAGCTGGACACGAACAACCGACGAGTTGGGCCTTCCGCTCCAGACACCAACGCGACCTGCAACCAAAACACCTTTAAGCGCTAAACCTCGTCATGCGCGCAAGACTGCGACCAAACCAATATCCCCACTACCCGATACCCCTGGCGCTCGAAGGCGTTAATGGTAGGTTTACAAGCACACAAGGCCAACGGCGCCACCAGAAAATCGTATGACGCAACGTACGCCTCGCCGCGCTCTGCTTGCCCCACCGTGTGCACCGTCTTCGGCCCATGCCTACCGTATCAGGGGTGATGGGAGAAAAGGGAAAATTCAACTTTGACATTTTAACGGCGAAACTATGGCCAAGTGGTGCGATGGCCGCGGGCTGACGGTGGAAACTTTGTGAACATTCGGCGTGTTCCAAATTTGAGTTGACATTCCGATAGTAACTCGATAATCGAATCATGGGTTCCCGAGGGAATATTATTTGGTTACAACCTCACAGGCGCGAAGTGAATCAGAGCAGAAAGCAAACTCTGTTGACGCATATACTCGGATTGTTAATGTATTTCAGAAGCGAGATCGCCTAGAACTGTAGTTTGTCGCCACTTGACCCGCGGCTTCTTGATTGAGCTCCCTAATTTGATGCACCAGTACATTGCCCAGAACATGGAATTGCGGAAGCTCTGCCCATGCACTGCCAGCCACGCGAAAGGCCCATAGCCGGCACTAGGAGCTTCGAGTCTTGGTCGAAATTCTGACATGATCTAACCCCTACCGGCACACATCCAAGCGCCACGAGCACTCCTGCCTGCCGACGAACGCCGAATTCAGCATAGCGCCACTCTCACGCATCATATAGGGCATGTCTCCATTGACCGGCCTGGCTGTAAAGGTGGTTTTGTGGGAGGCCTATCCAGCACCCGAGGTCGAATTGTTCAGGCGAAGGTTTCCGTTTCTCTGGGGAACTATGCCTGCCGCTTTCGATAAGCTCCGATCTCAAGGCCCACATATATATCTGACCACCATCCTAAACTCTACCTTCTACGTGTTGCATTGACTACGAGATGAGATTCCGTGAGGGGTGTTTTTGAAACCTGTCCCTTTCTTGTCAGACCTAGAAATGCTCGAAAACATCGATAAAAATAGCGGAGAGCAGCCCAAAAGATGCCCGTTATACCCAATACTATAAAAGGTTGGGATAAGGACAAAAACGTTCGATCTTCGATTTTACTTTCTCCCATGATGTGGGCACTCTTTTCCTGATTTCCCCGTATCCCCCTTTCCCAAACGCCTGCCTACGGTGTCCGAACGCACATGGTTGGGGATGTACAGGATGAGGTGGGCCACGACCAGGGCCTTGAAACAGCCAGCGACCGGCCCAGAGAAGTTGTCGAGGATGTTACCCGCCGTGGCCGATCGGAAAGCCAGGTACCCGGTGATTCCCGTGGAATAACAAAGGACCGCCGCCGTGGATATCGTCACGCCGGCGACCATTTTCCACTCTCTGGCCAAGAAGTAAACGCAAACAATCAACACGCGTGTTTGTGGGGAGGAGAGGGGGCGGGGAGGAGCTGGGTGCGACTAAGAAAAAAATGCTGACAGGGGAGATGAGCAGTAGACCTCTAAACGTCGTATAAAAAAGTACAGGTCTGGGAGAATTCGACCCGCCTATCACCCAGAATGCTGGTGATATCGACGACCTATGCATACGTACGCTACTGCACCACGGTGCTAACGTTCGGCACACCCACTCCACAACGACTTGATCCCACGCTCCGGAGGCCTCCAAACTGACCTTTGGTGTTCTTGTTTGCCAGGTCTGGGCACGAAGCTACAGCCAACACAATCGGACATCTACTAAGAAAATATCAACGCAGAACGAGTCTGTGTCAGCGCCGAAGCTCTAAATCCCAGGCCGCGTAGGCGCCAAATGATATTACGATGTTCATTTGGCCACGGCGCCATGCTTTTTCTGCTGAAATACCTATTAATAGTACGACATAGCCGACTCCTGTGTGTATCTTGAAAACAGTATAATGTTCCGGAAACCGTTTTGCAACAGTATTTATACGGAGTTCGGATCTGCCTTCGATATATAGAATAGGTGGTCTTGACACGAAAACTAAAGTGCCGTTTCTGCGCCGCTGAGAGGGGCGAAGCCGGAAATCTCCAACGATAGGCTTGAGAGGCGTTCTACGACAGGGGTTTATCCTAAATTTTCCGAGGATCCTCGCATGAAGAACCCCGTACCGAACCCGAAAAGTGACTTCAGCAAAATTCAACTTGCCTCTCGACGAATGATCCCCCGGCCCAACTACAGAAAAAACGCCATTTTTCGAAACAAGGTTGGCATTCCGACGATTTTGGAATAAAGAACCTCGTCATTCAGACAACATTTGAGCGGAAAGGTGCTACATCTAACGTAGAACGCGTCTTAACGTGGACTCCCCACTCTCCACCGCACGCAAAGAACAGCTATCGGGAGTGGCGACAACGAATACCATTCTTGTCCTCACTTCACTGTGCGCCTTGCCATTCCCGAGTAGCTGGGGAGGGCCGCGGGGGCGATGGTAACCGAAAAGACCACCGACCCTACTTTTGCCAAACACCCCGTCCAGTTCCATCCAGGGCTTGGGGCCTCCAGCCCAACGGGGGCGGTTTCAGACAACCGTGCAGCCCCCGCCGCGAAAAACGGGCTCCCCACAACCACGAGGCCGACAACTGCAAAGATGGTGATGAGAGAGAGCGGCGCGAGACACCTGTGACGGAAAAGAACATTGTCAGGCGTAAACGTAGAATCAGGCTAGACGGTCGCTCAGCCCCACCCCCCTATGGGTTGGGTTGGCGTCGGTTGGCAACGACACTGTAAAACATGCCGCTCACTACCTGATCCAGGCAACCAGGGCACTCCTTTTGTCATGACGATCGGTCACAGGTGGTCGTCCAGTTAAGTCGTTTATGCGAGGTGAACAACCTTTACTCCGCACGAGTGGGAATGATGGTGTCAACGTGAGTTCACGGTAAGGCACCCAAGAGGCAGTTATATAGTACTCTCATTGCTGTCTCAGGAAGTCGATACACCGGAAACTAAATTGGCTCATTGATGCTGTCATCCATATGCAAGTCCGCCCCACAAGCGGTTTTAAGTAGGATCCAGCTCATCCTTCATGCCACTCGCCGGACACCTCACAGCGCTTCGCGTTTGGTGCGAGCATTTTCTGCCTGGTCAGTAAAAACCCGACATGCTCCGTCCCGGCGTTGGATGGATGCGAGGGTCTATGGTCTAACGACTACGGCTATGCGTGATATCGAGTACATCCCTCCTATGTAGCACACACCCCCCCCCCCCCCCACTGCCCCCCTTTCCCCCTCCTTGCGTATGCAAACACTCGACCCCAAAAACGACAAGGCAATTTTTGTTTCTTACGCTAACAGGTTTACAATACTGGAGTCGTAACCTCGACACCAACGTGGCATTTCTTTCTCAGCAGTTATTCCAAGTCGTGATCCCTCCTCCCCACCCCCGTCTACCCTGCTCGTAGACATCTCTGTTGGCGGTGGGGATGGTAGGGAGGGTGGTAGTGGTGGTGGTGGGCCATGTCACTAGCATGCATGGCCCGTAGTCGTATGACCATAGAACCTGGCATCGCTACAGTTCCGGGACGGAGCACGTCGGTTCCCACCTACCAGGCAAACACTGCTTGCATCAAGCGCGGGATGGCGGTTGGGGTTGTAGAGGCATGCTTGTGGGGAGGGTTTCAGGAAGTGAAGAAAGGAAATATGATATGGTTCTGGCGTAGAGTTGATGTAGCGTGGCGTGGTGTGGTTTGGCTTAGTGTGGAATAGTGTAATGTGGTGTAGTGACTCCCTTGCTGATTTCCCCCGACGGATGGAGTCATCCACTACCTATACCTGAGGTTGCTGAAGTGCCTGACGAGACACGCGGGCAGCACAAACAGTACGAATATCGTGGGCGTCACGAAGTAGAAGCTCTGCCACCACGCGCCGGTGGCTCCCCCCGTACACTCGACGATTAACGAGGTCACCAATCCGCCGATGAGGAGGATGTAAGAGCACGTGGAACCGGTCAATTGGAGGGCCAGCGTACCATCCACCATGGGAGGCCCATACTTTCCAAGGGTTTGTCTTGCCAGCTCCGTGTAGTCGAGATCGCCAAGCGTCGTTCGGCCGCCGCCACCCTCTTCCCCATACCTTGTTGACAATAATTCCGCTGCCTTTATAAGAACCACTCCCGCGAACCAGATGGTCGGACCTGCACAGTAGAAGGGGCGTGGGCAAAGTGGTTTTTGGAAAGCTCGGCCGATCGCGACGAGGGGGTGGGCACGGAAATACTCTGTTTCGCTCCAAAGCTACTGTAGTAGTGATAGAACCTATTCACAGTCTGCTTCTGTCAAAAGAGAATAACAGGTGGCACCACGTGACCGTGAATCACGCTCGTGTTTTTTAGACAGGGAAAGTTTGGAAGACTGCGGATTGTGTGGCCAAACGTGGAAACGAAGGAGAGAAGAAAAGAGAGGCCATGAAGGAGAATGGTCAGGGTGGGGGTATTGAATGCGTCAACAACTCAAGATGTTGCACACGCCACGAGCAGATGTGCTCTGTTTACTGTTGTAACTACTGGCGGCCTACCCTGCAACATGCCTTTACATTTATGGTGGCAAGTGAATTACCGTGTGATACTGCCAACTTCCCCAAAAAGGAAATTTGGGCATACAATACAAAGACCGATCGAAAGGATTAATTGAAAGCTTTGTTTCGCGGCTTATCGGTTTTGGCTAGATATCTAAAGTCCTCACTAACGTATTCGTGTTCTCGTGCATAATGACTGTAGATGAACTATAACAAGAAATCAGACTTCATACTCGAACACGCCCCCTTGACGGAAATCACTCCCGAGAGATACCATTCGGGTTGGTTTCTTTGAAATTGTATCTGGCAGTAAATAGTGACTCAAATACTATTACGGGGGTACATAGTTAACAGGACCTATGGTATACATAAAAACCTATATATTTACATATTTTTACTAACATATTTTGGTCCCGTTAACTATGGACCGCCGTAATATTTGAACGGCATACATGTTCAGACCCGAATATGACGTGAGCAACATGGGTGTAGTTTGTGCAAACGATACTCATGGTGTCATCTGCAACGAGTAATACTCTAGAAACCAACTGTACACAAGCAATCGGGCAAAACACCTGATCTACTGGTACGGGAACCAACTAAAGTGTGAGTGTATACGATGACCAGTTTGGTTTACATTAATAATGAAAAAAGTCCGAACTTTTCCCGGCAGGGGTGATTATGACAACTACAACATATCAACCTATAAAGTGATATTGTCTTTCGTTTTGTAGAAGGCCTAGGTTATTCTTTTCTTCTTGTGGACAACTGCCCAGGGTATCATTCCAGGAAGATTTGAAGGCGTGGACAGGGCGAGTTTGAGAAGATTCCCACATTCTGCAAAATGTAATGCGGATGATGTCCGTCTCGAGCAAAAACCTCGCATGCGAAGCAACAATCATTGTGTGTAGAGTTCCCTAGATGAAGTTGCGCCAGAGCTCAGATGTTATCCATGAAGTAGAATTGTGCACCCTTGTTTGTGATACTCTGGCGGATGGTACCGGTCTACGGAGATCTGGGTTTTTTTCTTGTGTGGCGCGGCATCGTTGTTCGGGCGACCTGTCCCTGGTTGAGTCCAGTTGGTGTGCCTACTCTGCAGAACAGTCGGACGTATGGAATGGTACGGCCCGGGTATGTAGTATGGTGATACGAAGCACGGGTCTACGACATTGCGCAAACGATCGATTACAGTACGTGCGGGGTCTGGGACATCAAAGAGGCGACCCGTGTGTGTTTGGCGATGGTGTGTTAGATTTGTACGGATCTCCTCCTAAGTCCTGCTGTAAAGCAATGCGTCGCTAGTTGCACGCGTGGCTTACGCCATCATGGCGGAGGAGAGCTGTAAGGATGTGTGTATAACACACCTCACGCGTGCAAATGAGCAACGTTTCCGAAGCGGCGAATACTCCAAACACTTTCCCAACCCGGTTGACGCGTACTGAGACGAATGCTGCGGTGCGGGTGCATCCGCAATTTTCTTGAGGCTCCTCGCACTTGAGGCGCTCCGTATCACACCCAAAATCTGGCTTCCAGACAATACTCACACTAAAACCCGATGAGCGATCTGATGGCCTAGGTCTGTAAGGAACACGATCATGTTGGGTTCCTCCGTTTACCGTCAATCTATTACGGGGGACCATATTAAGTAGGACCTACGGTACACACAAAAAGTCGCGTATTTCGTTTTTTTACTAACGATATTTGGTCCTATGTACTATGGTCCCCCGTTATAATAGGTCTTCGCCGAAATAAGCGCTACCCCTGTTGTCGAACGCGTCGTTAGTTGCACGCGTGGTTCACATCATGATTGAAGAGGGGAGTGGTACAAACGTATCGCGCCACCACCAATCACACACGCGTCCTCGGGTCGTATCTTGATTATCACGAACCTCGCGCATACATGGGTCGATCCTTGTGTATTTATCACAGACCCGTAACACATACCATTTAGTCGCGTACCCCGTGACGTACCGGTCCACGTATGTAGCCTTCGTTGGCCCAGGCGGCCCTTGTACCGCTTACTAACACGCTGTACTAGCTCAATAGGGCGGCCACCCACCTTAACTGCTCTATAACCGCCCTCATCCCTTTTAGAACTGCAGTCTCATTTAGGGGACAACCCCCCCCGAATTTCAAGTAGGTTATCCCCTAAACAGGACTGCGGTCCTAAAAGAGTAGGACGGTTTCCTGATGAAGGGCGGTCGAATACTTGGTGCACTACACCGCTTTGGTCAGCCCCCACGTTACCCGGGAATTGCTCACCACCATCCCCTCCCCAAAAAACAACAAGACACACTATCGCCGATGGCGTCTAGGATATATACACAGGGGACCGTTTAATCCGGACGAAGTTGTATGTTGAAGCTTCAGCGTACAGCACACCCTTGCCATGCAAGAAAACGCGGCTGGGATCCCCATAATATCATCATACGTACGACGTAAATCTCATCTCCTTTTTTATGATGATGAGCATGTTATTGGTATTGTTGCTATTGTTGGCGGTGGTGGTCGTGGGGTTGGTGTTGCAGGTGCTACTGTTGTGTTCTTTCGTAACCGGTCTGATTAGGCAATCGCCTTTCATATGCATACCTCGGTTAGTTGACTGCGGTTTGGGTTTGCTCTGTGTCGACACTCTCCCGCCGAAATCGGAGGCGTTTTGCTTTGTTTCGTGTATTATCCATGTGTTCATTATATTGCACAGTGTTTATTCCAGTTGCTCGCCTGCAAAACACGCATTACTCAACACCCACCACTATTAATAGCCAGAATCCACAGCACTATTACAACTGAAGTACCATACAAACTAGTACATCATGCAAGGCTGCTCATGTGTGGAAGGAGTGAAGGATTGAAGGTTTTGAGAGGTTACTTGGGAGGTATCATCGCTGCGATTAACTTTTGTCGTGTTTTATCATCCCCTCTTTACCGCTGTAGTCTATTTATGTACCTGTGGTGCATGCTTCAATTCCCACCTACGACCGGAGCCTTCTCTGGTGGTTCGAGCACCTAACCCAACAAAGTTTGACGAATTCAGCATGGACTTCGACTCAAGCAGAAGAACATGAAAGTGCTAATATGCCCCCCCCGTAGACACCGTCGGTGTCGACATAGGCGAGGGTAATCGCCGGTAGTGAACCCCGTATGTGTATACGTGTTACAAGGAGGTTTCACCTATGTCGCATCCCCACAAAAAAAAAACTGATACTTTGCCAAACGTCCCGACAACATAGACAATGGAAGCACGTCTGCCGCCGTATTTTTTACGAGGACTGCTCGTTTGTCTGCTCCAGTTCCGAACGTTTCCATCGAGCCAAAATTTGGCAGATCGGATATGAGCTCCTTGGTACTCCCGTGAGTGTACCCAAACAACAGATCTTTTCGTGTCCCCCTTCTGGGCGGACCTCGTCGCTGAAGTTTGAAAATGTGGAATTTTCGGTTTCTTGTACTGTAGTCAAGTATTGTTGTCTAGTGTAGAACGAGAGCGAGAAACCAGAAGTCATATGTACTGAGCACGTTCCTCCTTCTCGTTCTACAGCGAGCAAACAATACTTGCCTACAATACAAGAAACCAAAAACTCAAGCACCTGGAACCACGTTTACAAACTTCAGCGACAAGGTCCGCCCCGAAGAAGTACACGAAAAATGCTGTCGCTTTGACGCTCTCACGGAAGGGCATCAAGGAGCTCATATCCGGTTTGCCAAATTTTGGCTCGATGGAAGCGTTCGGAGCTAGAGTAGAAAAACGAAACGTCCTCATAAAAAAAAGAGCGGCAGACGTGCTTTCATTGTCTCCGTTGTCCGGACATTTTTTTTTGTGTTTTGCAGGCAGTGTTACACAGGCGGTCTCGGTTATTTGTTTTGGTAACTTTGATATTTATCAGTTCCCTGGTAAACAACGCCTCCACATACACTTGAAACTCCTGGATTCCATGTTTGTTCGGTCGATCGTTACATAGGGCCTGACCCATTTGGTGGGCACAGTGTTTGCCAAGATTGTCTCCAAGTAGGTATCGTAAGCACAGCCTTAAGTTCAACTGTCGACATAAGGGTGGCAAAACATGCTAAATGTGGCCGAGGGTACATTTACCATCTCTAGTTTGGGCGTTGGGTACGTTGAAGGTTCAGGTGAGATGCCCCGCCGGCATTGGGAACCGCTCCCAATGTGTAAACACCTGGTCGATCAAAACACGATTCATCTTTTCAGCAGCAGTAGCACACCCCAACCTCACAATACAGTAGTTGCATATCCGCACTATAGGCGCAAATATTCGCGTGTGAGCGACATTTTGTGGGGAAAACTTGTGAAAAAATCCCGCCTTGATGATGATAAGATTCTCACATTACCTCGTTTCTCTGATATTATATCTGCGGTCCAACGCAGGCTGAAGAAAAACAAAATGTGAACGATGGGAGAGACCAAAACAAGTACGAAGTAAAGCGCCTTGATATCTGTTGGTTGACTTTACGTCGACGGCGGCTGTGTGGAGCCTCTTTGATACGTAAGCATAGGGGCAGGATTTCAATAAGATCGCATAATTCGAGCATAACCGCCGAAAACAAGCGTGAGCCATTAACAGTCTGAACAACAATGGCACATGGCAACCAACATGGAAATAGCGGTAGAAAATTGGGGTAAAACCTTTTGGCAAATTTCGCTCTTCGGCACAAAACCGACGAATATAAGCAGGAACGGCCCTACAAAGATAGCGCATGACTTCCAAAACCGGTGGCATAACAGAGGGAAAAGGGTAGCAGGGGAACATGTACATAGCCCGGTGCCAAAGTTTTTTTTTTTTTGGCACGTGCCACCCCGAAAACAAACACATCAAACAAGTCGACCCTGGTTCTCTCGGTAGCTCTATAACATACTCGCAGGTGACACGTTATTTTGGTGTTCGTTAGGGATGTTCGACGATTAGGTTTGTACCGGGATCATAAGCATGAAGCCTTGCGATGTTTCCGGTAGCGGGAATGGCGAGCGGTAATAACTTTCCGCATTTACCGCTAAATCGGTCATTACCAGCACGTTACAGCTCAGAATAGCGGTAACCATGCGTATAGTATCCGTTCCCTCCGCTGCCTCAGCAAGGCATGCTGCGAAGCATGCCCTGTCGGGCTCATAGCGAGTGGGGAAGGTCTTTCTGGCGGGTGTGGGCCGGACTCACCGTCAAGGAGTGATACAATCTCGCTGCCGCATGTGGCCGCGAGGCTTAAGCATGGCAGTAGAGTTGGGTCGTGCGCAGTGCGTCATGCATGTGGACACCAACCATTCGCTCGTCGTTATGGGTGACAACGAGAACACGTGCGTGCGAAGGGGCGGGCCGATTGGGCTAAGCCGATGAGGCGGCCATGGAGAACGGCAGCAGGACGGCACACGGAGACCCACGACCGGCGCGCACACCATCTCAAGAGTAGCAGTCATCGTGTTGTCTGTTTTTTTACCAGGTCACTGCTCTTTGTAGTGTTTGCGAGTTGTATACCCTTCATGGGGAACGACCCTCGCAATTATCAAGGACGTGGTACAACGTATCATAGCTGTGCGGCACCTTTAGTCAGAGAGGCCGGGAAGACATGGCGATAGTGAGTATTATTAAGGCGGTTTTTGGTTTGACTCCTATTTTTTCGCTGTATGTCCCCGAGTCGTCGCTTTGATAGCACCCCAGACAGCAGGCGTGTTCCTCTCTGTGTTTACGTGCGTTTCGTACGGTGAAGGCAGCACTCCAGACAACAACCGCTGTAGTCAGTGGTGACGACTTGGTCAGTTGTGGGAACGGGGGGAAACTCTATGCTGTACTGGAGTGGATATCCGCGGCCTATGTCGGTTCAGTTTGCACGTTGATTTCAATTCACGTGGGCACTTTCTTCGTCTTATACGACGCTGTTCTGACAGAATGGAACGCAGAGCACGTACCACCTCTTTTACCATGCGCTCACACGTACCGTTCGACCACGGCGTGTAAGCGACAGCAAAACGATGTTCGATGTGCAACGCGTCGCTCAACAAAGCAAGCACCCTGTTCTTGAAATGCGTGGCGGTATCACTCACCCACACACGCGGCACCCCCAAAGTCTTACACCAGGCTAGCAAATGCTTCGCTGTGACCTCGGCTGTACAAGCCTCGGCCGGTTCCAACGCCACGTAGTTGGACAAATCATCCATGATGACCAAAACATATCGGAAACCATCCTCATCAGGCAGGCCATCGCTACCTTCGGGCCCGCTGTGGCCAACATACAAAAAATCAAAGTGCACCATTTCTCCCGGAGCGGTACCATGCACCGTGTCTCCGTAGGGACGAGGAATGAGTGCACCTGCACGCGTGTCTACACAGTGCAAACACTGGCGAACGAATTCGCGAACCTGAGAATCCATGTGAGGCCAAACACAATATTCCTTCAGGCGAAACAAAGTCGGCGCCACACCACGGTGACCAGCCGAGCGCATGTGCGCGCACACCATCAAACGAGTTTGAAGAGCAAGATCATCCGGCGGAATCCACAAGACGTCACGCACCCCAACACGCACACGAAACAAACCATCATCGGCCAAGGTAGCTTGACCGAAGGTTGTCGAAAATTCATGAACACCAACGCCGATACGAGCGACAGACCTTTGTTGCGAGGCACGAATCACATCCAATGCGGGAAGCGAATCGTCAGCATTACATGGGCTGTGCACGGCAACCGAACGAACAGGCACCGTAGGAACTTTGACCCAACGAGACAACAGATCCCCCCAACAGTTTCGATCGCCAGGGATGTGTTCGATTGCATAGCGGTATTGTCCTAAAACACCCTTCCAATTCTCTAGGCGTTGTGCCATGGTCTTTGTGACCGTCGTGACACACTTCTCCGGATTGAAAATGTACTGCAAGTTTCGATGATCAGTAAAGATATGAACACCACCCCAAAGCAGGTATTCGAGCCTCCGGAACGTATTAACGATCGCAAAACCTTCTTTGTCGACTCGGACGGCCATAAGCCATCCACCAACGCCATGCTCACAAATTCCGCCGGTCCGGGCAACCACGAACGGTCCTGCGCGCGGTACATGGCATGCACCGCGTGATTCTCCGCAAAATACTTTTCCATAGCGGAGTTTACCATCATCGCGCGGTCTTTGACGGATGTTTCACCGCCCTGCTTTTCATCGCGCCTCATTGAGAGAACGCGACGCAAGTCCGCTGCCGCCCGCAAGGTGTCAAATCTGTTGCTGGTGGTTGTGTAACCAGCGTGCTGCCTAACAGCGTCCAACAACTCCGAGGCGGTCATCGTAGTCTGATGCTTGTAAAATCCCTCAAAACACCGATGAATGTAATTGGGGATAAGCTGGCCCATGCTCACTTTGGAGTGCTGAACCACCCCCTGAGCGTTGGCGAGCTGCAGCCGTTCCTCATAATCGAGGTACGCTGCGTAAAAAAACACGAGAGGCCTGCTCGGTCCACACCTCTCCGTATTTCGGTGGAGTCAGAGACTCCCCTACCACCAGCGGCGTGCTTGCCGTGTGCGCCATAATCCACAGCAGTCCACCTGGACTCTACTGTAATAACGGAGAAACTGCCGCCTGACCTGTGCGTCCTCCAGCTCCCGGAGCGTCCTCCCCTGCTGTGCGCTTCAAGCCGTTTCGATCCGTCCAACGGGCCAACTGCCTTCCCAGCTGTGACCCAATACTCCGCAGCCGAAAACTCCTCCAACAGAAGTTCCGCGAATATCTAGATATTATGGCCTCTGCCAGATGATATCAGCAAGAGGGCTTCCAGCGAGGGACTCCACCAGTCTCGCTGGCCTCGCACTCAGTAAGTCTTGTTCTTAGAGCTTGTATTATCACGGAGTGATCCTCATCGGACCACGAGCCAGGTGGCTAGGGGACATCACACAGGATCCCCGGCCACTGCTCCACTCACACATGCGATTACACTGAAACCTCCACGGCTTGGTATCTTTTGGCTACAGTCTCGTGTACGTTTCAAGTGGGAAGCGTCGTGTTTCGCAGCCGAATTTTGTTTTTTTTAAATGGTTTTGCGGACCTTCCTACCAATAGCGCTCCAGCACCTATGTGTGTTAATGTGAGAACAACAACAACAATATCATATTGCGTACCTGGCACGCTAATACCTGATACCATAATACCATCCCTGACATATCCTTGCACGTATATACCGGCACATACTCCTGGATCTGGGCTACACAGTCCAACCGCCTCGAAAATTCCGCCTTATGTTTCACAGTCCCCCCAGCACCGAAGTACATGTTTCTCAGTAAGGGGTAGGTTGTTCGAAAAAATAAAGTCACCCTCAAAACGTCCATATCATGGCGCAGGTAAAAACATATACCGGTAAATATTTGAAGTGAAATCGTACCAGATACAGCTCACTCTAATCTTTTCATTTTTTCTATATTTCTTCCTTTTTTTATTTCGTTTGCTTATTTTTGTTCTTTTTGTTATTTTCTCTTTTACGGTTCGCCCGGAGTTCTAAGATAGGACGACCTCCTCGCGTAGTCTGAAGGTCTGAATCTTGACGGCCGAGGTGATTAACCCCCTGCTGCATGGGTGTGTGATGTGGACTCTCAAAGCAAAACACTTTGATGAACGACTCACCACCAAGTCCTATTGCGAGTCATTGGCTTCCAGCGCCGACATCATACCGACCACGCCACCCTCTCGTACGCGAAGGCCCTCGAGATGACACGTTGCGTGAGCGTCGAAACGATCATCCGTAAACGGCGGCTCTTTTTGCGGGGGCCGTGGTACTGCATAGCAAGGAGCAATCACTCATTCGTGCAAAGTTCGGGATGATGGCTGGCGGGGAGAACCCGAGACCTGGTGGACATTTGAAGAATTGAGGTAAACGCATAGTCGAAGACCTTGAGTTCCGGGCCACAGAAGCATCAACAGAACACTCCCTTTCGTGTTTGAAGTTGAGACCGCGTTGTGGTCCACTGCAGTAGAAAGGCGGGGAGGTGGTACCGGGAGGTCCTTGAAGCAACCAAACGGTTCATGGTGAAGTGGCACGAGGATAAAGCACAGCTGAATAGGCAGTGCCGCGCATCCACCGTAGTGGTCCCAAGGGAATGGGGGGAGGGGGGGCAACAGGAGGAGTAGAAGTAAAACCGACAAAGGGAATAGGGACAGGGGGGGCAACAGAAGGAGTAGAAGGAGCACCACGGTGGAAGAAAGTGAGAAAATAGACGGCAGACAGGGAAGCAAGGCCCGACTAATGAGTGGAACATGTTCATGATTACTCGTGCTACCAAGGGCTGCAGCTGGTTCAAAGTGATTTTCCTTTGTTTTCTTCTTTTTTTTGCGCTTCGTGATGTTTTAAATATATATTTTGTATTTCTTCCTTCTTGTCCGCATGACAGGAGTCTTGGGTGGTAGGTGGAAGACGAGCCCGAGTTGCTTGGTGCGTAATGTCTCATGCATCCTCTCCGGGGGTGGGGCATGGTTGACGAACGCAGGACGGAGAGGGCACATAGGGTAGCAAGGTAACATGCCGACTACCGCAGTAGGTAGAACCTGTCTATGCTACTTGTACCACAAAACTACTGCGGCTGCGTGGAGGGTGCTTTGTTTTTTTCGTCATGCTTCGGTTTGTCTGTTATTTTCCTTGGTTGAGACAGACAAGTTGAACAAAGTTCAAAGAGTGATGCCCCATAGCCGTGGCAGTAGCCCTTCTACAAACTGCACAGCAAAAACAGATAGCCAATTTCGGTTAGAGAGTGGAGTACATAAAGCCCTGGTTGGTATCTTATGCAGTATTTACGGACCAAGGTTTTCCCTGTACAAAGCTCTAGAGTACGCACCGCCCATCTTGCCGCGTTGCTGGCCTGATCGCCACCAAGCTGGGGGGGATGTTCCAGCGGTTCGGTGCAACAGGGCATTGCTAGGGTAGGCGTCGAGAGGCCCGACAGACAATGGATTGATGCCTAACGAGGGGGGTCGCCTTTGAAAGGATTGCCAGGGAGGCTGACATGCGGAGCCAAGACAGGATCCATGCCAAGCTGTCAGTCGACCTAAAAATAGGGGACGATGATGAAAAATACATAGGGAAACACGCCTCCAGGAAGTCAAACCTCAGACGGAAGGAGTGCGGATGTACACACAAGTTTTTTCACTGGCCAAGAGAAGTCCACCTACTCTGAGACCCACCTTACGTCCTCCACACCTGCCCTGTCGAGCAACGGAAGCGAGCGAAGGAGCTAGCATGGACCAGCAATACTACAACCAGCACGTGGGGGCCAACATGGCCGCAGGTCAGACCAGTTCCGTAGAGGGGCGAGTTGTGGTGAACGCAAGCGAAGAATGGGCCCACGGAGGCCACGAGTGGGTATGAGATGGAGTACCACCACGGGATGGTACCGAGCTGCCTCCTAGCCGGCAAGCAACGACCCCTGCGCAGAGAACGCATTTGAAACATACGAGCTTCTTCTGCGACGAGAGCAACCAAACATCGAAGGTCTACGTACTTCGTTGAAACGTGAGTGACACGTGGTACATGATACCGCGTGCTTCTGAGAGGGTCCTGTGTAGGGCACTACTGCTGCTGTACTCTTCACTGCTGCTGTAGTCTAATTGCTGTAACTGCAATAGAGACACCCACAGAGCACCACGGCGTAAGCAGCTGTGAAAATCTCACCTGCTCCGCTTTTCATTTTCATTCTTTTCATAGACGAGGACCAACAATCTCGAGGACAACTCGAGTGTAACTGCTGTACTCTACTCCACAGCAACTCTACATCACAACCCAGCACGCCTGAAGGATAGGAGCTCTGCTGCGCGTAGTCCATTTCGTGGATCGCAAGCCTCAGTCACTCTGAGCGACAGCGGTATAAAAGTTAACTCCCGATAAGCACTCTGCTATCTGATAAAGGAGCGCTGAACTTCGATGAATTTCCAGGGAGATTACTAGGCGGTCGTCACCACAGCGGCATAGAAGTCAACTCCCGACAAGCGTTCTGCTGTCTGATAAAGGAGCGCTGAACTTCAAATATTTCCAAGAGGGCCGTAGGCCCCAGAAAGATTTTCTTTTGACAGTCGTCACTGGACTCTACGTTGATCCGTGACCACACACGACGGTTGTAAAAAACGGTAACTATTTCGAATAGTTTCTCCAAGTAGGATACGCACGACAATTTAATGTCGTGTCTTGATCACACAGCAGTACTGCTACCTACTGTACCTAGGTGCTGATACTCTTACTGCTGTAGAATCATGCAAGTACGACACCAACGTCAAACGTAACAGTGAGCGGTATGAGTTATACTGCGTGCATCCAGAGGGTCCCGCATAGATGGGCGTCTGCTAACAACAGATTGTTGTGCTAACGTATTGCAGTTAGGACCGTATCAGCAGTGCGAGATACCCAGCGAGCATCACAGCATTGTTGGAGGTCTGTGTATATCTCACCTGCTACATTTATCATACGAAGTGTGGACTCCAAATGTCGACCCGAAGTCGAGTATTATACTGCTGTACGCCATCAAAGGCAACTTCAACACAACCCAGCACGTGGAGGTTAGGAACTCTGCTAGGCGTAGTTTTGTGAGCCTTGGAATCCCTAAGCAATAGCGGTATGGAAGCAGATTCCCGACAAGCGTGATTGCTGTCTGCCAAAGGAGTCCCTCGCTTCACCATTTATTGATAGGACCATCCATCGCGTAGGAACTTAGGAAATACAAAAATCTCGACCCAAAGTCGAGCATACTGCTGTACGCTGTCAAGGACAACTTCGCCACAACTCACAGCACCGCTGGGGTTAAGGAGCTCTGCCTAGTGTAGTGTACATCGTGGATCGTCAGCCTCGGACATCCGAGCTGCAGTTGTATAGAAGCAATTCCCGGCGGTACCACCGTCTGAAAAAGGAACCCTGACTTCACAAATTTCCAACAGGAGCCTCCCCGTGTGATCATCGCGGAGAAGCCCCTGGAAATAATTCAGACATCGATAGTATCGCGTAGAAAACTTAAATAGCTTGGCGCTGTTTCAATAGCTACCCCAAAGACAATTGCAGTACTCCTGTAGATTAGGGGCACTTCTAGATGCCATCTACTACTGTGGATTTTGCAGCCTCGTAACTCACGAGCAGAAGCTATAGCAAAGCATCTCCCGGCCATCGCTGCCTGCAAACGGAGCTCTGCTTCTATCTTCGAGAAGGAACGCGTGTATAGCTATATCGTCTGTATCTTGCTGACACTTCAGAGGTAAACTATCGACTACTGTACCATACATACATGCAGCAAATTTAAAACCTCGGGATCCCCGAGCATCGTGCGGCAGCTACTCCAAGAGATGATGCTGTATATATATATACGGTACTAACGGTGTAGTATCATACAAGACCGCCTGGCCAAGTACTACTCATCATCATGGGGAACTCGGCGTTCAACAACAGCGGTAACCTCGCCAATGCTATCAAAACTGACGAAGCCCTATAGCGGCAAGCCAAGTGATTTTCGCGATTGGCGTAAGAGGCTGGCGGCAGCGCTCAGCGTCGCGCGCCGAGCCATTGCAAGCCTGATCAGAGAGAAACCCCGGCCAACCGAAGAAACGACCGGCACGGGAGCTCAGGCTTCTCTCCACAGGGCACTTGCTGACTATGGCCGGGCGAACGAAGACTCGTCTGGTACGTGCGGGGATAGTCAGCAGGCTCTTCAAGAACTGGTCAACAAGTACAACAGGGACAGCAACAATAGCAAGTCTACTGGACCCAACGACAAGCAGAACAACAAGGAATCTTCCAATATCAAGGAAGGATCCAACGATGAAGCAGGGCAGAAGTGGTGTTCTGTACACAAGACTACATCTCACGACGACTTCGAACGTTACCCGCCGGAGAAGCCACGGCACTCACATCGCCTCTGCTGTATTGAGCGCGATATCACCTCTCGCATCTGCCACTTCGGCTGGAGTCACACCGGATGTCACGCATCACGAGACTGCCAGAACGGCACACAATCCAAGCGTCGAGGACACCTGCGACAGCACGCATGCCAAGAAGGCATCGGGGGAAGACCCCCCGGCCACGTGTGTGGATTTCGCCTACACTAATAGAGACCCATTTCGGATCTCGGAGGAGGAAAACTGGGTGATCAAAATCCCCACCATAACATAGATGTCATTCAGTCCTCGGAGCAGCATCACCCGGGTGCATCGGATCATCAACATCTGAGGTCATCGGAGCATCAGTATCTGGGGCAATCGGAGCATCAGCACCCGGGATCATCGGAGCTTTAACATCCGGGATCACTGGATCATCATCATCTAGAATCACCGGATCATCAGCTGATTCATCATCGTCTGGCATTACCGGAGCATCAGCTAAGACATCACCGCTTGCTTCACCAGGGGTCGTGTCGGCTGCTCGAGGACTATGTCTGACTCGCGCCTCCACACGAGCCGAGGCCAAAACAGAGAACACAGAGACCAATCGTCAGCTGAAAGAGGTCCACACGCTCGCGATAGCGGAGCAACAACTACGGGCAAACCCCGGAACAGGATCTGCTGCATCGACACAGGACGATCAAGAGCCACTGGCGACTGCGGCCTCCGTGTACACCCGCAAGCCAACTTCAGGTTTCCTCTTCTTGCTGGACGGAAAGCCCGTCAACATCGGGACCAAGAAGAAGACAATGACTGCTTGATTAACAGGGGAGGCGGAGCGGCGACGACGATCAGGTGTGAGAGAAAGGAAACGACTACCTCTCCAACTTCAACATAAGTTGGGCCTCAAGTTTTAAGCAAAGGATAACGGAACAAGCGCATCGGACGACCACCGACGTCTACACCAACAAGGTCAAGCCACTGGAAGTGTGAACTGCTGTATTTTCTCTCTTACCGTTCAATTGTACGTGGCAGATAGAAAATATCATTTGGGTAACGAACTGATCACTGCAGTTTGTTCTTGCGTTCATTGGTAACGTATCCCGCCCATCTTCCCTACAGTGCAGTACACTGACCGGTGTTGTGCAAGATTAAACATAAATTGCAGTCAGTACCAACTAAGGGTGCATTGTAACCAAGTCGAATCAATAGGTTCGAATGCGTAGTTGGAAAGACTACGTCATCTCCGGAACTTCAGGATGTATAGCAGGAGAACCCTCCACCTAGATGAGTCCAAACAGGAGATTAGTATGCACGAGGGGGACGTCTCTCTTATAACACTATGTCTTGTTGCACCGTTAAGCTGGCAGTATCAAAAGTATGTTCCTTTTTTTGTTTTGTGGGCGGCAAGAACGTAAATAGTTTGTTCACTCCTATTCTAGTTGCGGAATGATGAACAAATTCAAGGTTTTAGGCTACTACACACATTTAGTATTCCTTTGTCGTTTAACTGACTGGAATGTAGTTCACGGTTTGATGATTTTTGGACTGATAACTAAGCTTGCTAAAATGTGCAGAAACACTTATAGTACCAAAGTTAGATATTTTACATCTGCTTGTTTCGTGTAACCCCCCAGGCATTGTAACAGCATGAGTTAGGTCTGAGTAATTTAAGTTGAATACTTTCATCACAACAATAATCACCTTGTTGTGTACATTTTTGGAAGTACGGCATGTAAAGCAGAAGCAACAAGTACATTGTTCCAGAGTTGAATTTCAAAATTCAGTTCAATTCGATGTGTTAACGCATCCAGGGGTCGTATTAGGGATGACACCTATTACAGCAGTAGCCAATATCATCTAGTCGCTGCTACATAACACAGACCTACCAGGTACTCTTTTAGGAACCATAGTTTAGGTATACACCCATCCGGTACAAGCAGGTGTTACAGCAGTAGAAGAGCAGAGCGAATATATGTTCGGTTATGTTATTGTCCTCTATGTGTTGAACTCCCTCCTTGGATCTCATGCGGTTGGTATATCATCTACAATTGATTATCCGTGGAACTCATGTAGGTATTTTACGTTCAAATGTGTGTTCCCAATAGCAATATCACCACTTGATGTTGCATGTGTTTCCATTGAAGGAGTTTTAGCATGTAACGCAGAATAAGAAAGTGTCTGCTTACCGGGAGGAGGTATTAGAGACTATACTCGTCAATAGTCATCATAGTCGTCACTCGACAACACTTTTGTCATCTCGTATACATTTACGCTTTTCTAGGTACAGCAGAGAGTTTTACAGTTTGTGGGTTATAGTTTGTGTAAATACAGCAGTATACCGCAGCAGCTGCTTTTATGCACTGCTGTCTACTGCTGTGCACTCGCACACAGAATAAGTATCAATAACAAGCAGTATCGTGGATCTACTGTCGTGCGTACGCACAGAATCTACGGCAGCACGTATAGTACGCGGGTACTGCGGATACTGGGAAAATCATAGGGAAGATGCCTTCAGTATCCCTCCAGACCAGTAGCAGAGAATTTTGTTCTGATTGAAGTAAAAACAGAGGTCACGAGTGCGCACCCGAAGAGATATCGATCGTTGCAGTAAAACCGGCTCTCCGTGTTGTTTTTTGTTGAACTGACTTCAAGGGTATTCCCCGATTTTGTTTTTTGTTCGAACGAAGTGTAGGGGTCGTCCTTTGTTTCGAGCCGCGAGCGCACACGCGCACCATTCCCCTTTGAGCTCACTCTACTTTTACTCGCCATCATCAGCTTCCAGCAGAGCAAATCAATCAGCACTGTGGCTCGGGGCCACCACACCATCTTCATCTCATATATTGAAGCTTCTCGCACAAGTCACCTAACAGTGGCCATACGTCTGCCTCGACCATTTGACTGTGTATTGACCGGCCATCGGCAATCGAGTCTAGGCGTACACATCAGCTATGAGCTAGTACACACGCCAATCGCCATATCTAACATAGTAATTTGCTGTTTTTTTTGCTGTTTCACGTAATCGACAATTTGACAGAGATTTAGAGCGCATCTTAACGGGGAACACTAAATTTCGCTCAATCTGATGTAAATTGAATTAGAAAAAAAAAAATCTAGTCGTATTGAAAGAACCAAAAGTCCTCGATAAGATGGGCCCTTAAATTAAATTGAAAATAACAAATCAAGTCAAATTGAAAGAGACGAAAGTCCCCGTTAACACGGGCCCGAGTTGGTTTAGCAATCTGTGAGAAGGGATCTTTAGGGGTGTTTTTGACTTGAAAATTGGGTAGCGCGGTCTGCACTTTGGAATCGTCGTCTGCAATTGAGAAATTTCCTGCTTCGATGCAAACGCGGCGCAGCCGCGTTTATGGCCAGTTTTGGCCCGTTTTGGCTGCGATTTGGGGTCAGGGTTAGGGTTAGGGTTAGAGTCAGGGGTTGGGTTGGGTCTTCGCCAGTACCTTGATCCCATCAGGAACGAAAATACCTGAACAGCCTACCAACCTAAAGATCCTTTCTCCCAGATTGCCTGGGGACCTCATGGGCCCTTAGGCGAATATACGGATCTTGAAGTCGTGTTGTTTCAGTTTGTATGTATGTACGGAAACGTTAGGTGTGAGATTTCGACATGGTTTACCCACGGCAAACTCTTGATCATGTTCATATATAGCAGAGCTTTATTAGTTTAACACCTGGTGTATATGTGTATATATACGTGAAACAAAACTCGTGAGAAATTCGCGATCTTGCTCAAAATGATTGCGTCGAGTTTAGTTTGTTGACCAATTACGCAGTTGCGTGACTACTTGAATATAGTGTTGAAACCTGTTCTTTTCTCGTGGCTCTGCATCGATTCCTCTAGCCTGTCTTTGCGGTAACGAATACGGATAATATCGTTAAAAAAAAAAGTTACGACCGCACGTGTAGAACGTCAATAGAAAGGTGGTGCCGGACGAACCAAAGGCACGATGTCTCACATGCGAACAGAAGCTGGGTAGGAGAGAGGACCATGCACTTCCGCACTACGAGTACGTGTGTAAGTTGCGTTGGGAATCGATACAAAATACATGAACAATCCTTGTGTTTAGATTTTTTTCTCGTCATGAATATTCATTATTTCATTAGTTCAAATCATAAGGCCATTTTTGATGCCGTCGGATTCGCAGCAGTCAGCTGAACAAGTCCCTTTCAGCACGTTCTCATGATGAGCTTTTGTGTCGGAAATGCAGAAAAATGGCCTTTCTCGCCTTATACGGTGTCGGAAACTTCTCCAAGATACATCAGGGGGTGTTTCCCAGCCGCTTCTCGAGTGGCCAGCTTGCTAGAAATCACCGTCGGCACTTTTTTGATCCAAATGAAGAGAATATGATTGCGATCGGGGATCGGATCGGAAAATATGTTTTTTTTCGATTCGATCGGGCGCTTGGATCGTGTTTGACACAGTTGGATCGAAAAAATGCGGACGGCAGTTTCCTCTATCTATCTGGATGCCTGGAGAAGCGGGAAACACCCCCAGATAGATCTTGGAGAGAGTTCGGACACATTCTGAGGCGAGAAAGACCAATTTCGAACACATCCGGAGCAAAAGCTCGTTCATGCGAATGTTGTGAGTTATATGGCTTAGATTGGATAGGCGATCGGTTAAAGGTTAATCAATCGCTTACTACCCGATCTAAACCTGCTAACACGAACGTACTGGAAGTTGATGTTCAACTGACTGCAAATCCGACGGTGTAAGAAGCGGCCTAATCACATGAAAACATATGACACATCAACAGCAGGGCCTTGATTTTGTGATTATTTTGCTAGTATTCTTTTTGCTTGTAGCTGTTGTCTTCACATGAAATCGTCCTTTCCACCCAGCTTCATCAGTACACCCAGTTTCCGTCCTGATTCCTTAACCTAGGCAGACACTGATTCCGTGGTCACAGCGTGAGAGACAGAGGAAGACCAAAAAAAAAAAAAAAACGCAAATTCAAGTGTCAAGCAAGTGAAATGCCGGCGGACCGGGTACGAGAACACAACACAAGCAAAACAAAAAAGGACAAAAAGTCCATACAAACAAAAACAAACATTTGAAATGAAACAGAGTACGAACGATGGAAGGACTTCAGAAAGGCTGCCAATCGGAAAGCATACGTACTCAGGAAGGACAGATATCTGCTGCGCGGACGAAGAAACACGAAAGAGAGGGAGCTACAGGCAAAAGTCTATAAGAGCTAGTCGAACCGACACCTAGCCACCCGATCTATCATTTCGTTTCTGTATTCGTCGACAGCTGTACCAGTACGGCTGCCCTTCCCTCCTCCCCCCCTCCCGTTGTCGCCGTTCTTGGCGTCCTCAGCTTCGTGGCACAGCCGGCTCCTCTATGCCTCGTTCCTGTGCCACCTCGCCATGAAACAGTCCGCCGCTTCGACGACCCCTCGGTACCACTTCCCGCTCTTCTTAGCAGGCCTCGGCCATAACACCGTTTCTACTCCGAACAGCAGAGAGGAGCTTTCCGTGGACCCCTCGGTGGCTTGGGAAACCCTGAGGTCGTCTGCTAGACATTGGGCCGGCCTGGTCCTGGGTTCTCCCCACCAGCCATCGTCCCAAACATCACCTGGCGGGTCAGCGGCTCATTGGTCGCCCGCTGTACGGCCCCCGCAAAGAGGAGGCGTCTTTTGCGGATGGTCGTCTCAACGCTCTGTGCCTTTTGGAGGGCCTTGGCGTACGACATGAGGTGGTCAGTGCGTTGACGGCGCTGGAAGCCAATGATCCGTAGGAGGAGTTTATGGTGTGCCGTTCGGAGCTCAGCGAAGTGCTCCTGACCAAGAGTCCACGTCACGCACCCGTACAGCAGGGTCTCCATCACCTCGGCCTTTAGCAAGCGCATTTTTTGTGTGAACGGGGCATCCTCCATATCATACAGTTCACGTTTGAACCGATTGGAGCATGCCCATGCGAGTGGGATCCGTCGTGTAATCTCTGGCATAGTGTCAGCGCTGGCGACGACAAGACCTCCCAGATACAAAAACTGCATTGTCTGTCTATATCTCTGTCCCTTTTTTTTTTTTTTTTTCATCATCACTTTTACTTTCCAGCCTACTCGTAGGAGATTTTTACCCTCGACGATCTTCTGGACAAGCCGTGGTCACAGGTGTCGTCCCTTCCCCCCCGATACGTGCCTTTATTTTTTGTCGCGCATAGGGTTCAACATTCCCGCTGCTCGTCGATTTTCATCGAATGTAGCTAACTCACGCTCTCGCGCTTTCCGGTTTATCAATTGTTTATGCAAGAAAAAGTCCCTACGAGCATGCACTCGGTGAGATTTGAACCCACGAAATTGATCTTGAGAGGCACGCGGACCACCTACCAAGCCACCGGGGACGCCGGGGATAGTCCCTGCGTGGCTTTTAGTATGGTATTAGAAACGCCATAAAGTTAAAGTGCATGGATGATGGGTCTTAGAATGAATGCCGATTCTATACGTATAATAATGAATACTCGAAGAAAAAGTGTTCGTATCTTATTACTAGTGTACAACTATATCGTAAGGGTTTTGGTATGAACATATTAAAATGTCATGTAAAAATCCGTATGTTCGTACCTGGTACACGCTAAAGGGTCAAATGATCACGAAATATCAACAAAAAAGGCCCCAAACACACACTATCACAATCAATATTCGAATCAAGCCCTTTAATTTATGGAGGAGTTTTTGGTCCCAGGGGATACGGGATATATACATAAATTTGCAGAATTTCCTCTGAATAAAAAATAATACTGGACAGGTACCTCTCAAGTCCTATTAATTTCGGGTAATCGCGGCTACCCGGAAATACCCATCCCTGCTTTTTCGTTGATTACCTGGTGGTTGCTATTCACTGATTATAATAATTGTTGTTCTCACATTAACTCCTCGCCACACACACAATACAATGAATAATGCAGTCAGTGGTCTATGGCCTCTGCCAGATGATATCAGCAAGAGGGCTTCCAGCGAGGGACTCCACCAGTCTCGCTGGCCTCGCACTCAGTAAGTCTTGTTCTTAGAGCTTGTATTATCACGGAGTGATCCTCATCGGACCACGAGCCAGGTGGCTAGGGGACATCACACAGGATCCCCGGCCACTGCTCCACTCACACATGCGATTACACTGAAACCTCCACGGCTTGGTATCTTTTGGCTACAGCACCCCCAAAGCGAGTTCACTCGACACGAACGAGCTTGACAAAACCAAAAAACCAAGACGAAATCGCATGCGGCAAATCACAAATCAATGCTGAACTCTGAAGCAATTTTAATCTTGAGCGCACGGGTCATCCGTAATTTGCGCAATTCCTTCACGACGAATTCAGGCGCAGCAGAATAAATCGACCGCAAAGACTCCCACGTGCGCTCCTCTGCTTCGAAACCATCCCAATCGACCAAGACAATCACCTCGTTGGCATCATCTTCGGCCACATGCACCAAAGCATTCATGCGGCATTCACCCTGCGCAAAGGAATGTTGGAAAACATCCTTCAGATCAGCGGTGACGTTCAACGTCGCATCCGCATAAAATCGTAAACGAGCCACGTGAGCTTGATGCACCTTCCCAGAAACGATGTTCTGAACTGAGTACACATGATCATGATCAGCTGCTACCACACGCCACGGACCAGTCCATGTGGACAACAATTTCGGTGTGACACCCTGCCGACGAACACGAGCATACAACACGAAATCACCAACCGCAAATTTTGGCAACACCACCTGGCCCTGAGCCTGTTTACGTTTGTTGTCGCGAGACACGGCAACAGCTGCGCGAATATCGGCGCAAAATCTCTCCTGCTCTGCAACGACTTCACGGACGTTCGCACGCAACAAGTCAGCATTCATCACGTCAACATTCCACCTGCCATCAGACTCAGAAACGAGCGCCGAGAAATCGGTACGCGGAGCACGCCCAAACATCACGCTGTACGGAGTGCTTCGGTAACGTTCACGAAACGAAGTGTTCAAGGCCCACTGAGCGGCCGGCAAAACATCAACCCACTCCGAAACCTGACGACGCTGTTCTGACAGAATGGAACGCAGAGCACGTACCACCTCTTTTACCATGCGTTCACACGTACCGTTCGACCACGGCGTGTAAGCGACAGCAAAACGATGTTCGATGTGCAACGCGTCGCTCAACAAAGCAAGCACCCTGTTCTTGAAATGCGTGGCGGTATCACTCACCCACACACGCGGCACCCCCAAAGTCTTACACCAGGCTAGCAAATGCTTCGCTGTGACCTCGGCTGTACAAGCCTCGGCCGGTTCCAACGCCACGTAGTTGGACAAATCATCCATGATGACCAAAACATATCGGAAACCATCCTCATCAGGCAGGCCATCGCTACCTTCGGGCCCGCTGTGGCCAACATACAAAAAATCAAAGTGCACCACTTCTCCCGGAGCGGTACCATGCACCGTGTCTCCGTAGGGACGAGGAATGAGTGCACCTGCACGCGTGTCTACACAGTGCAAACACTGGCGAACGAATTCGCGAACCTGAGAATCCATGTGAGGCCAAACACAATATTCCTTCAGGCGAAACAAAGTCGGCGCCACACCACGGTGACCAGCCGAGCGCATGTGCGCGCACACCATCAAACGAGTTTGAAGAGCAAGATCATCCGGCGGAATCCACAAGACGTCACGCACCCCAACACGCACACGAAACAAACCATCATCGGCCAAGGTAGCTTGACCGAAGGTTGTCGAAAATTCATGAACACCAACGCCGATACGAGCGACAGACCTTTGTTGCGAGGCACGAATCACATCCAATGCGGGAAGCGAATCGTCAGCATTACATGGGCTGTGCACGGCAACCGAACGAACAGGCACCGTAGGAACTTTGACCCAACGAGACAACAGATCCCCCCAACAGTTTCGATCGCCAGGGATGTGTTCGATTGCATAGCGGTATTGTCCTAAAACACCCTTCCAATTCTCTAGGCGTTGTGCCATGGTCTTTGTGACCGTCGTGACACACTTCTCCGGATTGAAAATGTACTGCAAGTTTCGATGATCAGTAAAGATATGAACACCACCCCAAAGCAGGTATTCGAGCCTCCGGAACGTATTAACGATCGCAAAACCTTCTTTGTCGACAGTCGCCCAGCGCAACTGCGAACCTGTGAACGAACCACTCAGAAATCCGAGAGGCTCGTGAGACATGCTTTCCAACGCCAATCCACTGCGAAATTCGTGTTCAGGCACTTGGGTGAGAAAACTACCCCAATGGAAATCAGAAGCGTCAGGAAACATCAAAACAACGCACCCGGGACGAGGATGATGAAGCGGCACTGCTTGCGCCACCAAACCCCGTGCGGCATTCCACGCCCGCACCCGATCCTCCGTCCACGCGGTATCCTTGATGACACGATTGCGCGCCACTCGCTTAGTCCGACGTGTAGCCCCAACAAGGAGCTCCTCCAAAAAATCACGTAACGGTGCTACCGTTTCCGCTAAACGTGGTAACGATGTACGCAACCAGTTGACAGCCTGCAAGAATTGCATTAGTTCTCCAGCGTTTTCGGGACGACGCATTTCACTTAAACCTTGCACTCGAGCGGGGTCATGGGACACGACACCATTGGAATACACCTTACCACACCAGACCAGTTCACGAGAGAAGAAGGTACACTTGTGGGCGGCGACAAACAGTCCAACATTCTCCAGGCGTTCAAGAATGTCATCAAGCAGCTGCAGAAGAGCTTCTTCGGTGTCTGCGAAAAAGAAAACGTCATCGACCCAAACTTTGCAATCCAAACCACGCAACACTTCAGTCATGACACCTTGGAAATAAGAAGTCGCATTCAAAACACCTTGGGGAACACGGGTAGGCGTGAACAAACCGTCGCTTGTCGCCATGGTGAAGACGTCTTGCGCCTCCGGAGCCAAAGGCATCTGCCAGTACCCTTGAAGTAGGTCCAGCTTGCCGAAGAAACGCGCCCCCAGCAGATCTCCCATGTCTTCATGGTTGGGCATGACGCCCGGGGACTTCTCCACCTGTGCGTTCACCGCCGAGTAGTCGCTCACCAAACGGAAAGAGTCCTTCTTGGGCACCGCCATCGCCGGACTCGCCCACACCGCCTGGATGTTGTGGTAGACAAAGCCAAAAAACACCAAAGCAGCAATGCACTTCGAGAGCCAGTCCCTTTTTGTCGGTTCGTACCGACGTGGCGTTGCCTTGACAGGCTTCGCCTGTTGCTTCAGCTGCACTCGCATCGGCTCCACTTGCGCTGGCGGATCACCACACAGCGCACGGCGAAAAGCACCCACGCGACGAGCCAAAATTTCGCGCAAACGGGTTGCTCCGCCGACGCTTAATCCACTCTGCTCTGCCTGCTGCACGCTGTCCTCCAACGCCCGTTCTCGGGCCGTCCGCTCCTCCTCCGGATCCATGAACATGTCTGGCCCCCGGTCGACCAAATGTTCCACCGCCTTGTCCTCCGGAGCATCCACCGTAGCCTCGGTCTGAAAAGCACGCACGGAAACCGTCACTCTGCGCGCCGCAAGGTAACTCGGAGTCTCCACACCGGTCGATACCGGCACTGCGCGAGGGCGAAGCTTCTCCAGAGCTTCACGGTAGACGTCGATGCCAAGAGCTTTCATGGTAGCCATGCCAAACAGAACGACGTTATCTGTACCAGGCATGACCGCGAAAGTGATGGGCTCCAATTTCACCGCTCCCCACGGCGTCCGTACACTCACGGCAATCGGCACCGTTTTGTGCGTGACCATCACTGAAACACCCGTAGCGGTTTTCGCCTGCTGCGGGCCATTTTCGAACGGAATTTGCAGATCGGCGCCGCCGAAATGCGAAGACAGCTGCTGAAGTAAGCCGACACCGATGGACGTGAGCGCCGACCCCGAATCAAGGATCACACGCGCCATCAGCGAACCAACCGACCCTGGCAAAGAGAGATCAGCGCGTAAACACTCAGCGCTGCGATCGACAGGCACTTCACCTGCCGTTGAACTCTGGTCGGTACCAAGAGTCACCTGACGCCATGGCTGCCCTCCTACAGCCGGCGCCGAAGAAATAGAATCGGCGGTCCACCCCGACCAAGACGTCGAATATACAGACGGTTCCGGCGCTACCGCCCCTGCAGCAGCACCAGACACTGACTCCGCCCGCTCGGTGGATGGCGAAGTTCTCGCTCCAGCAGCACCCACCGATGTTCCAGCTCCTCCAACGTATACAGCTCGGCCGGCAACAGACGAACCAGATCCCGACCCAGCGGCTCCTGCCGCTGGCGCACCAGAAGTTGAAGAAGCAACAGCAGAAGTTCCACCGCCCGCTGTCAATTGATTGCCACCACGGCCACCGCGCCCGCGTCCATGGTTGAATCTGCCCCGGCCGCCATTGCGGCCCCCGCGATACCCTGACGACCCGCGCCCACCACTGCTGGGAGCTGTGCCGCCACCGCGAGCTTTTGGGCAATCAGAAACATAATGGTTGGGATCACCACACTCGAAACAGACGCGAACAAACGACTTTTTCGCGGACTGCTGCTGTTTCGGTTTCTGCTGCTGTTGGCGTCGCGGTTCAGCTGCCCCTGCAGCATCTTTCCGACCATACGCCTCGATGAATTTCCACTGTTCTGCAGCAGAAAAAATTTGGTCCATGACCAATGCCGGGTCCTTCTTCCACCCTGCAGCGTACGTGAGCTGACCTTTTACGTACTTTTTGAACTCGGACGGCCATAAGCCATCCACCAACGCCATGCTCACAAATTCCGCCGGTCCGGGCAACCACGAACGGTCCTGCGCGCGGTACATGGCATGCACCGCGTGATTCTCCGCAAAATACTTTTCCATAGCGGAGTTTACCATCATCGCGCGGTCTTTGACGGATGTTTCACCGCCCTGCTTTTCATCGCGCCTCATTGAGAGAACGCGACGCAAGTCCGCTGCCGCCCGCGAGGTGTCAAATCTGTTGCTGGTGGTTGTGTAACCAGCGTGCTGCCTAACAGCGTCCAACAACTCCGAGGCGGTCATCGTAGTCTGATGCTTGTAAAATCCCTCAAAACACCGATGAATGTAATTGGGGATAAGCTGGCCCATGCTCACTTTGGAGTGCTGAACCACCCCCTGAGCGTTGGCGAGCTGCAGCCGTTCCTCATAATCGAGGTACGCTGCGTAAAAAACACGAGAGGCCTGCTCGGTCCACACCTCTCCGTATTTCGGTGGAGTCAGAGACTCCCCTACCACCAGCGGCGTGCTTGCCGTGTGCGCCATAATCCACAGCAGTCCACCTGGACTCTACTGTAATAACGGAGAAACTGCCGCCTGACCTGTGCGTCCTCCAGCTCCCGGAGCGTCCTCCCCTGCTGTGCGCTTCAAGCCGTTTCGATCCGTCCAACGGGCCAACTGCCTTCCCAGCTGTGACCCAATACTCCGCAGCCGAAAACTCCTCCAACAGAAGTTCCGCGAATATCTAGATATTATGGCCTCTGCCAGATGATATCAGCAAGAGGGCTTCCAGCGAGGGACTCCACCAGTCTCGCTGGCCTCGCACTCAGTAAGTCTTGTTCTTAGAGCTTGTATTATCACGGAGTGATCCTCATCGGACCACGAGCCAGGTGGCTAGGGGACATCACACAGGATCCCCGGCCACTGCTCCACTCACACATGCGATTACACTGAAACCTCCACGGCTTGGTATCTTTTGGGTCGCAGGACTGGCTCCAGTAACTCACTCTGGAGTGAAAATATATACCTCGGGTCAAAATAAACACAAGCAAAGAATAGTCAGTACACATAATAATAACGGAGGAATTACTACACCTCAGGCAAAAAAATAAAGTGAGGTCCGCGCACACGTACGTATCAGATACATACGGTACGCTGTACAAGCCACCACAGAAACCGATAAGACTGCATACTACCCAGAAGAAATAGACAAGATGAAAACAACTCGGCGTCGAAAAATTGAAAAATAAAATCGAAAAAAAAATAAAAAATATAAAAAGGGAAGAGAGAGAACCTGGTACCAAAAAGCACAGTCTAATCAACACACGACGACTCACAGGTGATAAGGTACAGCACGGTCGTCACCGCCAGCCCGCTGTCCCTGAATATCTGCGGCGTGTTCAGGATTCCGCTCCCCACGATGTAGTTTACCAGGAGGAACACCGTCTCGAGACGACTGTTGTCCTGCCGTCGTGCTCCCCGCCCAAATATTCCAGCGTTACTGGTGTTGATAGCATCAATATCTCCCACCTTTCCCGTTCCTTGAACGGTCTCCCATAAGCTGCTTCCGAACCTCTCATCATCGCTCCTAGCGCCTGGTGGTAGCAGATTCGGCGTACACGAGCCAGCACTACTGTAAACAGTATTGTTGGCGGTACCGGATGGAGATGCGGGGGGGGCTCCTACCACGTTGTACATGGCCGAGACGGTGGTACTGGTGGTACTGCTGTTGTTGTTGTTGACGTCGTCGCGCTGATGGCGGCAACTCGTACTTTTGAACTATACAGACGGTGTTAGGACACATCTTATCGAGGACTTTTGGATCCTTCAATTTGATTTGCATTTTTTCTAGATTAATTTGCATCTGATTGGCCGAAGAGTGAACCAGTCAGGATTCGAAGGGGAAAACTAGGAAAAGGCAATTTGAGTTAAGGCCATCTCCTACGGGAGTGTTCTGAAAACCGAAAAAACTTGCCCGAAACTGTGTTTTATACGTGCTTTCACGTATTTTAGACTCACCCGGAGTTCGACCGAATCAGGCTCGCTCTTCTCGGAATAGTTGCAGTCTATTGGGGAGAGGACTCCAAGAAAAGAAGAAAAGCGTGCCCGATTCGCCCGTTTCCCTGGTCAAACACGCCTGCGACGGTGCTGAAACCTCGATATCCAGAAACAAAACCGGTTTGCCATAAGAGAAGGCCTGAAAGTCGTTTGGGACTTTTTCCGTGTGACTTTTTCAATTTCAATTTCGAATTTGGGAGCTGATCAGCCTTGATGTAGCATGTTCATGGTGGGTCAACACCCCCGCTGGAGTCTAGCGTGATTCTTGGCCGCTTCGGTAACCACGGTCGAGGCGATAAAACCCAAACCTCAACGACGGGCGACCGGAGCAATGGCTGCGCCCACGGCCACACACCATAGCACATTGTACCCCGGCGGTGGCGCCTCAAAAGAAATCATGGTGGCCGCAAGCCCACTTTTTCGGCCTGCTCGATCGGCCAACCATCACGAAAACCGAGCAAACGAGCAAACACAACAGAGGATACTCTCGAGACCTCGATAGCTGCACCACCGTTGCTGTTCCGCGCGTGGCCCTTGAGGGCTCCCTCCGCCCACTCAAGACACCCTGGGAGTGATAGCTTCCTATCCTGCGTCACCAAAAAAAGAAAAAATGGTGGCGGCGGCGCGCACGCGACAACGCAAATCTTCGCTCTAGTCTACGCTCGCTCGTCGTTGTTTGTAGGCTGGGCGTTGCATTGTGTGACGCGCTGCGTTTTTCCATGTTGTTCACATTTATATCATTTTTGTTTGACAATGAATGCGCCGTTTCCCGATAGGATACACACAAACACGTTTTTTTTTCGAAAACCAAATTAAAATTCATTGGAATCGAAAATTTATTTACAAATATCGAAATTTGGTGTTCCCCGTTAAGACGGGCTCTTATCTACCGACTCACTACGATGATACAAGTTTCGTTGTGCCTTCTGATTTTAAGGTAGAACCTGGCTATAGCTATTAATACGAGCTCTTTCCAGCGACAGCCTTCTGCGCACATTTTTTGCGCTTTGGCTTTTGAGAGTTGGAAAACAAAATTTGGCATGCATGGTTGTGCGTCATGACAAGATGAAAAAAACTGGCCACGCTGGTCTACGCCGTGTCACTTACTTTTGGGTTCAATTGTACCTATCTATAAATAGCTCGAACGATCACTTCTTCGCTACTGAAATAGAGACAAAAGACTGCGGAAACAGCACGAACGAACGCAGGTAGGTGACGCTGGAGCACGGCAGTTAGTTCACCTATTATTATTCTTCTGAACTTCATACCAATCCACGTACTGGTATGAATCCGAACTTCTTGTATTTATTCGTGAAGCTCACAGCTTGTCTCGTGTTCTTATGGTACCCTAGTTCTTAACAGACCTTTTAATAGTGGCGGCCCGCAAGTATAAAACTATTAATAGAAGAGTCTACTTGGTGCGTGAACCCGCAATCGCAGCCGCCGTAAATCCGCCTGCGCAGGCGAAGTTTCAGAACTGCCAGCAATAAAAGGCACGTTATTTCCAGTGGAAACCAGCACAATTATTATTTGGAAATCACCGGAAATCACTTTTCAAATCACCAAGGAAGGCCACACAGCGCGTAGCGGACGAACACACACGCACGCACACACTAGTTCAGGAGCAGAAGGCCCTCGCAAAAGAATCTCGCAAAGCGGGCGCCTCTACGGTGGGTGCGGCTGGTGTTGTTAGTGCTATTATTTTCCTGGTCGTTTATTGTACCCAGACGTACTCTCGCACGCAGCTCTCACACTCGAGCCGCCTCACACAGCACCACTAAAAATGCAGCAATAGCAGCACGAGCAGGGGATAGTGGAGCGGCACGAGCTCACTAGTTGTTGTAGCTGCTACGGCACAGCAGGCTAGTTGGTCGTTTATAGTACCCCTGCTACAGCTATAGGTGCCTACGTCTAGCGAGACAAGCAACAAGACAGAACCTCGGCATTGCAGGAATTGACACTACTGTCGTAAAGTACAACGAACGGTATTGTATGGGTTAAAAAGACTGCCTGGTGCGTTTCTTTTTTTTGGGGGGGGGGTGCTCACACGTAACACTCTGGACGATAATACAATACGGTTTGGAGTCTTATATCGAAATCAAACGCAGCCATATTTCCGGCCATGGTGGTACTGCCGCACGAACGAACGTGGCGCATGCTGCCTGCTGTGTACGTACAGCAGTACGTTTACAGCAGTACCAACGAACAATGCTGTGCCAGGAATATGCTCAGTCATCGACAGCAAGTCCGTGTGTGGTTTCGTTTTGGTACAGCAGTACCACGCTGGCCGGAATAATGATTACTTGGTACGGTAATAATGTCGATGTTAGACTCCAAACGGTATTATATTAGTGTCCAGAATTGTATGTGACGCAACACCCAAAAAATTACAACATATAACTGGTATTGTTAGGGTCATTCTTATCGGAAAGCTAATATAGCGCTTTCGACGTCTAAAATACAGTTATACTTCACGAGTAGTGTCATTTCCTGTGATAACGATATTATGTCTTGTTGCTTCTCTCGCTAGGTATCTATAGCTGTAGCAGAGGTACTGTAAACGAGCAACTGCCCTGCTGTGCGGTAGCAGCAACAACGGCGAGGGGGAGCTCGTGCCGCTCCTCTATCCCCTGCTCACGCTGCTGCTGCTTGGTGCTGTGTGCGGTGGCTCTAGTGTGAGAGCTTGCGTGCGAGAGTACTTCTGTGTACAATAAACGACCAGGGTATAATAGCACTAGCACCAGTCGCACCGGCCGTAGAGCCACCACTTCTGGCCACTCGATATGCGAGATTGTGCGAGCCTCAGGGCTCGTCTGCGAGGGCAGTCGTGATGCTAAGATACGACCCGTCGTTTGATGCTAAGACACTCCTCGTTATGTATGAGAGGGTAGATCATGACGAAAAGACACGACTTACTCTTGTGAGGCTTACGTGGCGGGACCTCTGACGTCAAGGCATTCGACCGCCTGGTATAAGCCTGCTAGCCTTCTGGAACGTGTTGCCGAAATCACTCGTAGAAAATACGTAGTCTAAAATACCGACTGCTGTACTTCCCTCGATTTATTCGTGTACCTCACTACCACCCTCACCTCGTTCGCAATATCCGGTCGTGTTTGGTTTGCAAGCACCCCACCAACTCGCGACAAGGCCAATCACCCACGGGTTCATTCTCATCGAACTCCTTGAGCTTCACACCAGTCGAGAAAGAGGGTTATTCCTCCCAGTATTAACGCCAACCCTCGCCGCGGTCTTTTCAGCTAACGCCTTCTGCGAAATCGTTAAAGTACCAGCATCCCAATCCCTCGAAAAACAACAACCAGCGTACCACCGCAACTCGCCTAGATTGTTGATCGGAACAAGGTTGTTCAGGTCTTCACAGAACTGATCGCATCTAGCCTGAAGTCTTACAGCAAAAATATCATCCACATGAACTACCGTTACAATGGAGACAGAGCCCGACTCGACCAACCTCATTACGCACGCATCAGCGGGGCTCTGCTCAAGTCCTAGACTCTTCATGTGAGTGAGAAGGTGGTTGTGCCACGACCTCGACGCTTGCTTCAAGCCGTAGAGACTGCGATTCAACCTGGCTACCTTACCCGACATTTCACCCCAGCCAGGGGGTAGTCGCATGAATAAATCATTATCCAAACTCAACTGCATGCAATAGCACCCAACAAACGAAAACAGGACGCTGCAGGCGTGGGAGCAAAAGTCTCAAAGAAATCAATACCCTCACGCTGCTTGAAACCTCGTGCCATCAGCTTTCCTTTCACCCGCACCACATCACCATGCTCGCTGGATTTCCAGGCGAACACCCACGTCGCCGAGATGCCGTTGAGCCCCTCTGGTTTGCTACGTCGCTCCAAACGTCCCCGCGTCCGCCAGTCCATGATATTCCTTGTCCATCGCCTGCCTCCAGAGGGCCGAATACTCATCCGCACACGCTTCAGCATACGAGTTCGTCGTCGAAAGCTCTCTCGCCGGGCGTGTGGGAAAGGGAGGGTTCTCGCGCGGTGGTGCTTGGTGGAAACGTACATGGCCTATACCTTCCCGCGCTGCCATCAACGACAGCAGCCCATGCACCATAGCCTCGCGGTTTCGCGCAGTCCCCCCTCTTGTCCGCCCCCTCAGCACATCTCCATCTTCCGGGTGCCGTCCAGCTTCCCCCCTGGCCGGACCACCCTGCACACCGCCACCACCCTTCTGGTGTCGTGCCGTCTCCTCCCTAGTCCGCCCTCTCTGCACAGCGCCACGACTCTCCTGGGGTCGTGCAGTCCCCCTCCTTTTCCGCCCCCTCAGCACGTCGCCATCCTCCGGGTCCAGGATATATGAACCCTGTTCCCGGGCAGCACGCGGCGAAAGCTGTGGCTGCGGTTGCTGCTGCGGCGGCGACGGCAGTGATAACGGCGGCGACGGCGGCGACGGCGGGGGCGGCGGCGGCGGTGATGATGACGGCGGCAGCGACGGCGACGGTGACGGCGGTGGCGGTGGCGACGGCGACGGCGACAGCAGCGGCGGCGACGGTAGCGGTGGTGATGACGGCGGTTGCGGCAGCAGCAGTGGGGAAGGAGACGGTGGCTCGGGCGATACGTCGGGACCCCTCAGAGTCTCTGGCGTACCCGACGGCGGTGGCGACGGCGGCGGCGGCGGCGGCGGGGAGCTCTCGTCCTCCGAAGGAAGTAACCCCACAAACGGCTTCCTCGGGTGTTCCCAAGTGACGTCGCATGAGAACGACCTGCGGCCAGACACCAGCAGGATCTTACTACAGTCAGCTGCGTGGTGCTTGCGGCCGTTGAGGTAGAAGCAAGCGTCCGTCTTCGGCTCGGTCTTTCTCGATCCTCCTGACGAGGTGGAAGCCCGGTTTCAGAAACAGGAGCAGCCGCGCAAACGGTGGTCTCCCGTAGAATTTACGGCACGGCGAGTGCATTTCCGGCTTGTCCCTTGCCCTCGCCGTCATGTTTATCACATCGCCCGCGTACACGCATGACTCAGCCCAGAGGGGCTACGTCGCCGGCATCCTTGCATCGACGAACAGGCGGGGGGGCTCCAGGCGGGACGCCATTGCTAGCTCCAGCGTCATGGTGATCCGTCGCTCGATCACGCCGTCATGCTTCGTAGAATCGACGGGCGTGTGCTCGCGGCGGATGTCATGATAGTTGAGCAACTCCACGAACTCCGCCTTGGTGACATCAGTGCCGTTGTCCGAGCGAAGGCACTCCATTATGGACGATACACCCTTTACGTTGATGTCGGCCAGGTAACCAGCGAAGACCTTCGGGACGTCGGACTTCCGCTTCAAGAAACATGACCACCCCAGTCGCGAGTAGTCGTCGACGATCATCAACACGTTCTGCGCACCACCAGCAGACGTAGGCTGCTGTCTGGACAGATCCACGACTAGACGCTCCAGAGGCCTGGTAGAACGGCACTCGGTCGTCCACGGCACCGCCATCCTCCTCCCTTCCGCCTCAGAACACCCAGCACACGGAACCAACTCCCCAAAAACCTTAAAGCCCATCTGGCGTGCCGTCTCACGGAGAGTGTCAGCATGGGAGTGGGCAAGGGCAACGTGAAGGTCGTTGATATCGATCCTCCGCTTTTTTCCAGGGGCGAAAACAGCGGCAGCAATCAGGATCTCTACAATCCGCGTGGCGTTTACTTATGAACCCGCGTCCCTACGCATGAAGGACAATTACTCATTCAACATGTGAGATCCCTGAGCATCAAGTGTCACCGGGTATTTAAGCATTACTGCATGAAGCAAAAACAGGTTGAAGCGAACACCGGGTACGTATGCTACTCCCAACAGCCTAACTTGAACGTCACACTGAGAGCTGTGCATTACCATAGGAATCTGGCCGAAGTACTCTATTTGCAGTGACCTCATGTCACCGACCACCAAACTGTTCATATCGGGGGGGGGGGGGGGGGGTACAGTCTACCACACCTAACGGGGTTACCAGTCACATGAAAGGTTGCTCCCGAATCCGCTACCCACTCTTCTCTCCCACTAACCCAACACAAATCGTTAGTCGCCTTGACTTGGTGCGCAAACTGCGCAGTGAGGAGGTGCGGATCGAACGCAGGCGTAGGGTTGCCGTTGTTCGCTGAACAGGGAAGGAGGAAGTGCTCGAGGAGGGTTGTTGTGACGGGGCAGCTTCGGCCGAGGTATACCCACCACTGCCGTAGGGCGCCTCCTGCAGGCAGCCACCTCCGTAGTACATCTTTTGAGGGAGTTGAGGAGCAGCAGCACCCGGGATGGCGACGTTCACCTGCGCGGAAGCTACCTGATATTCCGCGACGTGGTGGCCCCGTCTGCCGCACCGGAAGCAGAGCCCCTTGCACCTCCATGGCGTGTTGTTCGGTGGGGGACCCCAGCCTGCTGGATTCATTACAGGCGGCGGGGTCATTGGTGGCAACGTCCCTGGTGGTGGGTCGGTAGGTACCCAACCCATGGAGGGGACTACTCCACCGGTACCGACGGGGTCTGGACCAGAGTCATCCTAACGGTACCTGCAGGCCACGGCGTCCCAACGCCATTTGGGGACGGTTATCCCCCCCAACGAAGCTCCTCCCCGGTTGCTACCTTGCTGATGGGGACGGTGCTGTTGCTGCTGTTGCTGGGGCTGCTGTTCCTGATACTGCTGCTGCTGCTACTGCTGATACTGTCACCGGAGCTTCTGCTGCTGCTGCTGCTGCTGCTGCTGCTGCCCATCTTTCAACCTCCCGCCTCTCATGTTCCCTCTTCCTCCTCCTGGACCCGCACCTCCACCACCGGCTGGCTGAGCACCTCCCGCGTACAAGGCATGCTCCCTTCACGCCCAACGCCTTAGAAACCATCTCCTTCTCTTCCCTGTCGTTGGCATACGCGTCATGGATGATCTCATCGATCTCAGAACGGGGGATAGAAGGGCGGGAAAGAATTGACTTGCTTTGTATAGTGTACAAAGATGAGAGGTTGGTAACCATGTGTCGATTCCCTTCCTCTACACTCTTACCACATCCCAGCATTGCCAGCTCATCTGCTGCCTTGTCTACCCTTCCTAGAAACAGCAGGGGGTTCTCGTCCTCGGTCATCCGGATGGTATCAAACTCGCTCCTCAATCTATGTGCCAGCTATCGTCGTTGGCATATAGTAGTCCTCCAACTCTTTCAAAGCACCACTCAGCGTTTGCCGTCTGCATCCGGAATTCAGCTATACAATACCTCGTCATTGACTCCATCATGAATCCGCATACCATTCTCACATATCTTATCTCTTGAGGAGAATGCCTGGAAGCTAGTTCCTTCGGCGACACCCTCATATCACCTACCATAACTGGGAGCAGCTGTGTTGCTGGGTACACGCAGGCATCCGAGCGATGATAGGTAGGCTGAAAACTTACTAAGCCACATACTACAGTGGGCCTCTATATTATCAAACTTTGGGGGTCTCAACTGGGATAAACCAGGGCGGTATACAGAAGGTAATGACATGCCTGATTGGGCTTCCAGCCCAGGTGTCGGCAAAATCGACGTTGCTTGTTGTCTATCAGCTGCTTCTCCTCTCGTTCCCCCACCGCCCCGCCCCTCCTTTCCTGCTCGCAGCGCGTCCCTCTCGGCGCGCAGCCTCTGCTCCTAACGTCCTTTCCAGGACCTCGGTCTTCTTCCTTATCTATTCTATAATCTTCTAAACCAGGCATGCTGGAATCAGATTCCCACCTCTCTAGGTTGGCCTTGGCTACGCTTTTGCTAATAGAAGATCACCGGTCCAATAGTGTGTTGATTGATCTCTAAAGGTATACACGCAGCTGGCACGGGAACGCGTGGTTGACTCCAGACAGTATCACGGAACTCCTTTGATATTAAATCCGAGCTGTCGAGTGACGGCTCATGGCAACGTATGCAGGTTATTATTTTATTATTGAGCAGAATATCCGTCTAAATAATACCCTCCTATCATCCCATATCAATATATGGAACTCCCGAATGTTAGATGGAACATCTCCATCGTGTTTCTGAGCACAATCAATATTGCGTTTGACGATCAGGTACTGTGCTTCTGTATGTGGGTGTATTTCGTATTATATATCTACCGCTCTTCCTCGACGACTATGGTATGGACTAGGCGTGCAAGACGTGGACGCGTCCGACAGATACTCGTACACAAACATAGCTCAGTAGCTCAGTACCACCTTCACAACTAGGTGTAACCGAACGTCATTTAGAAAAGGAAAAAGATGGAATGAGGCGCGTGTGCGCGAAGCGCGAGCTTTTTTTCTTAGTTATCCAAAGGGAAAAAACCTCTTCATAACGAGTCGTATGCGAGGGTAGGGTTCCTTGTTTTGAGTTCTTCTGTTTGTGTTTGTGAGTGTACGTCATCATGATTAACACTTTCTTCGGCCATGTCTGTCGACCGCGCTCAACGCGCACGGCACCAATTCCAGTTCCGGCGGGCTCTGTGCGCGCACACACACAAAACAAACCTTCTCGTTCTGGTGCGGTGGTAATCCGTTCACAGTTGGTCGTGCGGACGCCGTAAATGTGCCTGCGCAGGCGAAGTTTCATATCCTGAAAGCAAAACACGGCAGGTTATTTCCAGTGGAAACCCGCACGATTATTTGAAAATCATCACGAAGAGCGCCCAGCGCCCAGCGAGCGAACACACACCCACACACACTAGCTCTGCCTACTGGGCCATAGAGGTAAAAAATCGATTGCTTACCAAGCCCACGGTAGTCCTTATGACATAATCGTAATCCCTCCTCGTGTTATAGTCCTCCTTAATTGACCCTTTTTTATGTTACCGTTTTCTGTGACCTCCTTCCTTAATACTCGTTTGTATACATACTTCACATATTTGTCATGGTCCATGTTTTGGACTTCGTAACATGATATCCATACGTAGGTAGAAATATATATCCACCGCATTTAAGCCCTCCTTGTACTATGAAAAAATTACACCAGATGTATATTCAAGTTTTCTGTTCCACCTCCCCATAATAATCAGTACACCCATTAAAATATATTTTTTATCTTAAGTCTGCCCTTCGCTTTTCTTGGATAGTATTCGTTATAACATAGTCACCTCATTCTATTATTCTCTATTACGATTACACTACTAAAAATATGTCATTTAATTATTGTTTTTCTTTCTTGCGTACACTACTCTCTTCCATAATATTCCATCGACGTACATCATGTACCTGACATAACCAACTTGCTATCATCGTCCATTTGATATATGTTTCTTCTCAGCAATTCAGACAATATTATAGTCCACCTCTTGGTATGATCCTCCTTGATAGATATTGTCATTGTTACCGTAATTTAATTATTTTGTTGTTTTATCTGTCCTTCCAAGCCTCATGATATTATCAGTAATATCTAACCTATTCGTGGTATGCGCCACCCCCTCACGAAGAAAAAGCAAAACAAAAACTCCGTGACATCCCAAAACCTCCCCATGTCGCAATCGAAGACCCACGAATTGTACTATATCTCTACTCCCACAGCTCACGGCCCGTCGACCCTCTCAACTGTAGCTGCTGTAGTCCCTGCCGCTGTTGCCACTGCTTTACCGATGCCTCTGCGCATGCTTGCCCCGAATATACGCGCAACTGTGGCCCTCCCGTGACATCCCAGTCCCAGGTATCTCCCCTGGAACCACACCCCGGCCCTACCCCGAACGTATCTTGTTTCACTCCGATTCGCCAAATCCCAGACTGTTTGGATATTCGTCTACTTTGGTCTACTGTTCACGAAACAATGCATGTTCGTTAGTAGTCCGTGGCGCCCACGGGGGAGGTGGGTGGAACTGTGACGGATTCCCTCCGTCCATTCCCCCCTGCCCCCCGTCCTCCGTCTCGTATTCCAGCTATTGTTGTACCCGGGTGACCTGCCCACCACTCCGACAGACAACCTCAACAGTCAAAGTCCCTTTCAGAAGCCGCGTTCTCCGCCTACTCCCCTCCCCCCCCACCCCCCCCACATCGTCCCCTGCCCCGGCTGCCTACTCGGCTCGCCCGTCCTACTCACCGGAACTCTCGAGACCCTCAGGAGATCCTCCATATTCGACCCGCTTCCTCTCCTGAATCGCCCACGGTGGGGCTCCCTCCTCTGCCAGTCTCTTTGCTCCTCCTATCCTCCCCGAATGCAACGCGAATTCCTCCGGTGTCAGCCCCGCCACTGCCGCCTTCCTCTGCCATCGCCTTTTCTCTCCTACCCTCTCCAGCCCGCTCCTTAGACGGTACGTCGCCTGCCCTCTCGTCCAAACCTTCCACTCCCCGCCGCTCCTGTAGGCCTTCAGCGGCACGCTCTCTCCTCCAGCGAAATTGTCCGGTAGTACTCGAACAGCTCCAGCAACAAGTCCATCACATTGCCCCCCAGACCCCCCCTCCCCCTTTCTTCCCCCTTCGTCAATCACATGACCGCCCCTTCCCTCCCCTGGTCCCCCTTTTCTCCCTTGTAATGAACCTCCACGGGGTCCGCCGCCCCCCGCTTCTCCGGTCTATTCTGATACTTTCAACTGAGAGGCCACAATCGCTATCCCTCGATACGCTCTTTTTCTTCCTGGCTCCCCAACCTTGTTTCGGCGCAGCTACCAACAGAACAAAACAAGAATCAAGAAGAAGGCGGCCGATACAGCGGCCGGAGTCCGACGTCCAACTGTCAGCGAGAATGCCGCCAACCGCAGGGCTCCTAAGACTGCGTTCAAACTCCCACCCTGAGGTGATACTCAGATGTTCTCGGTTCCGACCACATTTACGTTGCAGCGCGTGAATATGTTATTCGAAAAGATTAAGATTGGCGACAACACGATTGACATCCTCAGCTGTACGCAGAGCTCCTAAGACTGCGTTCAGACTCCCACCTTGAGGTGATACTCAGGTGTTCTCGGTTTCGACCAACTTTACATCGCAGCGCGTGAATGTGTTATTCGAAAAAATGAAGATTGGCGACAACACGATTGACATCCTCAGCTGTACGGCGATAAAGGCCAAAAGTGAGTGTTGGCTCGCCGATGTAGGGTGCTAAACCTGCGTTTAACATGTTTTGCATACCTCTGAGGAAAGCACTTTTTTCCAAGCAGCACGAGTACGTAACCTACATGTACGCCTGTATACATGGGTTTTGTAGTTAGCAGTGTGAAGCTGGAGATTGTACAAGAAGAGTATATCTTGATTCGTAAATCCGCGTGGCCTGGTCGAAATCTCCACGTATATTTTGTTTATTGCCGCAGTGATATTATTTGGTATGCGAGAGATTATGTCGAGAGCTACCCCACATCCAGAGGCTAACCCTCGAGGGCCAACGTACGCTTCGAGTCATTTGTATGGCATCTAACGGCAGCGCAAAATGCCGATGGTCACAAAGTACGAATCGATTTCTGCACGAGGCAAATAGCCGAACCGGGATATACCCCCGCCCCCTGTTTTCAACCCGAAGGGGACATAGGCAAAACACGTCCTTGAGAGGTGCTCTCATGCGGTCCAATACGCATCATCAAGCGTTGATCATGTTTTCCATCCGACAATGTGCGGCGTGTGTTAACCGCAAGGAAAACGTAGAAATAAATACGATTCCGACGCGCATATTTTTTTTGTTCGGGTACGGTATTAGTGCTGGTGGCATCGTCGCGGTAGATTCAGAAGGATTCCTTCCCCCGTTTGAGGACAATTCGGGGTGTATGCCCCGCAATTGTACTGAGATGATGTGTTGTCCCTGCTTGATTACCCGTATCCCCTCCCTTAACAGATAATATACCCCCTACTGTCTTATTTTGCATTCCTTCGAAATAGCGTTGCTAACCTACCTCTTACCACTGACAGCATGACTGTAGAGAACCGCGGTCTCTTCTGAACAAGTTCACGGCGCAACTTCAAAGCGAGGCCCAAACGGTCGAAAAGGAGAGTCTTCCATAGGGGACGTGGTCGTTTTGCATTGATATATGGGAGTCTTTCCAGCTCGTCCGCACATATCTCCCTCTTTCACCATATCTTTTCAGTTGTCCTGATGTTACGATGAGAATGCTCCTGCACGCTTTGCGACACGAGCTGAGGCAGGATCGGGGTGGGAGGGGGCTGTTCAATGTGTCCACGGATGCCGCGCTTCGTTAGTGACGTGTATCGGATATCTTAGCAACATGAACCAGGATAAAATAAAATACTTCCCTGAGTACCCGGTTTGGTATTGATCCACGACCTAACTGGAGGACACCCGATGTCGTTTAAATTTTGGCCTACCCTCGTTTCGCTCGATTGCATGATCCTTGTCTCGTCGTTGTACAGGATACGGATACTCGGAACGGCAGCTGGTTCTAGACCACGAAAAGACGGCGTTCAAGGGCGCGCGTAAACACGGCTTCGTCGTCCTCCGCTTCGACGGGAGATTCAAGGAAGACACTCCTGAAGCATCTCCAATTATATTCGGCGAAAACGGGGTTTTAGAACTTGCCGGAAGCCTGGTAGACTCTGGGTGTTTCGAGGTAAATGACTTGGCACTGATTCGAACAGTGGCAAACCAAGCCAAAGAGCAGGATTCAGCGCTTGTACTACAGATCGGTGCCACTGGTTGGTACGTCGTCCGCGACGGCGATGCATGGATGCATGCATGTTGAGTCGCACGGTGTGGAGGCAAACGTTGGGACTAAGGCGCTGGTATCACGCCTTCGGAGGAGCACCCCCGTCAACGCTCGATTCCGATGCAAGGTAAAACTGTTTTAAACGTCAAATGACTGTGAGGTAGGGAGAAGTTATACCCTGAAACAAGCATGAGTCTCATCAGCCTTGCATTCAGGGTTGAAATGGTAACGTAATCCTTTGCAATTGCTGTTTCGGTGAGAGACGCGCAGTAACCCCTCCCCCGGTCCCTCCCGCCACTGTAGCATGTGGCTTTGATGACGGGTCACGTCTGGTAGCTTCGTGTAAGTTTTCCAGACAATTGCGTATAGAGGTACGACCGTCTTAAAGCGGATAGAAGGTGGGAAACCAATGTTTGGGTTTCTTGCTCAAAGTCTTGCTGAAGGTTTCGTCAATCAAGAACAAGTTGCCAGTTTCTGACACGAGGCCCGAGGGTCCGAACAATAACAGCATATTTGTGTCTGCAGTGAAACACGACTCGACCGGTCGTTGTGCTCGTGGCTTTTTGAGTAGTCGTCCCACACACATGACCGCCAAGTGATTGGCACCTAGGGGAATGACTTGGCGTGTACCCTGGGCTGTTTCCTATGCGCAGGCATGGAGAGCCATGTAGTATCGCAAGCGTCAAGGGGGCGGGATTGAAAACGTGTCCGCACACGCTGATCGTAGGGCTATCTGTTTTGGGCAATACGTGCACCAGTACCGGAAAGGGGTCACTCGAAAACCCAGGCATGGACAACGAACAGGGAGATGTTACGGGCGTGGAGGTGGGAACGGCGAAAGCCGAGTGGAAAAACAGCCGCAGGGCGGCATTTACAGGAAAGATCTTGTACCTGCTCATGGTCATGGGCGTTATGAAGTTTACGGTCAGCCCCAAGAACCACCTGTCGTACTTTGTCCGCAATGCACTGCTGCAAAAGGGTAGCCTGATACTATGTCACGAGAGCGTGTGCGCGAGATGCGAACAGGAATTACTCGTTACGGAGGAGAAGAATGTATTGGCGGTGCCGCAGGAGAGGCCTGCGTACAAGAAGGTTCGCTCTAGGATGGCCGTGTACACTTTCGACTACCGTTACGACCGTAGGCGCACGACGAGGGACATACTGACATACTGTTTCTTGCTTTAGTATATAATCCCAAGGGATATGGGAGGATAGTTGTTTCCGGCCGATCTCAAAATGTTTATTTTCCTCAAAAAGTGACGAAGCAGACCATGGTTTACGCGAGGTGTGCTTGTCGGCTGGCGTTGTATATGAGCAACGACAATTGACCCCGAGAATGTGAGTCGTATCTGTAGCGAATCGACCAGTATGTCCTCACGATGAAGTATCGGTCTAGTCAAACATGTCAGGAAACAGCACTTTCACCCCTACAAACAGCGTAAAGGAAAATGCCTTGACAGACAGCCCTGATGGCGAAAGCCCGGGCCCAAATAAAAGTAAAAAAAAAACACATGTTGTTGGGAACGTCCAAGAAATAACGCCCAAAAGGTTATTGAGTATGTTTTCGTTTCTCCTTTGTTCAGGTGTTTTCGGCATTTTGCTATTTTTCAAGTCTCCGCATTTGATCTGCAGAAAATGAGATAAGAAGCAAGTCAACTGCGGAGTCCCGTTCCTTTTCAACGTGAGCTGAAACAAAAGCATGTAACAAAAACAAGACGAAAGCATGGTGATCCTCACGTACGATTTGCTCCTCTGATTAGGAGGGGGGGGGGGGGGGGGGGGTTAGAGCACGTGCCCAGACAGATTAATCGGCACTGACAGACAACAGGTAAAATCTGGCATGTCTCCTTCCATCTCTGTGGTATACAGACAGCCCTCGACGTTTTGCAACTCAACGTCAACCTCTGTTGTAAATATGCAGGCGATAACCGCCGCTAACGTGAGGGTCGGGATGAAGCGCTGTGCTAGCTGCCCGGTACAAGCAGTGCCGGGAGATGACTGGCGACAACACGGCTATTTCGTCAGCGGGTCACATGCCGCACATATCTCCACGCTGTTATTGGTGAGGGACTTGGATGACGAGCGGCACGCCGATCTCGACCGCGTGGATGGCCCTTCTAAAGCACTTGGCTCTAGACTGTATTTTTACGTATGATGACCCTTTCCTGGTCAAGCCATGAGTGCCCGAGATGTGTTTGTATGTTTCGATAGTAAAGCGAAGGTGCACGGGTGTCCACAGAGATACATCATCCATCTCCCACAACCACACTCTCCCCTCGCCCCATTCGGCGTTGCCCAACACAACGATAGGCCGATACATGTTTTTTAGCTGCCCGCTTTCGGTGTTGTCTGGCTTCCGAGAATATATTTCGTCTCCTCCTCTTTGCCTCAACTTCAAGGTAATGTGTTGCTCCCCGGGGGTGACTCGTCATCATTCCCCCCTCCCCAGGATATTTTTGTCGCATCCCAGTTTTGGTTGTTCCAGCGTACACACGAGGAGTGTACAAAATATTTGGTGGAATTCACCAACGTCACTTTCTCGTGTGAATGGGGCCTCCGTGAAGCTTTTGGGAATGGACATCAATGATCTGGATACTTCTACCCTCCTGTCCCTGGCGCACTAGATCGGTCATGGTCGGCAACCTCGTGACCAAACTGCTGGAAGCCTCCTAGCTGGCGTTCGAGGCCCTCACCGATCATCCCTACGCCTTGTCAAGCATCCTGTACAGATATTCCCCTATGCTACAGTCGTGTGATAGCTGCAATAAATGTACAGAGTAGTGTACTGACAAAATCAACTGTAGCTCTACATGCGACTGCCAGCTTTCAAATAACAGAGCCCTCAAGAACTCTTTTGATCGGATCATTCCCAGCAGTAGATCGCTTCCGAGGCCAATTTTCCGGACAATTCCAAGTGACGGACGGCTTCCTTAAACAGTCGCCCCGACAAGTCCAATCCATTTACATCACACGAAATCAATTCTTCAAGAAATTCCAATCATTAGACAGCCTGTGAAATCATTTGTCAGGACAATTGCAGTTGATAGGTGGTCTCCAAGAGCATTTGTCTGGACAATTCCAGACAACTTCAGTCATCGGACAGTCTCCAAAACTATTCGTCCAGATAATCCCAAGCATTCAAAGCCCTAAACATCAATTGTTCAGACAAGTCCAATGGACAGTCTCTGAAATTAATTGTCAGCGCAATTTCAATTCAAAATTTTAAAATGGATATGGAGTATCCAAAATCATTCGTCCGGACAATTCCTTTGAAGCGACAGTATCCAAGATCAACTGTCTAAAAATAGTTGCTGGACTGTCTTTGACATCGCTTGCCCGGACAATTCCAATCAATATATAACTGCGTGACTTTGCTGTTGTTGGGGAAATATAGCCCACTAAGATGTACATTGTCCAAGGCATATGCAACAAAGCGCGGGACACACCAACCTTGTTTAGGTATGTACTACGTGTTCGGTCTAAGGACATTCGATACCGCCTAGCCCATGTATTCATATGTAAATAATAGAACGGTTCACGAAACAAAATAATCCGCATGCACCGGTGATTTAAAATGTACGGGCGATAGATTTAGGAGACATTGCGGGGGACCATAGTAAATCGGATCAACTATTGCTAGTAATAATAGCGAGATATATCAGATATAGTTTGTTTGTGCACGGTAAGTACTATTTAATATTGTCCCCCGCAATACTAATTGGCATTGTCTGCAGACGTGATTTTGGGATTTTCTATCTGTTGAAATTGTCCGGACGACTGATTTTGTACACAGTCTATCAATTGAAATTGCCCAGAATATCGATTTAGAAGGTGGTCGGTTATTTGAAAATGTCCGCGCAAATGATTTAAGAGAAGTCTATTAACTGGATTTGTCTGGATTTGGGAGGTTGTCTATTAATTGGGATTGCCGAGACAGTTGGTTTAGAAGACTTTCTATTGATTGGAATGCCGGGACGATTGATTTGAGAGACAAGGTACTAATAGGAACTGTCGGGACAATTCATTTAGGAGACGGTCTGTCCATTACAATAGGCCAGATAATTTATGGGAAGGTCCGATAATAGGAATTGTCCGGACCATTAATTGCAGATACCTAGAGAAGGGAACGGTCTGGACAATAGAGCCCGATAGGAGTCATTCAATAGAAATTGTCTCGACAAAAGAGCTCGATACGTTTCAAATCCTCGGATTTAGGGGTCATATACGGCAGTCAGTTACCTATAGGAAGCTATTAATCGACAATTGGTTGTCTATTGTCTAGGGTGAGAAGTTTACATGACCGCGCGTAATACGAAGTTCACATGCACCAGGTATACATTTATATAATTTAAAGCTGTGAGATCGATTTCGTCGGGACTCGTCTATGCAAGCAATGTGTTATGCTTCGATCACGCGTACTACGAGCTTATAAGGACTCATGCGGGATACACATCCCGTGTATGAGCAAGACTAAATCTGCTTCAGAAGCTGCGAATCCAGGGAGTGCGTGGGTCTATGTTTAGACGATAATTTTCGGAGCTTGTACGAGGTTTTGCCACGAGTGGGGAAATATTCCAGTGTTTTTATTTCATACCTGGTACTGCCGTTCTATAAATATGTACGTTTGTACATCATCGCCATAAACACTATCGAGCATGTACTACAGGGTAAATATGTAGACTGTTGTAGGACACTTTCCCGTACATGAGGAGGACAAATTTGAAGCTGCAAAATTCCACGAGTGCGTGTGTCTAAGTGTTAAATTTTTTAAATAACAATTAAAATTCCCAAGGTTACACGTACTGGAGCTTGCATGTGTAGAAGAACCCGAGTATCGTGATAAGGAAATGTATTGCAGGTACTATTGGAACTGGCTAGGAAGTCGGCTTCTCTTGTTCAGGAGACCTCTTGTGTTGTCGTATTGTACCTCATGATGAGAGAAGGGAGCTGTTGAGAGAGTGATTCGACAGGGGCTTGATTCAAGGTATCAAGCCCACTCTGCTTTCCTGTATTAACCCGCCAGACGGATAAGGACACTTGTCCGATGAACGTTCCTCGGCTGCATGTCTGCTCTTCTCCTATCGGCTATCCTAACAATTGTAATGCAAAGAAAACTTCAGAGCCCCGGTTATACTCTTAGGATATTCAGGGTTTTAATACTACGGGCTATATCATAACCACTTCATTAGCCCACCCTGAATAGTCGTATATGCAGACCACACGACGGATAATAGATGATACCGGAATCATCCGAAAAGACCGGAAAAGGAAGTCGAAGATGCGCCTATTTGAAACAAGGTAATGAGGCTATAGATTTCCCCACACTTCGTAGTGAGGCCTAGGCATCACGGACAGTTTCAATGTCAGAAACGCCGCCTGAATGAGGCGGTCAAAAAGCAAAACAGAAAAGGACAGGAGTCGAAAGGGAGGTAACTCAAACTATTCCAACCAATGCAGAAAAAGGAGGCGGAACTCAGGGGACGCCTGTGTGCGTGGGGGCTCGAAAGGCCATGGCCGGGTAGGGCCCGGGGGAAACGAGTGCAGGGACGGCCATCGAATAAAGACGAGTACGATGGTGGTACGCAAACGGGAACACCACACGAAGTACAGATAGCGGAGGGAGCACGACAAAACCGTAATGATCGTTCCTGGAACTATGGCCGGGGGACTTGCTAGGGCCTGCAAGGGGATTAAACATTGTTCTACTCCAAAGTGCGTAACTATTAGTGGGAACGCCACCAGCAATCGGAGCAAGGTAGCTCAACCAGAATCAATACGCTCAAGAAATCGTCAAGACGTCACTCGGATGGGCAGGTCTATGGCGTCTAGTTCGACGAGGACAACAGGATGTGTCGCTACAGTTTCATGTAGATTTAGGACTTACAGCTACATCGTAGAAAGGCGGGAGCACCAGGGACATAAGGTCCAATAAAAAAGATCTTGCATACTGCAACGGAAGCAGGGGACATATAGCAAGTGGTGCATGTGTGCCATAAACAAGACGCATATAGTACGTATCCGAGAGACACTCGGGGCAAGGAAAACCAGGCAATAAGAATACTACTTGAGTTGAAAATGCGGTAGCGCCAGGGGTCAGCGGCCTTCACGAAGACGAGGCAGACGGAAACGGTGCTGGGAAGTTGAAGAAAACCCCGAAATCTCCCGAAACTACATTACCACAGATCGACGCTGGTATGGTCGAAAGTAACCCCAAACGCTCCCGAAACAATACCAAGATCCGGAGGCCGCCACGAGGAAGGGCAACGGAATCGGTGGTGGAAGGTTGGAGGCAAAACGACGAACACTGAAAGTACACCCAAAATGTGCGCAATCACTGTAGTACAGCAGCCCCCGTGAGAGGAAGCAAGCGGAACCGGCAGTGGTATATTGAAGCAACACACTAATACACCAGAAGAAGCGTCAATATCCGAAAGGCAAGAGGGAAAGCAATGCACGCCGATAATCACGAAAGCCGTATCCGAAACCTCGGGTCTGAGAGGCTAGCGTTGGGGCATTGATAACAAGTCCAAAAATAGCAAATACGCCGCACAGCGATGAAAGTGGTGGTCGTAACGTGGGACCTACTGTAGGGCACTTAAGGCCTTTGGTCGGGTCGGAAACGGAACACCGGAACTCTTGGAAAAAAGGGTCGAAAACATGGGACCACGGAAGGCTAGCGTAGAGCAGGCACCAAGAAGAAAACTTAAGTATCAGGGTCGCTCGAGATCAATCGACCGAAATCAAACACAGAAGTGGAGCCGAAGTCGAAGTTGTGCTACAAAAAAATGAAGAAGCGTTAACAAGCTGAAACGGGGTCAAGAACGTGAGGTCCTTAGGGGCCATAGCTTAGAATGGATACAGTAGAAGCTACTGCTGTAGTACGCAGCGATTTGTTTCTAACCCAAACAAGTTAAGGACAACATGGAAAACATTGGAGTCGTTAAGAATACATTCGTGCAGGTTCAAGCAAGGGAGGGCGCACTAAATGTCTCTAGCGGACACGTAGTGTGAACGGAAAAGAACCAAAACAGAATTCCGCACATAGCGGGGTTCATAGCCTGAAACAGGGGCTGGACATAGTGAGCCCAGGCAGGCTAACTGCGCAAATAGTTGTGGGAAACCAAGAAGAAGCTGGCGCGACGGCCTGAAACGGGGGGCTAATAGCTTCAGACACAAAGTGACTAACCTCGCAAACCTCGGTATGGGACTAAGTCAATCATCCCAAAACAGGTACGCCGGAAACAGGAAACGAAGAGGGTCGATAGTAAACGACCTGGGGCCGTGAAGCCAGAACGGGGTCGATACGCGGGACCATTGGTGGCAGCTATGGCGTGAAAAAACAAGAAAATTAGGGTAAACAAGAAATCGCCTGTAGATGGCGAAGTCAAAACAGGTTACACAACGTGAAACTCTTGGGGGCTTCGTAACTACGGCAAGACTGTGGTCTGCGATGTGATACGTGAAGATGCAAGTTCAAAATCGTCAATGACCGGAACTGATTTGAGGCATAATAAAAGCGGATCCGCCTATAAGATGGGGCCAAAAATAAGAGGGACTCATGCACCGTTAAAAGAAGTGCGAGGAGAGTCGAACGTGTCCATCTGAGAAGCGCCTACGCGAAATTCGTAATAAAAATGAAGGAAGCAGTCAGCCAACCAGAAGAGAGTACTCGGATTTCCTAAAACAAGACACAAGCAGCTTTTATGTTCCTACCAAGCGAGTGAGGCGAGGAGAAAGCGGCGCTGCGAAAACCGTGGCGTTGTTCCGGAAGGACCACAGTTCTGAGGCCTGCACAAAGTTTAGGCTTCGTAGCTAAGTGGTGGACAGTTAAAGAAATGACTAAACACGCGCAAACTCTTCATCCTGAAAAGGGATAGGGCAAATTGAATACTACAAATTGGAGGCCCACATGTCAGCTCGATGATGGTGACCAGGAAAACAAAGAAAAGCCAATGCCGGGGAAGAGAGAAAAAATACCGAACCCATACCCTGCAAAGTTCTCAAAACGGTTGTAGGGCCTACAACGATCGTGGACCTCTGAGACTGAATCGTAGCGGAAGGCCGTGAGTCAGGAACACAGACTTGGCCGAGAGGAGGCTACTGTGGGGCCAATCGGGTCGAAAGCTACACAATCTACAGTCGTTGAGAAATATAAACGTAAAGAAATGCCAAGATAACATGTACAAGCGTTTGGCGCGAACGTGAGGCCAGGTGAAATACATGCTTCTACCATGCACCTGGTGTAAGGAAACGAACAGGCTGCGAAAGAGTCAGGCAAAACTACGAGCTGTTACTATAAGTATGCTCAAACCGGGGCCAGAGAAACAGTGGAGAAGCGTTAACCAACGTTGGACCCGAAAACACTCGTGCTTTACGTAAGCGGGACAGAGGGGCTAGTCAACTAAAAATTGAGCCCAAGCGTGCACGCATACAGGTCTAAGTAAGCCGAAAAGGGGTGGGTTGTTGACAAACGTAGGGCCCCAAAACGCTCCTAGCGAGTGGACGATAACATGAGGCTTTGAAAGGCTGTTTTCGAGCGCGCACTTTGCAAGGAAGAAAAAGCTGACCCAAAACGACATGACTTCTCAAAAAAAGATGAAAAAAGCGCCTTGCGTACCCTTAACACCAAGCCAGAAAGAGAACACATTATCCTTTCAGCAAGCACCTACTACGTAGTGCAAGGGAGAGGGTCAAGGGAATTATAGCCCGACGGTTTTGACGCCTGTTGTTAAACACGGTCCAAGCTGAAGAATAGTCGTTATCCACGGTACTACTGTTGTAAGCAATATGAAAAAGCATGCATATATACATGTGGAGAACATGATGTACTGTACCAGGTAGGATGGTTGTGGTGGCGCAGCAACCAACCTACTATTTGTATGTTTTTTTTACTATTGGAATCAGAAAATTCTGGAAAACAAAAAAAATGCAATCAACCAGTATTATACCTGGTATCCACGATATACAACCGACACTACTCGTACTATAACAGAGAAGAAGAAAGGAAGGGTATTATGTAACCCATAAACCTTCTTCCACTACGCAGGGCACATACCTGGTACCTGGTAAGCGAAAAGGTAAGGTGGTGTAATTTGGTTTGGGGCCAGTAGTCGGATGATTCGACGGGCAGAGCCCGGTGATGGTACGACTCGAGAGGACCATCATGCTCTTATTATTGCCAAATACTACGTAGCTCGCAGTAGCGACACAAAGCTCGTACACATTTGCAGGAATCAATATGTGTGCAAGTTGGTGGGCGACTTTCGCTCGTAGCGCAACGGGCAGAATAGTATGCACAAAGGGATGCAAGACAGCCGAAAAAACAAATTGAAGCAAACGGCATACGCGATGGTTCTTGTAACCATATATACCTGATACCTAGTAGCCACTACTACTGTATGCTTTGGACAACATTATCATACCTACTACCGATCAGCACCGAATACTAGGGATATATCAGGTGCTATAATCCATCCTCACTCATGATTTACAAGTACATAAAACGATATCGCAACGTCATGACCTCAAGGTATTGAGACAGACGGCTATTTATTATTGTACTGTGAGACCAAGCACCAGAAGGCCTGCCTAGTCTACTGCAAAATTGCGATACATCGGCTGGGGGGGTAGCCGACGATGGTCCAAATACACTAAATGTCTCCTCGAAAATCGGGGGGAAAGGGTTGACTCTCCCACGAATCCTACAAGAAGCGCATGACGTCTCCAACGAAGGGGATTCGAAAAAACCAGGGGAATCAATCAAGTCACCTGCTGTTCACGTTGTGTTTTCAACGTCACTGTGCTCGTGACGATATGTAAGACGAACGTGCTAAGCTGCGCCTGGTGTGTTATAAGGAGACTCTAAGACGTGCCAAGCTCCCATAGAGCGATTGAGACAGACCTCTATCTGAGAAACGGATCGATTAAGACGAATTTTAAGACATTTTTTAAACTGTTAGGCGAAATCAAGTATGATGATATGACATTGACATTGCACTGTCCACTCAGAATAGTGTCTGGCGTGAGGATCGGGGAGTAGGGCCGACAACGCCTTACACTGTTAGCAGAAACCGGGGGGCGTTTGACTGTGACACCTACCAGAGTACCACTGCTGCCACCTGACACTTCTACGTTGACTACATTTTGACTACCTCTTGACTACCTCGATGTTGCTCCACGATAGACGATTAATAGGACAAACTGGCATCGAAACCTACTCAAGATAAATCGATATACCAAATCAACAATCAATCCAACTGACTCCACTGCCGCTTCGAACAAAGCAACAACCGCGGAAGACCAAAGTCCAGAAAGAATAAAGAAAAAGAAAGAAATATCACGTTTGAATCAGCTGCAACAGTTGGCAGTACGAGTGCGGCGTTTCTCATTGTTTGGTAAATGAGTGGAAGCTTTCACAATTTCCATTTTGACTTCCAAATGGAAGTTTTTCACTTCCAAATGGAATTTGTGAAAGTCAAAATGATTTTTTTTTTACTTCCAAATGGAAGATGCGAAAGTCGAAATGGAAGTTGTTTACTTCCGAATTGAAGTTGTGGAAGTTTTTGACTTCCAAATGAAAGCCTTGGAAGTCGAGTGGAAACTTCTATTTTGTCCATGGAAGTTCCATTTTAGAAGCTAGTGCAAGCCAGTGTAAGTTTCCAAAGTGGAAGTCAGTGGAAACAAAGTGGAAGCTTCCACTGCCATGCCCGGTAGAAGCTTCGTCCAGCTTCCACTAAGCTTCCATACACCTTGATATACTTTCACCTACTGTCACCCGCTTCCACTTCACGTCTAGAAAATCCACTTGACTTCTACCTTCAAGGAAACTTCCATCGGCGTCCGCAGAATCTTCTGTCCACTTCCATCCTCAACCATAACTTCGACTTACGTCCACCTACTCGCATCCTCTTCCATTCAACTTCCATAACTTTCGTTTGGCCTGCGAACTTCCATTTTACTTTTTTTTGCAACGAAACTCGCATCTGAGTACGCAGAATCTTCTGACCACTCCCCCATATTCAAGCGCTACTTCCACCTATTTGTACGTACTTCCCACGCACTTCCAGTAAACTTCCAATGGCTGCAGCTTACTTACTTATTATTTATCTTTTATTTAGCTTCCATTTCAATGGAATCTTCCACGTACGTCCGCAGACGCTTCCATCCACTCCAATATTCAAGATTACCTTCCACCTAATCCCACTCACATACATCCGCTTCCAATCATCCAACTTCCAAAGTTATATGAAACCGCTACTTACACGGAAATTCATATCAGCGTTCGCTGAAGCTTCCATACACTCTCATATGCAAGAATAAATTCAACAGAATTTCACGTACTTCCACGTGCTTTCATCCACTTCCGTTAAATTCCCAAGAAATATGTTTGCTTTGTATTACCATGGAAAACTCCCATCTACGTCTGCAGACGCTTCTATGCACTCCCCGTATGCATGTGAGACTTTGGCCTAATTATTTCGTTTTTTTGGGAGTGAAAATAGAAGTTAGGAAGTAAAAAAAACTACTGGAAGTCGGGTATGAGCCCCCACCACGCGAATTCCATTCTACATTCGACTTCTAAAAGCTCCATCTTGACTTCCAAACGCGCTATTTTTTCCCAAAGGGAAGTTTTTGACTTCCAAATGGAAGTTTTTGACTTCTAAACGGAAGGTTTATTCATCCAAATGGAAATTTCCGACTTCCAAACGGAAGTTTTCGACTTCCAAATGGAAGTTATCGGTTGCAAGTGGTACGGGATGAAATACCACAGATCGATAGTGCCGCTTTCCTTATGGACTGATATGGTCCTGCCGTGCGCACTACTTGGTACTTGTTTGCTTTCTCCCATCGAAAGGCATTTTTGGTACAGTCTGGTTTTGTGACCAGAGGCAGGATTTCAGGGAAGTGGGCTAATGTAAGAGCATCACCACCAGCATCATAATTCCATTGATCCTTCGGTGGCCCGGACCGACCTAAAGTAATTTTCTATGCATCTTTGTCAAGTAATAAGCTGTCCGCCAGGTCTCGGATTCTCTTTACCAGCCATCGCCCCGGACATTACCCGACTGGGGAATCGCGCTTTTCTTTGCCGTGCTACGGCCCCCCCATAAACGAGCCTCCGTTTACGGGTGGTCGTTTCGATTGTCTCGCAACGTATCATCTGGAAGGCTATCGCGCATGAGAGGGGGGTGGAGTGATCGGTTTGAAGTCGGCGATGGAAGCCGATGACTCGCAAGAGGACTTCATGAGTCGTTCGCAGCTTGGCGAAGTGTTCCGCTTTAAGGGTCCACGTCACACACCCGTACAGCCGGGCCTCGATCACCTCGGCCTTCAGCATGCGAACAACCAGGCTAACCAGGGTGATCGTCCTATCACACAATTCAAGGCCTAACCATTGAGGCATGCCCGCATGAGACAGATCCGTCGATCGTTTCTGTTCGAGAGTTAAGCGTTTTCGTGGACAATACCGGCCACGAATGAACTCTGAGCTGTCTTTTGTTTGCTTCTGGCCTGCTAATTCGATGACGAGCCATGGGGCGAAGGTTGTCTGGTCTGGTGTTCGTAGAAGCATTATCTCTCTCTGCAATGCCGATACCGTGAGATCTGCTGCTTCGACTACAGTCACAATGACTGTCGTCATCTTAGCGAGAGTCCTTCAGCCGACTTCGAGACAACTCCTGTGTCATCGGTGGACAACATGCTCCACACAGCCCTTCGCACGCGTGCCAACGGTTCCTGCTCCTCTGTTTCGACTACTCCATAATCGTTAAGCTGAAGTAAATCATTTACGATATCTTCGTCTTTGCTCCAGCGTACCAGTCCGACGTGTAACGCAGCAGCGAAAAACGCGTTGAACAGTAACGGTGATAGCAAGCGCCTTGCCGCAGCCCGTGCGTGATACCAAACCATTTCGAGCGCTCGCCGCCACCCGTACGCACGCCAGCCCGGAGACCTTCGTGGAAATTGCGGATATTTAGAAGCATATTGGTTAGTACCCCGGAGCGTGTGAGTACTTCCCACAGCAGCAGCTCTCTGTCGACAGAGTAGTACACATTCTGAAAAATCGATTAAGCACACGTACAGAGGAATGTGCGTCTGTCGAGCTCTCTCGACCGGCGCACGACAAACAGGATATCGATAATAGACCGTGTACGGCGACGAAAATCATATCGATCATTGACCGTACGGGGCGGAAGCCGCATCGTTGCTCCGGGAATACTCCCTCGGCCTCGTGGCAGTTGCACAGGCGGGACGCGACGATTTTCAACCGCACTTTGCTTGCGTGGGCAACAAGCGAAATCCCTCCGTAGTTATTGCACTCAGTTCGGTCTTGTTTGTTTGTGGAGGACCTTGATGATCGCATCTTCCCATTGCTGGGGGACTTCTCCCGTTACCCAAACGTTGACAAGGCTGCTGTGAATACACTGGGCGAATACGGGGTGATCGGAGTTTAACAGTTCGGCCGGAAGGCCATCTGGTCCAACAGCTTTCTAATTTGATATGCCTTTGCGTTCCTCCATCATATCGTCCATGGGTGATCCATCTCCGAGCGACGGTGTATGCAGTCGTGTTGGCAAGAGGTCCAAAATCGTGGGATCGTGTTCCAGCGATTTCGTGTTCAAGAGTTTGTGGCAGCACCCCGACCATCGTTCACGAGTTTGCGCCTTATCCCACAGCAGGGTGCTTTCCTCATCCCTAACGGAATGCTCGCCCCTCGCTTTTGTCCCTTCCAAACCCACCGTACTATTCAGGTCCCAACCTTAATCCTCTCTGGTCGTTACTCGCTAACAGTCTCTCAGTTCGGGCGGGGTGCGTTTCAAAACACGCATGTACTCCTGCGGCTATCACCTCCTGAAGATTCGCACACGCAGATCTCAGTGTCTTCCGCGTAGTTCTATCCCAGGCGTAGGCACGCAAGAATTGTCGTGAATCCTCCCTTGTTTTTGTCCCTTCCAAGCCCACCGTACTATTCAGGTCCCAACCTTAATCCTCTCTGGTCGTTACTCGCTAACAGTCTCTCGGTTCGGGCGGGGTGCGTTTCAAAACACGCATGTACTCCTGCGGCAATCACCTCCTGAAGATTCGCACACGCGGATCTCAGTGTCTTCCACGTAGTTCTATCCCACGCGTAGGCACGCAAGAATTGTCGTGAATCCTCCCTCGCTGTCACGTTTTTTAAATACGGCCAGGTTTCATCAGCTTCACACTATCCATGTCTGCGGTGACGACGTGAATGTGGTGGTACCTCTCTTTCGACCGCATCGAAATAGCCGTGGTGAAAACCTCGACCATACCAGATGAACTACGGGGCTGGATAAGTTTCCGCTTGATCCCCCCGAGCTGCGAGTGGGCATGCGAATTCCATGATTCGATGTTCGCTAGCCGTGAAAACGACGTTGCTGGCGGCGTATAGCGTCAAGGTTAGTGATATCGCCGTTGTTTCCTCCTTACCTCCTTGAGCTACGAGTAGGCACGCGAATTACATGATCCAATTTCCACTCGCTGTGCACTCCACACTATAACCTCAACTTCAACACCTTTTGAACAGCAATCATCGATTTGATGGAACTCCCGTTGTTTGTAATTTAATCGGCCACGGATCTTGTACCAACAAGAGATGTTGCCCAGCGAGCAATACTCCTGTGGACCAACAGATGACATGGCGCTGCGTAAGCACCTGCGCGAGACCAACAGGGAGGGCCTGTGCGGGGCATCTAGACGATTTGGTCAGAGGGGAGCGCGCAACAAGAGATGGGGTCAGCCCCGCTCTTGTCTCCGTGGCTTTCGAGCGCGACATACCATCAGCCCCGCCCGGTCGTGCTACCTCACGCAAGCCGTTTGTTTTGCGATAGCTCGACAGCCACAACAGGACACCCCACAGTTGACCGAGGAAAAAGCCATCTTCAAATCCATGCGGACCGGCCGGAGTAGTCACTAAATCGTCGAACATCTCTTTTTTTTTCGCACAATTAAATGATCCTCGACGGTCGAAAGCTTAGACCTACGTGAAGAGTCACCCCACGGTAGGGGTTGCACTTTTTGGGGGAAAGGTTTCTGACCAATTGAGTTCCTTAAGTGAGGAACTACCAGTTAGGATTATCTTTTTCCTCGTATATTCGTTTTAAGACTAGCGCGAAGAAGTCCCGGTCGGATGGCCCGAACGAATTTCTTCCAAGTATTGTATCGGGTGAGATATTGAGTTCCTAATGTGAGGGGCTCAGGAACGTCTAGTGCACCCCTACTGTGGAATGGCTCTGAAGTTGGACCAAATGTCATAGATAGTAGTTTTATGTAGGTCGGTGGGCACACTGTTTTGGGCACGGACGATATTGTAGTTTTCGTGTAGGTCGATGGACATATTTTTGTTTGCCATGGGTCGTGAGTCTTTATGCAAAAAGTCTGGCAAATAGACAATGTGGGCCGGTATCGTAGAGAAGAACGGGATCTTAGGCCAAATTTATTACGTATTGGTTTTGTCGCTCCATGCTGCCTGTCTTCATGTCGCTGACGAATATCGACGACCACTAGAGATAGAGAAATCCTCGCTTTGTAGCTGGTGTATGAAATGAAGAAAGCATAGCGCGGGGGAGGGTGTACACATTATCATTCATGGCCGCAGTCGTATGACCATGGATCCTCGCATCCCTACAATGCCGGTACGGAGCACGTCGGGTTTCCATCGACCAGGAAGGCATTGTTTGCATCAAGCGCGCAGCGCCGTGTGGTGTTGGACGAGTCGCATGGAGGGTGAGCTGCATCCTAGTAAGAACTGCTTTTGAGGCGCTTTTCTTGCCTACGGATGACAGCGTCAATGAATTCAATAATTATCTGGTGTGGCCACTTTCAGAGACAGCAATGACTTTACTATGTAACTGAGTTATTAGTGCCTTGCCATTTACACACTACATGATACGGTGAGGGGGGGGGGGGGGGGGTACTCATTTGTTGCTTGCCTCAGTCATTTGATCATTGACCACGCATCCCTTTCGAGGCGGAGCACCGTTCTTGTTCCTAATAGAGACATCTCCAACAATTGGGCGCTCATTACGCTGTTTCCATATATTAAACAGAAACTTTTTGTTAATCTTACACAGAGGAGGGGGGGGGGTATCAATGCGATAGCTCACTAACTCGCTTGCCTGGTGGTTCGCTCTGGCTGACTAGCTTTTTCTCGAAGGGGCTAGTAGCTGGCGTGCTCGCTAGCTGATTTGTTCCCTAGTTCGCTTGCTCGCTCGCTACGTTCTCACTTCAACGCCTACTTTCGTCTGATGTCGAGCGCGACGGCCATGGGCACTATGATCATGACGACACACCCGAAGACAAGCAAGGCCTTGCATCCCGTCCGGTAGGCGCCGATATGTTTTCCTTCGACGTCGTCCCTGTCTGACATCCCCTTGGTCACTTGCAAGTAGGCAAGGGCGGGGAAGATGAAACCCGTGAGCGATGCTGTGATTCCTCCCGTGAGGTCTAGAACGTAGCCGAATAAATCACTCTGCGTTGGAAGGAAGGAAGGACGAAAAGCCACGGGCAACGAGGGTGGGGCATTAACTTCTTGAACATGACGCATGTCTGTGGAAGGAACCGGGACACAAATAGGTTACACCTATCACTAGATCGCTTAGGCAGTCCGGTGTTCAGTCAGTGCTGGCTGAATACTGACTGGAAGACGGGGTGGGTCAGTGGTCTACCTATTGGCAACAGGGGGCTCGTAGGGGGAACTACATGTTGGCCTTTATACTTTAGGCTTCCCCATGCACGTTCTGGTAGCACCCATCACAACGGGGGTGGTATTCTCATGTCATGTACGGCCGTAGTCGTATGAACATAGGCCCTCGAACAAATGCCGGGACGGAGCAGGCCAGGTTTTCATCGATCAGGCAGACAGACATTTCTTGCACCAAGCGCGAAGCATCGTGGGGTGTTCCGCGAGCCCCATGTACGAGGAGTTGCATCCTTTTGAGAACCGCTTGACAGGCTGGTTTCGGCTCATTGTGCGTACTTTCATGGAAGTAGATGACAGCGTGTGACTACTTACATAGATAGCCCTATGGGTGTACTGTGTAACTTCCTTGTGGGTGCCTTACCATGCACTACCTGGTACACCCTACGTGATACGACCATTCCCCTCGTGCGGAGTGAAGCTAGCATTCTCCACCCCACACAAATGATCTAGCTCGATCGCCAGCCATGGTGAACGACAAAACCAACCTTCCATGTGGTATACTATGTAACTTCTTCGTGGGGGCCTTACTATACAACTACCTGGTACACCCTACGTGATACGGCCATTCCCCTCGTTCGGAGTTAACATTTTCTTCCCCGTACAAATGATCTAGCTCGACCGCCAGCCATGATGACCGCCGAAACCAACATTCCGTCGCTTCTGCAACCTGCGTTTTTAAAACAACCGATCGAAAGGTACAGCGCTTCGGGGATGACCACACCGTCGCTCTCATCGGTGGTCAACCGTGTTTCCTTCCTTTTCAGTATTCAGGATGTCATATTTCAGAGGACAAAATATCACGAGACGACACCGTCCGATGCGGGATTTAAACACCGTTTTTACACGAATACAACCAAACTAGGAGCTATATATTGCACGTCCGGATGGTGTGTTATGTGCTCCGTTAACATGGGCCCTTGCCCTAAACACCAAAGGCTAGAAAACATATGCACCAAACGCTGCAGCAACTGGGGAGATTGTCTTTGCACGGGTAGTGGCAAGCAACTTTTCAACAGCTTCGTTCTGTAACTGAAAGAGTCGGTAAAGCCAATAGCTCTGGCCGTCAATCCCATGGGGGCGTGGTACGTGTCGATTGTTGCAGATTGCTGCTGGCCAACCATCGCTGCTGGAGGGAAAACAACGAGAGGAGGAAAATCGCAAACGCAGGCCTGAGTAGCTGTCGGGCCTGCACGAATGCATGGAACGGGTCTTTCGGTGGGTCCGAGTAGTTGTCAAGCCTGCAACCAATACGTGGGTGGGGGGGGGGGGGGGGGGTATTTGCATAGAACTTGATTCCAAGAGAGAACTCTTGCTTGCTAAGAAAGGGATAGCAAATAACGGAATTTTCTACGAAAGTTCTACCTTTGAAGAGCGCACGAACCCATCCAAAAACAGACCTTGACAAATATTGTGCGCTCGACCTGATACACATTATCATTACCTACAACTACGAGCTCGTTCAACCCTGCAGTCTAAGTGTATTAAGCATCCAATATTCACGCTGTGTTTCGGAGATAGACCCCCAATTTTGGTACAGGTGTTCTGTGGACCCCTACCGACCGATTGCGGACCGGATTTTGCTGTTTATTGTTTCAAACATATAGTTTTGACATTTTATTTGGTGACAAAATCCAAATATTGCAGCGAAACAGAAAGTAGAAAATAATATGTTGCGGCAGGCGGGGGCCAAAGAACACGTGCGGGAAATTTCAGGATCTATCTCCCAGAAACAGCGTGGACATTTGGACTTTTGGTCGGTACAGGAGCAAACTTTGGCGCTGCCTCGTGTTCTGTTTAGTTTCAGTAAAGGATCAACGTTTGGCGTTAAATCTGACACGAGAGCGGTCCTACGCAGTCAGTTCTTCTACTCTTTGCGCAAAACAAATTGCGAACATGCCTCAGAGCATCTGGGAGAAATTATTTCAGAATAAAAAAAATGGAGATATTATTCCTGCCGAAACTCCTGTTTTTTTTTTACATTTTTGCAGGCCTACTGTTGATCGGGACACAATTTCGCCGCTAGCGCCTGCCCTAGGCCCTGAACAGTACAGTTAATACGTCACTCTCTTTCGCTGTTCATTACGGTCAGTGAGATACCATATACACGTCACTCGAGTAGATATTTCGATACGCATTCGTGGCGGACAAATACTGGGGCGATATGCTTGAACCATCCTGTAGGTATACAACGGGAAAATACCCAGAAACAAAGTTAGCATTCAAGCGGTATTGAGTAGACGAGGTGCCCTTTCGGGTGCCAACCGTTTTGGGCCAAGATGTGGTACCCCTGCATACTAGCAGGCGCCGTCTTAGGCGGGACGGCTTCTAAGAGAGAGAGAGAGACACGCCCAACACACGCAATAATCAGCTGGGCCCCGTTTGAAGCTTAATTTTGCACAGTTTCGTTTTCTCTCCCCACCTGAGTTATTCCCGCCAACATGAGCGCGATCACTCCTCCTACCATAGCCGTCAGTGCGCCAACCGTGACAGCGGAAATCGAAAGCAAACTGGCCATCATGACGTCACGGCCCACCAGCGCGTACAGGCTGTGCCTGAGAATCACCACCTGTAAAGACGTAATGGGTGAAGACGTACAAACGCGTAGTAGTATTTGCGATATACGTACACAAGCACAGCCTGTGACGCAGGCTTGACGTAGAAAGTACAACTGTGAAAAATATAAATGGAAGGGGCGATGCGGAAATCTACAGTGGAACGCAAAGGCCATGGTGGGCGCTTTCCGCGTCGGTCTACAAAACTGCGCAAGAACAACCCACGCATTGGGCCTTCCGCTCCAGACACGAATGTGACGTGCAACCAAAACACCTTCAAGCGCTAAACCTCGTCATGCGCGCAAGGTTGCGACCAAACCAATATCCCCACTACCCGATACCCCTGACGCTCGAAGGCGTTGATGGTAGGTTTACAAGCACACAAGGCCAACGGCGCCTAGAGAAACTCGTACGGCGCAACGTACGCCCCACCGCGCTCTGCGTGTACCACGGTGTGTACCGTCTTCGGCCCATACCCACCGTATCAGGCGCGATGGGAGAAAAGGGGAAGTTCAAGCTTGACCCTTTAACGGCGAAACCACGGTCAACTGGTGCGATGGCCGTGGGACTGACGGTGCAAGCTTTAAAAACAATCGGTGTATTCCAAATTTGAGTTGATCCTCCTATTGTAGCTTGATAATCGAGTCACGGATTTTCGAAGGAATCATATTAGGTGACAGTCTCACAGGCGCGAAGTGAATCAGTGGACAGAAACCAAACGAGATTGCCTAGAATTGTAGATTATCGCCACTGGACCCCGGCGTTCTACATTGAGCACCCTGATCTGTTGCACCAGCACACTGCCCAGAACATGGATTGACGGGAAGGGCCCTCCATGCGCTGCCAGTCTCTCAAAAGGTGCATAGGCAGCACCAGGAGTTTGGAGTATTGGCCGGCTTTCTGACGTGATCTAATCCCTGCCGGCACGCATCAAAGCGCGACGACTTGAGCACTCCCGCTTAACGACGAGCATCGAAATGAGCATAACGCCACTTTCACGCACCATATAGGGCATGTCTCCATTCGCCGGCCTGGCTGTGAAGGTTGTGGTTTGTGGGCAAAGCTTATCCGGGACCTGAGGTCGAATTGTTTCAGGTGTATGAATCTGTTTCTCTGGGTAACTACGCCTGCCACTTTGGCTGAGCTCCGACCTCAAGTCGCACACATATATTTGACCACCATCCTAAAACTCTATCCTCCACATATCACAAGGGCGACGAGATAAGATTCCGCCCGGTGATCAAACTCTGATCCTTTCGTGGGGGGGTGTTTCTGAAACCTCCCCCTTTCTTGTCGGACCTAGGAAACAAATGCTCGAAAACGTTAACACAAATAGCGGGGAGCAGACCAGTAAGTGCCCACTATAACCGATATTACAAAACGTTGGGTCTAAGGAAAAAAAGATTCGCCCGTTTATTTTGCTTTCTTCCACGGTGCGGGCAGTCCTATCCTTCTTTTCCTCTATCCCCCTCTCCCAAACGCCTACACACGGTGACACAACGCACATGGCTGGGGATGTACAGGATGAGGTGGACCACGACCAGAGCCTTGAAGCAGCCAGCCACCGGCCCGGAGAAGTTGTCCAGGATGTTACCCGCCGTGGCCGATCGGAAAGCCAGGTACCCGGCGATTCCCGTAGAGTAACACAAGACTGCCCCTATGAATACCGACGCGCCGGCGACCACTTTCCACTCTCTGGCCAAGACGTAGACGCCAAGTTCCCCAAACAATCAACAGGCGTGTTTGTGGGGGGGAGAGCGGGCGGGGAGAGGCGGGGGCCGTTAAGAAACTAATGGTGACATGGGAGATGAGCAGAATAATTCCCAGCTTCGTAAAAAAGTACAGTTCGGGGATAGTTTGACCCGCCCATCACCCAGAATACTGGTGGCATGGACGACCTATGTATGCATACCCTACTGGATCACGCCGTTAACGTTTGGCACCCCTACCCCACAACGATCTGATCCCACCCGAACCGGAGGCTTCAAAACTGACCCTGGGTAAATATTTCCGCCAGGTCTGAGGACGAAGCAACAGTCAACACAATCGGACATCTACCAAAGAAAATATCAACAAGGAGTCTATATCGGCGCCGAAGCTCTAAAGCCCAGGCCGCGTAGGTCGCGAATGATACTACGATGTTCATTCGGCCACGTGGCCATGTCTCTGGCTACTGAAACACCTGGCACGATATAGCTGAGCAATGTTTGTATATTGAGAAAATCGTACGGATAATGTTCCGGAAACAGTATTGCAACAGTAGTTATGCGGAGTTGGGAACTACCTTCGATATGTAGGGGTGGTCTTAACACAAAAAGCTGAAGTGCGTTGCTCTGTACCACTGAAAGAGATGAAGCCGAGATTTTCAAAAGATAGTCTTCGCGTGGACCTCTCCGCACTCCTCCCCACGCCAAAAAACGATATCGGGGGTGGCGGCAACAAATACGATGCTCGTCCTCACCTCACTGTGCGCGTTGCCATTCCCGAGTAGCTTGGGAGGGCCGCGGGGGCGATGGTAATCGAGAACACCACCGACCCTGCTTTCGCCAAACACCCCGTCCAGTTCCATCCAGGGCGTGAGGCGTCCAGCCCAACGGGGGGGGGAGTCAGACAGCCGTGCAGCCGCCGCGAAAAAAACGGGCTCCCCACCACCACAAGGCCGACGACTGCAACAATTGTGATGAGAGAAAGCGTCGCCAGGCACCTGTGGCAGAGAAATGCACCATCAGGCGTAAACGTAGAATCGGCAAGACTATCGTCCAACCCCACCTTCCCCGCCCCTATACTGTATACCTAGTATTTATAGGTTGGGTTGGCGTCTGTTAGCGACGACGCTGTAAAACAAGCTTCTCAATGCGTGAGCTAGACAACCAGGGTACCCTTCTTTTCTTTTTGGCGGTCACCACGGCTGGCGGGCGAGTTATAGATCCTTTTCTTTGCGGGTAAAAACCTTAACTCCGTACAAGGGGGATGAACTTTCTCTCCGTAAAAGGGGGATGATCGTATCGCATAGTGCGTTTAGGGTGAGGCACCCCTGAGGCAGATGCATAGTAAACCCATCGCTGTCTCTGGCTGTGGCCACACGAGAAAATAAATAACCCATTAACGCTGTCATCCACATGGAAGAAAATCCGCCTCTAAAGGTGGTTCTTAGTAGAATGCAGCTTACCCTTCATGCGACTCGCCCAACATCTCACGGAGCTTCGCGCTTAGTTCAAGCAAAGTCTGCCTGGTCGGCGAAAACACGACGGGCTCCGTCCCGGCATTATAGGGATGCTTTGGGTCTATGGTCATACGACTACGGCCATGCATGATACCGAGTACGCCCCCCCCCCCTCCCCTCCCCTGCCCCCTTTCCCCCTCTAAGCATAACTAAACACTCAACAAGATAAACGACGAAGTAATCACTTTTTGTGAAGCCAAACAGGTTTCCGAAAATGGGGTTATAACCTCGACACCAACGTGCCATTTCTTCATCAACAATTTTTCAAAGTCGTGACCCCTCCTCCCCACCTCCGTCTTCACTGCTCGTAGCCACCTCTGTTGATAGTCGGGGGGTAGTGGGGGGTTATTATCATGCATGGCCGTAGTCGTATGACCATCGAACCTCGCATGACCACAATTTCGAGAGGGAGCACGTCGTGTGTTCACCGACCAGGCAGGCATTGCTTGCACCAAGCGCGGGATAGATGGTGGGGGGTCGTAGAGACGTGCTTGTGGAGAGGGTTTCACGAGTTGAAGAAATGAAATATGGTATGGCATTGGCGTAGTGTTGGAGTGGCGTGGCGTGATGTGGTTTGGTTTAGTGTGGAATAGCGTAATGGGATGTAGTGGCTCCCATGCTACCCTACCCGGACGAGTGGAGTCCTCCACCGCCTGTACCTGAGGTTGCTGAAGTGCCTGACGAGGCACGCGGGCAGCACAAACAGTACGAATATCGTCGGCGTCACGAAGTAGAAGCTCTGCCACCACGCGCCGGTGGCTCCCCCCGTACACTCGACGATTAACGAGGTCACCAATCCCCCGATGAGGAGGACGTACGAGAACGTAGATCCAGCCAATTGCAAGGCCATCACACCATCCACCATGGGAGACCCATACTTTCCCAGCGTTCGGCTTGCCAGCTCTGTGTAGTCGAGATCGCCTAGCGCCGTCCGGCCGCCACCCTCTTCCCCGTACCTTATGGACAACCCTTCAGCTGCCTTTATAAGAACCACTCCCCCGAACCAGATGGTCAGACCTGCACGGTAGAAGGGGCGTGGGCGATGTCATTTCCTATAACTCTCCGCGGATTGCGACGAGGGAGTGGGCATGGAAGTACTCTGTGGTGCTCCAAAGTTACTGTAGTAGTGAGAACAAATTGGCTATCTGCTTCTGCGACAAGAGCTTGACAGGTGGCACCAAATGACTGTAAAATACACTCGTGCTTTTGGAGAAAAAGAAATTGGAAGAATAGGCGCTTATATGGCCTAATGTGGACTTGAAGGAGAGAAGAACAAATGAGAGACCCGGCCAGGGTGGGCGTAAATAACGCGTCATCAACTCGGTGTGAGGCACACTCCGGCTAAATGTACCCTGTGGACCGTCGCAATTACTGATTGTCTACCTTACGACAACATCGCTTGATATTTACGGTGGTAAGTGAGTCACCGTGTAATACTTCCAACTTCCTCATTGAGGAAATTTGGTCACACAATACAACGAACGATAAGAAAGATTAACTGACAGCGTTGTTTCGCCGCATATCGGTTTGGCTAGGATCTTCAAACTACTCACTAATTGTTCGTGTCCTCGTGCATAGTGATTGTACATCAACTATAAACAGAATTCAGACTCCATATTCCAACACGCCCCCTTCATGATGGAAATCAGTCGCGAGAGATGCCATATGATTTAATATATTTCAATTTGTACCCGGCAGTAAATCTAGACTTTAATGCTAATTGAACAACATACGTGGTCAGACCCAAATATGACGGTGGCAACATGGGTCTAGTTTGTTCACACGATACTCATGGTGTCATCTCCAACGAGTTACACTCTAGAAACCCAGACTAAAATTAGGGAAACCATCTGATGCACTGTCGCAGCAACCAAATCTAATATGATCGCAAACGATTTGCAGTTTAGCTTGCACAAACTAGAGTGTTAGCGCAGAACGAAAATTTAATAGGGTGTTTTCGTCGATAAACGTATCCAAAAATGATGTCTCTCCGGCATGCGCTTTATCAATTTTTAAATATTGGCATGAATTTAAGATCTTCTCGGAAAACGAGAACGGATGGGTGTCGATGTGCAATAATTTGCAAGTACGTGGTATGTTGTACCAATCTCGTATACGATGGATGAGCGCTGTGCGCTGTGTACCAGAATCAAACGTTGTTGCTGTTGTCGTGGTGTTCCTGACAGTGCGGCTTGATACACAGCGCTGCGGCGAGCCCTCCAAAAAAAGGCACCGCGCCGAACCCGACATCAGCACAGCAAAGCAGGAGACAGAGTGCATACAGTAAATAAACCTTCTGGCGGCCTGCGTTTCATCGCTTCTCCGTGCCCTGCCGCTCTCCCATCACGTAGCAGCAAGGAACAAAAACAAGCAGTCAGAAACGACACAGCAAGATGCTGCACCTGCTGTATGTACGTGTGTACTCATACTTTAACCCTAATTTAATAAAGTAGGTTTCGTGGTACCAAGGTTCCAGGTACCGGTAGATGATCACGATAGAATAGCGCGGCTTCGGACACGCTACGCACGAAAACACGAGACAGAGAGGGAGGCAGGAGAACCACCAGAGAGAAAGACAAGCGTACTTGATCCTCAGAGGAGCTGCACCCGGCGACCACAGCTAGACGTGCGTCGCATGTCTCGTCGGAGCTGGCCGAGGAATAGTGTTCCGCAGCCACATCTCTGCACACAGCTATAGCTAGCTGCTGCTGCTGCTGTTGCTACGGGCCTTGTAAACAGCAAGGTCAACGAGCAAAAAAGGCGCAAAAGCGCAGGGAATCCGCCGTTTCCACATCACCAGCCCTGTCCCCCACCGTGACATATGGCTCAGACCGCACGCCTATCGCACGGGGGCCGTCTCGACACGTGGAGGTCAAACGATGTCGCGAGGCAACGACGCAAGGGCGTGTGGTCACATGCCTCAGGTGGTCAGCCAGCTCCATTTGGTCGCGCCCTACACAGTATTGTTTCGGGTGTGCTTGACCAACCACGGAGGCTCGGGGACATGTAGACCAACCATCTAACGTGGTCGTTGTCGTTTTCGGCTCTATGTATATTTTTCTGGCTCTATGTATATTTGCCTTTCAAATCTACATAACGCGGCCAATTTTGAGTAAACTTGAGTAAATTTGGAAATAGTTTTTTGCTATACAAGGGTCGTTATAGCCAAATTTTCACAAAGCGCTAACACTCTACTCTAGAAAAGATCCGAAACTTTCCTGGCAGGGGTAATTAAGACAACTACAACATAGCAACCTATATGCTCCTACTGCCTTTCGTTTTGCAGAAGGCCTAGGTTGTTGTGCTCGTCTTGTGGACGACTGCCCCGGGTATCATTCCGGTCGGGTTTGAAGGCTTAGACAAGGTTACTTCGAGAAGATTCCGACATTCTGCAAATTAAATTGCGGAGAATTTCCGGCTTGAGCTAAAACCGCGCATGCGAAGCAACAATTGTTGTGTGTGTAGAGTTCTCAAGATGACGACGTGTCAGAGCTCAGATGTTATGCTGGAAGTAGCGTTGAGCACATTTGTTCGTAAAACTTTGGCAATAGATACTGGTCTACAGAGATCTGGGGTTTCGTACTGTGTGGCGAGGCATCATTGTTGGAGTAAATTCTCCGCGGTTGAGTTCAGTTGGTGTGCCTCCTCTGCAAAACAGTCGGATACATATGAAATAGTACGGCCCGGGAATTTAATATGGTGGCACGTGTCACGGGTCTACGACAATATGCAAAGATCGATTACTGTACGTGTGGGGTCTGTGACATCAAAGATGAGACCCGTTTGTGCGTTTCTGGTGGGTGGTGTGTTAGAATTGTACGGATCTCCTCCTCAACCATGGTATAAAGCTACGCGTCGCTAGTTGCACGCGCGGCTTCAACCATCATGACGCAAGAGAGGGGTAACGATGTATCACACCACCTCACGCGCGCAACCGAGTGGCGTGTCTACAGCGACGAATACTCGGAAACATTTCCAAAGGCGTTTGAACGTATACTGAGACGCATGCCACGGTACATGTGCACCTGCTATTTTCTGAGGCTCCACACGTGAGGTGCTCTATATCACTCCCAAAACCTGACGTCCAGAAAACACTCGCACAAAAGCCCGATTGACAGTCTCGTGGACTAGGTCTGAAACGAAAACGGTGTTGGGTAGTTCTCAGTTTAGAACCGCCATCAATCAAGAAGGCTTCGGCCAAACTAAGTGCTGCTCCTATCGCCGAACATGGCGTTAATAGCACGCGTGGTTCACATCATGATTGCAGAGGAGAGCGGTACAAACGAAACACGCCACCACCAATGACAGCATCCTTCAGACTCATCGCGGCGCCGTCTCCCTCCGGACATCTGGGGAAGGGGGCATGACTGACAGACAGCTGGGTACCCTCGCATTTCACGACAGGTTTGCCCCGGTGGGGCGGCCATGCCGACGGTGGCGCTTCGGCGATCGGTACGTGCGTTCGCGCCGTCCGTGCGGCTTCGTCCGCTCCCCAACCGCGATGCTCGAGCGGTCCGCGGCCCCGGCCCCTCCTTTCCGCAAATCGTCGGCGCGTTCGCCGGCGATGAGGCTAGACGGGCAGCGTCCGAGAGGAGGCGGCGTTACAGAGAAGCAGGCGTCGTCAGCGGTGTCGCCAACGGGTCGTGGAATGACCACGCCAGTACCCTGGGGTAGGTCGGGTGGACCCCCCAAGGGGGGGAGGTTTGCCGCATAGCGAGCAGTCGAATGAACGGGCGGTGGTGGAGCGGGCTATCGACACATTGCAAGAAGTTCGGGGCTTGGTGAGACGGCAGAAGGAAGACCCGGTCCCCGACAAGGTTAGAGAAGCACTTGGGCGCGAAGTAGAGACGAGGAGGGCAGAGCGGACGGGCGAGAAGGAGGTGGTGAGGTATCTCCTCGACGATCAGTACTTAATATAGTACGTGGTACAGCAGAGTGGGATCCAGCAAGGCGCACGTCATTTCTAGCCGCTCCAGGCGTTCTGGTAGCCGACTTGCTCGCGTTGGTACATTGCCAGCACGGACACCCAGGAATCGGCAAGACATGTTCACCTCGGCGCGTCTATTGGCCAGGGATGTGTAGGGACGCGAGGGAGTACGTCTTGTCGTGCGGGTGCCGGCGCAGGAAGCGAACGCGTAGCCAACGTATAGCGATGCTGTCGGCCAGATACCTAGACCTGTGGGAAGTTTTGGACATGGACTTGCTGACGATCCCCAAAACGTCCGACACAGGTAACGAGTACTTGTTGCTGCTGGTGGGCAAAGCAGCTCGGTTCCTCTTCGCATACGCTCTCCCCCCGAAGGAGTACAACGGATCGTACGCCTTCTGCTAAACCTGTGTCCAACTGTCGGAGTGCCCTCATCCATCCGTGCCGACGGAGGAGGCGAATTCACAGCCACCGTAATGGAGCATCTCTGCCGTTGCCTAAAGGTCCAGATCGATTTTGGCCTTGCCGATTACCCTCGGGGTCAGGGTAGTGTAGACCGAGCAGGGGCGTGGATAGTCGATGTGTTGTCCGAGCTGTGTAAGGAATGGCCCACCTGCTGGGACGAGTATATATCTCTGGCATACTGGATCAAAGACACCATGCCAAACACGTCCCTGCCTTCAGCAATGACACGCTTCCAGCTCTTGTTAGGCTGCAACCCGCGTACGTCCCTCGACTTGGTAGTGCCTCAGATGGACGACACGGAGGTCACGGGAAGCTTCGAGAACTTTATTGAAGAGCGCCGGCACATCCCACGAGAGGTCTGGGAGGCACTCGAGAGGATACACGAAGACAGGGAGAAGCCGCGACACGGCCGCAACGTCGATTTAGCTGTCGGCAGCGGGCACCCGGGTTGTGACGGGCGACCTCGTCCTCACGAAGGAAAGAGACAGCCCGCTCCACCCGCAGGGTATGGCGGCTAAACTGGTCCAGGAGAAGTAGACTGGTCCGTGGAAGGTGGTGGTGGTGGTGCTGATTGCGGGGCTGATAGTCATCATCAATATGGAGGGAGGAGCGACGCACACCAGGAAGGCGAGGGTGGGGCCGGGCGCGCCGTTTGGCATAAAATCTCTCCTTCTTTCCTTCCGTCTTTCTCTCTCTCGCTCTCTCTCCCGTTCTCTCTCCCTCTCCTTCTCCCTCGCCGTCCCTCGGGCATGTTGTTGGATGTATGGGCACGCGTTACCATGCCTGCGTCCGCACCTGCGTCTTTCACGCCCTCTCTCCGCCTTTCGCCCCACCGCTCGGACAGCCGAGCGAAGATCGAGCAGCTTGTCCAATGTCCATCTGACACTCTGTTTTTGCCTAATTTTCATCTTGGAGGCGCGGCAATTGATCTTTTCGATCGATTGGTACAATAGTGTTAGGTTGTACCGGTACTGTACGTCGGCGGAGCTGTAGTGAGCTTCGGGTTCACGCGAGGATTCGGGAATGGAGTTGGAGGGAACATAAGAAGGTACGCGGGGCGAGCGGGAAGGGATCATTAACGTAGTGAGAGAACTCTGTTCGCCGCGTCAGTGAGTAAGGCGGCGCGTGCAGTGTGCGTACTGGGGGAGGCTTTGCCTATCGGGAAAAAAAAAAGTGGCCGGTTTTCATTCCCTCACTTGGTTGGCACCGAATACGTCGGGTCCACCGTCTAGGATATCGCGTGGCTTGCCTTGTCCGGCCAAACCACCTGGGGAGGATGTTACCATGGGAATTCCAAGGATCCGAGGGGTTTCCACAAGTGGACACGGCATGTCGGCAAAGGGCATAATGCGAATTGAACCCGGATACTGGAGGTGTGAGCAGACGGTCACAACCCTTCGCCGCCCCTTCAGCTTCTTATAGCTCGTCCTGTTGCCGGAGGTGTTCCCCTACACGAGAAGAGTGCCGACTGAGACAACTAGGAGATGGCTCAGGCGTACGTTTCGCAGGCTGTGTTGGACAACGGGAATGCAGGTAGCAGTCGTTGCAATGAACTGAAATTGCTTGAGTGTGTGAACGAGTGTCAGACGGCCTATGTCCCTGTTTTTTCTGAGAACGAAATAATACAGAGACAGAGGCACAAAGCGGGACAAAACGGGAAAAAAGGAAAGAGGAAAGAAGAAAAAAAAAGGAAGAAAAGGGACAAAGAGTATACTGACCTGGAGAAGTAAGATATTTTGAATTTTATTGGGCATATATGTACTGACCTCGAGGAGGATATTTTGGAGTTTATTGAGTTTTTGGAATTCGAAAGGCCATGTGTACACAGCCGGGAGGCAGTCGTGCGTGTGTAGTAGTTTGCAACAGACGAACGTTTGGATGTCGTGGACAGAGGCCCGTAGTTACGGCAATTGAGTGTTGGGAGATTGTTGAAGCTTACGCCCGTACAGTATGTACGGTTTGGAAATTTGCACTGAATTTGAGTTTTTGGATTCGGGATGAGATTGGTGATTTCTTAGCAGGGAGGCAGCTGTTTTATAGATTTCGGGATTTCTGTGTTTGAATTGGTGGCACTATACTACTTGAAGTGCCACGACGACAACACCTATGTGTTGGATGATTGTAGGCATACAGCGGTAGTGTGGCATTAACACTATGATCATGACAGTGTGCCACGAAAGGAGAGGCTGTAAGACATACTGGTAGTAGTTATTCACAGCAGTAATCGCGCAAATGTCTGATGCATTCTAATTGGTTGATTGGTTGCTGTGATTTATGTAGCTGCAAATCGTCCAACGGGCATATGCGGTGGGTTTTTTGTGCTTTCTCGAATCGGTTGCATAAAATATATATTTGGATTATTTCGCAGGGTCACGGGAAAGAGGGATGAGAGGCCCCTTGACCTCAGTACTCTACCTGTGTTTTCTACATGTATACTCTACGAAAACGAAGATAATGTTAATAGCAATACCATCCCTTCTTTTGCTCCCGCGTCTCATGGCAAGGTCGAGCGGCGCACCACCCGGCGCACGAGGTGTCGCGTTACACTTGAAGGCTGATTTTTGTCGCCTCGGGATGCTGTGGCTTGGAAAAACTCTATCAACAGGTTGCTTGGGCCGCTTACAAAACACCCCTTGGCCAATCAACGTGCGTAAATAGCTACCTTAGGGAGATTGACAATCAACCTGCAACTACTACTGCCTGATTGTGGCCGCAGCCCTTTACTTTTCGTCATGGTTGTTTCTTATTTCATTTGTCATGTTTGTTTCAATCAATATGCTTATTAATGATAACCACACACACAACACACATTATTTTTCATTTTTTATTATTCTTTCTAGTAATTGGTGGTAATGAGGCGCGACCTCAGTAATACCTGCAGTAGTCATATGTACGATGCATGATGCTCAGCGAATACGGACTATTTTGTTTTGTGCTGAACCAACAGGACCGAATATCTACCTACGCCGTCATTGGTGAATCTCAATATCGTAAACGTCCTTGGCCTCTGCTGCCTTGACATTTGAAAAACACAGCAGTACGAACACACAAAGCAGAATATTCTCGGAAGAATGAGAGAATGTGAGTTTTGTACGTACGTAAGAAGTTCAAGCCAATCAGATGACTGCGGTGATTCACGGTAGCTTGAATCGTAGCCCTTGGTAGACACACCTTGTCTGGTACGTAGCCGCAACCTACACGTATCAGCGCAGTGAAGCAGAGGCAGAGCTACAGGTCCAAGGTGTGAGACTAGTTTGAGTTCGGGATGTCCGACGAGAGCAAGTCGCCGGAGGCCACGGCCAATGCGTCTACTATTGCGCGCGAGGCGCAGGCTGCGAGGTTTGCTGCACAAACAGAAGTTGAGGCGAACGCTCGTGCTGCTGTAGCTGCTGTGCAAGCGGAGGTAGACGCACGCCGTGTTGGGATAGCCGCGGCCGAGGCTCGCCAGGCCGCGGAAGACGCTGCGTCCATCCGCCAGGCCAACGCTGCGGCTGCTGTTGCCACCACTGCGGCTTCGGCTGGTCCTTCATCTATGCCGGCAGTCTCGGGGGGAGCAGTATCGACGGCTGACGTTCTGCATTGGCAAAACCAGGTGGCATCCGAGTTTTCCAGAATCGACACGGATATACTCGATGTCAAATCTACACTGGACAACGTGCTCCTGTCTGTGGCTGGCCTTCGGGACGCCGTCACCAGCAGCGTATCCAAGATCGCCAATAACGAAGTGCTCCTCCAGCAGTTTGTTGACAATTTTTCCGACCGCGAGCCTTCTGTGCGGGACAGCGGAGATGCGAGGGAGCGCCATGTACAGAAATCGCAGCTCACCGACGACACGGCCATGTGGAAAAAAATGTCATCTCGCAAACACTGGCTGCTTCGGGGACGCTTGCCCCCGAACCTCGGCGAGTCGGCCGCGGATATCCAGTCGTTTGTGGGGGAGAGCGTCGATGTTACGGCGGCGGTGGCAGCTCAGCTTCGTGCCATCAGCAATTTTGACGTGGCCTTGTATGGGCCACGTGCCGATCGCCCGGTTGACCACCTGGTCATGGTCGCGGACCGCCTGGATCTCCTGCGCCAGGCTCTCATGGCGGTCCTTACAGTTGGACTCTCGGCGGAGGTCGCCGACGACCGCGCGTGCCTGGACCGGCTGGCACCCGTCAACACCTCCTTTACATCCGCGGCTGCTGGTCTGCGCCGTCACACCCTCAGCAATATCTTTCTGCTGTCCAGCTCCACGGCGAGGGCCGTCATGAGCGAAATGGTGAACGACGACTTACGTCTTTGGGTGAACGACCTGATGAGGTTCGCCCAGCAAGTTCGTCCGTTGACCGTGCCCCCTCAGTTGGACGCGGTGTTCGACGCGCCGCCTGTCCCTGCCTTCAGTCGCACGCTCTCCTTTTGCTCGTCCGGGGGCGACGTTCTGAGGCTTGTCGAGGGTCTCCAAGGTCCACGCGACAGTCGGGATGGGGCATACAAGCGGAGCCAAAGCCTCGCCCCCGCCAGGATGGGTCCGCCCAGAAAGAAGAACGCCCCGCTGTGCAGGATGTTTTCGTCCACGGGTCGATGTCGGTTCTCCGACTGCAAATTCGTGCACGCTAATACCCCGTCCGACGCCTCGTCTCCTACGGCGCTCCTCGATGGGAGATCGGCGGCACCGGCCGGGGTAATGCGAGGAGGCGCGGAGGCGCAGGCTGGTGGGTCGCGGGCTATGGTGCTCCGCCCAGGCGGGGGTCGTGGGGGGGCCGGGGCAGGTGGCGGCTCTGGTTCGGGATGAAGACACGGGCCCTTCCTGTCGGTTGGGCCAACACTGGGGGGGGCGGTGGCGGCGCGGGCAGGTGGCGGAGCGGCGACGGCGCTTGTCGCCAGCGGCGGAGCGGGCACTCGGCTGGCAACCCACGAAGGGGGGGGGGGGTTGCGGGGGCGCGCTTTAGGTGCTCTGGCTGGCGACGGCGGTGTCGGGCGAGATCGCGTCGCGGTGACTCCGGGTTCGGTTCCCTTCCCAAAGCAAGGTACGGATATGGGCGTGCGTGCGAGTTATTTGCCCGGTGACACGGTGTGTGTGCAGGGTGATGGGTCCGTGGACCCGGTGTGCGTGCAGGGTGCGGTCGGTGACGTGCGTTTGGAGGCGATCACAGATGAGGTAGATGCGTGGATCGCCGCTCGGGAGGTAGTGGCGCAGGCAGTATCTGGGCGAGGCTCAGCGAGCCTCGATCAGGTCGCTTCGCTCAGCTCCTCATTCTTGCGACGGTGTCAAGGCAGTGTTCCTCTTTTCCTGTCCACCATCGGCGCCTCATTGTTCGCTTCACATATTAACGTTGCCGTCGTACAGCACTGGTTTGGTGAGATAAAAAAATTCCCCCGTATTTCTTTGTTGCTTCGTGTGCTGGCGCCAGGCGCGCCTGTTTGCGTTGCACGAGGGGGGGATTTGACCACAGAACTCGCGTATGGTAATCACCCGGGCGTTGCCATGCATACTGTGGCTATCCATGATAAGATATGCGCAGACGTTGTGCACGGCCGAGCGGTGGTGTTTGAAGTGCGATTTGCAGACGAGATCCAGGGTCTTCGCGTTTCACCGCTGAGCGTCGTTCTCGAACCCAAGTTAAGGATTATTCACGATCTCACGTTTGCGCGCGGGAATGGTCGAACCAGTGTTAACGGTGACACCGACTTTGACTCCGCGCCATCGTGCGAGCTCGGACACGTGCTTCGTGATGTGCTTTTACGGGTGTTGTTTTTGCGACAGAGGCACGGTATTCGCGCTCGGATCCTGCTGTGTCGTGTGGACGTTAAAGACGCTTTTCGGCAGGTTTTGGTTGATCCGGCAGGCGCATCGACCTTTGGATACGTTTTCGGCAATCGCGTTGTCGTGGATTTGCGCTTGCAATTTGGTTGGCGTAATAGTCCTGGGTTTTGGGGGTTGATGGCCTCTGCGCTCGAGCATGCTCACACCCACACTACGTTTCAAGGCGCAGATGTTTCCCCACAAGGGGCTGCCGCCGTTTCGCACGTTGAGCTCTCCCCGCCGCGGGGAGTTCAGGTTGTTGCTATTCCGCGTGATTGTGGGCCCGTTCCTGGCGCAGGAGGCCTCACCGGAAGCAATTTTTTTTTTGTGAGGTACTACGTTGACGATGGCATTCTCGTCGAGTTGCAATGGTGGCCGGACGGCCGCCGTTGCTTGCGTGCTGTACAGTCGCTGGCGTCGGACCATTTTCGCTTGTTGGGCGAACGTGGTGTTTCCGATCCACCCCTCTTGTCAGCCAAGAAAATAACTAACTGGGACACGCGACTCGAAGTCTTGGGATGGATTATTGATACTGAAGCGCTTACTGTTACGTTGCCGTCGCATAAGCGCCTCAAGCTGCGCGATATCCTCGCGGAGTGGCCCTCGTCTCGTGCGTCCGCTTCAGCGAAGCAGGTGTCACAGTTAGTTGGCTTTCTCATGCATGTGTCCTTTGCTGTTCGTCCGGGGCGCTTTTTCGTTAACCGCTTGTTGGCTTCGGTTGGTATGCCGCGCATTGCCGCCGGAGCTGATTTTGATTGTCGTATGGCAAACCCCGGGCGGCGTCTCGCCCTGGGACCCGAGTTCCACGGTGACCTCGAGTTTTGGAGGTGGTTCGTTGAGGAAGGGTTGGACGCGCGCGGCGGAACCTTGTCGGCTCCGATGTATCATTTGCTTGAGCGCCCCCCTAGACGTACTCTGTTTTCGGACGCATCTAAAACCGCTGTCGGGGGGTTTTGTCTTGAAACTGGTGTGTACTGGCGATACGAGCTTGACGCAGGGGAACGGGCTCGATTTTGTGGATCGAGCAAGTCCGTTGCAGATGAGAACGATATATCAATTAATGTCCTCGAACTGCTGGGCATGGTCGTTTCTGCATGGGTTCTCGTCTCTGCGTGTGCTGAAAGTCCGTTCGAAATGGGGGATTGTGTGTTATTGCGGGGCGACAACGAGGCAGCCGTGGAGTGGGTGCGCCGTTGTCGCGGGGGCAAGGAGCCGAGATCTGGCGCATTAATGCGCCTTCTTGGTGTGCTCGAACTGTCCTCTGGTTGGCACTTTGACGCAAAACACGTACGGGGCATTTTTAACGTGGCCGCTGATGGTATCTCACGGTGGGACTGTGCTTCCGTCCTCGCTAATCTGCGTGCCGTTCGACCCGATATTCCGTGGCAGGAGCAGGACCTGGGGGATGCGGGCACAGACCTCTGTACTTCGGTGTTGGCCTCGAACTCATGCGAAATGCCATTGCGACCTCGTCTGAACGCACTTATCAGGGGCATTTTGGCGCGTGGGTAGACTTTCGGGTACGGTGTGGCATGTCTGTATTCCTAGACCGGTGCGGCGACAGCATGACCAACGTGTGGCATTTGTTCGAGTACGTCGCGTACGCTTTTGCCACCAAGAAATTGCGGTCGGCAACCATCGAGAGTCATTTGTCAGCGATCAAGTTTTTTCATCGTATTTCACGAGGGTTCGAACTGGACACTACTCATCCGGTTTTGGTTAATGTACTCAAAGGCGCCGCTCGTTCGCATGCCGACGCTGGTAACCAAGCAACCGTTCGTAGGCCGGTTTCGTGGGAAATGTTGATCGCGGGCGAGAAATTGATATCTACGTGGCAGACGGGGGGTCGCGTCTTGTGGCTTGCCCTCTGCGCTTCATTTTGTTTTTTGACTCGCGCCTCGGAAATGTTTGCGGAAACTCGGTCACGTGTGCATGAGACGTATTGTTTGCGACGGGCCGACGTAGCCTTTTTTCGCGGAAAAATACAGCTCACAGTTGCGCAGTGGTCCACCGCGGACCGCGTAGAGGTTCGGTTTCGTGGGTCGAAAGGGGACCAACTGCGAAAAGGGGCGGCTCTAACGCGCGTACGTTGCGGTCCGGCGTTGCGCGTGGGCGAAGGTGGCGGTGCTGTCGATCTCATGATCGAATTGATGTCCTGTTATCTGTTTCTTCCCTCGTCGGCCCCCCTTGCCGCTTTCAGCGTTGGTAATGGCAGATGGTCCATGTGGACACAGCAGCAAGCGACGACAGCTTTGCGGAAAGTGGTTGCGTTGGCGGGCGTGCGTGCGGAGGAGTACGCTCTGCACTCTCTGAGGATTGGGGGCGCAACACACTTGTCGGCGGGGGGGGGGCGACACCAGAGGTGTTGCAGCGTGAGGGCCGATGGGCGTCCGATGCGTACAAGGCGTATGTTCGCAGTCACGGAAAGGATGCCAGTTGGGTAGCAGACGTTATGGCCCAGGAAGGACTTAGCGGTGGGATCCAGCCGGGCCAGAGCACTGAGTGGGGGCGAGTTAATTCACTCCGAGTGGTGAATGGGCAGAAGTAAAAAAAAAAAAAAAAAAAAAAAAAAAAAAAATGGTAAAGTGTGTTATAACATGCGTTCCCTATGAGATTGCAAGTGGGAGGGGAAGGGGTAGTAAGAACACATCAGTAAATAGGGTCAACTCCCATGTGTGATGGAGGCTGGCTTCGAGAGTTCTGTGTCGCCAGTTGGGTTGGGAGTTGACTCGAGTGTACGGATGTGAGCGCGGGGTTGCCGTTGGGGCAGCCCCGGGGGGGTCACCCCTTCTCCAACCCCCCTTTCCGGGCGGGGGGTTGCGCATTAATATAATACAACTTCGAAAGCAAAGTGCAAAGCAGAATATTCTCGGAAGAATGAGAGAATGTGAGTTTTGTACGTACGTAAGAAGTTCAAGCCAATCAGATGACTGCGGTGATTCACGGTAGCTTGAATCGTAGCCCTTGGTAGACACACCTTGTCTGGTACGTAGCCGCAACCTACACGTATCAGCGCAGTGAAGCAGAGGCAGAGCTACAGGTCCAAGGTGTGAGACTAGTTTGAGTTCCCACCCACCCGCCCGTGCTTTTGAGGGAGTCAGTGGGGGGGAGTTCAATAGTCGCAGTAACGTTTGCGTTTGTTGCTGTATGTTACACGTACCCGGTAATTTCGCTGATGGTGCGACCGGGTGTCGTAGATTGCGCGAGTGGCGGCGTGGGCTAGCCGCCTTATTTGGCGTTTGGTATGGTTCGATGCAAGTGGGGTTTCTTTATATCATACTATTATAGTTGATAAAGTAAACATGGCGTTGACGTGGTGTTGCATCGGCTCGGATTCTGCGCGCAATCTGAAAGTATCGGAGAAGGGGGTTATCCGTATATTAACACTGAAGTGCATTGTTGGTTTAAATGTATTTGTGTTATTGTATATGCCTGGTACAAGTGCGTGTCGAATTTCTCACGTGTGAGGTTATCTTGTACTTGGTGTGGTTTCTCGAGTTATTTGTCAGAAACGGCTTTTCTGATAGCGGTTTGGTAGGCTGGCTTCGAGAGTTCTGTGTCGCCAGTTGGGTTGGGAGTTGACTCGAGTGTACGGATGTGAGCGCGGGGTTGCCGTTGGGGCAGCCCCGGGGGGGTCACCCCTTCTCCAACCCCCCTTTCCGGGCGGGGGGTTGCGCATTAATATAATACAACTTCGAAAGCAAAGTGCAAAACACTGGATTTTGTCATGCGTATCCTGGTTGTCACCTTGAAATCCGGCGAAATAATTTCAAGACGAAAAGTCTGCAATACTGTGACCACAGAACTTATAATCGTATTGCATCTCTCAGAGATTTCAGAATCGGCACGGACACTGGTTGTGCTGGATGCCGATGGGTACGTATAAAGAACAACAACACAGAAACACACACCTGAAATGTTTTTTCAAACAGCAGTGTTTTCTGGTTGAAATTCAGCATAATTTGAAGACGAAAAATCTGTATGAAATGTTTTATCCAACCGAATGAGCTTCTTTCTCGTAGCAGGTGCCACCACTACTTGCTTGTACTGATGTACGACATCTACAGCAGCAGCAATATTTCTCCAGCAACAAAACAGCAGCAGCAGTAGCAGTAGGACGCACGAGGCCAGGGTCAGCGTCGCTGTACGCTCAGCTTGTCAATCTAACTATTTAACCCTTTGTACACGTACTCGATTTTGTCCTGTGTTGGAACTCCAAATTTAGCATAATAGTTACCAGGTATAATACGGAAAATCTGCACCCGACATGCTCTGTCCCAAGAGAGAGAACTTTTCGTAGCAGGTAGCAGGGGCCACCGCTACCACTGATGATGTACGACATCTACAGCAGAGCTTCTCCAGCAGTAAAACAGCAGCAGCAAGAGCAGTAGGACACACGAGGCCAGGGTCAGCGTCGCTGTACGCTCGGCTTGTGTGTGAACCCTTCGTACGTGTGTTTCCTGGTCCCGCACTCATAATTTGAAGACGAAAAATCTACAACCTGGCGTGTCAGACAGAGCTTCTATCAATAGCAGGGCCACCACTACTACTCCTGTGCAACTACAGCAGATCTTCTCCTGCTTCTCTGTCCCCTCATCAGTAGGAGGGTGGGCCTGGCAATACCACCTCCAGCATGTCTCGGGGACATGACCCGAACGCTCGTTGCTGTGGGCAAGCACAATCCGCCTACGAGTACTCGTAGAGCTGGGTTCCGTTAGGTAGAACTCAAAAAACAAAAACCGTTATAATATTTTACTGCTGAAGGTTCTGTGTTTTTTCAACATGGCCCAGCACAACTATGTGCCTACACACGTTGCCGCACCTAGTTCGACCAACCGTGAACGACTTACCATCGCACCAGCACGAGAAGGTTTCGTTTGTGTGTGTGCGTGCACAGAGCCCGCCGGGACTGGAATTGGTGCCGTGTGCGTCGAGCGTGGTGGTCGAACGTGGCCCAAAAAAATGCTGAATCACACACACATACAGAGAAACTAACAGCAAGGCGCCCTACGCTCGTATCCAATCCCTTATAAAAAGGCTTTTTTTTTTTCCTTGGAAAACCAAGAAAAAAAAGCTCGCTGCGCGCTTCGCGCGCCTCACTATTATTATGATTGCCTTCCAATAATATAGCGTAGATGCCGTTCCTATGTAAACCACAGAACTTGTATCTCTTCTAGGATCGAAGAATCGGCACGGACACTGGTTGTGCTGGATGTCGACGGGTAGAAAAAACGGTTTAATGTGAAGAAAAAAACAACAACCACAACAACAAACCGAATGTCCTTCCGTAAATCAGTAGTATCCCTCATACGCCTGTCCGCCAGCTGTGTCCCGATTTCCATTCCGCACATCAGTTCACAAAACACACATTAACAGGGCCTTGGTTTAGCGATTATTTTAGCTGTAGGGATTTATTAATATTATGGGATTACTATTAATATTAATAGTAATTGGTGGTAATGAGGCGCGACCTCAAAAATATCTGCAGTACGAGTAGTCATATCTGCGATGCATCATGCTGGGCGAATGCAGAGCATTCTCGGGTGAATGAGAGAATGTGAGTTTTGTACGTACGTAAGATGTTTAGCCAATCAGATGACTGCGGCGATTCACTGTAGCATGAATCGTAGCCCTTGGTACACACACCTTGTCTGGTCGTTAGGCCGAACCTACACGTACCAGCGCAGTGAAGCAGAGGCAAAGCTACGGGTCCAAGGTGTGATACAGACTAGTTTGGGTTCAGGATGTCAGACGAGAGCAAGTCGCTGGAGGCCGCGGCCAACGCGGCTACTGCTGCGCACGAGGCGCAGGCTGCGTTGTTTGCTGCGCAAACGCAAGCTAAGGCAAATGTTCATGCTGTTGTAGCTGTTGTGCAAGCGGAGGCCGACGCACGCCGTGCTGGGCGAGCCAAGGCCGAGGCTCGCCAGGCCACAGACGCTACTGCGTCCGCTCGCCAGGCCAACGCTGCTGCTGCTGCTGGAGGCCGGACGGCCGCCGTTGCTTGCGTGCTGTACAGTCGCTGGCGTCGGACTATTTTCGCTTGTTGGGCGAACGTGGTGTTTCCGATCCACCCCTCTTGTCAGCCAAGAAAATAACTAACTGGGACACGCAACTCCAAGTGTTGGGATGGATCATTGATACTGAAGTGCGTACGGTCACGTTGCCGTCCCATAAGCGCCTCAAGCCGCTTAATATTCTCGCGGAGTGGCCGTCGTCTCGTGCATCCGCTTCAGCGAAACAGGTGTAGTAGCTAGTTGGCTGTCTCAAGCATGTTTCCTTTGCTGTGCATCCGGGGCGTTTTTTCGTTAACCGCTTGTTGGCTTCGGTTGGTATGCCGCGCCTTGTCGCCGCAACTGATTTTGATTGTCGTACGGCAAATCCCGGGCGGCGTCTCGCCCTGGGACCCGAGTTCCAGGGTGACCCCGAGTTTTGGCGGTGGTTCGTTGAGGAAGGGTTGGACGTGCGCGGAGGAACTTTGTCGGCTCCGATGTACCATTTGCTTGAGCGCCCCCCTAGACGTACTCTGTTTTCGGACGCATCTAAAACCGCTGTCGGGGAGTTTTGCCTCGAAACTGGTGTGTACTGGCGATACGAGCTTGAAGCAGGGGAGCGGTCTCGATTTTGTGGATCAATCAAGTCCGTTGCAGATGAGAACGATATCTCAATTGATGTCCTCGAACTGCTGGGCATGGTAGTTTCTGCATGGGTTCTTGTCTCTGCGTGTGATGAACGTCCGTTCGCAATGGGGGATTGTGTGTTAGTGCGGGGCGACAACGAAGCAGCCGTAGAGTGGGTGCGCCGTTGTCGAGGGGGTAAGGAGCCGAGATCTGGCGCATTGATGCGCCTCCTTGGTGTGCTCGAATTGTCCTCTGGTTGGCACTTTGACGTTAAAACACGTACGGGGAATTTTTAACGTGGCCGCTGATGGGATCTCACGGTGGGATTGTGCTTCCGTCCTCGTTAATTTGCGTGCTGTTAGACCCGACATTCCATGGCAGGAACAGGACCTGGGGGATGGGGGCACATCCCTCTGTACTTCGGTGTTGGCATTGCGACCTCGTCTGAACGCACTTATCAGGGGTATTTTGGTGCATTGGCAGACTTTCGGGTAGTTTGTGACATGCCTGTATTCCTAGACCGTTGCGGAGACAGCATGACCAACGTGTGGCATTTGTTCGAGTACGTAGCGTACGCTTTTGCCACCAAGAAATTGCGGTCGGCAACTATCGAGAGTCACTTGTCAACGATCAAGTTTTTCCATCGTATTTCACGAGGGTTCGAGCTGGACACTATTCATCCTGTTTTGGGTAATGCACTGTTATGGAAATGTTAGCACATGACCGTGTATGAGTCAATGTTCAAGTAGCACTGCTCTTGTATCGTAGATGATAGTCTATGTACCGTTTCGGCATGCAACGTATTATGCGGAGGAATACCAGCAGTATCGTCTCTGCTCGTAGGACCGAGCATCTCACTCTCTGATGTGACCTCTACCCGGATCTGATGGTATCCTAGCTGCCTGTTCATCTCTGGAAGCTGCCGTCATCTGGACTCCTGCATTCTCTGTGGAGGACATCTGTGTGTGTTGGCCATCTGAGCGCCAGTGTTTACGTGTTATCACGTCTTCTTCTCTCTACCGCACGGGAGTATCTTACTCCCCGGGCCACTGCTTGCCCGGTGTCCTCTCTCGGCTAACACCGAGGACACAGCCTCTGCCTACATTGTCAGGGTATAACGCATTTATCCATAATAGCACTCAAAGGCGCCGCCCGTTCGCATGCCGACGCTGGTAACCAAGCAATCGTTCGTCGGCCTGTTTAGTGAGAAATTTTGATCACGGGCGAGAAATTGATATCTACATGGCAGACGGGGGGTCACGTCTTGTGGCTTGCCCTCTGTGCTTCCTTTTGTTTTATTACTCGCGCGTCAGAAATGTTTGCGGAAACTCGGTCACGTGTGCACGAAACGTATTGTTTGCAACGGGCCGACGTAGCGGCTTTTGGCGGAAAATCGCAGCTCACCGCGGCGCAGTGGTCCACCGCAGACCGCGTTGAGGTTCGGTCTCGCGGGTCGAAAGGGAACCAACTGCGGAAAGGGGCGGTTCTGACGCGTGTACCTTGTGGTCCGGCGTTGTGTGTGGGTGAAGGTGGCGATGCTGTCGATCTCATGATCGAATTGATGTCTTGTTATCTGTTTCTTCCCTCGTGGGCCCCCCTTGCCGCTTTCGGCGTTGGTAATGGCAGATGGTCTATGTGAACACATCAGCAAGCGACGACAGTTTTGCGAAAAGTGGTTGCGTTGGCGAGCGTGCGTGCGGAGGAGTACGCTCTGCACTCTCTGAGGATTGGAGGCGCAACACACTTGTCGGCGGCGGGGGCGACACCAGAAGTGTTGCAGCGTGAGGGCCGATGGGCGTCCGATGCGTATAAGGCGTATGTTCGCAGTCACGGAAAGGATGCCAGTTGGGTAGCAGATGTTATGGCCCAGGAAGGAATTAGCGGTGGGGTCCAGCCGGGCCAGGGCACTGGGTGGGGGTGAGTTAATTCCCTCGTCGAGTTGACTAGGAGGAAGTAAAATTATGGAGAAGTGTGTTATCACATGCGTTCCCTATGAGATTGCAAGTGGGGGGGGGAGGGGGTCGTAAGAATGCATCAGTAAATAGGGTCAACTCCCATTTATGATGGAGGCTGGCGTCGAGAGTTCTATGTCGCCAGTTGGGTTGGGAGTTGACTTGAGTATATGGATGCTAGCGTGGGGTTGCCGTTGGGGCAACCCCGGGGGTCACCCCCTCTCCAATGCCCCTGTTCCGGGCGGGGGGTTGAACATTAATATAATACAATTTCAAAAGCCAAGTGCAAAGCAAAGTATTCTCGGAAGAATGAGAGAATGTGAGTTTTGTACGTACGTTAGAAGTTAAGCTAATCAGATGACTGCGGTGATTCACGGTAGCATGAATCGTAGCCCTTGGTACACACACCTTGTCTGGTGCGTAGCCGCAACCTACACGTAACAGTGCAGTCAAGCAGAGACAAAGCTACAGGTCCGAGGTGTGACACAGACTAGTTTGAGTTCCCACCCACCCGCCCGTGCTTTTGAGGGAGTTAGAGGAGGGGCGTTAAATAGTCGCAGTAACGTTTGTGTTTGTTGCTGTATGTTAGACCTACCGGTTAATTTCGCTGATGGTGCGACCGGGTGTCGTAGCTTGCGCGAGTGGCGGCGGGGGCTAGTCGCCTTGTTTGGCATTTTGTTTTGTTTGATGCAAGTGGGGTTTCTTTATATCATACTATTATAGTTGATAAAATTAAACGTGGTGTTGCATCGGCTCGGATTTTGCGCGCAATCTAAAAGTATAGGAGAGGGGGGTTGTCCGTATATAACATCGAAGTACATTGCGAGTTTAAATGTACTTGTGATTTGTGTATGCCTGGTACAAATTTGTGTAAATTTATATGCACGTGGTAGTGAGGTTATCTTGTACTTGGTATATATTTTCTCGAGTTATTTGTCAGAAACTGCTTTTTTTATAGCGGTTTGGTAGGCTAATACGGATTATTCTGAACTGTGCGGAACCAACACGAACGAACATCTACGTACGTGGTTCCCACCTCGAACTTCGAATAATTTGGAAGACGAAAAAATTGCACCTGACATGCTTAGTCCAACAGAAGAGCTACGGTTGTCGTAGCAGGTGCCACCACTGCTACTGATGTACGACATGTACAGCAGAGAGAGCTTCCCCAGCAGCAAAACAACAGCAAACAGCAGGAGCAGTAGCAGTAGTACACAGGAGGCCAGGGTCAGCGTCGCTGTACGCTCGGCTTGTGTCAGTTCAAGAATTCTGTGTACGAGCACGTACGTACTCGATTTTGTTGTGTATTTCCTGGCTCTGCACTCAAAAATTGAAGACGAAAAATCTACACCTTACTGTACATGTGTGTCCAACAGAGCTTCTCGTAGCAAGTGCCACCACTACTACTGCTGTACAACATCTACAGCAAATCTTCTCCTGCTTCTCCGTTCCCTCGTCAGTAGGAGGGTGGGACTGACAACACCACCTGCAGCATGTCTTGGGGTCATGGCCCGAACGTTGCTGTGGACAGGCACACAGTCTGCTTACGAATACTCGTAGAGTTGGGCTACGTTTGGTAGAACTCAAAAAACAAAAACCACTACACACGTTGCCGCACCTACAGCAGTAGTTCGACCAACTGTGAACGACTTACCACAGCACCAACTCGAGAAGATTTCGTTTGTATGTGTGCGTGCACAGAGCCCCCCGGGACTGGAATTGGCGCTGTGTGCGTTGAGCGCGGTGGTCAAGCGTGGCCGAAAAAAAGTGTTGAATCATCTTGACACACACCCGCACACACAAACAGAAAAAATCAAAACAAAGCACCGTCGTATGCGAGCCGTTATGAAGAGGCTTTTTTTCCCTTGGATAACCAAGAAAAAAAAGGCTCGCGCTGCTTCGCGCTTCGCGCGCCTCAATATACACGTAATAAAAATACGAGAGTAGAGTTTAGGGGTTCTAATGTACACATATATCGTATCTCGTATGGGTTTCCGTATTAACATTCTAAAATGCCATGAAACAATGTGTACTGGTATATGTTAATTTTTAATTTTTTAATCTTTTATTTCTGGTCTCCCTCTGTCTCACAGTCTGTGACCACGAAATCAGTATCACTCTAGGATAAGGAATCAGGACGGACAGTGGGTGTACTGATGAAGCTGGGTGGAAAGGACGATTTAATGTGAAGACAACAACAACAACAACAACAACATACACGCCGGACTGTCAAATAATCATGAAATGTTGTTGCCTTCACATTAAATCGTCCTTTCTACCCAGCTTCATCAGTATACCCAGTGTCCGTCCTGATTCCTTATCCTAGAGAGATACTGATTCCGTGGTCGCAGACTGTGAGACAGAGGAAGGCAAAAAATAAAAAATAATAATAACCATCGCAAATTCAAGTGTCAAGCAAGTGAAATGCCAGCGTTCCGGGTACGAGAAGACAACGACACAAGCAGGACAATAAAATATGAGCAAAAAGACAACAAAATAAAAAAACCGAAATTTGAAATGACAACAGAATACAAACGACGCAAGGACTTCAGAAAGGCTGCCAGACGGAAAGCATACGTACTCAGTAAGGACAGATATCTCCTGCGCGGACGAGGTGACACGTAAGAGTGGGGGCTACAGGCAACAGTCTGTAAGAGCTAGTCGGACCGATACCTAGCCACCCGATGTATCATTTCGTTTCTGCATTCGACGACAGCTGTATCAGTACGGCTGCCCTTCCCCCCTCCTCCCCTCCCGTTGTCGCCGCTATTGGCGTCCTCAGCTGCGTGGCGTAGCCGGCTCCTATCAACCAAAAATTCCCAAAATAATCTATAATCAAAATCAAGCCCTTTTATTTACCTGTGTGTATGGGGGAGTTTTTGGTCCCCAGGGATTTGGGATATGCAGAATTTCCCCTGAAACAGTGAATATTTCCTCTCAAGTCCTATTAATTTCGGGTAATTACCCCTACCGGAAAGAAGCATCCTTGATGTTTTTCGTTCATTTCCTGGTACCAAATACAACACTCTACTCCACACACGACGACTCACAGGCGATGGAGTAGAGCACCGTCGTCTCCCCCGGCCCGCTGTTGCTGAACGTCTGCGGCGTGTTCAGAATCCCGCTCCCGATGATGAAGTTCACCATGAGGAACACCGTCACGAGACGACTGTTGTCCTGGCGTCGTGCGCCCCGCCCAAATATTTCATCGAAATTGGTATTATTATTGGTGGTGTTGGTACCATCATTATGGCATACGTTGCCCGTTCCTCGAACGGTCTCCCACAGGGTAATTCTGATCCTCTCATCATCGCTCCTGGCGCCTGGCGGCAGCAGGTTCGGCGTACACGAGTCAACACTGCTGTTAATAGCACTGTTAACGGTACCTGATGGAGATGCTGGGGAACCTCCTACTACACTGTACATGGCCGTGGCGGTTGTGCTGTTGTTGCTGTCGCACTGATGGAGGCAACTAACTCTTATTCAGACGGTGATATTTTTACGCACCGACTCTAAGTTTTGTTGTGCCTTCCCCCCCTCGTACCACAATCAACCTGAAGACCACAATCAACCTGAAGATCCCAGCTCACAGGTTGTAATGGGACCTCACCACAATCAGAACGACGTACCAGGTATTGTTCTTTTTTGTTGTGCTTCGGCCAGCGGCCGTAGATCCGCCTGCGCAGGCGAATTTGAGGGCCCAAATTTGAGAGCCTGCCAGCAAACAAATGCACATTATTTGCAGTGGAAACCCGCACAAATATTGGAAATCGAAAATCACCACGAAGAGCACACAGAAAAGTGTGGAGCGAACGAACACAAACGCACGCACACACTAGCTCAGCAGAAGAAGCTCACACGATAAGCTCGCAAAGACGGCCCCAGCAATCAACGAAGCTGGTATGACATGGAGGCCGCCGCTCATGCTCAAGAAAGCAGCAACAATGCGCGAACCGCACCTCCAGGTATGGTAAATAAATGGTGAAGAGATATGTTGTTGCGTCCCCGGTGGCTTGGTAGGTGGTCCGCGTGCCTGTCAAGATCAATTTCGTGGGTTCGAGTCTCACCGAGTGCATGCTCGTAGGGGCTGTTTCTTGCATTAAAGAGATTGATTAGCGGAAAGCGCGAGAGCGTGAGTTAGCTACATTCGATGAAAATCGACGAGCAGTGGGAATGCTGAACCCTATGCGCGATAAAAAATAAAGGCACGTACCGGGGGGGAGAAGGGAAGACACCTGTGACCACGGCTTGTCCAGAAGGTCGTCGAGGGTAAAACCTCCTACGAATTAGGCTGGAAAGTGAAAGTGATGAGTAAAAAAAAAAAAAAAAAAAAAAAACATACTCGTACGAGTAATAGAATATTTGTACTTCTGCTGAACACGTGATAGGTAAGATGTCTACTTATATATACTGCGTAACAACAACAACAACAGCAGCAGCAGCAACAGTAGTAGGAGTATGCCTGGTATATAGATATGAATATGTGTACTTGTACCAGAAGGGCACCAGGAACCTGGTACGAAAACCGTTGGAAAATATCAAGGCTTATCACGGTAATTTCGGCGGGACGGTAACGTCGGTAGCAGCGGTACGGGACGGGACGAGACGGGACGGGACGGTAAAACCGCCGTCAAAATGGTACCGCCGTCCCGTCCCGCCGACTAAATCCCTGACCGTCGTCACATACCGTCCCGTCCCGCCGATAAAACCTTACCCGTTGGAAATAATCGTCCCGGCCCGCCGTGACACCGAAAAAGTACCGTCCCGTCCCGCCGTGGCACCGAAAAATTACCCTCCCGTCCCACCGTGACACCCACAAATTACCGTCCCGTCCCGCTGTGACACCGAAATGTTACCGTCCCGTCCCGTCAATAAAATTTCCCCCGTAGGAAATTATCGTGCTGTCCCGTCGTGACACCGCCTCCGGCGGACGGACGTAATTTGCCTCTTGCCCTACAAGAAACATTCATGGTCGTCTGTTCCTATCCATTTCCACCACGAATTACGAAATTAATCAAGAAATGTCGAGTTGTACCAAACTTCAATAGTAATTCCTATATAAATACATGTGTTTTCATAAATTGTGCACAACTCCCATCTATAAATGTGAAATATAGAACAACACTGTTAATGGTATTAATAGGCGTATTACCCCGCTTGCACAATTGGGTGTCAACCATACAATTATTGGCCAGTCGAACTCACAGATGAAGTGTTTTCATCGTCTTCATCTTCCACCGGGTATGAAATTGCTGCGCACCACGTTTGCTTCATTTTTTCTTGTAATAGCAGAAAAAGCTGTGCTGGTGGTGTTAATGAGCAGCAGCTGGTTGATGGTTGTTTTTATATGTGTTGTGTGTTCTTCACATTAAACCGTTCTTCTACTCGTCGACATCCAGCAAGCCCAGTGTCCGCGCTGATTCTTCACCCTAGAAAGATACAAGCTCTGTGGTCACAGACTACGACACAGAGATAACACACCGTAATGCATTAATAGCCTACGCAATACCATGCCTTCGCACTAGGTGCGGCCGACACAGCATACGTTCATACGCCAGCAACCAAAATACACCATGAAGAAAGAGAAGCAACAAAGAAACCAAACCGAAAAAGAAAAAGAAAATGAGAAGAATCCCAAATAAATAAATAAATGGGAAGCCAAAGCTCAGACACATACTTACCCCGAGCATGAGCCAAAAGGGACGTGCAAGGGGGAAGATACGAGAAGGAAAAAGGGAACTATAATTTGCATCCCGGTGGACACTTAACTAAGTAAAAAGAGAAATAATGATTGGGCCAAAATACGCTCGTCACCCACCCACTATGTAGTACTTCTTTCATAAGTATAAGAAGGGGAAAATATAGGAAAAAGTTAATTCATTGAAAATAAATCAAAGCACCAAGCCAATACATACCGAACGGCCGCAGCAGTTGGCGGTACGAGTAGCAAAGAAAAGTCCAACCTATTAGTCGGCCTAGTACCTTGCTACCCTATCTGCGGTCTCTCTGCTACTCTCTTCTACCGCGGTTTCCCTTCTACTCCTCCTGTTCCCCCCCCTGCCCCCATACACTTGTACGGTGTTCCTTCTACCCCTCCTGCTGTTACCCCTCCCCCCATTCCCTCTAACACTACCCGCAGCGGATGCACGGCGCTGTCTACTCAGCTTTGCCTCAGCCTCGTGGCACCTGCCCATGAACTGTTCAGCTGCTTCGAGGATTCCCCGGTACCACTTTCCCGTCTGTTTTGCTGCAGTGGGCCCCAGTGCGGTCCCAACTCCGAAGACTAAGGGGGAGTCTTCCGTTGATCCCTCGGTGGCTTTAAACACTCCATGGTCCTCAGCAATGACCCTAGGCCAAGTCTTGGGCTGCCCGCCTGGTTTCGGGCTCCCCCACCAGCGATCGTCCCGAACATCAACCGACTGGGCAATCGCCCCTCGTGTTGCCGCACCAGAGCGCCCGCAAAGAAGAGTCGCCGTTTACGGATGGTCGTGTCGATACTTTCGCATCGTGTTATCGTGAGCGCCTTCGCATACGAGAGGGTGGTGTGGTCGGTGCGTAGTCGACGCTGGAAGCCAATGACTCGCAGAAGGACTTCGTGGTGGGCTGATCGAAGCTTGGCGAAGTGGTCCGCATGGAGGATCCACGTCACGCAACCGTACAGCAAGGTCTCAACCACCTCGGCCTTCAGCATCCGGACTTTCATGCTAAGCGGTGCGTTCGTCTTATCGTACAGTTCCGGACCATACCGTTTGAGGCATGCCCGCATCAGACGGATTCGTCGCTCGATTTCGAAGGAGAGGTCAGCGTTCTCGTGGATAATGCCTCCTAGGTATAAAAACTGGGTCGTCTGTTTATACTTTTGGCCTGCAGCTTCGATCGCGAGCGGTGAGGTGGTAAACGTCTGATCCGGTGTTCGTAGGAGCATCGTCTCTGTCTTCTTCTCGGATACCGTGAGACCTACTGCTTCGAAGACAGTCACGATGACTGTCATCATTCTTGCAAGGCCTTCCGCCGACTTCGAGACTATTCCCGCGTCGTCTTCATACAACATGCCCCACACAGCCCTTTGCACGCATGCCAACGGTTCCTCTTTTCCGACAACCCTGTCTTCTTCGAGATGAACCAAATCCCTTACGATGCATTCGTCTTTGCTGAGGCGTACCAGCACGATGTGTATCGCAGCGGCGAAGAACACGTTGAACAGTAACGGCGATAGTACGCAGCCTTGCCGCAGCCCCTGGGTTACATTGAACCAGTCCGAGTGTTCACCGTCATCCGCACGCACGCGAGCCCGCATGCCTTCGTGAAAATTGCGAATGATTGTGAGCATCTTGGTTGGTACACCAAGGCGTGAGTACCTCCCACAACAGTTCTCGGTCGACAGGGTCGTTCGCTTTCTGCAGGTCGATGAAGCACATGTACAGGGGGATTTTCTCTGCCGTCCGAGCTCCTGCAACCGGCGCACGACAAACAGCATATCGACTGTTGACCGTGCGGGGCGGAAGCCGCACTGTTCTTCAGGGAGTATATGCTCGGTCTCGCAGTAGCTGCTTAGACGGGACGCAACGATTTTCAGCAACACCTTGCCTGCGTGAGCAACAAGCGAAATCCCTCTGTAGTTGTTGCAATCAGTTATCCTTCTTTTTGTGAAGGGTTTTTATGATCGCATATTTCCATTGCTGGGGGACTTCTCCCGTTACCCAAACGTTAACAAGGATACTGTGAAAATACGCACGAAAGCGGGGTGGTCAAGTTTCAGTACTTCGACCAGGAGACCATCTGGTCCAACGGCTTTCCAGTTTGATATACCCTTCACTGCTTCCGTCATCTCGTCAATGGATGGTTCATATCCAAGGGATAGTTTCAGCGGTCGTGGTGGCACTAGGTCGATGATCGTGGGGTCAAGTTTCAGCGATTTCGTGTTCAATAGTTTGTGGTAGTGCCCCGCCCATCTTTCACGAATGAATTCGCGCTTGATCCCGCAACAGCGTGCCATCCTCGTCCATGATAAACTGCTCACTCCTCGCTTTCGTACCTTGCAACCCGACCGTACTCTTCAGGTGCTTGTAGAACCCTCGTTGATCGGAACTCGCGAGGAATTTCTCGGTTTCAGCGAGGTACTCTTCAAAATACGCATTGACTCCTGCTGCGATCACTTCCTGCAGATTCGCACAGGCGGATCTCAACTTCTTCCACGCTCTACTATCTCGGGGTAGACACGCAAGAGCTGTCTCGCATCTTCCCTCGCTGTCCATGCTACTTCGAAAGCGGCCAACGTTTCGGGGGTCTCACACCAACCGTTTCGGTGGTGGCGACGTGGTGGAGGTGGCACCTCTTTCTCAACAGCATTCATGACAGTTGTGGTGAAAAACTCAACCATGCCAGACGTGTCACGAGGCTGGGTAGGTTGGTTAAGAGTGGAAACGACCCTCTCGACTATTCGGTGTCGACGCTCTCCATCGGATAAGAAAAGCTGCCTGTCGAATTCTCGGCGTTTTGGGGGTTTCAGCAATCTTCGGTTAGACGAAAAGTGACCACTAAGTCGGACCTTGATGTACACGATGTTATGGTCTGAATCAGCCTTAGCAGGTGGTGGGGGCTGTGGGACGACTGTAACATTATGTACTCTAGGTAGGCCCTGGCCTTTAGGTAGGCCCTGGCCTTTAAAGCTTGTCTAAAAACTTGCCTTAACGCCCTTTTCTGAAAAGGGCGTGCCTTAAGAGGTGTTTCGAGCCTTACCAGCCTTACTGGGTTAGGGCTCGTTGCCTGACGATGAAATAGGCCTCTCAGAGGCTCTAAAGGCACGTTTTTGGTGATTCTCGCGTACAAAAAAACGCCGTTAGACTGGAACTCCCAAAAATAGGGGACAGGGGGGGTTTAATATTCGGGTTATCAGCGCACTGTGTGGTGCGCACAAGCCAGGACGCCAGCACGCCAGCTCGCCAGGTACCAGGTACTCTTGCAAACACGAAGATACTACCCGTCACTTGCCACCTACAACCTACACCTTCGGAGCGGCGTTATGTCTAGCCAACAAGGGAGCCCCGCGCCTCCAGGAAGTAGCGATCCTGCCCAAGATCGCTCTGGATCTGCTCAGGCCGGATGTTCGCGCGGTGATACCTCGGCTCCTGCTGCGGCTGCTGCGTCAGCTCCAGCTCCTGTTGCGGCTGCTGCAGCACCAGCTTCAGCACCAGGACAAGCACCGGCGGCAGCCGGCGGCCAGGCTGGCAGGTTCCAGCCGGAATCGCTCACGGCAGCAGGGCAGGGGACGCTCACTACATTGACAGTCGATAAGAGGAGCGACCTAGCTATCAACACATTCCTGGCCTCGAGCGCGTTGTTTCCCTGCCCTCGTGAACGTACGATAGCTCTAGGGATCGTCGTAGTGTGCAGTTGATGGATGCATACCATGCACGGTGTTTCGTGAACGGCTGCGCGTGGTTCTGTAGTACATCAAGCGTCGCAGTTATGCTCAGCAAGACCATGCCGGTAGTGCACACTGCGCCACGCTTGGCAGGCAACCGGGTACCTTTCGCGTTTGCTGCTTGGGTGGGGATGTACTGTTGTCGTCGGGGCCGATGCTGAAAATACAATGTCAACACCAAAAATATGTTCAATCGGCGGCAGTAATACTAATATTTTTAGTAGTCCACCGCTGCAGCACTTGGTTTTTTTCTTGCATGTGCGCGCATCCACAGCGAGGTCTGCTGCGGCATAACACAAGCCTAGGTGGTGAAAACGCGAGACTTTACTTGGTCGCTACGAGTAAGACTCGTGCGAATACATGGACTTTACTGCTTCTTGTTCACGCTACGTGCACACATATTTTCCTTGTGGTTCAAGGGTACACCCATTGAGTTATGCGGCAAAAATATCAGTCAACACTACCGCTATGTACACTACCGCCAAGAAGTATGATCTACGTCACGAACCCGGCACTTCCCTCTCTATTATAGGCATGTTCAGGCGAGATAAGCGTTAAGGCTCACTTGAGGCGTTTTTTAAGGCTCGTGCCTAACTGGTTAAAGCCCGCTAAGGCTCGTTAAGGCCATTAAGGCTTTTGCCTTAAAACGTACCTTAACCCCAATTTTTTTCTTAGCCATTTGCCTTAACGGCCCTAAAAGTGAGCCTTAAAGGCCAGGGCCTAACTCTAGGTCGGTGGACTTGACGAGTTAGGATGTAGTCGATTCGCTTACGATCATTCAGGCTGGTGCCGTTGCATGTATGCGATATTCCGCCCTTGCGCGTACTGAAAAATGTGTTGGTGAGCGCTAGCTTGCAACTGGTAACGAACGACAAAAGCCGTTTGCCGTTATCACTACGAACATCTCGTCCGTATGCTCCGAGCACCCTACATTCATCATCACCGCACCCTTCTATCCTCCCCCCAGTTCGCCCATTGGCATCTATAAGCACAAACAAACACTCTTTAGCAGGAATCTGCTCAACCAGGTCCTCCAACTTTCGCCAGAACATGCCTTTCTGCTTGACGTCTTTGGTACAATCAGTCGGGGCGTACGCAACGACGAAATTAACCGCATCGCACCGACCGTCCAACTCAAAGCGCATAGACATAAGTCGTTCGTCAATAAACTGCTGAGTGAACTTAGACGTACGGCATATTGAGTCTTTTACCGCTAAACCTACCCCATACAACCCTTGTCTCGCTGCTGTTTTTTCCTGACCTGAACAAAAAAACTTGGTATCCAGCTACACGAAATCTCGTGTTGCCGGACCGTCGGGTTTCCTGCAGACCAATGAGGTCACAACCGAGTTGCCGTCCTTTCGCAAGTACGCACTCGTCATGCCCGTACCCGTTCTTCCCCTTTACGGCCAGGGTACGCACATTGTAGGTCGCTACCACCACAAGTGCCGCCTTCCGTCTCTTACAAGCCTCGCGTGCTGCTTTTTTTGCCAGCCGACTACAGGCTCGTCCCGTCCTCCTTTTTTGCTTTTTTTGTCTCTTTTTTTTCTCTATGATAATATTGGCTCTCCACTTTGTAGCCCGGTTCGCGCCTTGGTTTCCGTTGGTTGGGTGCAGCCGTCCCAGCCAACTCCGACACCCCCATCCTTCCTGTCGCGCTTGCGTACCCACGCGGTGGCCAGCCTCTCCTCTCCCCAGGTTGCCCACGCAGCGCTCTCTGCTGTGGTGATGTACCCGTCCTGCCTCGGGGATGAACTCCTCGGCATCCGGGTTAAAAATAAAACTCATCACCGCCACCCCGCGCGGTCCTTAGAGTGAACAGTTCACTCGCCAGACCGCGCGAGGTTCCCTCTCTACCCAGCCCGAGGCTCGATGCCCGTGTGGCTGCTGCTAGACCGCTGTAAGTCCTTGCGGGCTTCCTCGGCCCACCCCAAGAACGGGGCAGGCCGGAGAGAGTAGTATACAAGTACGTATTTGCTTTCAAATGAAGGTAAGTACAAATATTACCATCTACGAAAAAAATGAAAATTACTGCCAAGTAGTAAAAGGGTGTTGTTTTTGCTTTTCATTTTATTTTAATGAATCTTCATACTTCATATTTCTACTCGCAACTGAAGGCAGTATCAGAACACAAACACCTTCCACAGGCTCGCCACCACACACAAACAGTACAGAGACCACTCAACTCACGGCCACACCAGTACTGGTATGGCCCAAAAGATGTCAGGAGACATGCCATCAAGCGGGACGCAAAACGTGCGCTGTCAAGGATGTAGGGCCGAGTGTTGTCAGTCAAAGCATGTCAATGCCAAGTTGCTGTCCGTCAAGGGGTGAAAGTGCTGCCTCCTAACATATTTGGTGTGAACGGCACGGACGCCATGAATGCCTATCTCACGGGCGGGGTCGATCGACCGGCAGCGGCACTAGAATCACCACCACCGCCGCCACCACCTCCACCTCCACAGCCACCAGTAGCACAGCGCAAACACAACCATCAGAACAGCCACCATGAGCTGGCAACGCAACAACAGTGCTTGGGGCAGGGGTGGGAAGAAATCAGAAGACGTCGCTCGTGTAGTGGCAGCACTTCTCGGGGCTTGGGCTGCGGATCGAGAAGGAAACGTCTGCGTCGGGAGGGCTCCCTTGGCGGAACCAGCAGTGTGCGGGAAAAATATTTCACGTACAACAGCGCCGGCTTTGCGGCGGGGAAAGAGGGGAAAAAAAAAATTACCGTCTCGTCCAGCCGAGAAAAAAATATTTACCTTCCCGCCCCGCCGAAGGAAAAGAAAATTACCGTCCCGTCCCGCCGTGGGAAAAAACTCTTCAATGTCCCGTCCCGCGGAGGAAAAGAATATTTACCGTCCCGTCCCGTCGTGATAATCAGCCCCGTTGATTTTTACCGTCCCGTCCCGTGGAGAAAATTTTGCACCCGCTGTCCCGTCCCGCCAACTTTTTATGTCCTCATTTTACCGTCCCGTTTTCATTTTTTCTCCCGCCAAACGAGTCAAATCTGTCCCGTCCCCTCCCGTCACGATTCTCAGTCACTGTGATAAGCCTTGGAAAATATAGACGACCGAAAGTAATGGAGCCAAGCAAAGCAAAAACATGGCGACGCCCGCACCTGGGGATCTGTTGGGGCAAGTGGCAAAGGGGCCAGGACAACCTGATGCGATCGCGAGCGGACGCGCTAGCGATGTCTGCGTCACGGTCGTCGGCAATTGCAAGGCTTTGCCACCACGTGGTACCGCAGCCCTAGCATGACCAGCACCAGCACCAGCAGCCCCCGCGACCACCTCGGCCTCTCATGGCGGAGGCGGGTGTCCCGAATTATCAGCGAACAGGCTGATGAAGCGACCGTCGTGTGCCATGAGTCGCCTACCACCTCAGAAGTTGCTCTAGGTGCGCTAAAGCGTCACACCTCGTGAACCACAGCTTGTTCACCTTCGCATATGACATGTTAACGAAGCTGACGTTCAGCCCAACCTTTTTTGAACTAACAGCAAATCACGAAAACGTACGTCCTGTTTGTGCATCCCACAAGCCTATGCCTGAAATTTTGGTCATTCTGCAACCCCAATCACGATCAAAAACAGTGCGGCGCTCGTGCTGTAAGAGCTTGTGCCCGATAGAGGCTGGGATCGCCCGGTATGCCGGTGGTCGGCATTTGAGAGTTCGGCAAAACAAAAAACACAAAAAACAAGCGCTCAGGGTGAGGGTTTGTCCAAGTCTCGCCGCATAAAAGACGTTGACGGGTGTTTTTTTTTCCCTGAGCGGATTCTTTTTTTCCAGATGCTCAGGGTTACGGGCTGCAAAACAGGGTTTTACCCTGAGCAAATAAGCTGCTCAGGGTGATGGTCAGGGCACAGAGCACAGGGAGTACAGGATGCCTGTACCGTCACACAATCAGCCCGGGACTGACACTGACTCGCCGCCATAGCTCAGGGCGACAAGGCGCGCCATCTCCTCGAACCAGTCGTCGTTTGGTTCGTGATTCTTTAGCGGCGAAGAAGTACAGAGTAGCTTCGGCAATCTCAGCAGGCAAGGAGGTGGAGCATGCATCATCTATCTTTAGAAAAAATGAAGACAATCGACCTAGCAACCTCACGCCGCGTGACGGTGAGGAGGGCGGTGATGGCGTAGAAGGTACGCGAGGCGGACGACCACTCTCCAAAGCGTTGGGACAACCGGGCGCACCACCTCCTCCAGTAGTAGACGGTTGATTGTGATGGGACTCCAAGTAAGTACTACTACTGCTGTAATCGCAGCAGGCGAGGCGAAGTGACCAGGAGCAGCTCGACAAGTATAAGCACATCACGCTGCACACGAAAACAAAGACACGCAACCTCGAGCTGGGTGGCGACTTGGAGGACAGCGACGGTGGAGATCGTGTTATAGTGATGGAGGAGCGGGAGGGGCAGGTCGGGGCGAAAGGTGGTGGAACACGCGGCGGTCGGCTGCACGATGCTCGAAGCTTGCTGTGAAAAATCGGGAAGCTTGAACGCAGGTCCACGTCATTTTTATTCCTCCTCCTACCCTGAGCATATTGTTTTTTGAAATTTCTCTAAATCCTGGAAGCACCAACCATGAGCACCCACCCTGAGCGAAGTTTTATTTTTCTTTTTTTTCCGAAACGCGCTATTATTGTCGGCTAAGTTAGATGTTTAACAAAATCGACCGCGCGTTTACCCGTACTGTTATGATACTGGGGTCAGGCACTGGGAACGTATTGTAGTACTTGGAAGGCGTATCTTAGATGGAAAACCAGGGGTTTTCCAGAGACGCACGAGCTTGGTCTCAGTCTCCGCGTGCACGAAAGGAATAAAACTGTTCCTCTACAACCAAGCGACCAACACACGTGAGTACCAACGAGTACCGACTTAAAAGGCAGACTTGTCCAGGGATACAAAATTGTCCCGCGACCTTGATCTTAACAAGTGGCGTCTTCGGCTTATTAGGACCTTTTGCTTTTGGTCGGTTCGAGATGTTTTTCACGGCTTTGTTTTGTTTGCTTTCCTAGTTATCGTTCTGGGTGACCAATGATTAACAGATGGCAGAGTGATGTTTCCCAGTGATAACGAACCGTTGTTTTTTTGTTGACAGGCGGGTTCAGAAGTGGGCATCATACGTTCACCCTGGGCCCACACGCTCGGAATTGCCTCGGCACAGGGCGTGGAGTCTACGAACAGTGCTCTGAAGCTGGTCTTGAAGAGGTCAGTTACTGTGGTGGATGTTGATCTGGCGATCATAGGCAAGGTCCAAGATGACACCGAAAACACGACCAGGTGGACTTTCGCTTGCTGTTGTTGTCGCAAAGAAGTTGAGGGGCTCGGAACTCGTCCACCCTCATGTTAGTGTTATCATTATTGTTTATTTTTTTTGCGCTTGCAGAATTTTTGGGGACGGAACGGGCTAGAAGCACATCGCGTTTCGCGACGAAACGATCGGGTAAACCGAAGTACATGTTTCGTATAGCATATTCCTAGAAGCCCATAGACCATCAGCAAGTAGAGTATTCCGTGATACGTGCTTTGGTTGACGCGCGTCTCCACGACAATCACACGTATTGAGCAGCTGGGTTATGTTCGGCACTAGATCTTGCTGTACAGCCGATAAGCGCCAACGAATAACGGTGTCTCAGCCAGGGTGCTATATTTTTGCCTGAGACCCAGTGTTTTAAGCACCAAAGTGGGTTAATAAAATGCCTTTCATCACCCAGGGGGACCCAGAACCATAGTTTCCATGTCGATATCCTTGCCGAAGGCAGAAACCTGATGGAAAGTCTTTGAAAACCAAAATCATGCTGGAAAGCATACATCGCCTCAGCACGCTATTAACAGAAGCGACCTGGCGTTTCTCTTGAAACTGTGCCGTCGTTTGTGTTGCATTTTTCTTGGTATAGGGTGGCAGCAGGTGGCAGCCTCGACCGTGTGTCTCTCGGGAACGGGACCGCCGAGGGGAAGATTGAGGGATCACACGCTTCAGAGCTTCGACTACGTTCGCGAGGGTATGGAGCACGAGCAGTACAGCGTGTATGCCAAAGAAGTGAGTTGTTCCATTGTTCGTGGCTGCATACCGTTAACCGCCTTGACAATCTCGATTGTTTAGCACCCCCACTCCCCCCCCCCTCCCAAAGTTGCCAGAAATGTGCTGAGGGTCGAGTCAATCATGAGCAATGTATCGAGCAGGATATTCCCTAAGGAATTGATTCCAAACCAAGCAAAGTCACCACAGGTGTCGTCACTTTTGTATGAAAACACACACCTGGTACGATGTATTGAAGGGACTACTCTGCTGGGAAATCATATAGTAGCGGCACCGAAGGAACTCCCTTTGATTGCGTCGATCTTGCTCCATTTACTGGGATCCGCTCACTTACGCAAGGGCATATATGGTGTCGTCTGTTTCGTCGGGAATTTGTTTCTTCTCCTCAGTACTGTTTTAGTATTTTTGTTCTCGCGGCAGCCCAAGCATGCCCCGTTGCCACTCAGTGTAGTCTCACACTTTTGATAGTTCTTTGTTCAGACCATCATTAGGCAATGAGGGTGCGCACCATGGGGGAAATCATGCCACACGAAGTGACGGGGGAGATCTCAACGGGCTTGACGGTAGGTGGGCGTGGTTACTCTGCGAAACAGCATGCCTCTGCTGTGGTTGTAAAGTACCTTTCTACTCATCGACTATAAATTTATCTCGTATGCACACACCAAACACACCAAACTGCTGCAGTGCATGTTCGCCGTACTGCACCAATCTTCCGACCATCATCACACGACCTCACCTTTCAATAGGACGAAGAATGCACTTATCGAGCCCCCACAAAACGTGCCAGATAGGTGTCAAGGTTTCTCCGTGGCACCCCCTCCAATAATCGCACCCCGGAATATGATACAGCGAACAAACTAGTAGTCCCTGCGTAGTAGAGCGTCCTCCCTGTTGACATGATGTATGACACTTCTGTTGGCCCAATGCTCTCGGTAACACTCTGGTCGCTCCTTCCCGTCACATTGTATACTGTTGCCAATCCCAAATGTCAGCACACAATGTGGGAGGTCGTCGCGTCCTTGGGATATGAGGCCACTGTTGTCGCAACTGGCACCGGTGGTGTAAGCTCCCTGTTTGGCGAGTTGAAGGCAGATCCTAGCAAGGGGAGGCTGCAGCATCGAGTCGACGACGGGGCGGCCGTCGCAAGCTCGACAACGACCCCCCCGCCCCATCGACGCCACCGTGATCACCCGGACGTCAATCCCTCACTTTGTGGATTTCATCATCGACCAGGACATCTACGAACTGGTGCGAATCACACCTGTGCTGCCGCAAAACGACTACGGCCACCTCGTCGTGTTGGGCCCTGACGGCTTCTTCCTCTGCACGTGCCTGATGCTTCTAGTCGAGGGACTAACTTGCCGCCATGGAGTGAAAGCTATGATGGGTAAGGAGGTCGGCTTCAACGGAACATGCGTGGCACCCCGGTGGCGAATCAGCACAACCCCGTGGACAACGGAGGCACTTGCCGTTAAACCTGCCAAACTCACGTCAATCAATGCTGGGAGCTCGGAAGGACACCACCCGCCGTGTCCGGGCGTTTTTTTTTCACCGCTCGACAACGTCAAGGCGCCGGTGTATGCCAACTGCTTTGCCTTCGGAAAGGAAATGGCCGCACTGTCGTGGGAGGTGAGCACACTTGGGGGACACACCCGCATGCCTGACAACCTTTAGACCTTTGCGAACAAACTGATCAAGGCGGAAGTGCGGTCTCAGAAAAATCCCTTATCGACTCGAGTGTTTCGAGGACATGCTGGCGCTCCTGCCAGCGGAGGAAACGAAGGCATAGGCGATGAGGGGAGGCAGACAGGGAGCCAGTTCGGTTGTGTGCCAGGCTTGGGGGTGCAGGGAGGGGGGGATGGGGAGGGGAGATGCCCGGGGTGGGACTGAAAGGGTGAGGGTGGGGGGAAGGAGCGAAGAGAGCTTCCAGGAGCCGGGAGGGGCCCAACGAAGGAGCTGGGAGGAAAGGAGTAGAAGTAGGGGCCAGGGACGGGCTACAGCCGAAAGGTGGAGGGAGTGAGGGGTCGGCGACGGGAGATGCCAGGCACAAGGATGGACCGAAAGAGGGAGCCAAGCTGACACGGGTCGAGGGGGTGGCAGCGTGGGCAGAGGACGGGTGATGAACATCTTGCCAAGCTCGGGCGCCGGGAGCCACCCGTCACCAGGGTCCTCCAACCATCACCAGTCGGCGGCTCATAGCACAGACAGATTTGGGAAGTCTTTCGCTCCGCTTCAAACCTTGGGCGATGTCACGAACACCGGGTCTCGTGGAGAGGCTTCTATGCCACGTTTGGGTAGCCAGAGCGACTTGACATCAACCGGCACCAGGGGGGGGTTCGATGCGGGAGTCCATCAGCCGGAAAAATTCTCGCGAGCTAGACAGAATGGTCAACGACCCCGCTCCGACGGCGGGGAGCTTAGTTGGACTACAGATTAAGTGCAGCCTGGTCCATGGTCATCATCTAGCGCTTGGCCAGAGGAGTGCGCGTTTTTTAGCAAATGTGCAATCGCCCGTGTTTGAGAGGGCGCGCAGACAAAGCAAGAAGCACATCAGTGCGTCTGGTAGTAGAAGGCGGGGTAGAGCAGCATCTGGTCAAGCTACGAGGCGGTCGTTTGTACGTTAATACCCTTCGTACGCCGTGTCCTTTTTTGCTTCTTGTGTTTTTGTGCACGTGCTCCTGCCAGGATCTGTGTGGTTCGTCTTTTTTTTCTGGTGGTGTCATCATCTGGCGGGTGTTTAGGACAGCATGTCAACTGTAGCATCATTACTACTTTTTCTTTTGGCATGCGCAGCACCGAGAACGGTTTTGTGTTTACAGTGGTTGCTGTCCTGCTCGTAGGAAAGACCGGTGGGCGGCATCGCCTCTTGCCATCTTCTTCAAGATTCAGTAGTACTGGGTGGAGTCGTGTATGTTGTATGATACCCCGGATGTTCAGTCAGTGTGCGATGTTGCACGCCTTAGTTTTCGTAGTACCTATTACGGGGGACCAAATATATAGGATCAAATATTGTTGCAGTCGTTAATATGAGTAAATATATAGGTTTTTGGGTCCTATTCACTATGGTACCCCGTAATAGTACGAAATATGCGCATACAATATATAAGTGATTAGAAAAACAAAGTACACTGAAATCAGCAACAAGAGCAGTGAAGGTGGTTTTTATTCCTTGCTACTATTAATAGTAAGCGGTAGTACTACTACTGCTGGTGGTGGCGTGATCCTGGATATATCAAAACATGAAGTAACGGCAGGTATCTATCGTGGCGCCGATGGTATCTACTGTGATAGTAACGAACTTGTGCTGTGTGCAAATATATCATAACTTGGCCAACAAACTGCTGTATGTTGCTGCGTACATATATACCCCAGGTGGTGCACTGTAATATTATAATTATGACGTACACTTGCTTGTGAGACCCACTTGAATATATATCCCTGGTGTCAGTGACCTATTAATTGTACTAGTGTACCAAGACGACCGGGATAGTAGAGACCGATTTGATTCATGTACGTGTGTGAGTATAATCTACAAATCAAGGAATGACATACAGAATACGCGAGTTCGGTTTATCACAATACTTGTAAAATTCGGTAAAAATGCAACAAAGACGAGACGTATTACGCAGCTCGCAAAGTTGAGTATCAACTATTTAATCAGTCGAACTCACAGCTGACGTATTTCAAAATTTATACAATCATAAGTTGCATGTACGTTTTTGTAATCAGCCTATTAATACTGTAAACGTTGGTGCAGCAGTACCATGCTGGCCGGAAATATAATTACGTTTTATCATGATATTAGAATCCAACAGTTTATATATTATCGACCACAGATGTATGTGTCAGCACCCCAAAAAACAGAAAAAAAAAAACTATACCGACGTTGTACATTACGAGTACGTAGTACGTATTGTTTCCTGTGACGAGATCATGCCTTGTGGCTTTTCTCGCTATAATAGCTGTAGCAGGGGTACCTTAACCATTGACTGCGGCAGTGCTGCTGACCATAGCCCTCATAAACGAGCTGCTTGTCTACTGTGCCGTAGCAGCTACGAGAGCGATAGAGCTCGTGCCGCTCCTCTGTCCCCTGCTCGTTCGTGCTGCTGCTGCTTGGTGGTGCTGCGCGCGATAGCTCTGTGCGAGTACGTCTGGGTGAACAATAAACGGCAAGGGAAAAATAGCACTAGCACCAGCCGCACCCGTCGTAGAGCTGTCCTCTCAGGCCGCCCGCTTGTGAGCGAGGTTCTTCTGCTGCTGAGCTAGTGTGTGCGTGCGTGTGTGTTCGTTCGCTCCGCTGTGTGCTCTTCGTGATGATTTTCAAAAGTATTTGTGCGGGTTTCCACTGGAAATAACGTGCGTTTTTTTGCTGACATGTTCTCAAATTTCGCCTGCGCAAGCGGACTACGGCGGCTGGCTTCGGTTTACCTGTCTGTCATAGCTCAAGAATTCTCGGATTAGTTTTTTCTACTGCAGGCAAGGCACGTTCGCCGACGTGCTAAAAAGGCCTGCCAGTGGTGTGGCAAACCCGCCACCAAACCCCTGGACCCGTCGTGGGGTCCCTGTTAATTTTACCCACTATGAAAACCCCACGAAGATTAATGAGACCGGCTAACCCGCAGCATATGCCCCGCGTCTTCCCCTGCGGGGCTAAATAACATCTCACACCATAAGGCCAGCCTGATCATTGATTATACCTTGCTCACCATGGGCTAAAATGGACCAGCTCAGTGGCAACCTAACCTGGGCGGGTTTTTGCGCGGCACCGTGCGCGCGGTCAATCCCTTTCCCCACGGCAACAATCATGCAGTGCAAGGTGCGGAGTTCCCACCCTGCTTACATCTTATGGAAGAACTTGATAGCGGCAAGATACCTCCTGAAGGTGGACTGCTGGTTGTTGTGCACGTACCACCGACTCGCCATGAACTCCATCAACTCCGAGAGCACCAGGTTAGGGTTGTCGCAATTACGTTGCAGCCAGGGCTGCTTGCCCTGCGCCGCTCTTTCCGCGACCCAGACCTTCCACTTACTGAGGTAATTCTTCTGGGTACTTTCTCCCACCGACCCGAGCGCCAGCGTCTCCACCAGACGCGCCACCTCCTTCTTATCCTCCATCTTTCTTTGCCCTGTTCCTGTGGGCGCCACCGGTTAAACGTAAAGTGAACGGGGGGAACGAGGGTGGGGGAGAGTGCAGTATGGTCCCCGCAGGGCGCCGTACACACAACATCAAACCGAGTCCTGTCCCTTGACCATAATGTTCCACAACCGATCGTCATGCCGGCTAGAAACGTTTTTGGTTCCCAGTACGACGTCATAAATCCTTGACCCCTGGCGGCCGATATCCTGCTCCACCCAGTCGTTACTATCCGTCGCTTCCCTAACTTTTTCTGCCAGCTCGGCTCGGGGCCAGCGCGATATGCCGTCCGCTAAAGTGTTTTGCACGCCAGCTATGTGCTTGGCCGCGTGACTCCATCCACCCTTGATTTCGAGGCGGCCGAGCATTCTCATACACGCCCTTCTGTCTTTCGCCCCACCGCACTTATTAACCAATGTGATGGCGGCCACGTTGCCGCCCCGCATCGCGATCGGATCTCCTACCGACACTGGTCTGTCCCCTGTCAATTCGAGCACCACCCACGCTATCACTACCATCCCCAGTAACTCTAGCAAGTTGATCGTAATGGTACACGTTTCACGAAGTTTGGCCTTCCGTTTCAGTTCCGCCGTTAGTGCGGGTGGTAGATCGTATCATCAAAAAAACTTTTTTTCGACGCAGTACTCACCGACCGCTGTGAAACTGGCATCGGATAGATAGTGCCGTTTGGCCGGTCGTTTGAGCGCGGTGTAGCAGGGCGCACTAATTGCCTCCCCTACTTGCAGAAGCTTGCGCTTTATCGCCCACTTCCAAAAGAGTAGGTCGGCGTGGAACTCTCTGCCTAGTCTCACACGGTGCTGATTCCTGGGGCTTCGCTCATCATGCAACCCGGTGAGCCTCAGCGGTCTTCACACGAAATACCTGCTGGCGCGTACTACCTATGTCAGGTTCCAGAGCTCCCCTGCCATTCTGAGGACGTCCCTTGCTTTGGCGTGTCGTCGGTGCGTAGGCCAGTGATCGTCCAAAAGGCTTCTGATCGCTTCTGTTTTTTCACGTGTCAAGGAGATTCTCATGGTGTGCGAATTTATGGTGAAACCCAGTGCATCAATCTTGGAATCCCAATATGTGCTCTTTTTGGGCGCAAGGATCGGCGTGGCGCCTTCCTCGCCCGGTCCGAACAAGCGTACGTGATCGGAGGCTAGAGAGCTGAGGCGACTAACGCGGACGAGCCCAAGTCAGAATGCTGCACTTTTATCGGCAAGTAGTTGTCCACGTATACGGTAACGAAGAAGGGGTCCGACTCCCCCCCCCCCGCGGTTCTCACGAATTCTTGCGTCTGCGGGTACGGTCGTTGGGTTTCTTTTTTCCCAACGGTCTACCACCTTCACGTGAGCCATCATTTCTGTCACTTCTTGCAGTATCTGGGCCGACACCACCGTGGTGTTACAGTGAGCGTGTTCGGCGGCTGCCGACATCACACCCCAAAAACCGGGGGACCCTGACCAACCGAACGTCAAACGGAAATCGATGACCACTAATTCCCCTACCGTGTAGCATAAATTTTGAGCCTCGTTGGGGTCTATTCTGACGTTGCAAAAAGCATCAGACACGTCAGCCTTGCTCATCAGAATACGCTTGGTTGGGAATTTCTTTCGTAGGCTGACTAGTTCGGCGAGGAATTTTGGAAGGGCCTCTGCGCACAGGCACGGAGGCACGCTGTCCGAGTCGGTGTCTGCATTCAATCCTCCCTTCTTGTTGCTGTTCTGCGTCTCGAAGGAGAAATCGTTAATTATCCGAGCCTTGTGTGTGACGACTGCTCCCAGCGGTGACACGCGTAGGTTTGGGATTTCACGGGCGGCTGCTTTCTTGATCACGAGGCATTTTTGGCGTCTTACGTCTTCACAAAGCTTGTCCCAGATCACTGACATGTGTCCGGCGACGCTGCGGTGATTACCATTCTGTAGGGCGCGCTCCAGACCCCGCCTGTGGGGTACCGCCTGCACCGGGACCCCTCTGGTAACTATCGTAATCAGTTTATCAATGGCACAAAAACCTTTTATTCCACCAAAATACCGCTGTAATTGCGTGGCGTCTACCAGTGGTGCTATGAGAGACCCTCCCAGCGCCCAGGCCACGTCGCCCACGACGCCGCGGTAGTGTCTCATCAGGTTCGTGCAAATGTCGGCAAGCTTGTACAGCAATTCCTGCTTGCGCGTGCATCGAGGTTGTCCTTACCAAGGTTGGTTTTTTCTGTATGCCGGGTCCGCACCATGCGTTCGGTCTGCGGTCGACGAAGCGACTCTCCATCAGGAAGCCGCGAGCGTGCTGACCCGCTACCTGTCCGCGACTCGACCGGATCGAACGTGTGCTTGACTACTCGTGGCCGGCGCAGTTCGCCCTGCCGCGGCTCCGGGGGCCACCGTTTCGATCCTGCCATGTGCATGTGTTCGAGAGCGTACGGGTTCTGTTGGCATTCCACGTTTCGTATGAAAGAAATACGGCGCGAACTGTCACTGTTTCGCGGTCCGTACGCGGGTCCGTACGGTGAGCCCGCCTGAAAGGTGGACTACGGCCCTCTGGCTCCGGCTGCGGCACGTTTGGGAGACCGCTGCCGTACCGACATTCTCTGTCCTTCTGTGTATATGTTTTCGTTCGTGGTTTCCGGTCTTGTGTTCTGGTGTGTGTTGGTTCGAGGTACACCCCCGGAGCGGTGGGGTATGCCCAGACCCCCCTACCGGCTCCGTCGGAAGGGGATAAAAGGGGGAACCCCCCCCCCTCGACGCACGAAAAGAATGAAAAGAAAACAACACAAAAAAGGGGACCCGGCCCTCGGGAACGGATGCCTCAACAAACTGAATGAGTCCCCCCGCGATGTCGGCGCTGCCGACGCTCGCGGGCAGAGGAACTCCCACCTAAGGGACCCGACCCCCGTACTCGAGCGGCTGCGGGCCATGAACGGTTGACCCATCTGCACGGGAAAAGAGGGAACCTAGCCCTCGGAACCGAAACACACCCAACGCTGACTGCGCCTCGCGCGACCTCGATCCGGCCGACGCTCGCGGAAGGGGGAACCTAGCCCTGGGGAACCTAGCCCCCGCACTCAAGCAGCTACGAGGTGTGAACTGTTATATCGTCTGACCGGGGAGCGGGAGGGAACCCAGCCCTCGGAAAACGAGCGAACCTAGGCTAACGAGTCTCTCGCAGCCTACGCCTAGGGAACCTAGCCCTAGCACTCGAACGGCTGCCGATTGTGAACCGTTGTCCCGTCTGCACGGGGGGGGGGGGGGGGGGGGGGGGGGGGGGGGGGGGGGGGGGGGGGGGGGGGGGGGGGGGGGGGGGGGGGGGGGGGGGGGGGGGGGGGGACCCAGCCCTCGGAAACGAAAAACGAACAGAAACAAACAAGCGCAGCGCTGCGTGAGCCTCGCGCGATGTCGGCACTACCGACGCTCGCGGGAGGGGGAACCTAGCCCAGGGGAACCCAGCCCTCGCACTCCGACAGCTGCAGGATGTGAAACTTTGTTCTGTTAGCAATACGGGGAACCAAGCCCCGGAGAACCTAACCGGTGTGCGCTGGCGACGGTTATATGAACTTCCGCGGCTCCGTACGGCCGACACGCGCTAAAGAGAGAACCCAGCCCTCGGAACCAAACGCCACACATCTGACAGTGCCGCGCGCGATGCCGGCACGGCCGACGCTCGCGGGAGAGGGAACCTAGCCCTGGGGAACCTAGCCCCCGCACTCAAGCAGCGACGCGGTGTGAACGGTTGTCTCGTCTGAAAGGGGGGAAGGAGGGAACCCAGCCCTCGGAAAAAAAAGGGGGCCCACGTAGGCTGAATGAGTCTCTCACGACCTAGCTCTGGGAAAACCGGACCTCGCCCTCGGGCGGCTGCAGTCTGTGAAACTATTGTCCCGTCTAAACGTGGGGGAGGTAGGGAACCAAGCCCTTGGACATGAACAGTAACCAGACACCCGAGCTGCATGAGCCTCTCGCCATGTCGGCACCGCCGACACTCGCGGGAGGGGGAACCTAGCCCTGGCACCCAAGCCGCTGCAGGCAGTGACAACTTTGTTCTGTTGATCAAACGAGGGAACCTAGCCCCGGGGAAACCTAGCCCTTGCATTCGGGAGACGATTTTGTAAACCTTCCGCGGTTCGGAACGTCGACACGCGCGCGAGCGGGGGGACCGAGCCCCGAGAAGGCCAAGCCCTCGTCCTCGGGCAGCTGTAGATTACGCACGGTTGTCATGTCTAAGAGGAAAACGAAAAAACCCGGGAGGGGGCCAAGCCCTCGCATTTTGACTGTCGCGCTCTCACTCGTGTTCATCCTGCTACCGTCACGAACCAACGCGTCTGAGTGCTCTAGCGAAGGGAGGGTGGTGAAGCAACAATGATTTGTTTATTTATTTATTTAATCGTTTTTTCTTCGCGGCGCACCGACGCTGCAGCACGAACCCGCCGGCGCTGCTGTCCTCCATTTTCAACCACCGACCCGTTCGTGGCCCGCAACCACTCTGTACGCTGCGAAATTCGTCTTCACACACTCTGTTTGGTGTCAGACACTCACCGTGAAACAGGGCCGGCGAAACCGATCCGGGTTTGGGAACGTGGTGAAGTCCCACAGACGAGGCGTCAGCGAAGAACGTACTTGCTCCTTCTGCCCTCCCCCCCCCCCGCCGTGGTCGGCCCTGCCTGGCGGCAGGGCCCGTATTGTCACTTGCCGCCACCGTCCTTGGCCGCTCCGGCTCCCGAAGGGGCCGTACCGTTCCCGCCCCTGTTGTAACTCCGGCTTAACCGCGCGACGCTCGGCGGCCGTCCCCCGCCCCCCCCGGCTGCGCCGCTTCCCCCGGTGCCGGGGACCTGCGACTGCTGGAGCGGGGGGGGGGGGGAGGGGGAGGTGGGAAGGACGTGTTCCGCGCCTGGCCTGCCCCCCCAGCGCGGGCTGCTGGGGAGACCAGGTGATGATCGAACGGGCATGCGGGCCTGGGGCAGGCGTCGCCGCTCCACACGTAGCGACGCGCGTTGGTGGGCAGGTTGCCCAGGGCGGCGGGCCGTGGCTTGGGGGAGGTCCCGCCCGCCCCCCCCGTGCCCATCCCGCCCTTCGCGACGGTCGACTTCCGTTCGTTGGCGCCGGGGGGGGTCTTACGCTTCCCCGCCCCCCCCTTTGCGGTCGCGCGGGTGCGGGACCACATCTCCGATCGCACGACCAGACTGTCTGTGCTGCCTTCCTCCACGAGCGCCCTTAGCTGCTTGAAGGCGAGAGGCTGAAAGACAGGGCCGCCGCCCGGCGGAGGTGGCACCAGGGGATGCTGCCTCCGCACGACAGCTGCGTCGACGGGGAGATTGTACATGGCATCCTTGATGTCCGCATTGATGGCCTGTACGAGGACGCCTCACACTTGCGCGTTGTGTGGGGCGAGGACCAGGCGGTGAAACTGCAGATACGCCCGAAGTTCTCCCTCGACCTTGCCTAGCGCCTCCCTTACGGTCCTGACGGTGTCCGTGCACATCACCGGGGCGTCCTCCATCCCGTACTCGAGGACGGCCATGAATGCGGCGGTAAAAGTGCCGAAGTGGATCTCAGCCGGCATCTCCGTTGGTACCTCGCCCGCTGGCGCGGGTGGCCAAAACTCTTGCACCAAGAAGCCGGACAGCGAGCGCAGCTGCTCCACCGCGTCGTCCGATGCCCCGGCGACCGTCGTCAGAACGTGACACACGAGGCCGTAGGACATCCCCTCGGGCACGTGAAAGCAACCGCGCGCCACGTAGAACTTTTGGCCTTCCCAGGACCACCACAGGTCCGCCGTGACTTTCCCATGGGCTTTTACCGCCGCACTGAGCGCATCCTGCCCGCTGGGCCCTTGCTGCGCGGGGATGGGTTGAGCTGCGACCAAGCCCCCTCCTCCCAGTAAAGGCTGCCCTCCCGCGAGAATGCCCCCTGCGGGTTGGAGGCCCTGGTGGGCTGGGTGTGGGACCGGCTGCGGCTGTTGCAGCTGTGCCTGCTGCTGGGCTTATACCTGCTCGATGTGAGAGATACGTGCCCCAAGGGCTTCCTGCCCCGCCACTATGGCCTGCAGATGTTGTAGGACGGCGTCGATACTCGCGGAGGGGGCCGGGCCGAGGTGTGCCTCGCCCTCTGCGTTGTTGCCCGAGGCCACCCCAGACCCGCCGCCACCTCCAGCCGCGAGGCCGTCGGGGGGCGGGGCGACGACAGCCTCACCTACTGGCGGGGCAGCCGCGGCTTCCTCCCCGGCGTCTGCGCCGTCGCCGACCTCGATGAGCTCCCCGGCCGAGTTGACATTGTCGCCAATGGGCGAAGCCGCGATGTTGCTGCACGAGAAAGTCGATCGATCCAGTTGGTCTCGCTGCCTTCTACCACGCGAAGGTTGTGATACTACGATACCACCACCAGCGACAGAACGAGCCAGCTCTCTCCTTCGTCCGCTCCGACGTGCTCGTAGCTCGTTGCCTCCACTGTATTACGCCGAGTGGAGACTGGAGGAGTGCGTCGCACCCTTGAACGTCGGCCTAATTCAAACTATTCCGTTACTCGAATTCAACCCGCCTCACAAACGCCAGTTTCCTACGGAAGCCTACATTTTTTATATCGTTGTTTCCCATGGTTTTTACCAGGTAGTCTCTTAGTCAGTAGGTTTTGCAATCTGGGAGGTAGGATCTTGGGGGGTGTTTTGACTTGAAAATTGCGTAGCGCGGTCTGCACTTCGGAATCGTCGTCCGCAATTAATTGAGAATTTTCCTGGTTCGATGCAAACGCGGCGCAAGTCAGGGGTGGGGTTTGTTGGGTTGGGGGTTGAGTCTTCGCCCGTGCCTTGATCCCAACAGGAACCATAATGCCTGAACAGCCTAACAACTGAAAATCCTACCCCCCAAATTGTAATGGGACCTCATCGAAGTAGTATACTCTGTAGTACGTTGTAATACTTAACCCTTTTAGAACCGCAGTCCCGTTTCGGGGACACACCGCTCCAATTCTAAGTAGTTTATCCACAAAACGGGACTGTAGTCCTAAGAGGTTCTTAAATAGACGTCTCCCACATCCCCTGCGGTGGGGCACGACGACAGATTTTTTTATCAGACAGGTGTTATTTTTCCTTTTTCTTTTGATTTTTTTGTAATAATAATAGTTCGTTTGTTTGCTTTCTTTCACAGAAGAATGTGCATGTCATACGTACCACACGACGTATTGTTGTGGTTGTTGTTGTTGTCCTTACATTATCTCTCAATTGAAGGAGTCGGTGGTCACACAAAGGTGCTGGAGCCTCAGGAAGATCCGAAAACCCATCAAAAATCAATAATCGGCTGCCTAAAAAATGCACGAGACGAAGAAGGCGCACACAAGATGAAATCAATGTGCAAACTGAACTCTGAACAACGTGGCCGTGGGTATATCCTCTCAACCACAGCATAGAGTTTCCCCCGTACCCACAACTAACCAACGTGGCTACTGACTACAGCGGTTGCTGTCTGGAGTGCTGCCTGGACTGAACGAAACGCACGGTAGTCGTGAACACAGAGAGGAACACGCCTGCTGTCTGGGGTGCTGTCAGAGTGACGACTCGCGGACATTCAGTGAAAAAGAAGCAATCCAACCCAAAACCACCACACAAGTATCAACGATCGCCATCTCTTCCCGGACCGTCTGGCAAAACGTTTAGCACAGGTGTGATACCACGTCCCTGATAATTGCTGGATCCAGGAGTCATTCCCCATGAAGGGTATACAAGTCGCCAACACTACAAAAAAGACCAGTGACTTATTAAAATAACAAGTACAAAATACTGCCTCGTGAAAAACAGAATGTGATATGAGTGAAGTACTTATGGGCTATAGATATAGATAATAGTAAGTTTCGGGAAAGAAAAAGCGCTCAGGGTCAGGGTTTGTCGAAGTCTCGCCGCATGAAAGACGTTGACGCCTATTTTTCCCCAGAGTGGATTCTTTTTTTCCAGATGCTCAGGGGTACGGGCTGCAAAACAGGGTTTTACCCTGAGCAAATAAGCTGCTCAGGGTAATGGTCATGGCACAGAGCACAGGTAGTGAAGGATGCCTGTACCGTCACACAAGCAGCCCGGGACTGACACTGACTCGCCGCCATAGCTTAGGGCGACAAGGCGCGCTATCTCCTCGAACCAGTCGTCGTTTGGTTCGTGATTGTTTGGCGGCGAGGAAGTACAGAGTAGCTTCGGCAATCTCAGCAGGCAAGGAGGTGGAGCATGCATCATATATCTTTAGAAAAAACGAAGACATGCGACCTAGCAACCTCACGCCGCGTGACAGTGAGGAGGGCGGTGATGGCGTAGAAGGTACGCGAGGAGGACGACCACTCTCCAAAGCGTTGGAGCAACCGGGCGCACCACCTCCTCCACCAGTAGGCGTTTGGTTGTGGTGGAGCCACAAGTACTACTGCTGTAATCACAACAGGCGAGGCGAAGTGAGCAGGAGCAACAGCTCGATAAATAGAAGCACATCACGCTGCACACGAAAACGAAGACACGCAACCTCGAGCTGGGTGGCGGCTTGGAGGACAGCGACGGTGGAGATCGTGTTATAGTGATGGAGGAGCGGGAGGGGCAGGTCGGGGCGAAAGGTGGTGGAACACGCGGCGGTCGACTGCACGATGCTCGAAGCTTACTGTGAAAAATCGGGAAGCTTGAACGTAGGTCCACGTCATTTTTATTCCTCCTCCCACCCTGATCATTTTTTTTTACATTTTTTTACAAATCCTGGAAGCACCAACCATGAGCACCCACCCTGAGCACCCCACCCTGAGCAAAGTTTTTTTCTTTCTTTTTTTTCCGAAACGCTCCAATGTAGGCTGCAGGTTTGAAGTGTATCAGCAACACGAGAATAATCCAAAAAGTGGATTAACCCGGCGGATATCTCGTTAGTCGAGAGTAACATTATTTCAGGGATATTCTCTAGGGCGGATAGCCAGTTAGACGAGAGTAGTGTTCCTTAACGCAGATAGGACCATGAAGTGAGAAGTTCTTATACCAGCAGAAGAACGATCGGTAGCTATAGGAAAGTTCTGTAGGAGTACATCAGATAAGAGGAATTTAGGAGAGCTTGTGGCGTGGGGTGGGACGAGTATATCTGGGCGTGGAGTCCCTCCCCCCTACCTCTCACTTCTCTACTAGAGCACGTCCTCAGCTCTCGCCATCAGCAAGAACATCTAAATCAGAAGAAGCGAAGCACTGCTTCCCAGCTTCCAGAAACACCTGCGTCCCTTACCCGTACCCTATCTCGGTCCCACTTCACATCTGGCGTCGACGGTAGGACACGAACCTGCGCGTGAAATCACAATGGGTTTCCAATCGTCTTTTCGCTGTGATACCTGTAGAACATCGAGCACAATGGCGTCACATACAACTGCGCTGAGCAGATGATGATGGCGCGAAAGGCCGCGCTCTTCGGGGACACCACAACTGAGCGCCGCATCAAAGCGACCCGCGACCCGGCCGACCAAAAAGCACTTGGGCGAGCCGTTTCAGACTCCGACGAACTGATTTGGGAGCGAGACCGCTACAACATCGTCCTCAACATCAACTTCTCCAAGTTCCACCGACACCCGGAGCTACGGCGACAGCTAGCGGCAACGTGCGAGAAGCACATCGCCGAGGCCAGCCCACACGACCTCATCTGGGGCATAGGCGTCACGGCCGACCATCCGGACGCCAGCGACCCGACGCGTTGGCGTGGTCGGAACCTGCTGGGCAGGATACTAATGGACGTTCGAGAAAGTCTCGGCGCCTATCGCTCCACCCAACCTCCAATTCCTACCGATCTTCACGACCCGGAACCAACACCCACCTCCACCGACTCAACCCGAGTCTTCCCCATCGCCGACAGCATCCAAGAGACAAGCCCGACTCCCCCATGGCAACCACCTACCTCACCTCTTGGGCCACTCCTACCGCCGTCTACCCCCGACGCTTACTCCAGCAACCACTTCGTCCAAGTGTCCACCATCAACACCGCAGCCCACAGCCACCTCCCTTCCCGCCACCCGCTGATACCAGAACCCGGACCATGCCTTACAGGCAGCATCATTACCGTCGACCACTCATCGTTCACGACGAAGGTACTCGTGCACAGCGGCCCCACCGCCACTACGCGCCGCGAGCTCGTGGCACTGCTCGATACCGGCTCGCCCCAGTCATTTATCACCGCAACCACAATGGAACAAATAAAGGCTTCCCAAGCAACTACCGATGCGTGCGAACGGCATAGTTCCCCCCGTTCATGGGGAAGTTTCGGCGCTTCAGCCCCCCTCTCCACCTCCGTTTCCATCCACTGAAGCATCCAGTTTATGCGCCTTCAGACCCCCACCGCTGTCCTAGCAGTATGGGCCTGCGTAATTCCCGCAGGAATCATGCAGCACCCCATCCTCCTGGGACGAGACAGCTGGATGCGCTTCGAGCAATGCCCGTATACCACGCTCCAGCAACACCCCACCCCCCCCGCACCATATATTAATAATGGGTTGGGTTGGCGTCGGTTGGCAACGACACTGTAAAACATGCCGCTCACTGCGTGAGCTAGACATCCTGGGTACTTTTTTTTTTTTTGGCGGTCACCCACAGCTGATCGTCGAGTTGGATCATTTGTGCAAGGCAAAGAACCTTTACTCTGCACAAGGGAATTGATCGTATCACGTAGTGTTCAAGGTAAGGCACCCAAGAGGCAATTACATAGTGCTCCCATTGCTGTCTCTGGAAGTGGCTACACCGGAAATTAACTAACTCATTGAAGCTGCCATCCATATGCAAGTCCGCCTCACAAGCGGTTCTTAGTAGGATGCAGCCCACCCTTCATGCGACTCGCCGGACACCTCACGGCGCTTCGCGCTTGGTGCAAGCAATGTCTGCCTGGTCGGTGAAAACCCGACATGCTCCGTCCCGGCATTGTAGGGATGCAAGGGTCTATGGTCATACGACTACGGCCATGCATAAGATCGAGTACATCTCTCCTATCGAGTACACCCCCCCCCCCCCCCCCACCAACCTCCCCGGCGAACCCGCGGTGAGCTCTCCTTGAGTCACCATGACCCCAACGGAGCCTCAGCATTCATTCCCGACGATCGTTTATCTGACGATGTCTACCACCTCCTATTCGCCGACAACAAAGCTATTTCGTTTTCCTCTACCTCCAAGCTCGTCGAGGTCAACCTGGTGCGTCAGTCAGGCGCTCCAGCATTTACCGGGAACTATATGGTGAACATGCTCCCCCGCGAGAGCCCTTTTTCCGACACGGCGATTTTCGTCTCCGACGGGTATCAAACGGTCCCATTATCTGGATCTACCGATCTCGAGCCGGGCGACCTCCTCGGAACCTCCTGCTCCCCACTGGTACAGGTACCACTTACCGCCCTTGGACGCCCTTCCTTGGCCCCTCCCCACCCCCCTGCGATTCCGGACGTACATGCCCTCCACGACAACATCCCCGTGGCCGACCAGAGCCCATCGACAGACGACCCCCCCACCAGATCAAAGGCCCCGTGCCCACAGCTCCTTGCACGCCCCAACGCCGATCAACGGGAAAGCTTCCTCGACCTCTGGCAACTCCTGCCGTTCCACCTACGCAACGTCAACTTCGACCTTCACGTGTCTGGATGGAGACCCCATCGGTGATCAACAACCTGGGCGACGTCCTCTGCGAATTCCGGGACGTCTTCTCCGCCTCGAAAACCGACTTAGGCACGTGCTCGCTAATGCCGTTCGAGATCACCGTACCCCCGGACAGCGCACCGGTCACTTCCCGCCCCTACAGGATCAACCCCATCCTCGCCAAGAAGGCCGACGCCGTATTAGACCAGTAACTGGCCGCCGGCCTGATCCAGCATTCCACGTCACCATGCTCCAGCCTTATGGTCGCCATCCCCCAAAAGGATGGAGGTGTCCGCATGACAATCAACTACAAGAAGCTCAAGGCCATCAGCTCCCTCGGACAACTCCCCATCCCCCGCGTCGACGAAGTCCTCGACTCCTTGGGCAAAGGTCGCATATTTTCTCTCTTCAACCTGGTCTCCTCGTTCCACCAAGTCACCATCGACGAGGACACCATCCCTTTGACAGCGTTTTGCACCCCCAACCGGCTATTCGAGTGGCTTGTCATGCCGCAAGCCAGCAACGCCTCCCCCAGCTGGTTCGTCAAGGTCATCAACGAGGCCATCAAAGGCCTGGAACGCGTAGCCGCGTACCTCGACGACATCATCGTCTTCGACCCCGACCCCATCGCGCACGTCCACAATATCAGAGCCCTCTTCGGACGCCTCCGGAAGCACCGCTTCAAAATGTTCCCCGCTAAGGCCAAAATCCTGAGACACAATATTCCCGCTGGCGGTTACAGCCCCAACTCCGACAAGGTCGCCGCCCTCACCAGAATGCCCATGCCGACCGATAAGAACCAAGCGCGCTCGCTCCTTGGAGGCATCAACTACTAGGGCAAGTTCCTGTCGAACCTTTCCCGACGCCTGCGCCCCATAAACGCCCTACTCAAGTAAGGCGCCACGTTCGACTTCACGTCCGCCATGGAAACCACCATACGCGCCATCCTACAAGAACTTGCCGAACCGCCTATCCTCGTCTACCCCGACTGGGACGCCGTCGCCGACAACTCCCGCCCCTTCAGCCTCTACTGCGACGCTAGCATCGACGGCTTCGGAGCGACCCTTGAGCAAGAACCCGACGGCTCAGTCTGCCCCAGCCTCTCCATCAGCCGCGCCACCCTGGACTCAGAACGTTCATGGACACCCCTCGACCTCGAGGCCGGGCGCATTGTGTGGGCCATCAAACGTCTCCGCGGACATCTATGATCCACCCGCTTCCAGATCTACTCGGACCACAAGGCACTCGAGAACAACGCCAAAGTCGGAGAACATAACGCCCGTGTCCGGCGCTGGCTGGAGGTCCTTTAGGCGTACACCTACACACTGGAGTACCGGAAGGGCACTGCCAACGGCAACGCCGACTTCCTTTCCTGGCTCCCCCAACCAGCCACCGACGCCGACCGCACCGGATGCAACCGCCTCACTGGCCCCAACACCGTCAGCATCTACCTCATCCGCCCCTGCGGCTTCGCGCGGATCGACCCGCCCGCCCCGGGTATCGGCTTGGGTGGGCTCTTACCCCCCCATCCCAACCATCCTGGCGCTCCCCTTCACCGACGACGATTTCCGCGATTTCCGCCTACTGGGACCACATGGAGCGCCCCAACCTCTTCCCGGCACCCCCCACCTTCGTTGGGCCTATTGTGACCCACGCTTCCACCACCGGGCAGCTTGCTGGCACCGAGAATACCGCCGTGAACACCGGAGCTCCTGCGGGCTCGGCTTCCAGGCCGTCCGCCATCTCTGCGCCGTCCACCATTGGCGCCACGACACCAGCCCTTCTTGGTCTGATATCTTCTCGGACCTGCCATCGCGTCGCCGCTGCCGCGGAAACCCCTCGGCCCACTGCCGATTACCGGTTAGGACGCCGATCACCACCCGTCGTACGCAAACGATCTACACCCACCTACCGTGCGACCACACCAATGTATCATGTCTGTTATGCATGTCCCCCCTTGGTCCCCCCCTTGATCGCCTGCTAGCAGGTCCATATGGCACCGGCGCTGAAAGAATACACTGGCAAGCACTTCCGTAACGCGTCGCGTGACCAGCTTGCGCGTGTACGGGGATTTACAGCACCTTCGGACGAGGCACCGGTGGGTTTTCTCGGCACCGACAACACCGACCACGGTGCACAGATTCAGGTCGCAGCATCATTTGCAACACTTCTCAAACTTACTCCGCAACGCAATGAGTCCACCAGGTACGCTGTTGGTATTCTATCGGCAACAGCACCACCAATCGCGGATACCCGGGTCGGGTCGGTGGGTGGGTGGGCAGGTGGTGAAGGGGCAATTTATGAAGCTGCTGGTGGGGGGGGCGGTTCGCATTTCCAGTCGGAGGTCCGAAAGCAGCACACAAAGATCACCTATCTCTGCCTTCAAACGTTTGTGATAGAGCTAGACGCGGACATTAGCGCGGAAACGATGACGTACGTGTTCAGCATGGACGAGTTGTTGTCCTTGCAGGAGGTACTGGTTGAGACCGTGGGGACCGCGGAAGAGTGTATAGACACTCCTGTCGTGCGAACGGTACCCCACACGATCACTCCTCTTCCTCTGCATGCTGACATCTACACCCCGGATGCAGCTCTGGCACCCGAGAAAGTACCCACAACCTCTGCTATTGGAACAGTCAAGTATCCAGCCTGAAAATTGGAGATGGTTGTGCGCGACCTGTGGCAACACGTTGGGGGGCTCATCCTAGACCGCGAGGTACGCCACATCTTTCTTGTTGTCTGTGTCTAATATGTACCTATGCAGACCCACGCGTAGTGTTTCGCTGGGTGAGGAGTATCGCACTGCCGTAAAACCTCTATTACGGGGGACCATAGTATATAGGACCTACTGTACACACAAAAACCTATATATTTCCCTACTTTTACCAACAATAATTGGTCCTATTCACTATGGTCCCCCGTAATGGCGACAAGTCAGCTTGACTCAATTCGTGTTAATTTTGGTTAATGAGTTGTTGTTGACTCCGTTGTTCGTGTGTGTACAAAATCTGCGTGTACTCCGCAGGTCTTGCAGCAGCGTGACGCATGCGGCTTCTGTGGTGTGCAGGCGTGCAATACATGGGTATATGTGCCTCTGAAACGGAAAAAGGCACCCCAAGTGCTCTCCAAATGCATTTTCGCGCCGACGGCGGACGAACAAAGCTCCTCCGTCACGCTCAGCCTGAAAACGGCATCGAGAGGCACCAAGCATATCCATGCACCAACGTCCCCGTCAAGTACATTTTTTGCGAGGAGACGCGGTGGGTTTGGAAGTACTCCATGACTCACCACATGGTACAGGAACACGCCGTGGCCTTCGCCGTGAAATCAACGGATCCAGTGGCTTTGGTATTCCGAGCCTAGTACGAGGTGGTGTATTCGACTGTTTCAATAGGTTGAGTGATGGTCAAAAATGGGGGTTGAGGCGGTCGAGGAATTATTGTACTGTAGTTGTACAACATTGAACCTAATCGGACGCACCTTTTCGCCACCGAGGTCAAGGTATTGGGGGTGTTTCGTCGTCCCTGCATCATTCGTCTCCGGCGCCTGATCGATGATGATGTCGCCTGGATCCCCGCCAGCAGTATCTTTGTCAGGGGGAGGAGTCGGGGCTTGTTTTTTCCTCCTTGTTCCCACCTAGTGGTTCTTGCTACAAGCAGATGCGCTGGGTGGTGTTGTACTGTCTGGACGGCCTACCATTTAGGGAATGCGGGAATTGTTTCCCAACATCCCCTGCCCTTGTATTATATATATTTTGGAGCGCTTGGTTAATATATAGAAAATAGTGTGGTACTGCGGTTTATGATTGTCCAGACTGGTTTGATATGGTTTTGATAAGTATAAGCCAGAATGGACCTACGGATCGACTACTGCTAACAGATTGATGCCTTTGGCTCTGTTCTGGTCACTCACACGAGGTACTTGACGATGCTGTAAGCTCTTAAGACGTGTATTAGTTGCCGTTTGCCTCGCCAGATGTCTTGTGAACGAAGGGGCAAGGCACTCATCAGAAAAACAGGCGATAATGCTTGCCAGATATAATGATGGGACGATTGCTACAAGCCATAACGCCGCCGCAACAAGGGAGAGGGGATACCATAACATTAGCCCACCCTGAAGGACCGTATATGCAGATTCATAGAAAACTCAGGCACGAATAAAAATAATCCGGAGAATTTAGAGAATGGATCGAAGATGCGGCACTTCACAACCCACTCCCACACCTCTAACTTGCAAGGTTGTAGCCGATTACACGTCACAGTGCAAATCAGACAACAAACAACAAGTGCGAAAGTACGGATACGCGGAAGCAGGCAAAACAAGTTAAACTACCCGGACCCTAAATCGAGGACTTGGGCGATAACGCCTGCCAGGTATGATGAGGGGACGATTGCTACAAACCATAACGCCGCAGCAGGGGAGAGGGGATACCACAATATATAGAAATTAGTATGGTGTGGTACCCCCCTATGCGCCGGAGGGTCCCCAGACGATTGTTTTGACCCCCCCCTCCGTATATTTGGTAGGCCAAAAAAAACGTTTGGAGTCGGCGTCGGATGTTTATTTTTTCGTGCACCCCTGGCGCTCACCGTGGCGGAACTAACAAAGCCCGGTGACCAGGCCTAGGTGGAGCCCGTGGTCCGTCTACCCTAAATAAAACAAAAATATTCAGATTTAGGAGGCCACACCCTCAATGTTCAGGCGCAAAAAACAACATGTTTGGAATTTATCATGGCCAGAAATACCGTTCGTGGCGTGTGATTTTTAGTTGGTTTCAGGTAAGGCCATTCCTAACGAACAATAAAAATCACGATGCGTGAGATTTTTGTCTCGAATTGTGATTTTTTTTGTCTAAAAAAATCACTGTTCATGACGCCATTTTTTTCAGCTTTTCCCTTAAAAAAGCAAAACCACGATTCGTGACATTTACCGTGTCTCGAATTACGTCTGATCAAGGCACTACGCAACCCACGCGCACCAACGGTATCCGAAGGCCGGTATAGGGGCATGGAAGATTCTGCTTCGTACGCCGTTTGTGGACAACGGGCGGCTACCCAAAGACGCCGCTGAGCGCGGGCTATCGAGGAGGTTGTGGCCTCGAAATTTCGAAGAGGAGGAGCCACAGCTCGAAGAAAAACGCGAGAATGACTTGAGGATGTCACAGGCCAGGCCAGACAGACGCCCTCCGAGATGGAATCTCGCGAACCGGGCTTGGCCGACGGTCGGTGAAATTGGAATCTCGCAGGCTGGGTCAGGCTTCGGCCCGTGATTCGCAATATATCACGGACTGGGCCAGGCGCGGTCGGCCCGGCCCGGCCTGGCCGTGCCTCACTCGCGAGAGTTGGCTCCACCCCCAAAAATCAGTGAGTTTGAAATATCGGAATTTCAACACTTTGAGAATATCACGAAACGTGACGTTTTTCGGCTTTTTTCGTTAGAACTGAAATGTCACGGATCGTGATCTTTTGGCGTGTGCCTAAAAGTCACGAATCGTGAGTTTTGTTTGGTTCGTTAGGAACGGCCCTTATCTAATGGTAACTATTTGCGGCTCAAGTGGACAGGTGTAGCTGATTTTGGCGAAAAACAGAGTATCATCGAGGTACAAGAAAATATGCTGTTTTGTATCTACGGGAGAAGTTGACCAATAATCAGATCATCACGGGTTATTGTACCCATTAGTTCACCTGAGACCAGTTCAGGTTTGAGAAGTTGACTCGCGATCCAGAAGACACAGCGAGGCAGGATCGTCAAGACGTCAAGACAGGTCCAAGGTGTGGTAAAAGCTGGTATAGCTTGCTTTGGACTTTTTTTTGTTTTTTTTTTTTTTTTTTTTTTTATCATCACTTTTACTTTCCAGCCCACTCGTAGGAGGTTTTACCCTCGACGATCTTCTGGACAAGCCGTGGTCACAGGTGTCGTCCCTTCTCCCCCCCGGTACGTGCCTTTATTTTTTGTCGCGCATAGGGTTCAGCATTCCCACTGCTCGTCGATTTTCATCGAATGTACAGCTAACTCACGCTCTCGCGCTTTCCGCTAATCAATTTTATGCAAGATAAAGTCCCTATGAGCATGCACTCGGTGAGACTCGAACTCACGAAATTGATCTTGATAGGCTCGCGGGCCACCTACCAAGCCACCGGGGACGCCGGATCTGGTGGGAGCTGATGTCCCTCTTTCTTTCCAAATTGTTTTGGAGTCTGCAGATTTTTGTCAAGCAGACCATTCAGGCTTTGCCTCTTTCGCCCCGATTCACATCCCTATACATACGTGTGTGTACGCATATTCTCTCTGCTCGTATATCGTACACGATACGTAGCTATTCATAGTATCAAGTATTAATACTACGGAGGACCATAGTAAATAGCACCCACGGTATCACAAAAACCTACCTGGTATATATTTACCTATTTTTACTAACAAAATTTGGTCCCATTTACTATGGTCACCCGCAATAATAGCATTGCAGAAGACGTGATATGCGTACGTAGGGGCTGCCTGCACGATCCCAAGGCAGCAGCACAGCAGCAGCAGCAGCAGTGGGCAGCAGCATGGATTGGCTCTTTAGCGTGTGTGTTCTTGACAATGTACAAACCGTTCCGTCTGCCCGACGGCATCCAGCACAACCAGTGTCCGTGCCGATTCTTCAATCCTATGATAAGGAGATACAGCAGTGTATGTTCTTCACATTAAACCGTTTTTTCTACCCGTCGACATCCAGTACAACCAGTGTCCGTGCCTATTCTTCAATCCTAGAGAGATACAAGTTCTGTGGTCATAAAACTACGCCACAGAGACACTACAGTACGTATATTGTATCGTACCAGGTATGCATCCGCGAGGCTCACAGGCTCAGCCGGCAGTAGAGTTGGGTCGTACGCGGTGCGTCAGGCACGGACACCTACGACGATTCGGGCGTCATTTTTTAGGCAGCAGCAGCAGAGCAGTAATGCTCAATCGGGATGTCCGTGCACGGAGGCAGGCGTCACGACAGGCCAAATGACGGCAGTCTATTGCGCCGGTAGGATTCTGGATTCGACGACGAAGGAGGAGGGAGATAGAGCGTCGACGAGAGCGGGGAAGAGACAGGCGGATTGAACTCACCCTGCGCGAGAATTTGTATTTTTCAGATCAGAACCGCAAGTACCAGGCGCATTTTGTTTTTCAAGACGGGGGAAAGGGGAACCGACTGGAGGGGAGTGTCAACGAGAACACGTGCAAAGGAACGGGCCGATTGGGCTAAGGCGATGAGGCGGCCATGAAGAATGGCAGCAGGGCGGCACACGGAGACCCATGACCGGCGCGCACACCATCACGAGAGAATCAGTCATCGTTTTTATTCTGATTCTTGTGAAGTAGAACCGAGACAGGGTAAGCGTAAGGGACGCAGGTGTTTCTGGAAGCTGGGAAGCAGTGCTTCGCTTCTTCTGATTTAGATGTTCTTATTGATGGCGAGAGCTGAGGAGGTGCTCTGGTAGAGAAGTGAGAGGGAGGGGGGAGGGACTCCACGCCCAGATGTACTCGTCTCACCCCACGCCACAAGCTCTCCTAAATTTTTCTTATCTGATATACTCCTACAGAACTTCCTATGGCTACCGATCGTTCTTCTGCTAATGTAAGAATTTCTCACTTCATGGTCCTAACTGCGTTAAGTGTGAGTCTCAGGTCATTACTCTACAGTCAGTGGTTCATCCGTTATCGTGGATATTGACTCTTGTACTAAAAGTGGCCGCAGATCTCCGTAGATCTGATGATAGTTGAGGCGGGGAATTACCAGCCTCCATCACCAAGTAATTGCTGATGACTGTCATGTGAGATGACTTGCGTCATGCTTCATGATCACTTCTGCTCGGCTGACCGTGCCGAGCCTCACCTATACCTGGCGTGTCCTCCACGCTACACCTTACCGAAAGAGAAGCTTGCTGCAGACCCAGGTCGAACCTGAGATACACCCATCTCACATTGGCGTCGACTGTGAGGCTTGAGCCTGCAGGAAGTTTTCTTTTTCGTGTTTGGTCGGGACTATGGTCAGGAAAAAGAAGAACGCGGAAAAAAAACCTCCCCCTGAACCCGATCCTACAGCGGTCGTGCAAACGACGGAGGAAGTAGACTTCGAGCCTTCTGATGAAGGAGAAGTCGAGTCTACTTCGCCCGCCACGAACAACAAGCGTGATGCACCGTCGTCGCCTCACGCCGACCAGGAGTCGTCTCCTCGGTCGTCATCCTCGTCGTCGTCGTCGAGTGATGAAAACCCGCAACCAGAGGATTCACTTGAATCAATGACTCCGGGTGCGCTCGCCATTCTTCTCTGGGAGGAGGAAACCAAGGCGAACATCCGAGCAATCCGGGAGAACCGGCCGCAGACACCGTTGTCTGCGGGCTCAGCTGCTGTGGCTCTCACCATCAGCAGGCAAGAGGCGGCTGCAGTCCATGAGGCCGCCATGGTGAGTGAAATAGGTCCCGTGTTGCCTACGTCCACCACCACCTCCGAAGATAACTCATTGCCGTCGAGTATCTCCGCGACAGACGTTTCTGTACCGGCATCGCCGTCGATTGCCGCAGACAATATCGTGTCAACCAACTCTGTAACAACAACCCGTGCTGCTGTTCAGAGTGTCGAAGTAGGGCAACCGTTAATTGACCCTAAAACCTCGCTGCCGTCAGCGACCCAGTCAAACCCACCGTTGAGTTTGCAGCTGCCGTCAGCAACCCCGTCAAACCCATCGTTGAGTTTGTCAGCCACTCGCACCTTACCCGTAGATGTCGCAGCTGTTGCCGTCACAGCAGCTGACTTGCGTGGGGTGCCTCGTTTGACTGGATCTAGCGACCAGAATGTCCCAGAGATTCTCAGTCATTTTCGGGTTATCGTTGGCCTGAAAGCGAAGCGTGTCCGTCCGAACGATGATGAGTTCGGAGACATAGTGGCACTCGAGCACATTGCTCTGTTGGGTGAAGGCCACTGCCTGACCCTTATCCAACAGTTAGTAACGGGTCAGATTGATACTAGTTCGACGAAAGTGTCATCTGAACCCGACACACCTGGGTCATTTACCGCACCTGCCACATGGCAGGAAATGACCCGGGCGTTGCTCGATCTTTTAATGCCGGCGAATTCTATCGACGAATGCGCCAGGCAGATTGCTTCTTTTACTCAAAAGAGTGCGGAAACCGTTTCCGCTTACGCTATGAGGTTTAGGACTATTCTATCCCAGTTCCAAGCAGCCGTCGACCGTGTCGATGACAATCGTACAACTTGGAATGCGATGACTGTTGCTTTGTGGCAACAGGGGCTAGCGCCCAACGTCCGCTGTTTACAACTAACAGATAACCCAGCGACGTCTTTGAAAGAAGCAATCGAACGTGCTCGCCGGCATGAAGCCTCTGGCTTAGCCGGGGGGCACGTCAGCGCCCTGTATCATCAAGTGCCTCATCGTGCGCTTGATCGCCTTGCCTCAAAACCGCCCGCTCAGAACCGTACGAGCGACAGCCGAGGGAAAGGTGGGGGTGCCGGAGGTGGAGCGCACGGAAAACGTGCGAAAGGTCGCTCGCCGTCGAGTAACCGTTCTCCCCCATCCAATCACCCGGATAGGGTGTGTTCGTATCCCCCTTGCCGCAGCAAGAAGGGTCATACGATCGACCAGTGCTGGACGCGGACCCGCGAACAGCGCCAACCCGGAGCATCCAACAACCGCGGGAAAAGCAAGAAAAAGAAGAGGATGCCGAGCTCGGAGGAGGACGACGGCTCCGAGTAGAGGTGCCCAGGTGCTTGGTCGTCCGTAACACTCGGGATTTGCAGGTCTGCTGTTGCCGTCGAAAACAGTCGACAGGGCGTAAAGAAATCTAAAAAAATTCTTGCGTCGCTTGTAAGTCATTCAGAGAGTAGTAAGAGTTGTCCCGCACAGCACCCCGTGGTTGCTGTGAGTTGTTCGGGTATGTGTGATCCAACTACTGTTGATTGTCCATCGTCTGTACCTCATCGTGGGCAGAAGAGGGACACTGCTAGTAATACCGCGGCCTCCGTAGAGTCGAAATCGAAACGCCGTCGTTCCGTTCAGAAGTGTACAGCAGTAGACAGCAGAAGTCTTGGTGATCATAATAAGAAAAGTATTTCGTGGTTCAGCTCGTCACTGTCCCAGAAAAACCCGTATTTGACTCTGTCTTTCTCATCCCAGCGAATTCGTATTCCTGGTAGTATCAATGGTCTTTTCGTCCCAGATTTGACCATCGACACTGCAAGCGACATTACATGTGTTTCATTATCGTTTTTGAAACGCCACCCAACGTATATAAGGCCATACTTGAGCCTGTCCCATCGTCGTGCATGTCTCTGAGTGCAGCTAATGGCTCCCCACTCGAGATTTTGGGATTCGTTAAATTGTCAGTCACGTTGGCTGATATTACTCGTTGTATAGATGCGCTAGTCATCCCGTCTCTTGGTCCTGACCAGATATTACTTGATAATGATGTAATGTCGCGGTTTGGTGCTGTACTGGACTGGAAAAACCAGCAATTAAATTTTTCTTCGAGTACTGTTTCTATTCCAGCTACCCATCGGTCTTCTGATCATCGTTCAGATTCGACCGTGTCTACTGTATCTCACTCTGTTGCCGCAGTGCACAAAGATGCAGAAATACATGCTGTGAAATTACGCAACCGTATCAATTTACGTCCCCGACACGGCGCCGTTATCACCGCGTTCACAGACGTAAAACCGTCCCAAGATACTGAAGTTGTGATTGAACCGCGCATACTCTCTGAAAACGAGATGTCATGTGATGTTTTTCCGGTTGAATTTGAGCGAGTTATTGTAGCTCGCACTGTAGCCACATGGCTAGCGTCCGACGGTTCCGTAGCCGTGCAGGTCGCCAATCCGTCGTCCGAATCTCTTGCCCTACATACTGGATTAGAGATTGGGAATTTGTCGAGTGTAGCCGTAGTGTCTCCTGCTCAATTGCATGTGCATGCTGTAGCAGCGACACCCAAGACACCGACTGAAATTGCAGCCGCTCGTGCCGAAATTGCTGCACCTTTGGCCAAGGCATTTGTTGACTCTACCTTCACCGTTGAACAACAGTCAGCAATTTTAGACCTTTGTGCAAAGTATCGTCCCGTTTTATCGTTATCTAGAGCAGAACTAGGCAAATGCACTACTGCCGAAGCCACCTTTCCTCTGCCTGATAATACTAAGCCGGTTAGTCGCCGTCCGTACCGCGCTAACCCACGCACTGAAGCTATCATTAACAAGTGTGTTCAAGATATGCTTGCTGACGATATCATTGAAGAGCGCTCGAGTCCGTGGGCATCTCCCGTGACGATTGTTGCCCGTAAAGATGGACAACCTCGGTTTTGTGTAGACTATCGGAGCACTATCAACAAACACCTCATCCGTAAAACTTGGCCGATGGCGAACCTAGAAGAGAATATCGACATGGTCGGAGGAGCTCAGTTCATCAGCGTTGCCGATGTCCAAAGCGCTTATTGGCAGATTCCTGTTCATCCCGATCATATTGAATCTACTGCGTTCGTCACCAACTCTGGCAAGTATTGTTATAAACGGATGCCGTTCGGCGTTTGCAATGCTCCGTGGCTTTTTACAGAAATGGCACATAAAACGTTAGGACACATCCCCGAGTTACTCGTGTATATGGATGATCTTTGTGTATTGTCCTCAACTTGGGAGAATCATGTGAAATCATTGGAAAGCATGTTTGTAGCGTTGCAAACAGCTGGTCTCACATTGAAGCCGTCGAAGTTATCGTTTGGCCCTAAATCGGTCGTATATTTAGGCCACGTAATTTCCGCTGAAGGAGTAGCAGTTGGGGAAGATCGTATCAAAGCTATTCAAGAGCTACCAACCCCTACTTGCATCAAAGACCTCCGTTCAGTTTTAGGTGTTTTAAATTTTGTGAGGCGGTTCGTACCGAACTTTGCAGAAATTACAGCACCACTCGTTGATCTCACTCGTAAGGATTTCGCAACCCGCCCACGCTTCAAGAAAGCCTGGGGTAACGCACAAAATACTGCGTTCGCCCACATCAAACGTTTACTGGTGTCGGCTCCCGTGTTGAATTTTCCAGATTACGACCGTGAGTTCGTTGTGCATGTAGATGCTAGTGAGGTTGGAGTTGGTGCGTTTCTTGCCCAACCGTCGAAAAATGACGAGTCGAAGCATGATCTTGACATTATCGCGTATTTTAGTCAACGGTTCAAGCACGGGCAACGCCATTACTCAGCGTCGATGAAAGAGTGTTGTGGAGTTGTACTCGCACTAGCTCACTGGCGACCGTATTTGTTTGGGAGACATTTTACGGTGATTACTGACCACCAAGCTCTGACCCATCTATACTACATGCAAGACACTTCGAACATGCTTACCCGTTGGGCTATTGCTCTTCAAAATTTTGACTTCACTGTCAAGCATGTAGCGGGGAAATTAAACGTAGTACCCGACGCGTTGTCGCGATTGTTTGGTGAAGTAGAGGAAGAACCGTTACCGCAAGAACCGGCCCTCGCGTCCATCTGCCGCAACGTTCCAAGCGACATACCGTATCGTGAGCCAGGGCCGCGCGACTTCCAAGTCTCTTCACAAAACCTCGAAGATGTCGACATAGTGCATAATGATAGCGAATTGTTTGCTAGTGCCGTGTCCGTTTTTTCCGTTAATTGACCCAGCAAAATTGCTGGAGGAACAAAGTGCTGAGTTCGGTCCGTATATCGAATATCTGAAAGCACCCGTTACTGTTCCCGTTCCGGATGGTGAAAGTAAAAGCAGCATGAGTCATTATTTCTTGAACGAAAACGTTTTATTCCGGTCGTATTTGCCGGGGTATTTGCGCAAACGTAGTTCGTTCCGTGACCAGCTAGTTGTGCCGACCGCTTTACGGAAATTAGTCGTTCATTCGTGTCATGACTTACCGTCGTCGGGTGGTCATTTAGCTTTTAAAGCAACGTTCGACAAAATCCGAGATCGTTATTGGTGGCACACTATGTCGAAAGACGTAGCTAAGCACATTAAATGCTGCTCATCGTGCCAACACCGCAAGACGTCCCATCGTACGCCGAAATTGCCTGTTGGGTCACCGTCCCGTTTCCCGCCCGTTTCAATGCGTGGCTATTGACTTAGTAGAGTACAAATCGTCGTCGAATAACTCGAAGTATGTCATGTCCGTGATTGACCACATGACTCGTTTTCTCGTGTTGGTCGCGATTAGCGACAAATCAGCCGCCACAATCGCCCGAGTTCTTGTAGAACGCGTGTTCTCTGTTTTCTCTGCTCCGGAAACTTTGCATTCGGACCAAGGTAGTGAGTTTGAAAACGAACTCGTCAAGGAGTTGCAAGCCGTTTTTGGGTTTTTAAAAAGACGCGCACGTCAGCGTACCGCCCACAGGGCAACTCCGTCTTAGAGCGTGTGCATAGTACTTTGCACAACATGTTGGCGATGTACGTAAACGTTAAATACGACAATTGGGCAGAATTACTACCGTTTATTCAGCTCGCGCACAACACAGCGTATAACAAAACGCTCGAAGACACCCCGCATTTTTTAATGTTCGGCCGTAGAGCTTCGTTACCCGTTGACATTATTCTCGGCGTCCCGTGCACGTCTGGTTCTGGAACACGATTGGAATACTCCCGTCGTACCGTTGAAAATCTGCAACTCGCTTACGAAATTGCTCGTCGCAATTTACAGGAACGTACCGATAAGCAGACAGAATCTAACGAGAAATTGTCCTTTCCGCAATATCAGCAGGGAGATCAGGTGTTAGTACACCGCCCCTATACCGTTGCTGACGGACCCAACCCCAAACTTATTAGTCCCTGGCGTGGTCCATTTACTGTTCGGTCCCAACTATCACCCGTGATTTATCGTGTTGCGAGAGATGGCGAACTTGCGGAAACATCAGTTCATTTAGGTCGTATGAAGGCATACCATAATGACGCGTCGAACTCAGTACCGGATTTTACAGCACTGGACGATTTCTTTTTAGGAACTACGTTGCCGGTACCTGACTTAGACGGCTCTGTGCTCACCGTGCACATCGGCCCGTATGCTATTGAAGCAATTGAAAGTCATAAGCGTGGCCCTGGTAAAGCCTCGCCGACTAATTTCCAATACCACTTTCTCGTGAAAGATAAACCGTCTAGTTTGGGTATTTGGAGACATGGCAATATCGTGCCACAATGTCATGAGATGATCAGATCGTATCGTACGAGGATCCTAGCTGAAGATCCGCATGCATTTGATCGTCCAAAACGTAAGCGAGACGTCGTCGACTCGTTACCCTGACACAAGCCCCAGTATCGTTCGTTGTCGACGTCGCTATAGCCCTGGGAGTACTTGTAGTCAGCACCGTCGCACCACCCCCCACTACCATTTGCATATCCGGCCGGATGTCGTTCGTTTTTAGTGGGTCGTTTAACACGTGATTCGCAACCTCACGTGCAGTTGTCTTGTGGATGCTTGGGAGATATCGTTTGTGCAGTAGTGCCCACGAACCAAGTCATGGTCAGACACCTAAATGCTGAACCCCAACAGCCTGTGTCCCGGTATATCGTTGAGATACCCGTGTGGATTGTGTTGTGTTACTTCGTGTGAATGTGCCTCACGCGAAAAGATAGCATTTTATTTGTATTAATTTGCTATAGAGTTTGAGACATACAAGGGGGAGATTGACGTTCAACTAGTAGTTACGCAGGGGTGTGCATATACCAAGAGTATACACTTTTGCATTATTGTTGGGTTATTCGACTACAGTAGCCGTGTACAGTGTTCATATACTTTAAAGTATACATGTGTGTGCGGTTATTTAATCAAGTAATGAACGTCATTTTTGTTTTACGATTTCGTAATCATTTTTGGTGGAAGAGACACAGTGTGCTTTCCATCCGTCTCTCTGTGCGAGACACTAGAGATTCCTGGATACATCGAGAATGTATTCTCTAGTGTCGGAATCGTTCCGTTGGAATTGACTGAGGAGAGGCAGCAGTGCGCGTGACCTGCACAATCCAAAGTCATATATCCTCGGGCACATTATGAGTCCCCGCTTGTTTTACTACATATTTATGAGTACACTGTCTGCAGTCAATCGTCAATGACTGCAAGAATGTCTCTTGTACAGATCGTCAACTGTATAGATAGTTCGTACTATCAACTCGATATAAGTCGATTCCAGTGTTTTCACTGAATCGCAAACATGTACTTGCTCAAAAAGTCGATGATGCCTTGTCTGACTGAGGAGACATGTTGTCGTCGTATCGTTCACCATGCACCTGCAGTCCGTTATACTGCACCATTGTTGTCACAACCACACCGTTGTCAAGACATGCAGATTTTATTGTTTATTTTTTTTAATCGTTTAAAAAAAAAAAAAAAAAAAAAAAAAAAAATTGGTTGATCAACCTAAACGTCCGTATCGTTTGTTGCGCACCCTGCATGCAAAGCCCTCTGACAAAATTGTCATTCAGCACATTTATTTCTCTTCAGTTTGTGTGTACCAAAGCTTGCAAGCAATCGTTCCATATACACACTGTGCAACGTCGAGAAAAGCTGGAATGTCGTCAAAGGCACATATCATTGTTCGATATGAATGGTTTCGTATACCATTAAAAAAGGCACTATACCATCGTTAGGTATGAATGGTTTTGTATACCATTGTTAGTGATGCAAGATTAATATACCATGGTTTTGTATACCATCAATCGTTCAGATACATGGTTTCGTATACCATTGTATAGATGGTTCCGTATATACCATCATTATGTTTTCATGGTTTCGTACACCATATGACATACATCCATAGAATGATTGAGTTCGTATATCATCACTACGTACAAATGGTTCCGTATACCATAACACATATACATGGGTAAGTATACCATGGTATGAATGGTTTCGTATACCATATCATGAATGGTTTCGTATACCATTTCAAGTATACATGGTTCCGTACACCATAGTATACATGGTTTTTTATACCATCCTTAAGTATACATGGTTCCGTGCACCATAGTATACATGGTTCCGTATACCATAGCAAGTATACATGGTTCCGTACACCATAGTATACATGGTTCCGTATACCACAGTAAGTATACATGGTTCCGTATACCATAGTATACATGGTTCCGTATACCATAGCAAGTATACATGGTTCCGTACACCATAGTATACATGGTTCCGTATACCATTGTTATAAAAGGTTCTGGATGCGCATATTAATTTAATATACGCACCGCCACTGGTAGTTGATACATCGTTAGTATATGACTGATTCTGTAGTAAAATTCTATCATAGTCACACAAGCCCGTGGTTTTCACTACGCTGGGAGTGACATGGTTTGAAAATGAACCAGTTGAATCATATACATCAACTACCACTCATTGTACAAATTTCTGACTAGTAGAGAACCTAGAAACCGTTCCTTCTAGAATGTTCGAAACCTATGCTGGGTTCTCCAGTAAGAGGCGTTCAAACATTGGGGGGCGATGTGAGTCTCAGGTCATTACTCTACAGTCAGTGGTTCATCCGTTATCGTGGATATTGACTCTTGTACTAAAAGTGGCCGCAGATCTCCGTAGATCTGATGATAGTTGAGGCGGGGAATTACCATTCTCCATCACCAAGTAATTGCTGATGACTGTCATGTGAGATGACTTGCGTCATGCTTCATGATCACTTCTGCTCGGCTGACCGTGCCGAGCCTCACCTATACCTGGCGTGTCCTCCACGCTACACCTTACCGAAAGAGAAGCTTGCTGCAGACCCAGGTCGAACCTGAGATACACCCATCTCACATAAGGAACATTATTCTCGTCTAACGGGCTATCCGTCCTAGAGAACATTCCTAAAAGAACGATACTCTCGACTAACGGGATATCCACCGGGTTAATCCATTTTTTGGATTATTCTCGTGTTTCTGATACTTCAAAACTGCAGCGTATATTATATATATAGCTTATAATTACTTCACTCATATCACATTAGCCCACCCTGAATAGTCGTATATGCAGACCACAAGATGGTCGAAAGATGATGACAGAAATCATCCCAAACGACCAGGAAAAGGCGGTCGAAGATGCGGTTATTCGAAACAAAATAAATGAGGCTAGAGATTCCCCCACACCTCGTAATGAAACCCAAACACTACGAAGGGGTGTTCACTGAGAGCAACCACTAGAGGGAGACCAAAGGAGAGGAAGACAGAACTCAAAGCAGAGGCAAAGGAGAAAACAGCAAAAGCAAAAACAAAGAAAGACGAAGGAAAAAGGAGACAGAAGCCTAACTGGAGGCTAGAGGAAGAAAAAAAACGAAGAACAAAGTGAAGGCAAAAAAAAGACGCACAAACTTGTTACTGTTTGTTACTGGAGCTATTGTGTGGAACCCAAGGAAGTATAAACGGGGGTTGTTCGCCGAACCGGGTTGGCAAACCAGCAAACCCTCAAAAGGAAACAGGGATCACAATCCAAAAACATAAATATCCTGTAAGCGCCATGCCTTGTCTTGGGGCGAAGGTCCTAACATGGTAGACATCACGCGAGACAAAAGGGACACAGCTAGGGTGCTATGAGGGCTGCGTACACTACTGTAGGGGCTACTAAAACCGGGAGACGGAGCAAACAACGCGGCGTCTTGGAGACCTGTTCGTAGTGTGAACAATACCACCAAACGTAGCAAGGTAGGTTACTCAATAAAAACAAACTCAAAGACGGTGTCGGCGAGAAGATCCGCTAGAAGATCGGCCTATTGCGTGCAGTTCAAGGTGGTAGATAGCGCGAGGTGAAAGCACTAGGGTGTGTAGCTCGGCCAACAAGAGCGACATCACAGGTGGTGTTGTTTGCCAGAGGGCGGAGGGGCGCGCGGAATACCGAATAAAAAGGAAGGAAAAGAAGGGAAAGGGAAACGAAATGCCATCGGGACTAGGAAACTGACTAATAGCTGGACACATATCAGAAGAAATCGATCCTGTCAGGTTCACTATGAACGATAACTCTGCGGCCGTCCACGGCGATAATGCTACTTGGGCCCTACTTTGCAAACATGGAAGAAACACGGGAAAGCTAAAAACTCGATATAACGCAAGTTCGATGACCAGGGGTCGGCGGAAACCGACGGGGGTCAGGGTACAACCCAGGCTACGACACGATTTTACCTCGGCGTAGTATCGCCGATAATTGCTGTAGGCTAGTGAAGTGCAAACACAAATGCAAATCACAGTATCGCTACGACTCAGTGGCCTGAACGTAAGGAGGCTACACGGAGGTGTAGACGATAAAAAAAAAAAATGAAGGGGGGGGGGGGGGGGGGGGGGGCGAGAGACGGTTATGTCCCCAAAAACACCCAAGAAGCTGGCTGCTGATGACTATTGAAGGCTAGCCCTGAAGAACTACTCTAAGCTCTTGTAGAGTAACCATAACCAAAATACCCAAAACAAACAAAAAGGTAAACCAAGGCTAGCCAGGGGGGGGGGTGGAAACGGTGGGGATTCCGCGGGACGCATCAGAGTTCTGCAACACCCCACGTGCTAGGCTCCCATTCCCATGGCGTTGAAGACACCACAATCCGTACACGGTGTTTTGTGCTGTAGGGTAGTGGGCGGGCTGCAGGTCGATCGTGATCGGGCCGGGGTCGTCCAGGAACCGAATGATGTAGAAGCCGCCAGGTGAAGGTTCCGGTGAAGTTCCCGAAGGGGGGGCGTCCGGGGGTGAGCGGTGAGCGATCTTGCCCAGCCGAACCACCAAAGGCCGTCGCGCGCCTTGTACCATTTGTGTGCTCCGGAGGGGAGGATGGTGATGCTGAAGTTGTGGGGCCATAGACTGCGAGAGACCAAGGCGTAGCCGGGGGCGAGGAAGATTTGTCCTTGGGATCGTACTAGTTCGCGGTGAGCGGCGCCGATCGCGTCTGGCGGTAGAGGCGGTTCGTCTGGCGGTGCTGGGTCGGTGATCCTGACCAGTAGAGTAGGATGTGGGGCCGGAAGTGTTGAAGGTCCAGCTCGCGTTCCCAAGAGGAGCTGAGAGGTCCAGCCAAGTGGGTCTCGTACAGCACGACCCGCCTCGGCCGCGTACGAGTTGATGGCCAGTGATCTGCTCGACCTCGAGGCGTTCCGGTGGGGGGAGTGACGTCGTCGACGGTGGCGTGGTAAGATGGAGAGTTGGAGGCAGAAGCTGTGAGCACGTATGTCGTGAGGTCCGCGGGCAGATAGTTTAAATGGTGGTGTTTTGTGAGAACGCGAAGCACGAAGAGAAACAAGAGATTCCTGACCGCGATGAGGGGGGCCATTGGCAGCGGAAGGCCGTGGGGTGCAAGCGCCCACACAGGAAGATGAGCAAGCACCAGGTAGAGAGAAAGACGGGAACGCTTAGACTGTAGTACCGAGGATGCTTCCTTAACGGAAGAGCTAAAAGTACACGTAGAAGATCTCGGATGCCCCCTGTACCATTGCGTGACCAGAATTGCTGTGCGTACAAGAGTCAAGGGTGCCATACGTTGGGGCATATAAGTAGAGAGAAATAAATGTTTTTGATGAAATAGAATCGACCACTCGTGGATTTCGCATGTGTGGAGTCAGAAAGAAAGAGATATGCAAGATGCCCATCCAGAGAAGCAAATAGGATTCCATCCCGGACACATATTACGGTTTCTTATTTCTCTTAGTACCTGGTACAGGTTTCCTGTACTCTTGTGTATATGGTTTTTTCTGTTCACTGCACCTTCAATTGATTAAAACAGTGGGTGGCTAGGTGGCTGGGAGAAAACTTTTGTCTGGCTATTCGTTGCTATTTGCGTAGCTTCCACCCTTTGTTTTTCCCTCTATTAATACGTGCTGTCTCTGAATTGTGCAGATAGGTCGTCCTACGCGTACCGTCGCAGCAGTCAATAAGAGGTATTCGCAGTTCCCTTGGCCGGCCACTGTATAGTCATTTCGAGGACATTTTTATATCTCACAACACAGTCCAGATTGCGTATCCGCCCCAATCTTCTACTGCTTCGTTTTCATTCTGAAATTATTTCGTATTGGCATCTGCGACGTTGGGCTGGGCCAGTCCCGAGCATGGCACGCCAACCGCAACAACGAAATGATACGATATTTCCTCGTGCCGCAAAAACAATAAACAACTTTTACTTCCCCCCCCTTATCACCGGCCAGCTTCTCTGCTATCCATAGTCTCGGGCAGCCAAGTCCCCCTAGCTGGGCATCTTAGGACCCGACTGGTCCATCGTCGAGGCTCGTCCTAGTGACTGCTTACGTATAGCACCCAGTCCCTAGTCCAGCCTCTCTTTGCGGGCACGTGTCCCGTACGAGCTGCAGTAGTTCATGAGATACTTGTTCTGAATGTTTCTACGTTGCTACGAGAGAATGACTTGTACGCAACCGATGTCCACCTCCCTTCTCTAGGGACTACTCCTTCTGGCACTCCACCCCCTGTGGTCAAGAGCGGCGCACCGCCTAAGCAGAGCGAGTGTAGTGTAAATTCCGCGGGCTCTTGCCTCGATGTAGGTACCACGTCCCGCAATACTCGATGCGCTTGACCATTACTAACTGGTCCTCTGCCCGACTGGACGCTATCCACGAAGTGCTCGAAAAATAAGGGTGAGGCGATTACACTCCTGCATCTGTGCGAGCACGTTGCCTGCTTGATGTTGATCCCATTTCAACACGTCGAAACCCAGTGTAGCTACGTACTTGATTCCCGTTCCTCTGATTGTAACACATGGCGAAGGTTTCGTAACCGCCTGAGGAAGAGACCTCTCACCTGCGCCGCGATCGGTTTCGCTAGTAATGTGGTCATTGGCGTAAAATCAATTCGCACGGTCCAGTACCTCCAACCTATCCCGGTGGTAAATATGTGTTTCGAGAAGCTGGGAGGGGTGTCGGGTTGCGATCGCCAAGCAAGTGCAGAGGAAGAGATCGGACGCTAAAGCCACCGACCAACGCCAACATCCGGGCTCATCACCCGCGGTAGCAGGGGTTGCGCTTTCTGTTGGGGCAGTATTTTCTGACCGGCTGAGCTCCCTCCTCAAGTGAGCAAACACTCCACCAGTTAGTACGAAATTTTTACCACGTAGTATAAGCATCTGTTTGAGGACTTGCGCATAGAAACGCTGCGCAAACAAACTTCTTCACAGGCGATGCTCGGGGTGAGCTATTGAGCTCCTCATGTGAGGCGAGCTCTGAATATAATATGGCTCCTCTTCTATCGTGGTATTGCTCAGCGCGCTCGCCCCAAGATACACCGTTGCATCTCAACCGAGAAGCCCGTCGTCGTTGTCAACGCATCACAGTTGCATCGCACGAACCATGAGCCGTCCACGTCGCCACCCATCCCTGGCGGGGCAACTAGGCTGCGTGAGATTCACTGTACGTCAGGACACGCCGTGTCGACAAACGGACAGACACCGTCGTTACCAACGGCGCTAAGACGTGAGATTGTGGTGTCCACCCGTGCTATAGGGTAGGGGTAGCGTAGCGCACAAGCAAAACGAGGCTCCTGATCTGAAGCGATCTATATCTCACTCAACAACCGATGTCGAGAAGAACAACGTGAGCTACGCCCGATATACCGCTCCACGGGCTACGAATAGGCATATCATTTCGTAAAACTTCTCGCTGGATGCAGACCATTTTACATAGCTCGTCCGCCGATGATCCGCACCAGTGAGATATTTTTTGCGCTCAAACGTGCAATCCACGCCTACCGTTATCACTGTTTGATCGTGTGCATGCTCCAATGTTGACGATTAGAACAGATACGAAAAAAACTACTGTTTAAACATGTACGTAACACGACTTTCAGTCCTGGTCAACCGTAACCAAGTTGCAGAAAAAGTATCCGAACAGGGGAGCGGGCGCGGCCTAAACTGCCTCTTGCCAAAAAACATGCCTCGGCATATATTTGGTTTCGTGCGATGCACGCCGCGCGAAGGAATTGCTGTCTGATGATACAGGATCCGCCATGAGGCGTTCTACGATAGAGGTTCACCCTAAATTTTCTGAGGCTCCTCACTTGAGGAGCTCCACACCTCGCCCGAAAAGTGACTTCAGCGAAAATCAAATTGCCTCCCGATGAGTAATCTCATGGCCCAAGTACACAACTACGTCACAATTGGAAATAAGATTGTTCTTCCGACGATTTGGGGTTAAGGAGCCCCCTCGTTTAGATTTATTTTAGCGAAAATGTGCCACCTCTATCGTAGAACGCGTCCCATAGAACATCAATAGGCACGTGGCCGAGTGCACACGTTAGCGACGATGAAAAATCGGTGTCACTGCTACCACTAGTCACCAACAGGCCGCTAGAAAAGGTCAGATCATATAGCGCGTGCAATTTCGCGTTGGATTTGAGTCTGCCCAACGGCAGAACTAACAGTGCCGGAATAAACGCAAGAGCATCACCCGGGAAAAAAAATATTCGAACGAGTTCAACGTCGTGACGGATCTTGTTAGACGCTCCGTCCGCATTAACTCCGGCGTTACTGGGGTTCGAGTACTTTATTATACCTGGTAGCTTGGAAGCAAGGTCGCCACTGCCTGCGACACACACTGGAGCACACCATGCTCTGGTCTATGCGGACACGGTTCTCGACCCCAGGGAACCCCTTCGCGCGGCCAAGGCAATCCGTAATTCGCGAAGGGGCGTTCGAACAATACGCGCCTCGGACAAATCATCGCTTTCCACTTCCGTATCTGGATATTTCATGGCAGGTCTCTTCTCGATCTTTATGACCTGTCTCATGTTTCTGGGTGGGAGCCGTGTAATCTGTATCATGCTTCATGATCTAGCGCATGCTTCCGGGGGTGGATAGGTACTGTGGAGATTCTGCATCGACCTCTCATAACGGCAGACGGGAAACTACAACAGCAGATTATCTAGATCATGATCCGCCCGAGGCGTGCAACACTGCCCCGAAAGCACGCGTCCAGGTTCCATGAAACAGTCGAACTGATTGCCGTTGGCTTGCACAGGCAGCAGCAACCCCTTTTCCACTCGCAGACAACCTCGCGCAACGGCTACCTAGTCCAAATCACTCATACAATACTCCACATGAACTGCCAGGCCGTCCACCCACCCACTGATCTACCTGCCGCCCGGTGCGGTTGTTACAACTGTCCGTATTTCGCGCTCGGCCCGACTTGGGCGCTCTCGGCCCTGTTCCTGCGGCAATGCGGCACCATCAGACGCAGGCTGCGGTACGGTTGTTCGCCTCCTGTTGTATGATGCTCCTCGCTTGAGGAGGTGTCAATCTCACTCCAAAAGACAAAGAATGACTACCAACTCAACGAACGATTCCGCCGCCTGAACAAAGAAGCACGATAAAAGCAAAATGTGAAACGCCATAAAACTGTATCTGGTATCCCAATTATATTGTGTAACTCCTCACCAAGGAGCTCCGCCAGTCACAAACTGTTTTGGTCGAAATGTGATGCGGTGCCGCTATCATAGCATGCGCCGTCGTCAGGGATGCGCACGCCCCCGTCCGCAAGAAGGCGGTGGCCAAATTTACCTTCGTACACTCACACCTGCGGCGAAACGTTCGGCTACCATGACTTCCTCTCTGGACCCATTCGAAACTTACAGGAAAACCGCCGCACGACTACAGCACCCCACGGGTGTTTCCTGGTTTCGTCGTTACCGTCAATCCCGGCATGAGAATCTGCTGATTCCTCGCCTTGTGATCGCCACGTCTCGCCCTCGAGGCTGATCTCGCCAGAAGGAGAGGCCCGCACTCCTCTTCGTTGTCGTTTCCCTCTCCCGGTTGGACCCCCCCCCCCCCCAACTAATTGGCTATTATATATTATATATGAGTTGGGTTGGCGTCGGTTGGCAACGACACTGTAAAACATGCCGCTCACTACATGAGCTAGACATCCAGGGTACCGTTTTGTTTTTTTATTTGTTTTGTTTTTTGTTTTGTTTTTTTTGGAGGTCGCCCACAGCTGGTCGTCAAATTAGATCATTAGTGCGGGGTAAAGAACCTTTACGCTGCACAAGGGAATTGATTGTATCACGTAGTGTTCAAGGTAAGGCACCCAAGAGGCAGTTACATAGTACTCCCATTGCTGTCTCTGGAAGTGGCTACACCGTAAATTAAACTAACTCATTGAAGCTGGCATCCCAATGCAACTCCGGTTCTTAGTAGGATGCAGCTCACTCTTCATGCGACTCGCCGAACACCTCACGGCGCCTCGCGCTTGGTGCAAGCAATGTCTGCCTGGTCGGTGAAAACCCGACACGCTGCGTCCCGGCGTTGTAGGGATGCAAGGGTCTATGGTCATACGACTACGGCTATGCATGAGATCGAGTACATCTCTCCTATCGAGTACACCCCCCCCCTACCTTGGCGCCTGCCCCCATTTTTGTTCCGGCAACCACCGACTGTGTCGTCGAGGCTTTCCTCCCGCCGAGTCGGTTATCTCGACCCCCCCCTTGCTGCGCTGCACCACCCGAGGAAGCCTTGCGATGTATTGGCTGCTTCGTGTGATACAGCGTTATTGTCACAGCTCTGGCTGGAAGACATACGAAAATCAAGCCTTCGGCGTCATGTCTTCTACCTTGCGTTGCTTGCCGTGCTCTGGACGACCATGCGATCCTCCACACCCACAGCCCACCAGTGGAATTGATGTAGGCGTTTGGCGGGCGCCATTGACGGCACCACCACCGCCGGAAATATGTCCGGTTGTGGCAGTCGGAGCCACAACTGAGCCACAACCTGAAGAACCTGCTTTCCAGCCGAGCCCAAAAAAACGGAGCCCCAGTCTGCCGAGTGCCCGAGCTGAGGAACTGTACTTTATCCTGCCTCGATTTTTCTCCCATACGGACAAGATTTGGAAATGGCTCAGGGCGTGGTCCCAAGCAGTCGTGCCTCCTACCGCGAAGTCCTGGAAGAGGAGGCCGATGCGCTTCATGATTTTGTCTAATTATTCACAAGACTATCTCGTCTGGTGGCATATTATTCCGACGTGAGAAGATCTACGATGATCTACGGTGAGATTGTCGGCAGGGTAAAGAACTATTGTAAGGTACAGTTTACAGTGTAAAAGGTACTCGACGTATATAGGGTTTTGGACCATAGTGGTGCTGGCACATGGTGAACGTTTGGGGCCATGTACCATGCACGTAGTTTCCAGCTTGTGAAGGCTGAACCCGATGGCGGCGCACACAGCATGTGCGAGGATCGAAGGTGGGTCCGCGCCATGAGCATCTTGGGCTCTGTTAGACCAACACCTCTAGACGTGGACCGCCCGAGGCGTGAACCCAGAAACGTCAAGCCAGGATAGGAGTTCCACCTGGGAGTGGAAAAGTCGGCAGTGAGCAGCACGCGTGTCTACGGGAGATCCTGCCGTTCCTGTTGTTTGAAGCCTGTCGGCGAAGGCATGTCGTCTACCAGCAGCCAGTATTTCCGGGTCATGGGGTATCGCTACTGGTTTTCCTGACCTTGTGTGGCTGCCTTTTATTCTGGCGTAGCTCTCACGGACGATCACCTCTGGCAACGCGGGCCCACCGGATGGCGTGCAACCTGCCCAAGGGCGCGCACCCGGCTGTGCTACCCCGCCTCCTCCGGCGTGGTTCGGTTGGTGTACGTACTCTGTGGTGCGCCCCGCAACATGCCGTGCATCTGCCATCCGTTTTTCTCTCGTTTAGTCGTGCGTCAACGCAATTGCGGGGGTCGTCGACTTCTTCCGACTTTGTAGGGGGCGGCAGGCAGTATTCGTAATCCACATCCAGAGCCCCGCCTCCCACGTACTCGGTCTCATGGCCGGGCTATGCCTCAGCGCCAACACCCGCGCCGTGTCCACTCACCGCATGAGTAGTCCACCTACTGTAGCTCGCAACTCCTTGAGGAGGAAACAAAACATACCTGATATATCTGTATTAATTTTGTCCCATGGGGTCCCACGGTGTACCGTGGGGTCCCATGGGTCCTCGTGTGAACTCCCACGGGACCTGACGTTATACCGTGGTATATCGCGCTCTTTACACGGGAACCCGAGCACCGATTCCCACGGGAGCCTGTGAGGTCCCCGAGAAATTCCCGTGAGAATCTGCAGTATATCATGGGATACCTCGGGATTCATTTAAAAAAAGAGATTCCCCGAAAATCCCCGATATGGGAGTCCCGCGGGCTATCGCGTGGTATCCCTCGGTACTCCACGGGAATTATCATAGGAACTCTCATGAGAACCCATGATACTCCACGACTTGGGTACCCATTCGAATAGACAACGGGTGATTGTCCCAAATTTCTTTGGAAGTGGGGGAGATACTAGTTTGGTGGAGGCATGGGGTGGAAATTACGATGATAGTATTAGGGGACTTCATTTTTGTCGATCAACCTGCCGGTTGCCGTCATTCTAGTTTTCATGTGGTTCTTAATGTTTTCATGTTTAGTTCAGGTTTCTTCGTCCTTTTTTTGCGGTTGATGTTCATGCCGCAAATTGTCAGAGGGCAAAATGAAATATTCACGAAAGAAAATAGTTGCTTGGGGTCGAGCGATCCCCGTGCAATCAGTATTCGATGGACCCGTAAAGGAGGCGACTTCCTTGTAACCGCGAGACATAACGCTGGATATATTGTGAAACACAGGGAGCTAGCCCATCGGAATCGCTATTTACTTTATGACAGCGGGCGAAAACCTGACAAAGATTGCCACGGGTTCCCGCGGGAACCATGTGGAACTCGTAACAACACAGGATTTCCTTGGCTATGCCGATGGATTCTAACAACATCTGGCAGATTCGCGTAGCAAATATCACACGTCGGGATCCCGCGAAATGACGCGTGCCTCCACGTGAAACCCTTGACTTGGCGCTTTGAGCTTTTAAGCCCTTTAGTCGTGGACCTTACATGCATGCAAGCCAGGTTCGGTTTATAAAGAGATATCTAACAAAACCGGTACACTCTACTCGAGTAACCCTCCCTCTGATGATGGGATTGGAATCCCGTGGGGTGTAGTATGGGAGCCCGTGGGAACAGATGGAACGTCCCATAGGGAATCCCGTGAGATCCCGCCGGTTCACTACACCGGTATCAGGTACCTGGTACATCTTACTCAAGGTATCCCGCGGAATACCATAAAAACGCTGGTTCCCGTGGGTTCCTCTATCGAAGTCGCACGGGTTCCCATGGGAACCCGCGGGATAGCACGGGAACCCGTGTGACGTCCCGTGAGAACCCGGACTAAACCACAATCATGTCAACATACCGCAAGCAATTCGTTTCTGACCACAAATTGTGATATTGGATAGAGCATACCTGGTACACTAGGGATGTACGTACGTATTGTGGTTACACTGTGGCCAGCCATTCCGGGTATCATATGGCGGGCGTGAGGAACGAGATGGCGCAGCTTTGCTGCTCGTGCAGCCATAGAATGGTAGATACATGCTCGCACGACAGCCGGCAGTAGGGAGTAGGGGACTTCTCCATTCGCACTGCAGTACCTACGGGAGCTGTACTTTTTACTCGCGTCGTCTGGTCATGCATCAAACCTGTCCTCGAACTGAGGGACCGATTCATGCCAAGCACAGCTCAAGGAGCTGCACTGCGAGCGGGTCGAAGCGAGCATTACTCGGGTGAACTCGCCATTACTGCCCCAGATTCCAAATGCCAAACCGCTCTTCTTCTTTTGGTTAGATGTTCTGATTTCTTTTTTTTTGTTTTTGTGTGATTGCGGTGGGGTTTCCAAACTTTCACCGAGGCCTTCTATTTTCGAATTTTTTCAACCGCAACGGGCGCGCGAGCACAAGCAAGGAGGGAGCTTCCTTCGAGTGCCTGGAGCGCTGGCTTTGATTTCCGGCACGCGGCAACCCTAGAGCACGCACGCTGCTCCCTTCGGGTGCCAAGGACCTGCATTGAGTTACGCCTAGGGTGAGATATGTTATATCCGACTCTTCCGGATGTCGCAGAACAGGTATACACCTCGTAAGCTCTACGACTAGAACGTGGTTGTTGGAATGCCATGTTCCTGGTTCAGCTCCGCGGTGGCCGAGCAAGGGCGGTGTGAATGCGTGCAATAGTATCCTGGCCATAGATAGTCCTTCATTGTGTATGCCAGCGGCCGACCGAGGGGTACTGGCTGTTGAAGCAACACACCCACGCACCGGTGTATCGTGCAGGGTATCGTGATTGGCAAGAATAGTGTTGTTCATCACTGTACTCGTACCATACCCCGCTGCTGTTTTCTAGTCTTTCCACAGCAACAGCAACAGCAACAGCAGCAAGCGGTAGATATCCCGACACATAAATCATAAACCATCCTCGTGTCTCCATTGATCAACATTGCGTGAATGCCCCGCGATACATGCCATGGGCCAACCCTTGGTTCGTCGTGCAGTCCTTCAGTGAACCCATCGAGTTCACCTCTGTTTACGACGGAGTGCGTCATGGGCTACCCCACAGACCGAACCATGGGTGATGCCACGGTTCATGAGCATTCCGCATCAAGGCATGCCCCATCGCGCACCTCACGGCTCGAGCCGTGAGGTGCACTATGCCATGGCAAACCCCACGGGACGTACGACGGGGCGCACCATGGGATGCCACATGGGTCGCGCCACGATTGTGTTTTGTCCCCATGGACTGCCGGATGGCTCATCCCGTGGCGCAAACGATGAACCCCACCGCGCAACCGTTCCTCCAGGATGAATGTCGTGGGACACCCCATTGGTCACTGAGGGGCAGCCCATGGGGTATCCCATTGAATAGTATGCGCCGCTTGGGACATATCACGGGACGCACTATGGCATAACCCAGAGCATGTGGGCGAGATTGGGTTTGCCCCATGGGATAACGCATGGCTGATCCCGTGTGCAAGCGACATGCCTAATGCCTGGTACTCCACAGCGTACTCATTCCCCCATGACGTATGTCATTGGATACCCCGTGGGTCACAGTGGATCACTAAATGGGGGTAGCCCATGGAATAATATGCGCCCTGCGGGTTGTACCTTGAGATTCATTATGGAATAATTTGCGCCAGGGTATTGTACGAAGGAAGCATGGGACGCGCCTTGGAATAACCCGTGAGATACATTACCGGTATTCATGCCATTACACCATGGCGTACACCATGGGGCTTTCGATGGCGTGCAGCCAGGGAGGCCCACGGGTCATACCATGTTTTTTTTTTCCGTTGGACGAGCCTTGTAATACCCCATGGTGCGCCATAAAATACCGCGGGACAATTTGCCCGATGTTTTTTCGTGGGAGATACCATGGGATGCGCAACGAGATACCCCGCGGGATACGGTATCCATGACATACATCATGGTGTACACCATGAGGTGTGTACCCATGAAGGCCCGTGGGATAGTTACACCATCGAGAAGAAATTTTCCCCGTGAGACGTGCCATGGGGTTCCCCGTCAAGCATTTGCCCCCAGGGTATTTTACATGGGATACACCATGGAGGGACGCCGCATGGTACCGCATATTATTCAAGATTCCATGGGATACACCATTGATATAATCTATGAGGAACAGCCGTGGAAGCCCGTAAGATATCCCATGGGGGCATTAGTCCAGTGGGACACCCATGTGTGTCGCGCAACGAGATACCACTTCTTGTTATTATGGGGGGCAAAACAGTTAATAGGACCAAATATTTTTAGTAAGAATACCTAAATATATAGGTTTTTATGTATACCATAGGTCCTATTAACTATAGACCCCCGCAATAGTAAGTCGCGGGATACGCCGCGAGGTACACCATGAGATATTCCATGGAGCGGAACCATGAGACGGTTTGTCCCGTGGATCGTGACAATGGAAACCTCATGGGATACGCCATGCAATACACCATGGGACGTTCCCAGGGATCCCACATTGGGCCGCCCATAGGGCAAACCGTGTCACACCGCCTCGAATGTCCCATGGGTTACCTATGGCTGTATCCCATGGAAGATCATATACCGTGAGGTGCCCCGTGGAATCGATGTCTACCATGGCACCATGACACACCTTGGACAATTCCACGGCATCCCCCATGATATGCCATGGGGTATGTACACCATACACCATGGAACACGCTCATCCCATAGAATGAAGCCTGGAATATACCAATTGCCCCGATTTTTACCGTGGGGTGCCTATGGTGCACCCTGCCATGTGTCGACTCTAGGGAAAAATCACGAATCATCCTCCTATTCTGGGCTCTGTGCGCGGTAGAAAACACCTACCTCCGCTGCAGTAAATAACAGGGATGTTCGATCAGGCTAGGTTTCTTACTTTGAAACGTTTGCAAACCGCGGACAGATCAGTTCACAGCAGTAGCAGCAACCAGCTGCTGTAGCTCTTTTCTTGAGTAGCTCACCGGTGGGCTACATGAACTGCAGCACCTGTTTTCAAAGCTTGAGCTATAGAAGAAGGTTCATCTGCACATTTGTTCCCAGGGTTGGCTCTGGGAGCTACATAAGCTGAATATATTTTCCCGGGATGAACTAGAAGGAGCTGCATGAGCTGCACATGGTTTCCCTGCCTTGAGCTGTAGGAGGTAGCTCATCTGCGCACGTTTTGAACGCGTGTGCTATACACGATTGATGAGCCAGCTGGTGAGCTGTATATAATGGAAAGTAAAGGGCGTGCGTGCAAGAACGATTTAATCACAAATAACAACACCGTGTACTTTGTATGTTTTATTTGTGAGTTTGTGCTCCGAGTAAAACCTGACGCTACGAGGTCTACCACATGTAGACTATACCGGCAGAAGTCTCCTTTTCGTTCTCGACATCACACCGTTCCCAGACACACCACAAGATCACGAAAACATCACAAAACCACACATCAACAGACCTGGCACGCGACCACCGTGGGCAGCAGCTCTAGCGCTGCTTTCGCCGTAGATCATGCCGGCAGCGAGTGGGAAGCGGATTATTCTTTCGATGTGGACCCTACGAACAAGGTGATTGATGTGGAGGATTGCTCTTGTCCCGGGGGTGGTTTTTTGTCAGACACACATCCATCCTCACGTATGCATGTTTGTCCGGGAAAGAGCTATACTAAGCGACGTACACTGGCTATGACGACTTTTTTCCGGGGTGGACGATAGACCATCGCTCACCTGCACATGTTTTCCCAGGGTGAACTATAGGAGCTACATGACTTGCGCATGTTTTCCCGGAGAGGGCGCTAGGGGTGTTGCTCATCTGCACATGTTATCAAAGCTTGAGCTACAAAAAGATAGCAAGTGTGACGCGTTCTTCGATAGAGGTAACACATTTCCGCTAAACTGTTTTCTGAATGACGGGGTTTCTTAACCCAAAATCGTCGGAATGCCAATCTTGCTGCGAAAAACGACGTTTTTGTATTCTTGGGCTATGGGATTATTCATCGGGATGCAATATGATTCTTGCTGAAGTCAGTTTTCAGGTGAGGTATGGAGCTCCTAAAGCGAGGAGGCTCAGAAAATATAGGGTGAACCTCTATCGTTGAACGCTTCGCGTATATTACTTCCCCAATGTGAGTTGTAGGAGCTACATGAACTGCATATCTTTCACCGGGGTGAGCTCGAAAGAGCTACATGAGCTGCACGTAATATTCCCGACTTGAGCTATCGGACGTAGTTCATCCGCATAGGTTTTGAAGGAATGAGCTGCAGACGATAGATGAGCTGCAGTAGCTCATGAGCTGTCCGGGGTGTAAACCATTCCCTTTCACATGGAAGATGGATGATCTAGTTCATGAGCTGTCCGGGGTGTGAATAGCTTCCTTTCACTTAAACTCTAGTGTAGTATGAACGCGATGTAAGTTATTGTTCTCCTGTGAATCTCTCAGTATCAGCTTGCCTTTCTTAGAGCTTATTTTTATCAGCAGGTGTCCTGTAGTGTGCCGAGCGAAAGCGTATCGGTATTTGCAGATTATTTGGTTGGCAAGCGAGTCAACATACTTCTACGCTGAATCTATGGGCGGTGGAACCCATGACACCATCGCTCTCAATAAAAATCGCAAAGCATACGACCGGGGGGGGCTACACTTAAGCCATGCATGGCCGTAGTCGAACGGTCATGAACCTCGTGTCCCTACAATGCCGGGAGGGGGCGCGTCGGGTTTTCACCGACCAGACAGACATTGCTTGCACCAAGCGCGAAGCGCTATGACGTCTTGGGCGAGTCGCCTGAAGGGCGAGCTGCGTTCTACTAACAACCACTGCGATGCGGACTGGTATATAGATGACAGCTTCGACTGAATTGATTAGTTTTCGGGTGTGGCCACGTCCAGAGGCAGCATGCGTATACCATTTAACTGCCTCGTGGGTGCCTTACCATATTCATGTGGTTCAATAACTCCTCTACAGCGGAAGTAAAAGTTCTCTGCTCCCGCACGCACGATCTAACTCAACCGTAAGTCGTGGCGACCGCCAGAAACGCAAGAACGGTACCCCAGTTGTCTAGTTCACGCAGTGAAAGGCGTGGGTTACAGCATCGTCTCCAACGCCTATCCAGACTACATATGAAGTCCAGATATATCATATTTGTATGTAAACCGGGGGGGGGGGGGGGGGGGGGGGGGGGGGATGCACTGAGACCCATGATATGAGTTTTGACGAATGAAGGAGGAGGACTATTAGTCGAGGAATTGAGTAGCGCCAACGGATGGGTGAAGGAGGAACAAAACCGGTTGCCGTTAAGATTATCTCATGAAAATTTATTCCAGGTGGCACCTTGCGCACTGGTTTAATTTCGCGCGCGTCGAGATACGCGCCGCAACTCACGCGATATCTTCCACGCTCCAACGTAGTTACCGTATCACAATGGTGACAAGAAAACACACACCCCCTCGTGCAAAGGCTCAAGCTGGCTTGCTCGACATCAGGGAGAGTGCGATCTCGACGAGATATCGTCAAAGCCACATTCTTAGTTATGTGCGCCCCCCATGTTTGGAGATACTATGCTGTACCCGGCTCTGACCTTCGTCCCAGTTTGTGTGCTATCTTGGCGTTTTATACAGCACGTGGGGCAACCAGCCTGCAAATGACGGCTGTTAGCACCCACTCCCTTCCCTCCCTCGCCAACTATTAAGGCGGCCAGTTCAGGCACTCGGGGACAAAGATGTCCCGTGATGGCCTGTCAGTAACACAACGAGTACCATTCAGAGGCGTACGGTCGACCTACTCCACATTAAGAACCTACCTGGTAAAAGTTACGGTTACAGGAAGCGTCCGTCACCGCAAATGTGCAAAACAAATAATTCCTGCAGCCGTCCTTAGACGTCGTTACCTCGGGACCGTGCCATGCCCGTTCAGGTGTGAAGGCCGAAAAGCTCGGATATAAAAGATCGTCCATCGAGGCTGACAAGATATCAGAGCGGTACTGGACCGCATACACGATCACAAAGGAGGACAGTACTTCCCACGGCGAGGATGGCGGACGTTAAGCCGGATGTTTCCCGCACGGTGGCGACAACTTGGAAGCTAGGCCCGAGGACGGCGGTGAGAAGCCCCGGGCCGAGCGCGAGAAGATTAAGACCGTCGGGGTGCAAGATGGGGCAGACTCTCTTATGCCGAAGGATCCTCTAGTGCCAGAGGAGGAAGCTAGCATCCCAGGGGTCCCCAGAGCTTGAGTTCGACCGGAAGCGAATACAGCACTTGTTCTGAGACGGCGCCTGTCCGTGTCGTCTCGCCTAGGGCTGCCAAAGACTGCAGCAAGCCGGTTGGTAGCGCCGCCAGCGCTACAGTCGGAGTAAAGCGCCCGGAGTGGTTTCGCCCTAAACCCAACGCCAACACCAAGGAAGTTCGGCGTGCCATGAGCGCCACTGGACGGCGGGGGAATGAGGAAGCACACGAGCAAGCGAAGAGCATCTCTACCTCTCAGAAAGCTCCCAAGGAATGCGCTGCTCAAGATGAATCGATGCGCCATGGCACAAAGTGTAAGATGAAGGGGGCGGTGTTGGGGCCTCGCACCTGGGAGCAGCGGTACGTCCAGGCGGCGACTGCTCGTGCCGCCGCGGAATCGAACAACGAACAGTGCATGCGTCTGCTCGGCAACGCTGAGGCTGCGGGTTTGGTAAACCAGGAAATCGGTGCCCGCGAAAAAGTCACGCCGTTGGAGGAAACCGTTACACCGGAAGTAGACGCAACTTATCTGCAGGTTTGTGTCCGCAAGGATAACCAGAAGAAAGGACTGCATCGGGAGGAGACGTACACCACGCAGATATGTGCCGTCGACGCGTCCACTTCTGTCTCCGCTCCCGCCAATGCCGCTAGTGCTGCTGCCCAAGACGGGGTCAAAGGCTGTGGCGACGACGGTGTCGATGTGTGTGGAGATGCCATGGAACCATACTCAGATATTTCTTTTTTAGCTGACGCTGGAACGGTGGTCGCAGATGCTCTACATCAACAGCAGCAGCAGCAGGGAAGAGAAGAAACGCCCCGCGCCGTTGTCGTCGAAGAGCCCTGCAAGCCAAACGACCGACTCGGAGTGCTCGTTTCCGCCGGCTACCGTCCCTAACACAGACCGCTCACAAGCGAAGGGCGTAGGAGAAGGAGACCATGGATGTATTCACGCGGGCGGCGTCACTCCCGAAAAAATCGATACTCGTGACAGCTCCCCATCGACACCCTTCAATACATCGGTGCTGGTACCTGCCCTGGAGGAAGAGGCGGAGTTCGCGACCCCCCCTTCAACGTCAAACGCGTTTGTTTTTTATGATCCTTGTTCCGACAGTGACGGACAGAGCAATAACGGGATGGTCGTTCTAGAGAGGACGAATACGACCAACCGCCGCCTGATATCTTGGGGGGCTGTAGCGGCAGCGGGATGAGTGAAAAGGCCGACCAGTCGTCAACTGACAGCTTGGGGGGCTGTGTAGCGACAGTGGAACGCGTGAAGAGGTGGAACAGTCGTTGCCTGATACCTTGGGGAGCCGTGGCGACAGCGGAACACGTGCAGCGAACGATCAGCCGCCGCTTGACAACTTGCGGGGCAGTAGCGACGAAGGAATGCGGCGCGAGAGGGTGACCAACCATTGCTTGACGACCTAGGCGGCTGTAGTGACAACGAAATACGTGAAGGGGTGGAAAATTCGTGGCCTGACAACTTGGGGAGCACTAACGGCAGTGAAACGTGTGAAGAGCGCGACCAGTCGCTGCCTGACTACTTGGGCGACTGCACCGACAGAAAAACGAGTGGAGAAGGTGATCAGCTGCCGTCTAACAACTTGGGGGGCTGTAGCGACAGAGGAAAGAGTGAAGAGACCGACCAACCATCACTTGACAACTTGGGGGGCTCTTGCGACATCAAAACCCTCGACGAAATGGAACAAAAATCGTTACCTGACACCTTGGGTGGCTGCAGCGACAGCGGAGTGGAAGACGAGCAGTCTCTGCTTGACAACTTGCGAGGCCGCAGCGACAGCAAAACGCCTGAAGAGGTGGAACAGTCGTTGTCTGACAACCTGGAGGACTGTAGCGACAACGAAACGCGTTATAGAGGTGGAATCGTCGTTGCCTGAAAACTCGGAGGGGCGCAGCGACAGCGAAACGAGTAAAAAGCGCGACCAGCCGCCGCCTAGCGACTTGAGGGACTGTAGCGAAAGTGACACGCGCGAAGAGGTGGAACAGCCGTTACTTGGCATGTTGGGGGGTTGTAGTGACAGAGGGACGCTTGAGGAGGACGATCAGCCGCCGCTTGACAACTTGGAAAGCCGTAGCGACAGCGAGACGTGTGAAAAGGTGGAGCGGCAGTTGCCTGACAATGTGCGGGGCTGTGATGACAACGGAACGCGTGAAGAGCCGGAAACGCCGCGGCCTGACGCCTCGGGGGGGGTGTAGCGACAGCGAAACGAGTACAGAGCGCGACCAGCCGCCGCTGACAACTTGGGCGGCTGTAGCGAAAGTGAAACGCGTGAAGAGGTGGAACAGCCGTTTCCTGGCGTATTGGGAGCCTGTCCCGACAGTGGATGGAGTGAAGAGGACGACCAGCCGCCGCGTGACAACTTGGGAGGTTGTAGCCACAGCGAGACGCGTGAGGAGGTGGGACAGCCGTTGCCTGACAATGTGGAAGTCTGTGGCGACAACAGAACGCGTGAAGAGGCCAAAACGACGTTGCCTGACAACTCGGGGGGGCGTAGCGACAGCGAAATGAGTGCAGAGCGCGACCAGCCGCCGGCTGATTGCTTGGGCAGCGGCAGCGACAGCAAAACAAGCGGAGAGGTTGACCAGCCGCCACCTAACAACTTGGGGGGCCGTAAGGACAGCGGAAGAAGTGAAGAGGCTGACCACCCCGCTGCTTGACAACTTGGGGGACTGTACGGAAAGCGGTAGTCGTGAAGAAGTGGAACAGCCGTTGCCTAACGCCTTGGGGGGCTGTAGCGACAGCGAAACGAGTGCAGAGAACGAGCAGCCGCCGCTTAGCAACTTGGGGAGCTGTACCGACAATGGAAACAGTGAAAAGGCCGACCAGCTGCTGCTTGACAACTTGGGCGGCGGCGGTGGCGACAGTACAACGCGTGAGGAGGTGGAACAACCGTTGCTCAACACTTTGGAGGGATGTAGCAACAGCGTGACGAATGCAGAAAACGAGCAGCCGCCGCTTGACAATTTTGGAAGCTGTACGAACAGAGGAAAGAGCGAAAACGTCGACCAGCCGCCGCTGTACAACTTGGGGGCGGCGGCAGCGACGGCATAGCGCGTAAAGAGGTGGAACAGCCGTTGCCTGACAGCTTGGAAGTCTCAACCGACAGCGGGACCTTTAAAGAGAACGGCCAGTCGCCACGTGACCACTTGGGAGGCCTTCACGACAGCGAAACGCGTGAAGAGGTGGAACAGCCGTTGTCTGACAACTCAGGGGGTTGTATCGAGAGCGGGACGGGTAAAGAAGAACCCCAGGCGCCGGTTGACGACTCGGGGGACTGTAGCGACAGCGGAACGAGCGAGGAGGACGACCAGCCGCCGCCCGACAACCTATTGGACTTAAGCGACAGCGGAATGAGTGAAGCCGACGATCAGCCGGCAACCGGAAAGCACGGGAGCCCGTAGCGACAGCGGAACGAGTGAAGAGGTTGACGTCCGCGATCCTCTCGTCTTTCTGCCCGTGTACGGCTCCCCGAACGGCGGTGGCACTGTAGACATCACTGGAAGCGCACCAGAGGAAGATGAGGATGATGATGATGATGATGAGACTGTAACCGACCTCGACGGGTGCCCAAGTGGTGGTGACGGGGAAGAATACGTTGAGACCGGGAGCGACACCGAGGAAGAGCAGGAGAGGGTCCTTTACCGGGTGTGCGGGTACCTGGCCGCATTGGAGAAAGCCGCGGGCAGGGCCGGATTGCCTGTACGGGAAGGGAGCACGTTTTCGGCGCGGATGGCCATGGACGACGAGACGTTTCTCCGCCTCCACGAGACTGAGGTGTGTTAAGAACGCGTGCCATGATGAGAGTGTGTAGGGGGGGGGGGGGGGGGGTTCGCCTAAGTGTTTCTCACTGGCGGAGGCGCTCCTCACCTGATGAACTGCTTCTACTGTAGTTTCACTCCGTCCCGAAAGAAGAGCGTAATTATACCTCTTTAGGACTTCAGTATCGTTTTGGGGACAAACTACATAGAATTTTGAGTGGTTTGTCACCGGAACGGGACTGCAGTCCTCGAAGGGACAAGGTAGTGTGACACTTTTGTTTTGCCCGCGGGGGGCTAGGACGGAGGTGGCACTCGTTGGGCGGGGGGAATGGGGGGGGGAAGGTTAGGGACCTGAAGTATCGATGTGGCAACGTTTGTATTAATGTGTAATCTAAACGGTTCCTGTTGCTGTTGTTGGTGGTGGTGGTGATGTCGTTTTTATCACACTAACTCGTCGCCACTGTTGCAGTCTTTGGTGCTGAGTGATACCGAAACCCATTTGGTGTCTTCTACAAAATTATGTTCGTTAAAACGGAGCCCTTGCTATTTGTAAATCGGAATCACAGTAATTTACTACTGTATATACGTTTCTCAAAAATCGGTTGGTTGACGAACTATTACGGGGGACCAAAGTAATCAGGAACCATCACACACAAACACCGATGTAGTCCATCCAGCATTTTTTATAATCATATTTGGTCCTGACTTCTATCTCCCCCCGATTTGTAAAAACTTCTCAAGCGAGGAGCCTCAGAAACGTTAGTTGCTACGCCTATGGTACCCAAGGTAAACAGCGTTGAGTTGCAGGGGTGCGGCGCGATCGTTTTTCAGCGCGCTTTTGTTTTCTCGGCGAGAACGGGAATGAGGGAGCTGAAGTCGATGCTATATTTTCGGAAGGCTCCCCGACCAGATCTTTCCGAAAACGCGCCATGGCTGTTTTCGTTCGGGTTTGGCATTCTTAACCTTCTGGAAAAATCGAGAGCTGGAAAACGATCACACTTCCGTGGGAAGTCGACGCTCTCTACGGCACATTACACGCATCTTGGGCCGTAGTCGTAAAGAGTCCCACAGCGATTCCCGGGTACCTTCCCCTGCCTCGGTTCCATTTTGAGTAGGCGTTGCTGTGCAGGGTCGCCTTCGCCGTACCGTTTACAATGGTGAGGCCTAGGCTTAGTGCACCTCGCCGGCGCAACGAGGTCCATCGCTGTACTTTTCGAAGAAGCGGGCCGGAATGCATGCAGCACTACATATACACGTACGTATACATAAGCAGTGCATTTTCGTTTCTCGTTTTATTGATATGTCGGGATCTCGTAAGACCCTTTGTTCCATGTGCTGTGTTTCGTTTCGAACTTTATCTCACGCTGGGGTTCCGGAAAATGTTGACGTTTCTGCTTTGCTGGCTGTTCCTATGCCCGTCCTTGGTTCAGGCTGGCCTGAACTCGCTTTTGGCCGCCCTGGGTGTACGCGTAACTGGCGAGGGGTTTGCCGGCGTAATGCAATCCTGCGCAGAGCTGATCAAACCCTGAAGGGTAGCAGTTGCTCTCGTGGCTCCGCAGGTACGACACTGTGCGTCGCTCGACGAATGCTGCACTCACCGACCGACCGACCGACCGACAGACCCATCGACCGACCGGGAAGGTTTCTGTTTTGTTGCGACCTACCACCGGGCTGTTGCGTAGAGTTGACCCAGGTATACTTTAGGTCGAGAGCGGCGTTTTGCCGTCTGATCGTGTGACTGGCCGCCCGTCGGGGGCTTTCGCTGTTTAGAAACAGTGCATTTAGTAGAGCTGCGAGTCTGCAGGATTCACGACAATAACTAGTCGATGGTGTCGCTAGCCAAGCAACTGACTGTAGTCGATAAGGCGGCTGGAGAAGCCAGCTAGTGGCCGGCTGAGTTGCCGAGAGCGAAGCGAGCCGAATCAGCCCTAACGGACCGAGGGAGCCCCATGAAACAATCCTTCCCACACGTGCTGAAACCCAATAAGTTGGATAGTCGGCACCTCCGGGAAACGGCTAACTATTAATCCGACTAATGCTACTCGGTGGCGGCGTATACCGCGCCGACTCACCGCTCCTAGCATGAAGGTAGTTTATCGAGACCACGTAGCCAAGCGAGATGTTGAACCAGGGCCGTAAATTTGGCGTTCGTCAGTGGTCCAAAGGCCCACGGGCAAAAGCTTATGTTTTTCATGCATCTCCAATGTGTTCGTGTTTATTTGCGTTGTCTTGTGCAGTATGGAAAGGGGGATCCCCGCGTGCGCCCGCCTATTCGCCTGCAGACTTCGAATACCGCGTATCAACCTTTGCAACGACTGCTGTTATTGAAGGTCGATTGTTTTGGTTGTGATGTCATCAAGGGTCGGTCGATCGGTCCTTTTTTGGCCACTGCAGTGCACAGAAACCTAAATTTGACTATTGAAAAAAAAACTAAAATTGAGTATGGCACAGAAGCCTAATTTTGACTCTATTCCCAAGTGTTTTGTCCCCCAGTCCGAAAGGGGTAAACTCTCCTGGGAGTTCAGAGGGGCAAAAAAATGACGGCAAAAAAAAGTTACTGTGATTACAGCAACGACCGTCACTGAGCGGCTGGGGCGTGATTGGAGTTTGCGTGTCCGAGCTACTCATGCAAGGAGTCGTACGGCTCGGGCGCAGCCTGATTCAACCCGCAGCACTGCTCAGCACTCTCGCTGTCTCGTTCGTGGACGGTCGACAACCTCCAAAAGATGCCGTTGTATTTGCCGCTTATCCCTTAACCCGTTCAGAGCTGCAGTCCCGTTTCGGGGACAAACCGGTCGAATTCTCAAATATTAATCGTACGGGGGATCATAGTTAATAAGACCTATGGTATACACAAAAACCTATATATTTTCCATTTTTTACTAACAATATTTGGTCCTATTTACTATGGTCCCCCGTAATAGTACTGCAGTCCCTAGAACGGGACTGCAGGTCCTAAAAGAGTTAAAAGGGGCTTTGAACCCATCTAGGGTCGAATAATTGGTGGTGGAGTCATGTGGGGGGTGAGTGGCACCTCTCCGTCGTCTCCCTATCCTACGCAATCGCGTGCTGGGAGGGAGAGAAAGGCTGAATGTTTTCGGAATTAATCCCCCCCCACCCCCCCGCCCCCTCATGTGACTACGGCCATGCATGATAATGAGTACACCCCCCCGCGCGCCCCTCTTCCCGACGTCCACGCGTTTCTCGGCGCCCACCTTAGTTTTTCCTGTCCAGGCGAGACGCCGGAAGCGAGAACACACGACAAGCGCGATTGGTCGGTGGGCTGCGTAGACTGGACCGGGGCACACGGCGAACGCTTGCACAGAGTCAATACCGAAGAATTGTGGGTGAATTGCCTTGCGGTGCTACTGCTGCTGTACGTGCAAGGGGTGCCGCAATGTCATGTAATGTTGGTGGCCTCGGAGGGGGCAGAGGCGGGAGGGTGGGGTGGGATCGCAGATATATTGGTGCATTGCCTGGCGATACAGTACCGCTGTGCGTGCAAGGGGTACCGCAATGGCATTCATGTTTGATGAACAGGGAGGAGGGGGCAGGGAGAGACACTTCGTCGCGGGACGAGGGGCAGGGCTGATGCTTGTGCTGTGCTCATAGGAGACGAGCGTGATTCTTGGAAGAAGCCTGTGGCGTATCGCGGGGCTTTATCACTGATGTTGGTGTGGAAATTCCCATGCACACTTCCGGGAGTCCGTGTGAAGAGTGTTGCTGCGCGACGAAATAGCGATCAAGAAGAAAAATGCAGAAGCTGTCGGGAGACGCACGAAAGAGCGGGCCGTTGGGAAAGAACACCATGGCGCCTCCCGCTGGCGGTTCTGTGGCGGGGGCCAGAATAAAAAAAATAAAATAAAAAACTTGGGGTGGCATGATTATTTTGGTGGTGGGAGTTCGGCGGAGGGAAATGCAGGGAGAGCACGAAGAGAGAAAAACTGAGAGCATGGGAATGTTTGTGTGAGAGAGAGGGGTAGAAAAGGTATAGAGACGTTCCTGTGAGGGGTGACATGGAGTGGCCAAGCCCTGCTGACGCCGGACGACCAACAAACGCCTGTTCTTCGTGGACGGTGTTGCCACCTGTGCCGTCTGTGCGCGATGCAGGATTAGGTTTTGTGCGTGATACGTAGTAGGTGGTCTCCCGCAGCTTAGTACCGCTCCCTTGCGTGCGGGTACCGCGGCGCACGTACTATTTTGCGCGTGGTACTTGATTTCCTCTACCGCGTCGTTTCTTAGCGTGATTTGTGACCACGGGCCAGATTTCAGGGAAATGAGCTACTGCTCGAGCACGAAGCATCAATCAACCGGTGTGCGTAAGTAGGCTGTGGAGGGAAAAAAATGGGACCGACCTGAAAAAAGAAACGCGTGCATACTCAAAACCGTTGCGCGATCGGTTTTGCCGAAGAAGCCGGGGAGGGGGTTGCTGTAACCCGCTCGGATTGAAAACGATTCCCCGAGATCTTCCGACCTGTCAAAAGCAAGCAAAATGAAGAAATGTGGTTGGTCGATGCACGTCAGTTGACCTGTGACGTCGTCCACGATTCCTGACGTCACTACGGCATGACATACCGGGCTAACGCTCCGTGTCGCAAAACGACGGCCAGCACCGATTGTGTTTCCGTTTTGTTAGTTTCCTCCCCCGCATAGGGGAGAAACCAAACTCTCAAGACCTTTTAGTTGTTGGAGACAAGTGTGCTACAGCAGTAGTTCTTCGTCGCGACGTGTTGAGTGGGATGTTAGTGGGGTCGAGCCGCTGCTGTAGATATGAAAATCTCCCGTGTAGTAGGTTTTTTCGAGGAGTTCGCATGAAGAGTGTGAATCGCGGGGCCGTGTGCTAGTTTTCGGCGGATACAAGCAGCAGAAGCGGAGGGCGCACGAAAAAAAAAAAGAGCCGTTGGAAGAGCACGTTTCCGGCACTGTCGCTACAGCAGCGGTGCCGGAAGATGCACATTAAAAAAAAAGAGCTGTTGTGAGGGCACATACTGGCGCTGTCGCTGCAGCTTCAGTAGTGGTAACGGTGGGGGCATAGTTGAGATACTTGGTGCATGTTTTTTTTGTGGTTTGATTGTTGGGGGGGAAAGAAGCACTTACAACGGGGGAGGAAACGAAGAAGGGGAAAAAAAAAACGTTGTACGTGCATGTGTGAGAGCGAAACGGGGAGCGAAGCGCGGGAAATAGCGATGCCGTGAGAGCTGGAAGAAGGAGAGAAATGATAGCATTCCAGGGATAGGTAGAAGGAGGGGGGGAGGGGTCATGAAGATCGACCAGGCCTGGCAATCGGACGGACACACGACACAGCGGCAGCCGTCCCCTATGGACGGTATTGTCGCCTGTTTCAGCTGAGCAACGTGTGTGGTGGCATTGTTAATGGTAAGACATGAGGAAAAGAAAATACGTCCACTCTACACCTGGTGTGTTGACTTTGTCAGGTTGTCAAGTAGGGGCGTTACCGATCCGCTCGAGTCGAAAAAGGTCATCACGATTGTCCGATCTGGCAACACAAATGATTGGAGAAGCGTGACTGGTCGAAACGCCTTGATTGACCTGTGACGGCCTTCGCGGACGATGTGTTGCTTCGGCATCGGGAGTAAAAGGCTGGCGTGAAATGCAAAGTTCATGAAGAAGACTCCGAGAAAACCTCTAGAAAACGAAATTGTGAGTGATGAATATGATGGGGTTTTTTTGTACTTGAAAAATTCGGTTCACGGAGACACATCGGAAACGCCCCGAGATCACATTTACCGGACACCCCGGCCGCAGTGGCGCAACCTTAGGCACTTTTTCCGAGCAGGTCTTCCTCGACCGTGGATAGCGTGTTCAAGGTGTTCATCCGATCATAGCGCGGTGACGATGCCGAAAATGTGCACGATATCATGTGCATGCATGTAACGTTTCATAGAATCGCACCGAGCATGAACAAAATTGCCGTGGCTCACCCCGCCACGTTCCCGGCAAGCGATTAGAAAGGGCGAGGGCAAAGGCATGGACACACCGCCGTGGCCACCGTTAACCCTCTAGAGTCTTCATAGTGCAAAAATGACTATAAGTAGTGACGATTGCAGCGAAACAACTACTGCACAATCGAGCGATGATACAAATTGGTGTCCGAGTTCACGTTGCAATAAGTCGCACGACATGGACGTGGCATGACCCTATACCCGTGTGCCGCTGAGCGCTCGCGCTTCTCGTCAACGATTGATTTAACACCCAAGTTTTACCAACCATTGTTTTGGGTCGCTATCTCGGGGTCCCGAATGGGGTTAAGCGCCGGATGCAGAGAAATATGGCCAAACACGTGCGAAACTCGCAACCGCTACTGCACCCCAACCCACTCGGCGTTGCACGGCATCATGTGCATGTGCATGTGGCAACGCCTCACAAACAAAACACCGAACAAACAAAATAAATTACTGTGGGTCCCCCCATCCATCTCCTTGGCAAACGTGTAAACGACGAGGCAAAATGCCATCGTCAGACCCTTGTGGCCACCACTAAGCGCCAAAAATCAGGGCGGTAGGGCCCTATACGTACAAAACGTTCCAACCGCGACCGCCTCCGCGTGCACCACAACCAAAAAAATTAATTTACTGTGGTCCACCTTTTCGGCATTTTTTTTCAGACGTCGAGCCAACGACAGCGCGAACACTTACACGGCCCTTCTTCAACGCCGCACTCAGAACGATAGGGCCGACGACGTACAAAACCCCCCGACAACGAACCCTTCTACGTCCCCGACATCATGCATAGGGAAAACCTCATAGAGACACAAGCCGAGCCTTAAATTAAACTAACACCTCATAGCCGAACCTTGAAAATGTTGTGCCCGTTCCCGTATCCCTGGCGACGTTTTATGAGGCACGGCAACAATATCGAGCGGTTTTCTGCGGCCGCCATTCAGCGCCGATTTCAGGGGTCTCAAGGCCGAAAGCATACAAAATTACCACCACGACCCCATCGGCGTGGACGACACCACAAGAAAAGAGTCGTGCTCTTCCTACCCACGAGGACAACGCATAGAACGCCAAGCAAAAGCCACGGCCAAAAATTTAAACGGCCGCCGTTAAGCACCGCATTCAGAGCGCGTCGGGCCGAACGCTTTCTTGGTACGAAAACGTTCCAACCGCAACCACGTCTCCTTCGCCGTGCATGGGGGGCGGGTGGACACCCGAACGACGGAGCGACGTGAATTGAGATGGCATACGTCATTCGGCGGGGGGGAAAACGAACGATTACGGTAAAAATTGGGAGCCATCCCACGGTAGGAGTGCACCAGACGTTCCTGAGCCCCCCACATTAGGAGCTCAATATCTCACCCGATACAATACTTGGAAGAAATTTGTTCGCGCCACCCGACCGGTACTTGTATGCGCTATTCATCGTCCTAAAACGAATATACGAGTACAACTTTCATCCTAACTGGCAGTTCCTCACTTGAGAAACTCAATCGGTCAGAAACCTCTTGCCTAACAAGAGCAACCCGTACCGTGGGGTGACTCTTGGCTCGCGTGCCTTCAACGGAAAGCGCATGTCGGCGAAAAGGAAAAGTTAGAACGCAACCAGTATATGGCGGGCGTACCTTCCTCGGAAACAACGCAGCGGCAATCCCACACGCCGGTACGAAGTGTTCGTTTACACGTAATAGGTACCACAGCAGTTTTAGGGCCCTCGTCGTCGACACGTGTGTCGGTATTCTACAAACGATCTCGCACCATCGAGATGATCGTAAGTGTCTTGCAACAGCAGCAAGTCATCGCTGGCTTTCTGAACGCAGCCTCTCGGTGTACACGGCCTTCGGCGCTGCTCGTGAGGCGTGCTTATTTGGTGGCTCTACCACCGCGACTGCGACATGGGGCGGCGTTCTTTATTGCCATCGGTTCCTTCCTAAGCTCGCAACCACTCTTCTTTGCTTTCTCCTGCCTCTCTCGCAACGAACAACGTTACAATACTACCTTACACCACCACATTAGCGCTCCATGACGTGAAAGTGTGGTGAGCTTCAGATATATGTTTACCTATCCATCGGAGGATAAATTGTGCTTCTGTTTTTTACGAATCACCCTAGAAAACCACCCCCAGAAAAACAGCAACCGGAAAACAGCAGCCACAGCCACTACGCCACAGAGATAGGAATGATGTATGTGCCGAAAACTAAACGGTCCGCGCAAAAGATTATGTTCGCACAAGGGAACTAAACGGTCCGCGCAAAAGCAGAGATGTACTGTACAGGTATTCTGCTCGTACAAGGCGGCTCCCTTTTCCGGCGCTCCTTCTGTCAATACTGCCATTCCGAATGCGCCAACAAGGGCGGGCTCTATTACACGAACATCCAAACCATAAAAAAACGAATTACCTAAAACACAACCACCAGAAAACCGAAGAGCTTACGAGCGTAGGCTCTCTATGTGGCTAAAAAAAACGCCTTCTTTTTCGATCAACACAGCTTCTGCCTCTTGATCTGTTGGCGACTGGCTTGAAAATGAGACCTCACATCGGGAAGGGGGGAGGGAACACACACAGTCGTCGTGAGCGTCAGGTCACACCAGCTGTGACATCGGCCAAGACCGTTGACCCGTGGACCATTAGTCGGTGCACCCGCTCGGATCGGCCAGTGGACGAGACGGATGACCTAACAACGTCCACACACCACGACCAGCACCCAATCAGCACAAGCTAAAAAACCTGTCTGGAAACCCCGATTCTCCGCGCTTTCAACCCGTTTACAGCACTCCCCACTAGAGCCCCCCACGCACCACTTATGCCACTGCAAAAAACAATCTCCCGCTTAATCCAAGTAGTTTATTCCCAAAAAACGCGGGTACAGTTCTAGGGGGGTCAAACAAATGGACCCCTGACAGCCCGAGCACCTCAAAACTTGGAAACCCCCTGCACCGGAACGATGGGCTCCTCCCCCTACCTCCTCCCCACATACACGCGGCCCTTTTTCTTCGACAACTCGCAGTGTGCCCGGACCTTGCGAGGAATTATCCGGGAAATTTCTTCCCACCACCCCCTCTCTCAGGCACTGCAGGAAGAGACAACCCTTCAAAATCCTTTGTGACGCTGAAGCGTTCACGGGGTTGGGTTTCTCTCGCCAACCATGTCCGCAAAGGCCGAAAGCGACAAACCTTAAACTACGTTACCACTCATTTACACGTACGTAAAATACCTAAATACCACGAACCCCTGAATAATTACCACTCACGTCCGTACATTGTAGGGACCGTCTGGATATTCACAACATCGTAGTTCCCAAACCTTTCTCGTACTTCCGGACAAAGCGGTACCCGGGTGTGACGTGTACCACACGGCCGTCGTCGCGGGACGGCTTGCTTACCGTTACGGGGGGAAAACATATCAACCATGGTAACAAGCACCACACACAGGCGTGTAAACACAGGGGGGGGGACACATGTTTTTTTTTCGGGGGGGGGCTTCTATCGCGGGTTCTGCTCACTGCGTTCCTTCGTGAACAGTGGCGCGTTCGCGATAGCTTTTTCTCGCAGCAGCTGGACCGTTGCGAGGCCCGCGGCTCACTTCCCCATGGCGTTGAGCACGACAGCGGTGGGCACCATGACCATAAGGGAGCATCCTAAGACGGCCAGAAACTTGCAGCCCGTCCGACAGGCGGCGACGTTTTCCCCGTCGACGACATCCTTCCGGTCGGCCATTCCCTTGGTCGCTTGCAGGTAGACCAGGGCGGGGATGACGAAGCCCGTGAGGGACGCTGTGATCCCTCCCGTGAGGTCTAGGATGTAGCCGAATAAATCGCCCTGGGTGGGGATATCGTGGCAGCGGGGCATTGTGCGGGAAGGAAGGAAAGGAGGGATAGAACGAAGGGGGTGGGGGGGGGGGGGGGGGGGAGGGAGGAAAGGAGGGAGGGAGGGAAGGCACGAGTCGGGGGCGAAGGGGCTTCACAACATTGAGGAACGCCAGGAAGGACCACCCCCCCCCCAAAGATACGTTCTACAGCATCTTTGTTGTCCCCTTGCGAGTATAACTAAACAGAGACTGAGAAAAGGCGGCTTTCAGTCAGCGGTGACCGCAAAGATGGCTGGAAACGACGAGATGGTTCGCTGGTCGACTTGATGGCGACGGGAGGGTGGTGGTGGGGGGGGGGGGGGTCGGGGGGATGTACTCGATATCGCGCATGGCCGTAGTCGTATGACCAAAGAGGAGGGGGGGGGGGGGGGGGGGGGGGGGGGGGTCGACGCCATTGCTTTAGTATATGGGAGTTTCAACTTCAGCGTATTTTTCCTGCTTCTCGTCTAAAACACGTGTGCATGACAACGAAAGGTTGTCGGTAAGGTTATCGGTAAGGAGGACAAAAAAAAAGTTGTCAAATTTTTGCTATGTGCTATGTTTTCGTGCTCCCGTAGCGATGCTATGGAACCCAACGTGAAGGAAGGGTGGCGACCCGGCGTATATTGGCAAGATCACAACGTTGCAGGGTTTCATATTAGAGAATACAAGCAATATTTTGACAAGAAAAAAAAAAAAAAAAAAACATTTGTAACCGAAACTACTTATTAAAGGTGAACTCAATGGCTCGGGATGACTACGAGTACTATACTCAATGGGGGGCGCGCGGTGTGGGCGGAGAGGATTGTTGCAGAAACAGAACGGCTGGTCAGCCAGCCCTGTTTCGCGGGGGCAAACCGAAGCGCTACTTTGTGGCCGATTGCTTGCCACTGGCCGGGCCGCGGGGTTAGTGGACGCAAGAAGTGGAGCCACACCCTGTACAGAACAGCCTCTAAGAGAACCGTGCATGCCCCTTCCATGCGTGACTTACCGCACAGTTGATCGCGGTCCCGCGCAAACTCTGCTACGAGTTTCTCTATTAATAGTTTACTCCCCGATCAAGCAAAAACTAGGGGCGCCTTTCGAACTGGCCAAAAACCGGATTCTACTACCGTCGCCGACCGGGATTCGTCTGTACCTGGTGTGTACGATTCTCCAACTTCTCCAAATCAGCCAACGCACACAATTTGACGGCGGTTAAAAACAGTTCCTGCGGCTGTGCGAAATCCTATTACGGGGGTCCATAGTTAATAGGACCTATGGTATACATAAAAAACTATATAATCAACTATTTTTACTAACAAAATTTGGTCCTATTTACTATGGTCCCCCGTAATAGCGACAGCTATACGTACTATCGTCTTGTGTGTGTGTGTGTGTTTTTCCCCCCTCGTACCTGAGCCATTCCGGCCAACATGAGGGCGATCACCACCCCGACGATGGCCGCCAGAACGGCCACGGTCACCGCCGAAACGGTCATGAAACTGACCACCATCACGTCCCGGCCAATCAGCGCGAACAGGCTGTGCCGGAGAACGACCACCTTCAGGGAGGGCAAGGGCGGAAGCGCACAAGAGTAAAGTTCGTACCAGGTATAGTAATAGCAGGGGTGCATGAAAAAAAATCAAAAATAAAAGAGAGGAAACGGAGTCACACTCGTCACCATGTCGGAATTGAACTCAAACTACCAGGTACTACAAGCGAGTTGGGATTTTTTTTCTTAAACCAGAAATTAAAGAAACACGTATTTTTTCCCCTCGTTTTTGTTTTACTATGACTTTAGAAACCCCCCCTACCCCCTATTATAGATCATATATGGGTTGGGTTGGCGTCTGTTGGCAACGATACTGTATTTTTATGCCACTCACTACGTGAGCTAGACAACCAGGGTACCGTTTTTTTTGTTTTTTTTGTTTTTTTTTTTTTTTTTTTTTTTTTTTTTTTTGGCGGTCGCCCACAGCTGGTCGTCGAGTTAGATCATTTGTGCGAGGTAAAGAACCTTTACTCTGCACAAGGGAATTGATCGTATCACATAGTGTTCAAGGTAAGGCACCCAAGAGGCAGTTACATAGTGCTCCCATTGCTGTCTCTGGAAGTGGCTACACCGTAAATTAAACTAACTCATTGAAGCTGTCATCCATATGCAAGTCCGCCTCACAAGCGGTTCTTAGTAGGATGCAGCTCACCCTTCATGCGACTCGCCGGACACCTCACGGCGCTTCGCGCTTGGTGCAAGCAATGTCTGCCTGGTCGGTGAAAACCCGACATGCTCCGTCCCGGCATTGTAGGGATGCGAGGGTCTATGGTCATACGACTACGGCCATGCATGAGATCGAGTACATCTCTCCTACCGAGTACACCCCCCCCCCCCCCCCGCCCCTTTTCTGGGACTCGAAAATAAAGTTAGGTGTCGTTTTTTTTTTTTCGTGTATCCTTGGGTATAATAGTTTTCGTATTTTCCTCTTTTTTGGACCCCCGAGATGGTTGACCAAAACAGCTTAGTGATATATATATATATATATTCAATACGGGGGACCATGTTAAATAGGACCTACGGTACACTCAAAAACCTATATATTTCGCAATTTTTACCAACAATATTTGGTCCTATTTGCTATGGCCCCCTGTGATCGTAGTATATACCAACCGTCTACGATCAGCGTGAGCGCCCGTGCCGCACGACTCCCCTTGCATCAATAATTGTAGCTCGGACACCGACCATTGTACCACCCCGCCCAATCGCGCAGCGGCCACAATGGATACCGTAACCGTTGATTTTCATCGTCGAACTTTCCCCTCTGACGTACGTCCTAAGAGGGTTGACAGGCACACGTCACCTGTATACAGTTAAGCAAGGCCATATACAAAATAGTAGTGAACTCCTATGCGCGCTGGCGTGCCTTTTTTTCGTAGATAAAAATGGGTTTGCTCGATTTTTGCGGGGAGGCGTTGCTGTTTGTAGCTGGTTCGGGGTTTTGTTTTTTGCAGTTGTTCGCCCGTCGTTGGTGGACGAAACTACCACTCTCGGTGGGCAGAGCTCGAGCGCGCGCCCGAGACGCGAGGAAAGGGGGTTAAAATCGCTGCACCGCAAGGTCTGGGACGGACTTTTTCCGCATCGGCCAAGCTGCGCAAGAAGAAACCGACTCGCTGCTGCACCCCCGAAAAAGGAAAACACAATGTTCGCGGCGTGCAACCAAAAAACAAGCATTTTTGTTTTTCACCAAAACCACGAGATGCACCGCCCCCATTTGTTTCATGCAGCCTCCTCCTTCGAATGCAAAACGTGCAGGCGATTGGGTCCTCCGTTCGGAATAACACTCTCGCACTCCCTACTAACCGTGGCGGTCTGCTGCGATAGGTTTGTTCCTGAGCACACGAACCCCACGGCCGCCTGGCCAGCCAGCGGCTTGCGGCGCAAGATGGGTCTCGCCCGTACTCTTGAGTGCGCCGGCTGTCACAGCTTCTTCGTCTCAGACCCGCGGTACTACGTACGGAGGCGTTGTGGAAGAGAGGGGGGGGGGTCAACATTTTCATCGATTTCCACTCTAAAAAAAAAACGGTTTCGTGGGCGCTTCGCCTCTTTTCCACCCCCCTGTGTGATGCAATGTAGACTGTCCTACCCCTCCCTCTCCCCTCCCTCGATTCCCCCTTCTCCTTCCGGAACATAGCGCCAACGCTGATATCTACACTCACATCGCCGGGGATGTACATGATGAGATGGAGCACGACCACAACCTTGAAGCAGGCAGCCATCGGTCCAGAGAAGTTGTCGAGGATGTCCCCTTGCGTTGTCGATCGGAAGGCCATGTACCCGGCGATGCCCGTACAGTAGCACAGAATTGCTCCCGTCAACACGCACGCGGCGGCCACTACTTTCCACTCTCTGGCGAAAAAAAAAAAAAGAGAACCCGGGTTTCCAAAAACATGAACAGGCATGCGTCAGAGAAACGCAGGGGGTGATGAACACACACAAAGTGTACACTGACGGGGGAGAGGAGGGAACGCTACTACGGAGGACCGTATTAAATAGGACCTACTGTACGCACAAAACCTACATATTTTGCTATTTTTACTACCAATATTTGGTTCTATTTGCTATGGTCCCCCGTAATATATAGCAGATAACTGTAACCGCAATGCGTTCTTCTGCACAGTTGATGAAAAAACTGACGCTTCCAGGAGGTAGTCCGCGCGTGGACCGCTCCCCCCACACGCAGCGTGCCCGAGCACCACGACTGTGAGTTGGCTGAGGCGTCACTAGTTAGTTGTTAGTTGGGTAGGCAATAAACTGGCTTAGCGCTTCGCTACTAGTCAAAACCATAGGGCGAGCCAAAACCGCGGCAGTTCAGATACAAATTACGCGTAATTCCGCAAATCACCCCACGCAGCTAACAGCAAATACCTAGCCAACCGACCAACCAGTCGGCGACCTATAGTCGGCCAACGCACAGCCCTCATATTTACGGGTATCGCGTGTACAGGCTGCTAGGGGAAAGAGGGAAGAAGCCGGAGCGCTGCTACCAATGAGGGAGGAAAACATTTACTGATGATTTGAGAGTGATAAGAAATGAGACTGCTGGAGCCGTATTAGAAGATATTCGATCCAATCGAGTAGTCGGAATGGAACGCGTACGGTAGATGCACTTTTTGCGGCAAGAGGAAAAAATAAACCAAAATAGTAATATCATGTGGGCAGCGGCCAGCACTGCTCCACCGAGCACTATAAAGGGACCACCACTAAAACAACTAGCCGGCGGCTTACAGGTAGCCAACGAACATCCTCACTGATACGATATCATTTAGATGCCCACAGTATGGGCGGGGTGCACAATAACGCCCACCCACCCTAAGAACCGCCGAATCGGGGGCGGGCGACGACAAACACATTAGTCTCGCCCTCACTTCACTGTGCGCGCGTTTCCATGGCCGAATAGCCGTGGAAAGCCGAGGGGGCGAAGGTAACCGCGAACATCAGCGACCCTATCTTCGCCAAGCACCCCGTCCAGTCCCACCAGAGGAGCGGGGCGTCCAACCCGGCGTCGACGGTTTCAGATATCCGTTCGTCCTCGACGGTTTCAGACATACGCTCGGCCTCCGCGTAGAAGGGGCTCCCCACCACAACCAGCGAGACCACTCCCGCGATGGCGATGAGAGAGAAAACCGCTAGCCACCTGCAACGAGAGGACGAAAAAAAAATGAGAAAAAAAAAAACAAAGCAAATCTCTCCCCCCGAAGATATAGTAATCGTTTCGATGAAGTATTACCTTGTACCAAATGGAGTTTTTTTCCGGAATACTTTACTTTTCTCGTCCGGCCGCGGGTCTTCTCTGGCACTCTAGGCTGCGTGGCACACAAGGAGGGAGCCCGCGTGTACACCACGGCGCAAATGCGAGCCCCGGCCGATATCCGTGGCGCGTGCTCTGGGCCTCCGAAGTCGAGAATTCTGGCAAATAACTACGGGGAGTCATTCGGACCTGCTAGAGCCAATCAGGACAATGGAGACCCCACAAGTTTCAAGATTATTGTCTGCTGCTGGCTGCTGCTGTATCATGTCTGATCACACCGTCCCTTGAGCTCTCTACAGAGGCAGCCACGGCACAGCAGCAGTCGTTCGTCAAGCTCTCCCTTTTTTGTGGCGGCCACGGATAGCGCATTTTTTGTGTATGTGGGCCGTGATTCCTGTCGACCTAGGAAGTATAGGAACGAACACATACATATATAATCTCGAGAAAGGTGCAACTAATTGGATGCTGCGCAGGGGCAGGACGACGATTCGTACGAACTTCTGCCATATTTCAAAAGCAAAACGCTCAGCCACGGTGAGCACTACAACAGCAGCAGCAGTACAACATCAGTTTTCGTATAGTATGTGTGCAGTGTTCACCAGGTCGAGCAACCGAGTGATGATCGTGGTCTCGTGTTCTTTTTTTTGGGTGCAATAGGCTGGGAAACCTACCCGGTCGTGGCCAGCAGTCAAAAATTAAATCAATTCCGCACGAGCACGGGAATTTCCTCCGCTGAATTTTCCTCTGCGTTGAAAATTTCTATAATTTTGAAACCGCCCGTTTTTATCATCAACCTCAGCAGATACAGCACCAGATACATACGGCAGCAGCAACACACGTCTGTCGAGCTGTCGAGCGTCATGCATGTTTCACCTGAGCCCTTTGACGTACGCCACGCACCTCACACCGAGCACGTACGTGAACACGAAACTGGCTCCCTCGGTCCGTCTACCTCCGCATACACTGCTTCTACGACCGGGCCAATAGAAGCAGTAGTAGAAGATAGATGCCCTCAACCGTACATAATACGTGCCAGGCTGTACCTTTTACTAAATCATTATTAAGAGTAGTAGTAGTATAGCATCCGGTAGTTTGTGGCGTGCATGCTGCGTCTACCTTTACTACAGCAGTACATATATCTGCGTAGTAATTGAAGTGGAGTACATTAACAGTGACAGTATAGTATAGTATAGCCGGCGTCCCCGGTGGCTTGGTAGGTGGTCCGCGTGCCTGTCAAGATCAATTTCGTGGGTTCAAGTCCCACCGAGTGCATGCTCACAGGGACTTTTTCTTGCATAAAAAAATTGATTAGCGGAAAGCGCGAGAGCGTGAGTTAGCTACATTCGATGAAAATCGACGAGCAGTGGGAATGCTGAACCCTATGCGCGACAAAAAATAAAGGCACGTACCGGGGGGGAGAAGGGACGACACCTGTGACCACGGCTTGTCCAGAAGATCGTCGAGGGTAAAACCTCCTACGAGTGGGCTGGAAAGTAGAAGTGATGATGAAAAAAAAAAAAAAAAAAAAAAAAAAAAAAAAAAAAAAGTCATGCCTCCAACTCATGGTACCGCTTGCATGCTACGTCGCCGTTGCATCGAAGTTTTATTAATAGTATCATAGGAACAACAGTAGTAGGCATTGTAGTGCAATATTTACTCGTGCTACTTCTACCTGTACTGCATCTACGTATTACTGGTGGTGGTGTATATATAATAGTATCAGCAGTATTACACATGGCAGTCGTGCCCCAATCCATGGTACCGTGTGGTTATTTGACCTCTCTCTGAGGTTGTCTGTGTATTGTATGAGCGTTTGGTCAGCAGTAGTACTTAGTAGCAGTATAGTTAGCAGTCGTAGTAGTAGTGTAGTGTACCAGGCAGTATTTTGTAGAGTGTATGCTGCTTCTGCCTGTACATCTGCTTTGTAGTGGTATAATGGTACTTAGTGACGGTATATATATAGCAGTCAACCCGTGCTACCGCGTACATGTAGTAGTGTATTATCCACCACAGAAAGAGGAGTACTTAGCTCCTGCCGACTACTACAAATGGTAATAATTATGACTCTTACTCTTTCCTACGAGCAACACGCTAACCCATGGGTCCCGTTTCCGCCAAGAACAGCTACACGGGTGTTACCTGTGACTCCTTTTTCGCCTTGCGACGCCCCCCGGGATTTCAAGTTACCCACATCCCGAAGGGGAACCTTGTACCAATATACAAAATGTCCTTGCATTACGGACAGATTGGTAGATGACGTGCGTAAACTAAACCCGCAAAATGACGAATCAACCAGCTTTTCGGGAAGAGCATCCGTGGCGAGAATGGGCTGGCAACCTTACCGCCAGCCTGCTACTCGAATCAGAAGGTTGGCAAAATTTTGTAAAGCATTGAGGTCTGACTGATATTACGGGGGTTCATAGTTAATAGGACCTATGGTATACATAAAGACTTATCTTTTTTAGATATTTTGAAATATTTATATTGGATTGGTTTAAAAATTTGTTTTTTTTTGTTTTTTTTTTGTTTATCTATTTTTACGAACAATATTGGTCCTATTTACTAGGGTCCCCCGTACTAGAACCTTCCATGTTTTTGAGTCATTGGATTAGAGTTACCCTTATTCATATATGTGGATGGTCTATGGTTGGACTAAACGCTGCCCATTGGCAAGATGGCAAAAATGGTTGATAATCAGAAACGACAACATCGTGACCCCCTCAAAACCCGACGTGCTCCGTCCCGGCATTGTAGGGATGCGAGGGTCGATGGCCATACGACTACGGCCACGCATGATATCGAGTACACCCCCCCCCCCCCCCCCCCCCCCCCCCCCCCGCCTTCGTCCCCCCCTATCTCTCCCCCCAGCGTTGCCTCCGGCGGCCATATCACCCTTCTCGAGAAAGTGTCGAGGAATCACCCTACCGCCCACCTGAGGTTGCTGAAGTGCCTGACGAGACACGGCGGGAGCACGAACAGCAGGAAGATCATCGGCGTCACGAAGTAGAAGCTCTGCCACCACGCGCCGGTGGCGCCCCCCGTACACTCGACGACCAACGAGGTCACCAGGCCGCCCAAGAGAACGACGTAAGAGCACACCGAGCCGGCACTCTCGAGGACGATCGAGCAATCCACGACGGAAGGTCCGTACTTTCCCAGCGTTCGCCGAGCCAGTGTCGTGTACTCGAGATCGTCTAGCGTCGCCCCGCCGCCGCCGCCCTCCTTCCCACGCCCTGTTGACAAAGCCTCCGCTGCCTGTATGAGGACCACTCCCCCGAACCAGACGGCCGGGCCTACATGATATAAGGTAGAAGGGGTGTGGCGGTTAGTGTTACTTGGAAGGCTCGGCCGATCACGAGGACGGGGTGGGGGGGGGGGGGGGGGGGGGGAGATTCCGCAAAGTTGAAAATGCGCAAGCAGTGTATGGTGTAGTAGTATATATATATATATCCGGGTTCGCGTCCCATTTCACGGTATAGCGTGGTAATCATAGTATTTACGTCGAAAAAAAAAATTGGGTGTAATGCACGGTACGATATGGTGATTAGAGCGAGAAAAATAGGTGCATCGCGCCGTCAACGACCCTGACACACAGAGAGAGACGCCATGGTCGCTGGAAACTAGAAATGAGCTCGCCCTGCTGCGTCGTGAACGGAGAAAGGAGAGGGAGCAACACAATCATGACTTCTGACAACAATTAACCGCGACCGCCCCTATAAATAGAGACACCACCAAAAAAAAAAAGAAAAAGAACTCATCAATGCCACCATAGTTTATCGCTGCTTGCGCTGGCTGCTTGCTTGAAAACACGAACAAAGTGCCCAGTGAGTGAGGGGGGGGCGGAAGGGAAAACTCGTACCAACGTCGGGCATCGGGGGTCAGCTTTTGAAGACAAACAAAAATCTCGCTTGCATCGGCGGTTTGCAGACCTCGTCCCGAGGAAGCTGTGCCTTTACGCACTGTAGCTTCGCCCACCGTCGCGACCGAATAATACTGCTGCTGCTGTGTGCAACCGCCAACACGACACTAACAAAGCCGACCCCGACAACCCTACCGACAGACAGCCCTACCGACAGCCAACGGTATCGGATAACTCCTTAGGCGAGGAGTTCCCATCAGTGAGAAATGCTTGCTGCCCGAAAATGCAAACCCCTAACTGCGACCCTAACCCTTGGAGCATGCGGCTATGCGGCTCCACTGCTCCACTGCTCCATACCTGTGATACCTCTATCAATCACTCAACTTGAGGCTGCGAAGTTGAGTACGGTACTATTAATACTATGTAGAAGGTACTATTACAGGGGACCATACCATAGGTCCTATTAACCCCGGTGGCTTGGTAGGTGGTCCGCGAGCCTGTCAAGATCAATTTCGTGAGTTCGAGTCTCACCGAGTGCATGCTCGTAGGGACTTTTTCTTGCATAAAAAATTGATAAGCGGAAAGCGCGAAAGCGTGAGTTGGCTACATTCGATGAAAATCGACGAGCAGTGGGAATGCTGAACCCATTGCGCGACAAAAAATAAAGGCACGTAACCGTACCGGGGGGGGGAAGGGACGACACCTGTGACCACGGCTTGTCCAGAAGACCGTCGAGGGTAAAACCACCTACGAGTGGGCTGGAAAGTAAAAGTGATGATGAAAAAAAAAAAAAAAAAAAAAAAAAAAAAAAAAATGGAACCAAATTTTGTTAGTAAAAATAGGTACATATACAGGTTTTTGTGTGTACGGTAGGTGCTATTTACTGTGGTCCTCCGTAATACTGCAGCCCCTTCTCCAGTGACCCCCTCTAGCGGAAAAATACGGTACGTATGCAGCAGCGGACCTCATTTTTTAGACCGCCATTTTTTGCCCACACTGCTGAACGGGAAGAGCCGGCACCGATGAGGTCCCCTTACAATCTAGGAGAAATGATCTTTAGGTTGGTAGGCTGTTCAGGTATTTTGGTCCCTGTTGGGATCAAGGTACGGGCGAAGACCCAACCCAACCCCTGACTCTAACCCTAACCCTAACCCTAACCCTAACCCTAACCCTGACCCTGACCCCAAACCGCAGCCAAAACGGGCCAAAACCGACCATAAACGCGGCTGCGCCGCGTTTGCATCGAACCAGGAAATTTCTCAATTGCGGACACGACGATTCCGAAGTGCAGACCGCGCTACGCAATATTCAAGTCAAAAACACCCCTAAAGAGACCCTTTCTCCCAGATTGCCGAACCTACTCACTCGTCGTACCGATTCCGATGACGAAAGTTGGCGCCTGTGTGTGTAGTAGAACGGACCTCCACTCCTGACAGCACTATGTTTTTCAACGGGGTCCCTTAACCCTTCCTTCTGTTGTGCTTGATACAACTAACTGCAGCCCCGTTTGGGGACAAACTGCGTGGAATTGGAGTGTTTTGTCCCCAAAACGGGGCTGACTCCTAATACCGGGGTCCATAGTTAATAGAACCTATGGTAAACATAAAAACCCATATATTTACCTATTTTTACTAGCAATATTGGGTCCTATTTACTATTACGGGGGTCCATAGTTAACGGGACCAAATTTTGTTAGTAGATATAGTTAAATATACAGGTTTTAATGTATGCCATACGTCCTATTAACTACGTACCCCCGTAATACCTGGTATGTATGGTCCCTCGTAATAAAAGGGTTGCTGTTGTACCACTCTGTCCCGAAAAATAAGAAACATTTAGATTAAATATCAATATACAATCGTTTCTTGTATATAGGGACAGAGGAGGAGTGGTACCTCACGATGCGCCCGTTCGCTTGGTCGAACTCTTCACAGCAGTAGTCATGTAAATACGAAGCTCAATGTTTTTAGCAGTCGCAATGATGCTGGCTGGTGACCTTTTTTTTGTTTTTTCGAGTTTGTTCGCTCTGCAGTGCAGCACCGCGGTCCTTTCGCTCACGGTATCCCTTCGAAATTTCGAAGCACACGTATGTATCTTACCAGGTACGTACTGCACGTGCATCACCATGCCAGCCTGTCAAGATCAATTTCGTGGGTTCAAGTCTCACCGAGTGCATGCTCATAGGGACTTTTTCTTGCATAAAAAATCGATAAGCGGAAAGCGCGAAAGCGTGAGTTGGCTACATTCGATGAAAATCGACGAGCAGTGGGAATGCTGAACCCATTGCGCGACAAAAAATAAAGGCACGTACCGGGGGGGGGGAAGGGACGACACCTGTGACCACGGCTTGTCCAGAAGATCGTCGAGGGTAAAACCTCCTACGAGTGGGCTGGAAAGTAGAAGTGATGAAAAAAAAAAAAAAAAAAAAAAAAAAAAAAAACGCCCCAACGGGGGGGGGGGGGGGGTGGACCGTGACTGGACCAAGCCCCGCGGGAAAGCCTCATACCCTAGGTTTTTGTTAGAGAGTGAGCTCGCGCGAGTCCCACACTACCCCTCCGTGCAGCAGCAGCAATGCAGCTGGAAGCACTGCCACCGCAGTAGCAGGCGGCCACTACAGTCGGGGGTGGGGCCGCAGGAGGAAGGGCGGGATCCTCTCGGCCGCCGAGCGTCGCACGATTTAGCAGAAATTACGTACCCGGCGGCCGGGGCGGGGCGTCCGCCGTGGGTGGAGCGGGCCGGGGGACCGGTAGCAACTGACAATACGGGCTCTACCATCTGGCACGGCCGACCGAAGAGGGGGCAGGGGCGAGAGAAGAATGGGCAATCTTCGCAGACGCCAGGAGGTCCGTTGGAATTCTCCACGCGCCCACTCCGGGGTCAGTGTCGCCGGCCCTGTTTTACGGGGGAGAGTCAGGCACCGAGAAACAAAAACGGTGAACCAAGCAGCAGATCGTTTTGAGACAGCGCCCCGGCAAGAGACCGTACGGCAAGAAGAGAATGTGATTCGCGTATTTCGATCAACCTTCGGATGGTCGGGATCGCCGGGTTTCTGGAGCGTCATGTCGGCCGCAGCCGAGCACGCACATAGAAAACCACTCTGAAGTCGACCCAGCTCTTAGACGAAAGAAAAAAAGTGGTGGTCCTTGTTAAGGTGGTAAATATCGATGGGAAGAAGGTACACCCACGCCGATTCTGCCTGACGCAAAAATCAGAGCGCACAGCGGGGGAGAGATTTCCGACCCATTTTTCGCAACTGTGTACGTAGACGACTATCTCCTAAAATCAGGGTACGACATTCAGACGACGACAAGACCGTCTTGGTCGCGTCGGCCTCCCTTGCCTCCGATCGAGGGCGCGCGTATTTGGACCGGGAGAGAGGAGGGAGTGTCGCCCATATTAGCCCCGAAGAAGAGTACGGACTAGGACTCCGCGATTGACGCGTTAGGGTTCACTATCAACTCGCGCACGATGAGAATCCCGTGCCTGCGAGAAAAGGCCAACGATATAAAACGGTTGCTGCTCGACCAGTGGCCCTTGGGCAGAAGGCGAGCGACTGCGAGGGACGTTCTCAGCGTGGCGGGGAAGCTGTGGAACCTCACGTACGTAGCGCGAGCTTGCGGGTATTTTGTATCGAGGCTGTTGCGACTGACCGGATTGCACGACGCAAGCGCTAGAAAAAAGCAGAACCGCAACGGTAGAGCTTGGCAGAGAGTTTCACGCGGACCCCCTCTTTTGGAAATGGGCGACAGATCACGAGCTACTACTCGAGGGAGAGGCGCTTAGCGCGCCCTGCTACACGGCCGTAAAACGTCCCGCCAAAAGGCACCATCTGGCTGACGCAAGTTTTGAGGCGATGGAAGGATTCTGCGTGGAGAAGAGGGTACCTGGTAATTGAATTTTGCACGATAGAGGTCTACATGTGAAAAATTAATCTAGAATTCTTGAGCCATAACAAATGTAACTTCCCGTAGGGAGGTGGAGTTTGTGAAGGCGTTTTGGATTCGAAGAAGCCGGCAGAGTCGTGAGATGAGGCGAGATCAGACGACAGTCGAAAGCGTCTGTTAATAGTCACTACAGCAGTAGAGCTGCTTGGGCTTAGACGGCAGCTGCGGCAACAACGAGAGCTCGTAGCGAAATCTCGAAAGTAGTGTGCCCAGACATTTGATCGACTTTCCCACCCGCCCGCCCTGTCGCTCATAAGAGAGGGGGGCCTCAGGTTGCAACACGTCGATGTGATTGTTTGGGTGTCGGTTGTGAGTGGTAGATAGACTCGCAGAGATTGGAGCGGGGCTATCAGACGAATTCGTGGTAGGGGTCTACATATAAAAATTTAATCCAGAATTCTTGATACACGCATGTGTTGCCGAGAAAGAGCTGCAATGAGCTGCGTACATGAGCTACGATTACGTTCTCCGGGGGTAGGTGGTAGCTCATCTGCACATGTTTTTCCTGCTTGAGCTATACCTGGTAGGTGGTAGCTCATCTGCACATGTTTTGAAGGCTTGAGCTATAGGGGATAGCTCATCTACACATATTTTCCTAGACTGAGCTATAGGAGCTACATGAGCTAGCTCATCTACCTCCGAGATGAGCTATAGGAGCTACATGAGCTACACATGTTTCTCCTGGCTTGAGCTATTGGCGGTAGCTCATCTGCACAGGTTTTCAAAGCTTGAGCTATACACGATATATGAGCTAGCTCATGAGCTGTCCGGGGTGTGATCACTTCACCACGCCACGAACACACCACCCAGCATCACACACCTGCTCTCTCCCTGCTTCAGAATCTTCTTCTTCTGCGATCCAACATTGCCACTGCTCCAGCTGTGCTCAGCACAGGGTGCGCCAACAGCAGCAGCAGGCAGGGTACTATGCGCATGTGGAAGATCCGCGCTGTACGCCCAGTACTACTGTAGTTCGTTGTTGTTGTCATCGGCATTGGCGGAAGCACATACCTTCCGCAGTGTGTGACTCATTATCCCCGGATCGATATATTTGTCGTCTCGAGTAAAAAACAAAAACCAATCGTTCGTACTACGATGTACTGCTGTCGTGTCTCAGGTTTAGCTTCCAATTTTATTTATTTATTTGAGATTATTCTCCTTTTCTTTTTCTTTTTCGGTTTGGTTTCTTGGTTGCTTCTCTTTCTTCATGGTGTATTCTGGTTGCTGGCGTATGTATGTATGTTGTGTCGGCCGCACCTAGTGCGAAGGCATGGTATTGCGTAGGCTATTAATGCATTACGGTGTGTTATCTCTGTGTCGTAGTCTGTGACCACAGAGCTCGTATCTTTCTAGGGTGAAGAATCAGCACGGGCACTGGGCTTGCTGGATGTCGACGAGTAGAAGAACGGTTTAATGTGAAGAACACACACACACCATTACTGAAATTCTCCAACGAGGTAAACATAAATAATATTCCTTATCGCACTGCTGTTGTTGTTGTTGTTGTTGTTGTTGTTGTTGTTGTTGTTGTTGTTTTCTTCACATTAAAACCGTTCTTTCTACCCGTCGACATCCAGCACAACCAGTGTCCGTGCCGATTCTTCAATTCTAGAGAGATACAACAAATTATTATTCGTACAGCAGCGTTTTCGTACAAAACAGCAGTAGTTCTCATTGCTGTGTGTCCTACATTGCTGACTGATAGATCCTAGAGCCAGCTGAAAGGGGGTCAGTACACGTACGTTCCTCGCGTGGAATTCTACAGCAGTACTGCTGTATATGCAGTCGTACCTGTACAAGCTCTACTCTACTGCTGTAGGAGATCGTGCAAAGTGTTTTAAATTGCGTAAAAAACAGGACGTGGCAGTTGCACGAGCACTGTTCTAGCGTAGACGTTTCTACTGCGCGCGATAAAAATTTTGTTTCCGAGGTTCGATTCGCACCATCCACGCTTTTTTTTTTATTCACTTCTGACTTTTTTTGTACCAGGACTACAGCAGTACTACGAGTATTAATAATACATTCGTCCACACCTTGCTTTTCTGAGCGTATAGTATGATAGCTGGTATACCGTAATATAAGTTGTGTATGTTTATTTTCCACTTCTGACTTTTTTGTACCAGTACATTCATCCATCTTGCTTTTCTGAACGTATAATATAATATACAAGTTACTTGTGTATTTTTCAGGGCTTTTCGCGGGTCAGGTCAAGTCTCACGGGTCGGGTCGGGTCGGGTCGGGTCAGCTGACCCGACCCGACCCGCGAGATTTAATTTTTTTTGTTGACCCGACCCGACCCGACCCGTGAGATTTGAAAATATCCTGACCCGACCCGACCCGCGAGATTTAAAAACCTCCTGACCCGACCCGACCCGACCCGCCACCTTCGTATTGACCCGTGAGACACGGGTTTCAAGCGGGTCGGGTCACCTTGACCCGCGAGACTATTTAGCTTGACCCGCAGGTCCGACCTGCGGATCCGGCCCGTGGGTCGACACTTCAAAAACAATTTAATATTCATTTTTGGGCCAACAAACGATATGTGGCCTGGCTGTAGTGGGTATAAATGGATGCGGGTATGCGTATATGGATTTGGCAGTGTTTTAATGTTTGCATAAGATACCAAAGAGTAGTATTATTGAGTATTTATACGAGAAAAGCCTTTGGGTAAGAGAGCGGGATGTTTTTCGAGTGTCGGATCCGCGGGCCGGATGCGCGGGTCCGACCCGCGGGTCAGCAGAAAAGAACTCGCGGGTCACGCTGGCCCGACCCGCGAGTGACCCGTTTCTCGCGGGTCATGACCTGACCCGACCCGTGAGCTTTTCATCACCTCTTGACCCGACCCGACCCGACCTGTGAGATTTGAAAAAATATTGACCCGACCCAACCCGACCCGTGAGAGTTGAAAACCTCTTGACCCGACCCGACCCGACCCGTGAGAGTTTGAACACTTCCCGACCCGACCCGACCCGACCCGTGATTTTTTTTAACACCCCATGACCCGACTCGCGGGTCGGGTCATGACCCGCGAAAAGCCCTGGGTATTTTTACCCAAGGTAAAGAGTTTGGGCGCGCTTACGTGTGGCGTGCGTTCACACCATAACATTTCACAGCTACTCCCAATAGTTGGGAGTAAAAAGCAAAGTATTTTCGAGAAAATACTGCTACGATTATTATCGTAGGTACTTCGTACACTCGCAGTATTTCGGGGGTTTTATACTCGAGATACTGCGAGTATATTAAAGATAGCTACGTTGTTACGCAACAGCAGCGTTGGCAGTAGTCAGTTGCTACACAACAACAATAACAGTAGTCAGTAGCCTATCGGTTCGCTGTCGGGACATAGCTAGTCATCTGTGATATAGTTCGTAGAGTACAACAGTACACTGAGCTGTCATACGAGTAGCAGTTTGTTCAGCATGCGGGGTTACTTGTTACGGTTCAGTACGCGGTGGAACTGTAGAACCCCGAAAAACAGGCTGAGTTCTCCCGAGTTTTGCTTGTTTTAGTTTTGAGGTTACACTGCATTTCGAGGGTCCGGGGTCCCTCTGCAGTATTTTTGTTTTGAGTTATAGATCGAGATGCGACACACGTGCACAACGCACACTCGCCCACTCTCCTTCTCTCCCCACCTGTCTCCTCTGCGAGACCGCAATAATCAACGACAAGGCCTTGGAGTGCCATCTCTTTCATCATCAGCTCTTTCGAGCTCGAAGCTCATGCTTTACCAGTCGGTTAACATCGATTGAAGTGCTTGCCTCTGCCACATGCAAGGATGAACATCAATAGGTTATGAGCCTCGACGTTCAAGCACAACAGCAGAGCTGCGGGCCGCGAGGTACGCCAAGTACAAGGCTGCGCTTCAGGACCCCGAGCTGCTGCTTCCGCTACGAGCTTCACGAGAGAGCTGCCAGGGCCATCCTCTACCTGGAGTTACTACGAGCTGCAGCAACTAGCACTGCTGCTGCGAGCGACTACAACATCGTACGAGTACAACGTCGCTGACTGCTGTGAGAATGGACAACATGACGGGCAACAGCGCGAACAACAGTCTGATCAACGCTGTGCGAGGAATCAAGTCATACACTGGAGAGAAGCCTGAAGATTTCGTTGACTGGCACAGGAAGGCTGGCTTCGTCATCAGCATGCAGCGCCACTTCACCGACATCATCGGCCAAGGACTCCCGGAGAGCTACCGCGACATCAAGCTGACGACGTATAAGGACCCGGATTTCGACCTGTCGAAGATCCAAGCAACAATGAGGCACCTATATATCTGGACGGACTTTCGCGCGGAAAGACTGGGAAAATCGCTGGACGCGGCACCATCATGACAGCAGCAACAACATCATCATCGGATACCAGCTCCGTTGTCATCTGCCACAACTGCGGAAGGGAAGACCACTACGCACAGTGACACCGAATGCTTTGCGCAAGGAGCTGAACGCCCACAGAAGAGCAGCACGCACACGGCGGCTGTACTGCGCGTGGACACCGACGAGCAGCCTACGATCAACTTCGACGACGATTTTGACAAGGGCTTTCAGTTTTAGCTCTTGAAATTTCGCCACCGGAACATCATCCGGGGTCTTTGAGCAAAATTATTATCTACGCTGGAGTATCACATCAACACGGGGTCGTCGAAATGACGGTTTACGAGATCCTGTAAAAAGCGCTTGAGATTGTCGGAAAGATACCTTCCGGAATCGTCACAGCAACTGTTCGCTGAGACTGGCCGAGCTATGGAGTCGTCAACAACAGAAACGTGGGGTTAGCTGAAGAGGTATCTTTCAGGACCGGGCCACCGCATCAACTACTACAACTATTGGGATTACCGGGGGGGAGAACGTCTGCTGGATCGCCATGTACATCACCATCTTCTGCAACGCCAGGAGGGACATCTGCGTCACCCCGAGGTCGCATACATCGTCATCAACTTAACGGCAAGATTTTCTTGTTTCGTAGTACGTAGCACGACACGCTTTCTTTGTACGGGGGGGCGGCAGAAGCGTGTTAAGCTGCTAGGCTATTTGTGAAAGGTTTCTATATGTAGTGAGTAGCACGACGTATCTTTTCTGTATGGGGCGGACATAAGCATATAACGTCGGCCGCTGCTACCACTACTTACTGTAGCTGTTTCTATTTTTTGGTCAACAAATCGTACCGTATGTGTCTGTCTGGTAAATGTATAGTGAGACCCGCACGGTTTCCAAGGTTTTGTGTGTGATGTTTTTCGGTTTGCATGCTATTCCATGCGTCAAACCCGTCACATCAGTAGTATGCCTTTACGTTGTAGTTTTTTGCGTCAGCTGTAGAAGGATTGATCACCCGTCGAAAGCGAAGCAGGAGCAGTTGAAGTTGTTTCGACGTTGCAAAGGAGTAATGAAACTTTGTTGCGACATAGCAATGGATTCCACTTCGTTAATATGCAGACAAGTAGTTCATACAAACACACTGACCAAGTAACCAGAGTCAGATAGTTTTGGGGAGATACATTGAAAGGTTAATTTATTCTTGATCGATTACATGATCGGGATATAGTTCACGTCTGATGATTCTAGTATAGTATACTGGTAAACTCGCATTTAACATGCAAGAGCACGTATTTATAGGTACAATACGTATAGTAAAGCAGCAGAATATGTTTTGTTTTGTTTGCTTGGCTTCATGTCTTCGCTTTAGACACGTATCATATTATATTACTAGTAGATACCGAATTGGTTCCTGCCAGCAGCATTTCCCCTGCAACAATTAAATTTATTGTTGTGTACATTTTGGAATTATGGCATGTAACGCAGAGAAGTAACATAATTGGACGATTCGAGTTGATAGTTGAACAGGTTGATAGTTGAACAGCAACTTGGCTTTATGTCCCATCCATCGAGAGGTCGTATTAAAGATAGCTACGTTGTTACGCAACAGCAGCGTTGGCAGTAGTCAGTTGCTACACAACAACAATAACAGTAGTCAGTAGCCTATCGGTTCGCTGTCGGGACATAGCTAGTCATCTGTGATATAGTTCGTAGAGTACAACAATACACTGAGCTGTCATACGAGTAGCAGTTTGTTCAGCATGCGGGGTTACTTGTTACGGTTCAGTACGCGGTGGAACTGTAGAACCCCGAAAAACAGGCTGAGTTCTCCCGAGTTTTGCTTGTTTTAGTTTTGAGGTTACACTGCATTTCGAGGGTCCGGGGTCCCTCTGCAGTATTTTTGTTTTGAGTTATAGATCGAGATGCGACACACGTGCACAACGCACACTCGCCCACTCTCCTTCTCTCCCCACCTGTCTCCTCTGCGAGACCGCAATAATCAACGACAAGGCCTTGGAGTGCCATCTCTTTCATCATCAGCTCTTTCGAGCTCGAAGCTCATGCTTTACCAGTCGGTTAACATCGATTGAAGTGCTTGCCTCTGCCACATGCAAGGATGAACATCAATAGAGTACTCACTCGCAGTATTTTGAGGTTCTGTCGATACTACTTCGTATACCTTCGGGCTCACACTAATAATGCGGGGTTCGCTATTATACTGCTGCTGGCATGGATACCGCCTGTTGTGCTTCAAGTGTCTCGAGGTTCTGTACCGCGGGTACTACAAAATATTCTGGTCTAACAGTATTACGTCCGTTGGCAGTGTTCGTACTGCTGCTTCTGCGAGACTCAGTACTCGCAGTAATGAAATACCCTCAATATGCCCAGTATACTTCGAGTATGATGTATACTTCAACCATAAAGCAGTCTGGCAGTATTTCGAGATAATAAGCATTTGCGAGGAATATATATGCATGTACTGCGAATACTCTCAATATCTCGAGGTTCTGTACTGCGCATATTGCCTTCACTCCCAAGTATTTCGTGTTTCGATACTACTGCGGGTACATACTTTCCTGTATTCTCGGGATTCGGTACTGCTCACACTCTCATTACTCTCAGTATTTGGGCCTTATCAGTTCTGGCAATATTTTTGCCGCCAGTATTCCAATACTCTCAGTGCTCGGACTACGATTTGTTCTCGAGCATTTATCTGTGAAACCTTGTGATGTTACCCTGAGCACCAAGAAACATTGATTTTGGAACATACATATTGTACCAGTATGTATGTGCTGTACCTTACTCAACCGGTCACAAAGTATTATAGCGCAACCTCGACCTCGCGCAGCTTTTTTGTACTCACTACGAATTAATCGCCGCGAGTCAGCTGGATCAATATATCCACTTACCGCCACCCTATTTTATATTATTGTAGTAGTAATGATCCCACACTAATTCCGTGAACAGTAAGGTCCATCAGTGATGGCGGATCTGATAGACCGGACGTTGGTTATAACGTATCTTCATGGTTTTGGCAATTGTGATCGGAGATTGACAGTACCTACGTACCCTGTCCTCCACAGCAGTTCGGCTTTTATTATAACACTCGTAAAATTCAGTAAAAATGGGATGTAGACGAGACGTATTATTATGCAGCTTGCAAAGTTGAGTATCAGTCGAGTACCGGTATAGCTCACAGCTGACGTATTTCATAATTTTATACAATGAAAAGCAAGCCCTTTTTTTTCTTTTTTTGTTCGAGAGATGAGCTGTGACCGCGATACAAAGATCAAGGAAAATACGAAAATGCAAACAAACGCGACCGACCGTAACTTGTTTGTCTGAAAAAAAAAGGGATCGCTTTACGTTTGTTTACATATACTCACTCGTATATTATCGTGCAAATACGAGGTTAAATTTTCAGGTCGAACTCGCAAATTTGAACGCGTGGTATCGCAGAAAATCAAAAATGATCGTAATTACTTGTGTTACGTATGGAAATCGTGTTTTGGCGATATATTTCTTGATGGGTGGCGAATTGGGCACTGAAATTAATATCGGTCTTCTCGTAGGGTCTTTGTGTCACCGCTAATTTTCGCTTTGTTTGCTGTTTAATCGGGGAAGACGATTTTATTACGAATTTTGTGTTGAAAAGTTGGTGTTTTCTTAGTTTTCGCCAATATCTCGCCGATATCGAGTCGAATTATAAACAAACATGTCTTATTTTCTATATACGTACATTTTTTTTTTTGAACATACATGCAGTGTGTTAAGAAATAGGCCGTATGTACATAGCCTATTGAGTCAATGCTTCGTAAGTTGCGGTTCAACTAATATTACACCGCATTATGAGTAACGGGATATTTAGATGGCCTTTCAGCAGTTCTTGTAGTCGACGAGTTGCAGCGACAAGCCGCCGATAGACGTTGCTGTAAGAGGCCATCAAGACTGAGGAACTGGAGTGTTCGCACACCCCCCACGTTCACTCGTCAAACCGCATCTGAACGTACCACGGTTCATCGTCCTAAGCCTTTATTGCCCTCAAGCGGCCTTTTTCAAGAGTCATCCATTCTTCACATCCTGGACACACAGCGTGTCTGCTCGGTCAGTTTAACGACTGACAGCGCCAACCTTTGCAGCCTACTGTGCAGGAGTATCATCGAATATTCTTAACACAGTGTTGGTCAGGGTGAGCGCCTCCAAATTTCAATTCCTATAAGACCATATCTTATGGCAAACCGGTTCTGGTTGATGGAAATCGAAGTTTCATCACCTTCGCAGGCGTGTTTGACCAGGGGAACCAGCGAATCGGGCCCGCTTTTCTTGAAGCTCCACCAGCTGCAGCCATTTTGCGAGAGGCATGCGACGCCATTTATTTGTCGTTTCTTCAGGATAATAGCAGTTTGAAAAAATGTCGATACACTCCAATTTCCTCTATTCGGTTTCGGACGCGATTTATCTGGAGAAGAGGCCATTTTTTCGGGTGAAACGTCGACATACGTCTGAAAATGACTTGTTGATTTTTTTTTGTCTGAAAATGGCAACATCGTACAAATGTCTAATGACACCCCTGAACAAAAGAAAAACGGGTCTAGAGTCACCAAAAGACTGCACGTATTATGAGAAGAGCGAGCCTGATTCGGTCAGACTCCGGGTCTAAAAAAAGTGAAAGCACGTACAAAAAACAGCTTCGGGTAAGTTTTTCGGTTTTCAAAACCCTCCCTTAAAAAGTGATGGCCTAATTCGTATTAGTTTAATAGTGGTTCACGAGATACGACGTGTAGATGGTTTATCCATTTTTTCATTTTTTGGCTGGCCCAGCTCGCAGGCTCGTACGAATGGATGTTGCGTGTACTCTCTGTTATTTCTGTCCGTCGATATCCATCCAGCACAACCGATTCTTCAATCCTATAATAAGGTCTGTGGTAACCAAACTACACCACCACAGACATACTACATTGTTAGTATGCAGTACCTGTGGTGAGCAGAATGGTGCAGTTGCCTGGTATCATCGCAGAGCGATCGGTGTACTGACGAGCAGTATACTACAGCCTACAGTAGCAGCAGCTGTCTGACACAGGTGTAGGTGTCTGTCAGATCCGGTAAAAGATGGAGAAGAACATATTAATAGTATATCCATATACATACATACATATAGTATTACCCACACACACAAGACTCACAGGCGATAAAGTAGATCACGGTCGTCGCCGCCAACCCGCTGTCGCGGAACGTCTGCGGCGTGTTCAGGATCCCGCTCCCGATCATGAAGTTCACCACGAGGAACACCGTCACGAGACGACCGTTGTCCTGGCGTCGCGCGCCCCGGCCAAATATCCCTGCGTTCAAAACACCACCATCATCATGGCCTATTGTACCCGTTTGTTGAACGCTCCCCGATAATAATTTTCCGGTCTCCTCATCGTCGCGCTTCGCTCCTCGTGGCAACGGGTTCGGCGAAAACGAGCCAGCATCAGCCTTGATGGTGGCACCTGCAGGTGTTGGGGGGGGAGCTGAAGAGCCCTCGCTGGGACCGCCCGCGAGTGCGCCGTACATGCCTGTCATCGATGGTGTTGGATTGGGATGTGATGAGATGTGATGATGCTTCCTGCCCCTGCTGCTTGCTTTTCTGTGTATACAAGTATGCTCGAGAGCAAATAATTTATTTGTTTTTCCAACGAAAACTCGTGGTACGATATTCGCAGTAACGAGGCCGATTTTGAGGTCGTTTCAGAAATTTACACAAGAATAGAGAGCAAATCTGAAATATGCGCTTGTGGTATGAAATTTCAAGCTCTCGACTCTCGACACAAACGAACGAGATTCACGTATATGTGCTCGACGATGCATCACACCCCACACACTCAGCACTATAAGGCATACGGGAGCATACGCATGTATGGGGTATAAACTATATTAATAGCGCGTACACGCTGCCTGTTGCGCTGCCAGGTTCGGTTTTGATAATTTGATGTGTTGTGAGTTTTGAACCTCGGCGAAAAGAACATTATTTCGTGTGGGCGCAGGTGCTTGGAGATTGCTCTGCTATTTCGTGTGCCCGAAGACGGAAAATAAACAATTCTCTCTATTTCCAGTACGAAATAATTAAATTGAAATATGTATGTACTGCTATGCTGCTGATGACGGTTTGGTATCGTTTGCCGGACGCCAGGATTTTTTGCTTCAACACTCGCATCGGCAAAGAATGTATGCCCCTTTCCCCCCGGGCGCAACTGCTGGAGACTATCTGTTATCGTATTGTGCTGCGTGACGGAGCTGCGAGCAACTGCAGTGTCGAGTTATTGAGGGTTTTTTTTAAATTCAGAAGCACCGCTTGTAGCCAGGAAGGCCGACGAACCTAGGGGATAGGAAAGCGGTCGAATCTCCGAAAATTATCGTTTTCTTCACTCGTACTCGTATCGGCGTATTATTATTCTTCTTTTCCTGTTTCTGGACGTACGTCTAACGTACGGAGACGCGGAGGTTCATTGTTCGCGTCTCCGTGATCGTGTTCAGTAATGACACCAGTGCTTCTCAGAATTGAGCAGGCAGGACAAGTCGACCTCTCGTACAAGACCCAAGTGATGCGTGCGTAGAAACAGGGCATACCCCAGCTACCCGACACTGCTGTAGAGAGAAAGAGCTGTTTCAGTCTGACAGCGTCCTCGCCGGAGGAAAGCGGAAAGCTCGGAACGTAGCATTTAACGGGATTTTCGTATTTCTCAGTTCTCCACGTTCGATAAATCAAACAAATTAGAAGAAATAAAAATAGGAGAGGTTCAACTAGTAAAAACAACAGGCTTGGTTTGCGCGTACGAGCTCTCGTAAGTCCGGGAGTCCATCTGCCTCCACCACAGCACAGGACCATGACGGGCATGTACGGCGCAGTCGCGGGCAGTACTAATGAGGATTCAGCCCCTCCTGCTGACTCGCTCCCGCCGAACCCGTTACCACCAAGAGCGAAGGTCGACGAGGAGTCCGGAAAATTGTTGGGGAGCGCTCAAGAAACGGGTAGAAAATACGACAGCAACAACGCAGGGATATTTGGAAAGGGCTCGCGACGTCAAGACAATGGTAGGCTCGTGACGGCGTTCCTCGTGGTGAACTACATGATAGGGAGCGGCATCCTGAACACGCCGCAGACGTTCAGGGACAGCGGGCTGGCGGCAACGACGTTGCTCTACTTCATCGCCTGTGAGTCTCGTGTGTACGTGGTCAACTGAAGAGCTCATCATGGAATTTATGTGTATCTCTCTCCGTTTTTGTTTGAGGAATACCTGTACTCGTCTATACTGCTGTACTGGAGCCCAGTAACAACACATCAGTGGCAGCAGCAGCTCAGAAGTAGTGATATGTATGCTGCAAACTTGCTTATAAAAACTTATAAAAAAAAACTACTTTCGAGGACGATGGTAGCACCGCCTCGTCCCTGACTTCGCTGTTGCTGCTGCTGCTGCTGCTGCTGCCGAAGCTCGTGCGTCGTCGCCCTGGCTCCCGCCCGTGCTCTACGAATCGCGCGGGGATATTGATTGAATCCACGAGTCTGCCCACATGGGTGGGTGTGTGTTGTTTTTGTTTTGTCTCGAATTTTTTTCTCGAGCGGTTTCATTTTTTCTGTTTTCCTTTCTTTCCTGGGTACACACAGCACACAGCACTAATCCTATGCAGCAGCAGCAGCAGCAACCAGTAAAAAGTACCCTCTGGTGCTGGCTCCTGGCGTTCTTGATGGAAAGGCTGGTGGTACTCATACGTATGTGCTTCGCTGTATGTACCCGAAGGTTGTGCTGTGCTACGATACTAAATATTAACTCTATCTAGGAGCCTGCTATTATTAATAATACTTGCCCGCCTTAAACAGCGAACAGAAACTATTAGGATAGATGACGAAATCATTAATAAATAGCAGCTGGGGGTGGTGATGGTGGTGATAGTGCTGCTGCTGTAGGTGTCTGACCGCACAGGGGTTTGGGCGTTTTGGCACCCACCCGTCAACGAAAAAAAACAAAAGATACTACAAGTAGCAATATTATAGTACTGCTGTGACAACTGAAAGCATCAAGCAGTGAAACGGATGCGCATGGCGCACAACTGCCGCAGACGAAGAAGCGCCATGCTTCCCCCCTGCTTGGGGCAGCGCTGACGTGCTGACTATTAAAGGGATTGCACTCCAACCCTTGAGCCTGCAGTCAGGCAGTGTACCCCGCCCGGATTCTGCATTTTTATTATATTACGTATACACCCTATACACCGTGCTGCTGAGCTACAGCAGTCCGCGCTGACCGTTAGCTCGCAGCAGTGATTACGGTGCACGGGGTACGAGTATCTCTAGACAGCGTTTTAGGACCGCAGTCCCGTTTGGGCGACAAACCGAAAACTACTTGAAATTTGACTATTAAGATTACGGGGGACCATAGTAAACAGGACCAAATATTGTTATTAATAGTAAAAATAGGTAATTATATAGGTTTCGTGTGTACGGCTGTAGGTCCTATTTACTATGGTCCCCCGTAATAGTTCGTCCCCAAAACGGGACTGCAGTATTATTAATGATAATAAATGGGCATGCAACATCGTAACGTTGCAACGTGCCATTTACACAAAACGAAAGACCTACGTGCTGCAATGGTCGTGCTACGTACCGCTCTGGCCGTAGATATAAAGAACGTTTGATATCGGTCTCAGATACCGAATGGGTGTTATATTTTCGGTCAGAGTGGTAGGTACTATGGATGGTAGTATTCTCGAGGTTTTTTGTTCAACCCTCACTCCCTATTCGAGTATATATATTATTACGGGGGTCCATAGTTAACAGGACCTATGGTATATACATAAAAACCTATATATTTACCTATTTTTTCTAACATTATTTGGTCCTATTAACTATGGTCCCCCGTAATGATAGATGTTCTGCATGCTGTTGCACTACTGTACAACAGCAGTGCGTACTCCACGTGTTGTAAACCGCCGTCCATTATGCCGTACGAGATAGTACAGCAGTGATACAAACGCTGTATTGATGGCTGGCTGTCAAGTAAATAATTGCAGGCCAGCATTCCGGAGTACGTACTTGATTGAGCCCGTGTGATGTGTTCGGAGGTCTAATCCTGACAGGGGAGGTGCCAAAAAAGTCTTCGACGAGATGCCTCACAGACTGCCACGAGCACGTGCAGAGTTAAATTGCATCTGCTGATGTTGCTACATGCAGCTGCCGGTGTACACCACAGCGAGTAGGCTGTCAGCTATTGATAGAATCATCATACGATAGCAAAGGGTTAACTAACTCGTGGGTGAGCATCTTGGCCAAATGTTTCTACTACTACTACTACTCCTGCTGTATTATTAGTATATTTCTGGTCGGAAATATAGCGAACGTTTAGATACTAAAGAGAAGACCAAGCGATCCTTGAATTTCCCCTCAGAGTGGTGGAAAGTTCTTTGTTGCTCACTCACAGCTAGGCTCACAGCCAGGTATACTGCTGTTTGTACCTCGCACCTCCCTCACCCTCTCTAAGGTTGTAGTACGTGTGCCGGGAGAGAGGCAAAGCAAAGCGCGCATAGCACCATCAGTGGGCGATGAAGAATTTGGTACAGCAGTGTGTGTGTGCACCGAGTGTTCTACTGCTGTCGCTGTCGTTTGGGGGCCTTTAGTGCACATACATACAGCTATGCTCGGTAGTAGTACCGTAAGGATTCGAGTCAGCGCACCGCCTATTAATAGCAGACCGATTTTTCAGAGCTCGATGATTACTCCACAATTTCAACCAGAAAGGTATCGACGCAGAAGAAGAGGGTGGTTTCGAAAATATCTCGTTGTGAGCTTTTTTTTTCCTTTTCTGTCGGTCGAGGTGGTTGCGATGACTCGCATCCGTACGTGCGGTATTTTGTACAAGGTACACGTCTGCAAGTATCGTAGCGTCGAAAAAAAGGGTTTCTCATCACTTATTCGAGAAAATGGTTGGTCCCCACCGTGTACGAGACGAACAGAACTAACCCTATAACCCTGAGCCAAATCAGACCGAATCTCGAATGTTCGAGTGAATGGTTGGTACACACTGACTAACTGTGTACGAGACGAGTAGAACTAACCCTAACTCTATCCGTGACACTATCCCTGAACCAATCAGAGCAACCCTAACCCTGGTCTTAAGCCCATCAGACCAAATCTCGAATAAATGGTAAGTTCTTACTGGACAAACGGGACGATTGCGACGTCGGCCACACGGCATTAACCTTGGGCTGCTCAGGGTAGAGCATCAAAGATGGAGTAGTACCCGAATTACAACGCAAGGAGTCATCTGGTGCACACCACGGCACTACTTGCAGGGGGACGCGGCGACACAAGTATTGATACTCACCTGGTGTAGTTGTGCTTGCCGCATCAAGCAATGGTTCTATATGCATACTTATTTTAATACGTACGGTACCAGGACATCAAATAAGAAACCGATCGAACAAGAAACGCACGCTGAAATTTACAGGAACTCGGAGTCTGCCGTAATACACCGGAAGTCAGTGCAGAAACACGCCCTTTTCTAGAATAAGAAATCCAGTCTCTTATTTTCCTGTTTTTTTTAGTCGGTGTCATGTACCGCTGCTGCTGTAGTTCTGCAAGCCTCGATAGACGCCTGGTGGTGCCTTTGCCCTGGCTGTGCCTTGATTTACGGCATTGCTGTGCGGTAAACATCTGCATAATGGGCAAAAAATACAGGATAGATAGCTACGGTTGCAGGAAAAAGAGCAACAAGAAAGGCAGGCTGAGATTAGTAGGAGAGTAAGAAATGCGGGAGTCGCTATGCTGGAGTTATAGGGGAACGCAAAGGGTCCTCGAAAGAAGAAATCCAGCCTGGATCAGATTTGCAGCTTCTTTTTATCGGGCGTCCTGTGCTGCTGTATGCTGTATATATGGACTCCTTGTGCCCTTCCCTGACCGCAGGCGTCTGTTGTTCATATTTACACTATTTTTACGTTTGCGTTCGGACAACGTGTAGGAAATGTGAGTGTCCACAACCCAAAAACAAGATGGAATGACCGAAAATCCAGACCATCAAAGGCAAATGCGTGAAGCGATGTTGCCAAAAAAAACAAACCAAAAACTACCAAAACTACCATTGCAGATGTACCTCCCTGTTCTCTTAGCCCTACCCCCCTCCCTAGGCAAGGCCATGCCCTCCTCCCCAGACACTCCCGAAGAAGCATCGAACGACAGACAACCCGCGGTACATATAAGTAGGTATGTTGGTATTACGGAGGACCACATTAAATAGGACCTACGGTACACACAAAACCCTATGTATTTCCCTATTTTTACCAACAATATTTGAACCTATTTACTATGGCCCCCCGTAATAGATGATGCCACGGAGCAAAGTGACGTACGATATATCATCCCTCTCGTAACCGGAAATGATGAGATGTTTGGGCTAACATCCTTATTGCACTGTCTTGCTCTAGCGGAGCGAGAAGAGGGTATTATTTGCGGGGGGCCGTAGTAAATAGGACCAAATATCGTTAGTAAAAATAGGGGAAATATATAGGTTAGGTTTTTGTGTTCACCGTGGGTCCTGTTTACTATGGTCCCCCGTGAACAATAGAATTGTTTTTTACAATTTCCCGTGAGACCGCGAGCGCCTGTGTAGCTAGCTACCTGGCTCACGTTTTCAGGGCTAGATTTCTCAACCCTTTTTTTAGTGCTGCAGCCCCGTTTTTGATAAGAAAGCAGTCAAATTACAAGTAGTTTGTCCCCAAAACGGGACTGCGGTGTTGAGAGGGTTGTTGGAGTCTGTTTTTATACCAGAGGGCCGATACCGCCGTAAGATGATATCACAACAACTCACCACCGTCGACTCGAGTGATGGAGTTGGTTGAGTGGTTGAGTAAATATGCAGCAGTAGGTAGGGTCTCTTGTAAGGGGCCCTGCTCGAAGTGCGTTCGGATTACGTAGAGATCCCTTGGATGTCAACCTAATACGTCCCTTCTCAACTCTTGGCCGCCTTAAGAGACCTGCCTGCCTGCTGCAGGTCCCGTGAAGTGGACCCGGCCGTTTTTTAAGCCTTTCAAGGCAAACTGCAGTCAGTCCCGTGTTGGAGACGAAGCAGTCAAAATGCAAGTAGTTTGTGCCCAAAATGGGACTGCAGTCCTATTAATGGAGTCAAGGAACCAAACGTCCTTTACAGTACAACGGACCCATATACGAGAAAGGACGGCACGAGACTGGGCTGGGAGTATACTCTAAAACGAGTTCTCTGGCAATATAATATGTTGCGTTTCTCGAGCGGGAGACAGGGTATATGGCGTTTCTCGAGCGGGAGACAGGGTGTATGGCGTTTCGGGAGACAGGGTGCGCTGGCACATGTTAACCCTTTTGGTACTGCAGTCCCGCTTTGGGGACAAAGCACTTAGAATTAGAGTGTTTCGTCGCCATATCGGGACTGCAGTACTGCTAAAGGGATTAAGGGACCTGGAGTTCCTTATTGCGCGTCGCGCCCACTATTAATAGAAACGGGATATTATTCCTTACAGCGTACGAAAACGGTGGGTACTAAAATGGAGATCGTTTTTATACCGTTTTTTTTTTTTTTTTTTCCTTTTTCTCGAGGCTACGCAGAGTCTTGCCAAGCCCACCGACACCCACCCCCCCCCCCCCCCCACCCCCCCCACCCACCAAGCATCAGCTCCGCGTCTTGTGTTGAGGTTGGGGTGAGGGTTGGAGTTTTGGGAGAGGTATGAGTCCATGTATTGGTTAATGTGTCGGTCCGTACTTATCATACCAGGTACACTACTATTAATACGTACGCACTGTCTGTGTTGATGCGCGAAAACGGGGACCGTCGTCGGCGTCCCGAAGTTGGCTGGAGTTTGCCGGCAACCAGTAGCCGCCGATCCAGGAAGAGGGGGTGTCAAAATCCCGGTGGGACCCCCCGAGATATTACCGGCGACCAAAGCAAATGGTAGCATTGGGTCCGCGTTGAGCACCCAGCAGTATAGCAGTACGGGTAGGGGGGCATGCTGCGTCCCGTGACGTATACGACTCCTTCCTTGCATTGTAAGCTCGGACGCCGATTTTTAGCATCACGTGGAGGTTGTTGCCTACTGAGCTTCTGGGGTGAAAGATCGGTCGATTACCCGGCCCAAGGGTGAAATCACTCTCCTTCCCCCCCCTCTGATCGGCGGGATCTTAGGGGCGTCGGTTACCGTATACGGCCGTACGCTGACCTATACCCGCTTCGTTTCGATGCCTGGGGGGGGAACCAGGAGGAGGTGTGTTTTGAGGGACGCACGCGCTAGCGTTTCTGTAGAAGAAACGTCCGAAGTGAGTGTCCTGCCGACTTCGCCAGCTGTAAAGGTGTTACTTGCTGAGATACAGGGGTAAAAGACCGACCGATTGCCTATAGCCCGGGGTAATCCTTTCGTAGCAACCATCCTCCCTCCAATAACCACTCCGTTGCCGTTTCTGCAGTCCTCAAGAGGGATAAAAAAGAGAGTGTGCTGTTGTTGTTGTTGTTGTTGTTGTTGTTGTTGCTCGGCAAATAACCCCGACGGCGGGCGGCGGAAAGAAAAAACCCTTCCCAGCGGAAAGAAAAAACCGTTCCCACTTCCCGCCAGGGCGTTGACACCAGCAGCACGCGACACGGGTTGAGGTTTTGGTAGCTGTGAATTTTGAGGCTGCTTTTTTTTGTTTGTTTGTATGGTAGTTTACAGCTATGCTGTTGTTGTTGTTGTTTGTTGTTGTTGCTCGGCAAATAACCCCGACGGCGGGCGGCGGAAAGAAAAAGCCCTTCCCAGCGGAAAGAAAAAACCGTTCCCACTTCCCGCCAGGGCGTTGACACCAGCAGCACGCGACACGGGTTGAGGTTTTGGTAGCTGTGAATTTTGAGGCCGCTTTTTTTTGTTTGTTTGTATGGTAGTTTACAGCTAAGCGTTCGTGCTCAGCGAGGACGCTGCTCTAAGTCCTACCAGACATAGGATAACCTTCTGAGAGCATGTGCTCAACGCTGACGTCACAATGAGCCGCGAGCCTCAGCCAGGGCAGGACGTTCGTGACTGCTGTCGTGTATCGTATCGTGTCCCTCTTTCGACAAAATAGTCGAATCTGCAACTAATGTTACTGAAAGCTCAAGGCCATGAACTCCCATTTCTTCCAACGCTACCAACCCTATATCTCGACTCTAGTCGACGAGGGAAGGAAGGAAGGGCTGAAGTGTTCTCACGATAATATCGAAGGCGCGAACCGTAGGGGGGGGGGGGGGGGGGGGGGGGGGGGGGGGGGGGGGGGGGGGGGGTGAGCCTGCTACCTGACCCCGCATCTGAGGCACGACAATAGTAAATAGGACCTACGGTACACACGAAAAACTCTATATTTCCCTATTTTTACTAGCAAAATTTGGTCCTATTTACTGTGGTTCCCCCTAGCAGGGGGGAGAGAGATAACAAGGGCGAAGACAATAAACGGGAAGAGAGTATATTGATATATATGGATATATATATATGTATATATATGTACAAGGCTTTCCTTCGGAGTGGGTATTCCGTCGTTTCTTGTACAAATACATTTAGTTTGGTTGGCTTTGGGCTATGACGCCAATTGCAGTTTTGGTTGGCTTTGGGCTTTGACGCCAATTGCAGTTATATTGCAATTGGGTTAATAGCCCAAAGCCAACCAAACTAAATGTTATGACGCCAATTGCAGTTATATTGCAATTGGGGCAATATACCCAAAGCCAACCAAACTAAATGTATTTGTGTAAGAAATGGTGAAGGATGTAATAATCGCGTTTATTTGTGAATGTAATGTGAAACGTAAGATGGGGTGACGCAAGAGTAAGAATGACATTCGTCTAACAATAAGGATAACATCTTTCATCAGTGCGGGGAGAGAGTGGAGTAGTGCATGGCATGTGGATGATATACAACATACATGCTGTTGTTTCAAGGAAGGCTCGGGACAGAGGGGAAAGCAGCAGTGCCGGCGACGACAACGGTTATGGAAATGTTGTATAGTTGCTGGGCGGCCGCGATTTCGATTTAGCCAGCATAGGAGTTTGGATGAGACATGATACGTAAATAGTCTTCCAGGCTGCTGTAGTAACGAGGCGGGAGGCCCAGAATGTGGATCTGTCCGCTGTTGAACCCGTTGGGTATGTGTAGGGAGAAATAATCGTGATTTTGGGAAATGTGGGAACAATTTGTTGCCTCTCATTCGTCCTGGATGGAGACAATCTGCTTGGCGTACTGCTTCGGAATTCCGCGAAGCCCTGGAGCAGGCGAAATGGAAGGGAGTCTTTTTGCGCTTGATGATGATGTCTCCGTCTTTGATGGTGGAGTCCGTCAGGCGGCAGTTGTAGCACTTGCCACCGACCTGATCGAAGTAAACAGGGTGCGCGGGGCGGGAGTGGCGTGCAGGGAATGGCGGGGGAGGGGAAGGGGGGCAGAGTTCATTATTTGTACTGCTCTACAGCGGCACAACAGCAGTACGTAATCGCTTGCTATACGACGGCAGCAGCACCAGAAGCAGCAAGTACAAGCGTAAAACGCAGCAGGAAAACGGCCAAAATATTTTTTTAACGGACCAAAACGACCATTTGGGTGCAAAAACGACCAAGAAAAACAGTAATCCGAATACATAAGAACAATCAGTGGATATTGAGCCAGCATTAGCAGTATCAGCCGCAGCAGCAGCAGCAGCAGCAGTAGCAACGGCTTCGAGCAGTGGTTGCGGCAGCATTAGCAACATTAGCAGCAGCAGAAGCAGCAATGGATCGCCGCAGCGTTGGCAGCAGTAGCGGCATAGCAAATATATGATAAAAAAGAGGAAACAAAGTATGTACCCTGGTATGCCGCGACCGCAAAAACTACGGAATTTCATTGGCGAAACAAAAACATGTACACACAAATGACCAACATGATGTACAACGCAGCAGTAGCACCACAGCAGCGTAGCAGCGATATGGAAAGAACGAAGCCCAAAACGAGAAAAAGCAGTACGTATGCAAAATGCAGCTGCAAAATGACCAAAATATTTTTTCCAGGTACTCAAACGACCATTTGGGTACAAAAACGATCAAGAAAAACAATAATCCGAGTACATGCGAACATCCAGTGAATATTGCGGCAGCATTATTATTAGCATTAGCAGCAGCAGCAGCAGCAGCAACAGCAACGGATCGCCGCAACGTTGGCTGCAGCAGCAGCATAGCAACGATGTGAAAAGAAGGAAGAAAAAAACTATGTACCCTTCACAAATCACGTCCAGCATGATGTACGGCAACAACGCAGCAACACCACAAAAAAATCGTTGACGATACAGAAATATGTACACACGCACAAGTGTAATAGGCACACAAATCATGTCCAGCATGATGTGTACGGGAACAACGCAGCAGCGCCACAAAACGACAAAACGACCAAGAAACACAATTATCCGAGTACATACGAACATTCAATTCAGTGAATATTGCGGCACCACTATTAATAACAGCAGCAGCAGCAGAAGCAGAAGCAGCAACGGATCGCCACAGCGTTGGCAGCAGCAGCAGCATAGCAACGATATGAATAGAAGGAAGAAAAAAAGTATGTACCCCGAGTCCGTCCGAAAAGTATTTTTGGTACCTCACTAAAGATAGACCCAACCCCGCATGCTGTACGGCAACAACGCAGCAGCAGCATACGAAGTAACAATACGAAAAGAATCAAGCTAAAATACGAGAAAAAGTAGTTCGTACGCAAAATGCTGGAGCATAACGACCAAAATATTTTTTTACGTATAAAAAAAAACATTTGGGTACAAAAATGGCCAACAAAAACAATAATCCGCGTTGGCAGCAGCAACATAGCAACGATATGAAAATAAGGAAGAAGAAAACTATGTACCCTGGTATGCCGCGATCGCAAAACCTACGGAAATTCAGTGACGATACAGAAATATGTACACACACAAATGCAGCATGATGTACGGCAACCACGCAGCAGCACCACAGCAGCAGCAAGCAGCAGCATAGCAGCGTAGCAACGATAGGAAAAAAAATCAAGCCAAAAACGAGAAAAAGCAGTACGTACGCAAAATGCAGGAGCAAAACGACAAAAATATTTTTCACGTATCAAAAGAACAATTTGGGTACGAAAACGACCAATAAAAACAATAATCCGAGTACATACGAACATTCAGCAGTCAGTGGATATTGCGGCAGCATTAGCAGCAGCAGAAGCAGCTACCTGGTACAGCATTAGCAGCAGCAGAAGCTGCAATGAATCGCCGCAGCGTTGGCAGCAGCAGCGTTGGCAGCAGCAGCAGCAGCAGCGTAGCAACGATATGAAAATATGGAAGAAAAAAAGCATGATGTACCCTAGCATGCCGCCATCGCGAAACCTACGGAATTTTATTGACGATCCGAAAATATGTACACTTCCAGCATGATGCACGGCAACAACGCAGCAGCACTACAGCAGCAGCTAGTGCACAGCAGCAGCAAGTGCACAGGAGCAGCAGGTGCACAGCAGCAGCACTCATGGCGTGGCGCTGACAGCAGCAGCAGCAGCAGCAGCAGCCGAAAACGAGCAAAGGGGGTACGTAGGGTCACCAAAACATGTACACACAGAAATCGTGTGCACCGAAAATGCACCACAGTAGCAGCAGCACTCACATCGTTCGGTGCGGTGACGGCGACAGCTGAATCCTCCGTTCCTTCGTTCACGTCCCGCAAACAGTTGTGCATGTGCGCGTTCGCGTGCACTGTGTAAGAGGAGCCGACGCAACGCACGAAGGGGAAAGAACGAGCATGGATGAGTCCAAAAAATAATAAACGCTTTGAGGTAGGTTTGTATGCAAAAAGGCAATTGAAAACCCCAAAAAAACGTACTGGCAACATACAGCATTCAACAATAGACCCAAGACACTCACCACTGTCAGCAGTCTCGAGGGGGTACGAGACAGTCCCTTCCTTGATCGGGCGAGCACATAACTCGCAGTTGGTTGCCCAATACAGGATGATCCCGCCACCATCGCACATGAGATCCTCGCAGGTGGCGAAGGCCACGTTTTTGCCACCAGGCGCGGAGTTCTTGGGCAAGTAAGTAAGTGCTGGTCCGTGCACCGGTCGCAAACAACAGTCGGCACCAGGTCGGTCTTTGTCGTTGCCGCTCTCTTGCCAGAGGGCGAGGACCACGCGCCTCTCGACGAGGGGGAGGTGAGCTTAGGGGGCGTGGAGATTAGAGAGGCGGGGGTTGCAGCACCAGCAGACAGCAGCAAGCAGCTTGGCCGCCTACAGCTGCATCTAGATGCCGTTCGTCGAAGGCGAGACGCCTCTTCTAGGCGTTGTGCGAAGAAGAAAGAAGAAAGGTTGTTTGGCTGTTTGGCTGTTCGGCTGTTTCAAAGAAGAAGGGCTGTTCGCGAAGAGCTGTCTATCAGTCGGTCTGTCTGCCAAGAGCTAGCAAGTGACAACGACCTCAAAAATCGTAATTATAGTTGTATCTATATACTAGAGCAATAGGGATTACGTTTTTTTGCGCGACGCGGGTTTTCGGGGCCGCGCGGACTTTTTTCGCCGCAAAAGTTGCTCACCTGGCATTTTCGCCGGAGGCGAGAAAATCATTGGTTTGTCCCCAAGGCTCACGACATCCGCGGATGTATGCCGGACACTTGGATGAGCTTGTTTCGTTGTCTTCTGTTTCGTTTTTTTTTTTTTTTTTTTTTTTTTTTTTTTTTCAATGATTCGGCGGTCTCTCACCTTCCAACAGGACTCGGAATGAATGCCCCGCTTTCCGCTGAAAGTCCTTCCCACTACCCACCAAAGATAATATTCTGGGGAAAATATATAATAGTAGTCAGAACCAAGTATACTCGTAGTGTGTAAACATATGAAGACACATGCTTTTTGGGTATCATACATCGTGGGTTCTAGTTTTCCAAGGCCCCTCCGCAACAGGACCCCGGGAGGTGCGACCCCTTGACTGACCGCCCCCGTGCACTTGAAACCTGCAACTCTCCCGTTTCGGAGACGAATGACTGTGTGGTTTATAGTCAGATTTTTGGTGCGTGTGCAGTGCGGTACTGCTGCGGGGGACCATAGTAAATAGGACCTTCGGTACACACAAAAACCTGTATATTTACCTATTTTTACTAACAATGTTTGTCCCGTTTCGGAGACGAATGACTGTGTGGTTTAGAGTCAGATTGTTGGTGCGTGTACGGTGCAGTACTATTACGGGGGGCCATAGTAAAACTACGGTACACACGAAAACCTGTACATTTCCTTATTTTTCCGAACAATGTTTGGTCCTGTTTCGTGTGGTCCCCCGCATTATAGGGTCAAGGCCTTCGTACCTTTTTAGTACAACTGCAGTCCCGTTTTTGAGGGAAAACTGCTGTAGAATTTGACTGGTTCGCCCCCAAAACGGATCTGCAGCAGTCCTGAAAGAGTTGGTGCCTTAACCCCGTTAGTACCGCAGTCCCGATTTGGGGAAAAACCAGTCTAATTCCAAGTGATTTGTCCCCAGAACGGGACTGCGGTAGAGGCCTTGCCGAGCCCCCCCAAGCCAAAAGACCGGCCTGCTATACGAGTTATATGAACGCACCTGTATAGTGTACGGTGTACGTACTTCTCGTACGCACAGCCAGCCAGCGGATTGAAAAAGTCGAAAAGGAACGAACAGCCAGCGAAGAGCTCGCGAAGAGCCCAGATAGCTAGCGGCCGTGCGTACTTGTCGTACGTACAGCTAGCCAACGGAGTTCAAAAGTTTGAGCGCAGCGAAACAGCCAGCGAACAGCTGGCGAACAGCTCAGCTAGCGACCATACATGCGTACTTCTCGTACTAGCACAGCCAGGCAAACAAGAAAAAACGAAAACAAGCAAAGAGCGAGAGCGAAGAGCTAGCGAAGAGCCCAGCTAGCGACCGCCCAGCCAAACAATATCTATAGCTTGGTCTGTCCTGCTGTAGATGCGTACGTACTTCCCAACTCGCCATTGTGCTACTACATGCCTTGTGGACACTGTCCGTTTTTTCCGCGCAGCTAGTACCACCCGCACAAGCAGCCGTTGCATTGTACACCTCGAGGGGCCGCATTATATCGAGGGTAGCTCACCACTTTACGAGAGAAAGGTAGACACACAACTGCTTTGTACGAGACGAATAGAACCAACCCTAACCCTAAGCGTAACCCTAAGCCAATCAGATTAACCCTATCCATGTCCGTAAGCCAATCAGAGTAACCCAAAGCCTGACCCTAAGCCAATCAGAGCAAATCATCCACACCTCGGACATACAGCAGTAGATCGTCTAGTTTTTTTCACCTGCCGCTGTGAGGGGTTGTGCATGCAGGACTCGCTATAACGGCTCCCACCCGGTAACATGAGCTGGTCATACAGATCATACAGATCATACAGATAAGCATTGTATCTACCCTCAAAAATCTAGATCACCCTGTCGTACTTGAGGTGTTGACATCATCCATCTGATAGCGTCGTGCCCTATTGTCTCGAACACCGTCTGTGTATCTCAACCATTTTATCGAATAAACGCGATGCCAGGGTAAGCTTTATACTGGACGGTATTCGATAAAGGGAGACCGTTAATAGTATACTCTAAATATTTTCGCTTGTTCCTCCCTCCGTGGCACGGCGGGGCGTGTCCCGGCGCTGTGCTCAATGCGGCTCTCACGCTCCCTGTCTCTCTGCATTGAACAAAAAAAAAAAAAATCGAAGTTTCCAGGGCTGTTCCCGGATTTTTCTTTTTTACCGAATCGCACAGTACCTCCGTACCGGTGGGATTCAGCGAACAGAGAGAAGAGATCCGCACCATGTCAACACATTCTGAATATCAAAAAATTAAATGCGCATCCGCACCGCACCGTGATATTCGAACACATCGAGATCGGAACCGAACCCCGCCGATCGATTCTCAAGCAAAGAAACCACGTGAAAAGTCTGCAATAACGAGTAACAAGACCAGCTATTATTATGAGAAATTTGTAAAGGGTTCTATAGTAAGAACTGGCCTTTTTTTTGCCGAAAACCCGTGATTTACTTGGCAGGACTGTAACAAAACACCGGTAGACTCCTCGGGATTCTCCCCTCGGTTTTTTTTCCGAGAGGTTACTTGAGCAGTTTTCCGTTTCTCCAGAGTTGTGGATTGACTGCTGTTGATCCATACTGCCAGTTCTGAGAAGACGTCATGATTTTTCACCAATAATCTTTAAAGGTCCATTATTTCTGGCCCCATTTTCTGACAATCTCATTTTTGACCCTGACTGGCTGCTCTAAAAATCAAACCAGGACTCTGGAGAAACGGAAAATTGTTCCAGAAAGCTCTCGGAAAAAATCTCGTGGGGCATTCTGAGGAATCTATTAATAGAGGTGTTTTTAACTGTCCAGCCGAGTAAAACGCGTATATTCGGCCTAGAAACTCAGTTCCTGGAGCCCAGAAATAATTTTCCGAACAAGTTGGTCTTAATAAGAGCATTGGATTTTGTAAATAACTTGATTTGTTTTTTACGATGCGGTGCGCGGTTGTTATCGTGTTTAGTCGAACTACGCCACACCGCATGACACGATTTTGGACCCCACCCCGCACCTCAGCGGCACAGCACCGCGCCGCGCCATAGGATCCTCAAAAGTTTAATTGGCATCGAACCGCACCGTGCGATTCCGCAAAAAGAAGAAAAAACGCACGGCGGTTCGGTTCTACGCCGCGCAATGCCTTGCAAATTTAGGCGTCGACGAGGCGAATATCTCTCCCCTACTGCTGCAATACTAATAATTGTCATCGATTGCCATATATATATATATATATATATTCTGTTCTCTTCCCGTTCAATATCTTCGCTCTTTTTTTTCTCTCTCCCTCCGAAGGTACTCGTAACTCAGATCTAGGATCACGTAGCAAGATCTCTCCCCCCCCCCCCCCCCCCCATAAGAGTAGCAGAAAGTTTCTATGTAATATATGGAAACAACGTAATGAGCGCCCAATTGTTGGAGGTGTCTCTATCAAGAGTAGGAACGGTGCTCCGTCTCGAAAGGGAGGCGTGGTCAATGGTCAAATGACTAAGGCAAGCAACAAATGAGTACCCCCCCCCCCCCCCCCCCCCCCCCCCCCCCCCCCCCCCCCCCCCCCCCCCCCCCCCCCCCCCCCCCCCCCCTTCCCCTCTACGTTTCGCGTCGATTTCGCTATTACAGAGGGCTTTAGTAAACAGGACCAAATATTGTTTGTACAAATAGGGAAATATATGGGTGTTTGTGTGTACCGTACGTCCTATTGACTATGGTCCCCCCGTGATAGTAATCGTCAATTACCGTACTGTATCGTACGGTAAACCGTAAACATGGTGATATGCCATGATAGTACAGCAGTAGTAGAGTGGCGGGCCCGTCTCGAGAACCGGAGGTACCGGCCACCGGCCCGGTAGATGACCGGCCACCGGCCCGGTAGTAGATTTTTTTTAGGGGTTTTTTTTTCTGCGATAGGGCGCGTGCCACCGCCTCTGATTTGCTTGCCGGGATTTTGTTCCCACCTGCCTCCCCCCCCCCCCCCCCCCCCCCCCTGCTGTTTATGTTTCCATGCCCCCCGCTCGTCAGAAAGGGATTCGTGATCATCCGTCATATCGTTAAGGCAATCAGCTAATGAGTTTCCCCCCACCCACCCCCCATCCGTTGACGCTGCTATCAATATGCAAAAAAAAAAAACGCCGCTAAAGCGGTTCTCAGTAGGATGCAGCTGACCGTTCATGCGACTCGCCCAACACCTCACGGTGCTCCGCGCTTAGTGCAAGCAATGTCTGCCTGGTCGGTGAAAACCCGACATGCACCGTCCCGGCATTGTAGGGATGCGAGGGTCTATAGTCATACGACTACGGCCATGCATGGTAATGAGTACACCCCCCCCCCCCCGCCGCCGCCGCCGCCGCCGCCGCCGCGCGCGTGGTCAGTCGAGGAGGCGTGCTGCTACGATACTCATAGGGGCATCACACTTTTTTGCCGAAATATTTTCCGACTGACCAAGCTCCTTAACCTGAAAATCGTTGCAATGCCAATAGTGTTTTTTCCATATCGTTCCGCGTTACACCTACAGCAGCTCATCGGGTTGCGCCTCTCAGCTCTCTCAAAGCCAGGTTACTGCAAAGTATTGAGGCACAGACCTCCTCAAGCGATCAGCCTCAGAAGGCAAAAAAGTAGACCCTGCCCCTGTGGCGGCATGCATCCGCGCCTTCCACGTCACCACTGCACCCTTGCCCCTCCTCTGCCGGCCAGGCCCTGCTGTCTGGCTCGGGGCTGTGGTTCTCATACAGGCGGCGGAGGCATCGGCTCTCGAGAGTGGGAAGGACGGGGGCACAGGCGGGTCGCTAGACGACCTCGAGTACACGGCGGTGGCTGAGAGAACCCTGGGGGAGTACGGACCGACCCTCGTCGATGGGTCGATCGTTCTCCAGAACTTCGGGGCTGTGTGCTCTTACGTTATCCTGGTCGGCGGGGTTGGCGACCTCGATCGTAGACGAGCTGAACGGGGGAGCGTCCGGCTTGTGGTGGCAGAGCTTCTACTTTGTGACGCCGGTGATCGTCCTGCTGCTGGTGCTGCCCCCATGCCTTGTTAGGCATTTCAGCAACCTCAGGTAGGTGGGATGCGTCGGGGGTGGTTGTGACTCGGCTTGTTTTTGATAGGAGGCGTGTTGGCTCAGCGGGAGGGGAGATGGGTCCGCGGAGATAGGGGGGGGCGAAGGGGGGGGGGGGGGGGGGGGGGGGGGGGGATATACTCGAGCGGGTGGGGTATTCATGTCATGCATGGCCGTAGTCGTATGTGACCGTAGACCCTCGCATCCCTACGATGCCGGGACGGAGCACGCCGGGTTTTTTTACCGACCAGGCAAGACATTCGGATGCCTTGCCCAAAGCGCGAAGCGAAGCGTGAGGTGTTCGTCGAGTCGCGTGGAGGGTGAGCTGCATCCCACGAAGAATCGCTTGTGAGGCGGACTTTTCAGGCACATGGATGAGAGCGTCGATGAGTTCGTTGCTTTTTCCAGGGGGTGGAGTCACGAATGTTTTCGTTTCTGGTTCGAGTAACCTGTTGGGGGCAGGGATGAGCGTTACGGCCGCAATAAATGTGAATGGCGCCCGTTCGCACGACATCGGCCACGAAAGTCTTGAGAGGGCGTCACTACAGGGGAATGGAACACTATCATCCCCGTGCTGGGAAAAATAGGGGATTCTCAGTAAATTTGGAGGCATTTCCCATCAGGGACGATTATTCAAGAATTCCGTGAACGGCAAGAATTCTGCGAACGGCGCGCGAATTCGCGAACGTGAGCGTACGTGCAACGTGTACGATACCTGGTGTAACATTCGCGACCTGTTTCCCCCACCCCCTACACCTTGGCCTGCACATTTTCTGGAGGACAAACGCCTCGATTTAGGGTGGGCGAGCAATCAGCGCCAACCACAGATGATGCGTTCGTTAATCCCTGGTTGGCGCTGATCGCTCGCCCGCCCAAAATCGCGGGCTCTTATCCTTCCGAAAAAATGGAGGCCGAGGTTGTGTGCGGGGGGGGGGGAAGGGGTCACGACTGTTCTATAGACTGTGATTCAAGTAGGAGCATGCTGGCGCTGGGTGCTTGCACACTCTTTTTGGCAGCGTTCGTGCTTCCCAAAACCTGGCCGAGTCGCCTACATCCCTTTCGGGGTTAACACTGCTGGTAAGAAGGGGGGAGCAGGGTGGGGGCGGGGGTGTAGGGAGGGTTCTAACTCCATCCATCCCTTTACTGACGTCGGGGGACAAGGGGGTAGGAGGGGGAGGGTGCGGTACGACGCTGTCCTCACGCCGTCCATGTTTTTTTTTTTTTTTTTTTTGTTCGTTTGGTTGAAACATGCCTTCCTTAACTGCAGGTGGCTGGCGGCGTTTTCTCTCTTCGCTATCGCGGCGGTGGTCCTTCTCGTCGTGGGGGGGAGCCCCGTGTACGCGGAGGCCGAGCGGATGTCCGAGCTCGCCGAGACTGGGCTTGACGCCCCGCTTCTCTGGTGGGACTGGACCGGGGCGTTCGCAAAGCTGGGATCGCTGATGTTCGCGGTCACCTACGCCCCCGCCGCACTCCACAGCTACTCGGCGATGGGAACACGCACAGTGAAGTGAGGACGACGATATATATATATTTTTTCTGTGTCGTCGCCTGTTCCCGCGTCGGTGACTGGTTCGGAATGTTTGGGCGGTACCACCTATCCTTCCCGCCGGCCCGTGCTGTACGGCTGGCTCTGTATCGGCGCTTCGTTGAGTAAGCGGGGGGCCGCGGGGGGGGGGGGGAGGGGGGAGGGGGGCGTACTCATTTATTGCTTGCCTTTGTCTTTTCACCGTTGACCACGCGTCCCTTTCGAGACGGAACACTGCTTTTGGGTGGGTGGGGTGCTTATCAGGACATGCATGGGCGTAGCGGTGTGTGACCATCGATGTTCGCGTCCCTACAGAGGGAGGAAGGGGGAGGAGGGGGGTGAACAGATAGGGTGGGGGTGTACTCGATATATCGCATGGTTGTAGTCGTATGGCCATGTAGAGGGGGGCGCGGGCGGGGGGGGGGGGGGGGCGGGCGGGGGGGGGGGGGGGGGGGGGGGGGGGCGTACTCATTTGTTGCTTGCCTTAGTCGTTTGACCATAGACCACGCATCCCTTTCGAGACGGAGCAGGGGGGGGGGGGGGGGGGGGGGACAAAATACCTCTGTCAAGCGCCAGTTGTTGAGCCGTGCATAAGAACGAACTGAAGTTTTCTGCCAACGCCCCTCTTGTGCCCCGACCACATGTACGCTTGCCCATCACGGCCCCGCGGGGAAAAACAATTGAAGATTTTGCTATTACGGGGGACCATAGTAAATAGGACCCATGGTATACACAAAAACCTATACATTTTCCTATTTTTACTAACAATATTTGGTCCTATTAACTATGGTCCCCCGTAACACCCTCGCCCCCTCCTGTCCCCCGCCAAATGTGCACGTGCTCATCATCCCCCCCCCCCCGCCCCGAATCCGCCTCACGAGCGGTTCTTAGTAGGATGCAGCTCACCCCCTTCATGCGACTCGCCCAACACCTCACGGCCCTTCGCACTTGGTGCAAGCAATGTCTGCCTGGTCGGTGAAGACCCGACGTGCTCCGTCCCGGCATTGCAGGGATGCGCGGGTCTATGGTCATACGACTACGGCCATGCACTGATATCGAGTACACCTCCCCCTCCCCACCCTCCACCTTCCCTCGTCTTACACACGCGGCCGATATGTTTTCTTGGAAACCCCTGCGCTTTCGTCTTCGGCCAGGGAATGGAGAGTGGTTGGCGGCATCTCGGTATTCACAGGAGCATTATTGTGCTATTTTACGGGCCTTGCCGGGTACGTGGCTTTCCGATCGGCTACGGAGGGGGACATCCTCGACAATTTTTCAGGGCCGGTGGCCGCCTGCTTCAAGGTTCTGGTCGTGGTCCATCTCATCATGTACATCCCCAGCGAGGTCGGTGTTTGGTTTTTGATGATATATGCCGAGGTTTTGGCTGATTTGGTTGGTTTTCGGATGTTGCGGGGGGGGCGGGGGGGGGAGAGAGGTACCGTTTAGTCACTGGGAATAATTGGCTTTTGTTTGCTGTTTGGAGGCGGGGGGGGGCTTGTGTTCATGTCACGCATGGCCATAAAATGGTCCTATGACCACGGACCCTCGCATCCCTGCAGTCCCGAGACGGTGCAGAGGTGCGGTTTTGATGCCGGCGGCGGCTTTTTTGTTCTGCTTGGGGGGGGGGGGAGGGAGAGGTACTGAATTTGATACGGGAGTTTTTAGTTTTTTAGGGGGGCGAGGGGGGAGGAGGGAGGTGGGGTTTTGACACCGACGTTGAATTTGTGGGTTTGTTTGGGGGGAGGGGGAGGTCGGGGGATGGACAAGCGCGCCCAACGTACAACGCAGCGTGAACAAGTTGAGTTATGAATCTATCGATCGGTCGGACTCACAGCTGACCTAAACAGTTGCATCTGTTTTTGCAGTACCACAAGCGGGGGGGGGGGGGGGGGGGGTTAGAGAGCAAGGAGGACACTTACAGCTTCCATGCCAAGGAGGAGAGTTGGGGATAAGAGCTCAATTGAACCGCGTTTCGTGGTCGAAATCTCCCGTCTCATCATTGAACACATTGTCTCCGCACGTGGGACCGGGAATTTCGAACCAAGGCAGGAGCAAGCGTCATTTCTATCAACGCCAGCACGGCACTCCGCGCCGATTCGGGGGTTGGATGCTGCAATCGTAGCTTGATCTCGCCGAATTCTCCCCTCCTCTCAGGTCGCAGCGGGGGTTGAACAGCTACGTATAGACGGCCATATCGCACCGTTTTTAAGCAAGCTAACTCCTACCATTGTGGTCGTGTTTGGCGTCCGAAAATGTGCTGCACGAGCGTCAACGTTGATCACTCCAAAACATTGTCCCGAGAAAACCACAGGAAACCGAACAAGGAAACCTATGGGACTGCGGTAGACTATTGTTGGACTGCGGTAGACTGTTGGGCTGCAGTAGACTATCGACTATGGTAGCCTATTGGACTGCAGTATCGTACTGGACTGGAGTAGTAGCGTATTGAACTATAAGTAGCTTTGACGTCAATCACTCAATAAAAACATTTCCCGAAAGAACATAACCAAGAGAAACCAAAAAAACAAATATTAGAAACGAAACCCACAGTACAGTAGGTATGCGCAAGGTCTACTGCAACTCCCTTCTGTGCCTGACTCCGGTCTATAACCCATTTAGGACTGCACTCTCATTGTGGAAACAAAGCGCTTGGAATTAGAGGAAAAATGGGCCTGTGTACAGCCCACTCGTAACAGGGAGGGAAATCGCCCGTATGTAACTGTTCTGTGTGCGCTTCCGACAATATGTGCGTGTGTGTTGTCAATCGAAAAGCACGCCGCCGTCAAACGAACTCCCTGTTGTTCTTCTTGTTCTCGCTAAATGCCTCCCTGTCTTCTCCACTCCTAACTCTTGTATTACGGTGGACCGTAGTAAATAGGACCAAATATTGTTAGTAAAAATAGTCAAATATATAGTTTTTTGTGTGTACCGTAGGTTCTATTTACAGTAGACCCGTTTTGGGGGACAAACCACTCCAATCCTTACGTCGCTTGTCCCCCGAAAACGGGACTTCTTACTGCAGGCCTGAAAGAGATAAACCTGCCTACGATAGGCCCAGAAGAGCATGTGTCCCCATACATGTACGCGCCCTATTCACGTCTGGTGGACAAAAACAAAAACAGGTATCCCAATATGTGCCTGCACACCATGTTGTGCCGGCGCACCATGTTGTGTCTTCACACCATTTTTGGGTTCGATTACTGCACTGTGCTCCCCCGTATTCATAAGGCACCCTCCTCCTTCTCCTCCTCCTCCTCCTCCTCCTCCTCCTCCTCGTCCTCCTCGTCCTCCTCCTCCTCCCCCTCCTCTTCCTCCCCCTCCTCCCCCCTCCTCCTCCTGTTCCTCCTCCTCCCTCTCTGCAGGTGATAATTCTGAGGCACAGCCTGTTCAAGCTGGCGGGCCTCGACGTCATGGTCGTCAGCTTCATGGCGGTAGCGGCGGCGACCGTGGGCGTGCTGGCGCTTATTGTTTCGGTGGTGATAGCCCTTACGTTGGCCGGCATGGCTCAGGTGGGAGGCAGGCGCAAGCGTCGTTTCTCTGTCGACACGCCGGCACAAGCGCGCTCTGCGCTGTTTTTTTCGTCGTGGTGTGGACGCCCGGAATTGTCTTTTTTTTTTTTAGTTTCGTTCGGTTTCCCACCTCTCAAGCCCCGACGGAGTGAACCAGCTATAGACCATCTCACCGTTCAAGCTATAAGCTAACTCCAAATATTATACAGACGTCTGTGTGTCGACCCCCCCCCCCCCCCCGTTCATCTCGAAAGGGATGCGTGGTCAATGGTCAAATGCCTAACGGGACCAACGATTGAGTACGGCCCCCTCCCCCGCCCCCCCGCCTCCCTTTCTCTCCGAAGATGTCAGGAGACAGCACTTCCACCCGTTGACAGACCCAACGGTTTTTCCTTGGTTGTATGCCTTGACTGTCGCCAATCCACTAGGTTTTCGTGTGAAACCCCGCCTGAAGCCTTGACGGTGGACGTTTTGCCTTGCTCGGCATGTCTCCTGGCATGTTTTCTCCTCTCAGGCGGTCCCTTGCCTCCCCTCTCCCTCCTTCGCAATGCCCCGCTCGCTGCCACGATATCCCCAACCCAGGGCGATCTGTTCGGCTACATTCTAGACCTCACGGGAGGCATCACAGCGTCCCTCACGGGCTTCATTATCCCCGCCCTGGCCTACCTCCAGGCCACCAAGGGAATGGCAGGACACAACGAGGTCGATGGGAAAAACGTCGCCACGTACCGAACGGGCTGCAAAATCCTGGCTGTCTTCGGGGTCATCGTTATGTTCATGGTGCCCTCCGCCGTCGTGCTCAACATAATGGACAAATAGGCCTTGCAGTGAGCGAGCTATCCCAGGTGGGCGAGCTGGCGGGATGGATCGAGCAGACACTCCAGCGAGCCAGCTTGTGCGGAAGCTAGTTGGGCAAGCTAGAGAGCCAGAGCCAGCTTGCATAGCGGGCGAGAAGATACAGCGAGTCCAGCTGACGCGAACCAGCTAGCGAGCAAACCAGCGAGCGAGCTTCTGGGAGAGCCAGCGAGCTAGAGCTATAGCGAGACGGCTCGAGAGAAAAGCGAGCCCGCCGGCGAGCAAGAGAACCCTAGCTAGCGAAGCTTTCGCAGGCAAGCTAGAGGGCAAGCTACAGCAGCCGGCACCATTACTTGTAGATTTGAAGGTTTTGTGTCGCTCTCGGCAGTGCACGGGAGAAGGCGGGAGGAAGCCACCGATACCGCCTCGGCTACCGAAAGCGGTTGTAGCCTACAGTTCCGGGACGCCTAATACAACCGAGAAAGAAGGGACATTGACCCGGCTGGATTTCTTACTCGGGAGAAGGGGGTGTGCTTTTTACAGTACAGTGTTAACTAAAGGGTGTATTTTTATCCTCTTGTGAACCGCAGCCTGGATTTGCTTGTGCGCGCTTTATTGGTAGGAATTAAACATCCTGCACTGCTGTAGTTGTTTCATACGAAGTGTGCCTTTTTTTTTTTTCCCCTCCGGGCGGTGCTCGAGAGAGGGGCGGCGGGGGCAAGCATCCCAGACGACCTACGAAATCGGTGGAGGAGTTTCGACAGGATTATTACGAGCTTTTTTTGCGTCCGGTAGTGCACAAGAGAGAGAGAGAAAGAGAGAGGTGTGGCGGTAAAAAGCCTCCGAAAAGAAAACGCCTGAGGAGTTCCGATGCACACGACTACAAGCTATCACACCAAAGGGTTCGCGTGTAACAGGGGAAGGGAAGAGGAGACGATCGTTTCTGCGCGAGGGATTTCCACTCCGCGTGGTGCTCGGAGATCAGCGCCCCCCAAGTTTGTTTGTTTTTTTTATAGTTGAGGGGAAAAAGCCCTACTGTAAATAATGGCAGGCGCCTGTAGTCGGGTTTTAGGCATTCCTTGAGTAGCGTGCCGTCTGATTAGGTGTTTGTTTTATGTGTTGTGAAGAGGATGTGGGCTGTCCGTCTCGTTCATTGGCTGCGGATCCGAGGGGGTGGGACCGAAAAATGCTGGCTGATGTCACAGCTGGCGTGACCTGGCGCTGCTCCGGTCATGTTTTTTTTTTTTTTTTGTGTGTGTGTGCTTTGTTGTTTCCTTCCCAATGCAGGTGCAGGGGTGTCCTACTTTTCATGCCAGACGCGAATACAGGGCAACTAGAGGATGTCTGGTGCACTTTGGGTTGATCACAGGCAAAGTGTACGGTTCAAACAACCGTACTATGGAGATTCTACCAGTCGCCAACAGAGTCATGCTACAAAATGTACACTGGGGAACGGCACAGCAATGCCATCAATTGGCGCTGCATTTACCAGTTGAGGAACTGTTTTTTGTGTAAGAGCCGATATGGGGAGTTGCTGAACGCAGTATATATATATATTTATTTTCTTGTGTGTGTTTCAACCTACCAGCCTTAGTGAGCCTTCGCTCAATCGGAGATCTCTTCCACGACACGTAACGTTTCCCTCGCTAGCGGAACTCCTTCTATGATGGATGTTTCGTACTCCAGTAGGATACTCGATTGCTGTTAGCAGTGCAGCCCGCCCATGGAGGCGTGTTCGGAGCGCCCATCTAAACGGAAAGGGCGTCGAAAATGGACGCCCGTTGTGCAAGCGGTGGAATGTCCTTCTCGTTTTGTTCCCATGCGCGAGAGTGCGAATGGCAGAATCTTATCCTCGGTTTCTTCGGCGCAGACACGCTCGAAACCAGGCGATCGGTCACACCGGATCGCGTCTCCTATGGCGCGCGGCTATGGTCACCTGTCGTTGCGGCTGGTGTTTTTTTCAAGTTGTCTGTGTTCCTGGGCGCTGCTGTTTATTTGAGAGGCGTGTTTTCGTGCTTTTCGAGGGTCGTTTTTTTTTTTTTTTTGGAAGGTTGAGGGGGGGGGGGGGGGGGGGGGGAGGAGTGGTGGTGGTGATGGAAGAAAACTGAAAAGCGAGGGGAGAGAGCAGTGCACCGTTCGGTCTGAGGGGCTGTGCAGGAAGCATGCACACGGGGCAGATCATCGATCCCCCTCGAGATGATCTATTGCTGCTGCTGTAGAAACCCTCAGGGAAGACGCCGGTCCTGATACGTACAGTGGAGCTAGCTGTAGAGTGCGCATGGTCTACAGTAGTGGCACGTGTTTTTTTTGTTGTTGTTGCCGGACCGGATCTGTACTTTATAGGTCCTGCGCAGCATGACCCAACTCGTCCTTTGGTACGGCAGTCCTGTTTCGGGGACAAACGACTCAGAATTTGAGTGGATTATTCCCAATACGGGACTGCACTCCTGAAAGGGTTGTCAGCGGGTGCGGATCTCGGTGACGTAGGCCGTGGGCATCTGTCGGATTGCATGCAAGTGTACCTACTGTAAGAACTAAGGGCAGTCGCGCTTCAGGCTGTGGAGAAGTAGAAACCAGCAGCAGTGAGTGAAAGAATCCCGCTCGGGAAAAGCGGTGGGAAGCTGGGCGACAACAAAATAAGGGCACCATGGGTTTTCAAACATATGGGATAACGCCTACCGGAACTCCCTATTGTGCGAGTACCAATCACACGTTTCGGTTATATCCCCCCCGATTACTTTGTCCCCCTACCGCACTGCGGTGGGAGGTCGACGCTTGTGGCGGTGATAGAATCGAGCAAGAGCGCGCATCACGGGCAGCGCAGTGTAGATGGGAGAATAAAGCGAGAAAACACGCATCACGGGTAGTGCCCGATATTGTCGAAGGGCGTTGTGTCCTATATAAAGTCCGTAAAGTCCCCGCTTTGACCTGTCCTTTCCCTGGTCCCTTGTTTTTCTTGCTCGGTATTTAGTTTTCCTGGATATTTTTTTTTTCGTGCAAGAGGAATGCCCCTCGCATACGTTCCTGATGCTTTTGCCCTCGGTTAAACTTCTACTTTTTTTATGGAAAATGTTTGTTTGTTTTTTCCCCCCTTTCGCTTCTTTTTTTTTTGTACCCCTACGTAGTTTGGTGTTTCAAGAGAAGGAGGAAAATCAGTGAAAAAAAAAAAAAAAAAAATCGATGATGAAAAAACTTTATCCAGATTTTTTTTCCCCGTTTTTTCTTTTTGTTGTTGTTGTTGCTGTATACACGTAGTTCGTGTTTCAAGAGAAAGAGGACAATCGGGATTTTTTTTTTAATATAGCTTGTGGAGATAAGCAGGCCCAAGTGAGATATGTCTACACCGGGCGACCTGGGTTCTAAGTCTGTTTCATGCTCGGGTAGGGACCCGGGTGCCTCTACAAGAAGCAAACGGCAGCAAAAAACATGACTGGCTGTGTGTTCAGGGAAAACAATATGGACTCCCTTTCGTAGCCCTTTTTACACTGCACTAGTCCCGTTTCGGGGACAAAGTACTTAGAATTTGACTGGCATGTCCCCAAAACGGTACTTCTGCAGTCCTTAAGAGGCTAGGCACGCTTTTTACGGCGATTTGAGAAACGCCAAACTAATATAGCAGGTATCAAGGCGTAACATATTACGTGTGATGAATTACGCGTATATATAGGTTTATATATATGTAGGTTTGTGGCGGTGTGTAGGAGTGTCGCCGGGCGGCTTCTTCTGGGCTTTGGTGCGGCCGCCGGCAATTAATAGTGTTCTGAATCCTTCCGTTTTTTATGAATTCTATGCCCCCTTTCAATGTTGTCTGTCGCACAATCGGCGGTAGACACGGTGATGTTTTAAGGGCCTGATTAGGTTTGTATGCACGAGGCGTTTCATCGAACCTGGTGCGTCGCCGGAGGGATGCAGAGCCGGGCGAAACTGCAGCCGCAATGTATGCCGGGTGGGTGCACAGCCAGGTTAACCTGCAGCCATCTTCTCTGCGCCCGTGTGAGAGCTTCTACCCGGCCGCGCGAGCGGCCTGATGACCCGGGCCATCCCGGGGCATCGAAACGAGCATCGTTTTCGACGAGCCCAACAGGCGTGTTCACCCACAGTCGATACGCTCGAAATATGATTACACACACTGGAATGGACTATGTTGTGCACTCATAAAAAATGAAGGCACCACGTACATATGCCGCTCAAAATCCCGGTACGGTAGTATTGCCCCAGCAATGCGCGTGTCGCAAGGTCTCGCCCGCTGCTTGGTCATCTTACGCAGGTGGCTTGTCTTGGTCAATTTTCTCGGGGGGGAGTTTTGACTTCTGTGGTTGGCTTACTCACGAACGTCGTGAGCTTCGCGAGTAAGGCCGCGTTGAGCCCACACACACAGCAAGGCCGTGGTGCAAGGACACGCTAGACACGTGCAAGAACGAGACAAAACGTAACGTTTCGTAAGGTTGAGCAGTCTGTTTTTTTTAATCATTGCCCTCAATTTCCAACTCAACTACGCAGGAGGCGTTACCCTCGGCGGGCTGCCTTCCGAACAAGCTGTGGCCACACGCATTGTCCCTCCTCCCCCTGGCGTATGCCAATTACGCGTCTTATCTTGTTGTGCACAGCGTAGAATGCTGCGTTACGGGGTACAAGCGATATTTATCATGCCCCCTCTCTCTACGAAACCCTACCGCCTCGAGCTCGCAGCCTCGAAAAAAACAAATCGCTTGAAAAACTCAACGTAACGCTGGTGAAAAAAAAAAAAAACGCTGCCCCGCCCATCACAGCCTCGTAGGCCCAATTGCTGAAAATTCCATGCTCGGGGAACAAAAGGTTGCCGCGCAGTCGTACGGCGTACCTGTATGTCGTCTACACATGATGGCACACTACCTACGCACAAATGTACTGATGTCTTATTTGTGAGTCGATCAGGACTTTGGCCACAGGCGGACACAAACAAGCCCACCCTTTCGTCATTCTCCCAACCCTACGACGAGCGGGGTCAGCGCAACGTCACCCCCCCCCCCCCCCCCCCCCGACCCCCGCATACATCGGTCTCCTTAAAATCAAACCAGGCCGTATCGCGCTGTGAAAACCCAGGGGGGGGGGGGGGGTTGTCCCGCTAGCGATTGAAAGGTGAAAACATCGGCAAACACGTCAACGAGTGGGCAAAGGGACGGGTAGGTTGGTGGGTGAGCCGACGGTCTGGACGTGTGGGTGGGCGGGCGTTGGCGTCCGTCGAAACATCCAACTACTCCAAGAGTTTGTCTAGCAGCGTATATCTACTCTGAGGTACCCGGGTGCTGCAGGAAACCTGGTCGGTTTGACCATACTCGGGTATGTACCCGGGTGTCGACAGAGTACATACCGTGCTTAGCATCCATGCCCTACGACTACTTTTCCCCGCCGCCGAACGCCGTGTAAATAGGCCCCGGTGAGTCCTCGTCCCCCTGTGCTCTGTGTGGCATCGAACCAGTCCCTTCCCCGCCCCCACCACCGCCCCCACCCCCACCAAGACCACCACCACCAAGACCACCACCGTCACCACCACCAAGACCACCACCGTCACCACCACCACCACTACCGCCGCCACCGCCACCCCCACCACTACCACCACCGAGGACACCCCACCGTCGCCCCTGCCGCCGCTTGATCCAGTGGAGACGTCGCCCTGACTCTTCCAGCCGCTGCCCAGCCCCCGCTTCAGCACGGTGTAGCCAACGATGCCGGCGAGCGCAACGGCCATGCCGGCGAGGCGGGTGGGGCTCGAGCTTTCCCCGAAAACAGTGATCCCTACGAGAAGGACAACGACCAACTTGAAGTGGCCCAGGACCTGATGAGGCGTTCACGCCGCGCCCCGGAGGGTGGGTTACGTGAGGAGGCATGGAGGAAGCGGGGAAGGGGGGGGGGGGGGTAGGGGGTGGGGGCAGTTTGTTGGTCGATAGTGGGTGAGTGGGGGGGGTGAGCGCGTGGGTGGGTAGGTGGGTGGGTGGGGGAATGGGGGGGGGGGGAGGGAGTGGTGGGTTGGTCGGTGGGTGGATAGCTTGAGTGGGTGAGTAGGTAGGTGAGAGCGACTCCAGCGAAATGACACACGTAAGTCATCGTGTACACGGGAATCGTCTTACGAACGGGCATCACAAAAACAACCCGGTTCCATGATGTAAACGGCCACTATCATGTCAGCGGGGGGCAGGGCGAACACATAATACATCAGTGCTTGAGACGAACACGAGTGGAGTTGATGTCGCGCCGGCACGTGCCAGACGGCAAAGGTGCGGAACTGGCGGGTGGGGTGGCGACACAGGCGATTACGACAGTACTAGTGGTAGGTCGTAAACGCGTGCTGCGATACGGGTCGCACTTTTTTTGCCTTGTGAGGCAATATTTCCGACTGACGGAGCTTCTCGCCCGAGGAGGAACTACCCGGCATCCCGTTTTTGTCCGCACATTATTTTTCGTTCTCATCGGATTGTTAACCTTTTTAGGACTGATGTCCCGTTTTGGAGACAAGCTACTCATATTCCAAGTAATTTGTCCCCCAAGACGGAACTGCAGTGCTAAAAGGGTTAAGACTGCCTGTTTTCTCAAGAGCTATTTTTTACTTGCTATTAGTATGGAGATCCTCGAGTGAGGATGGCTGAGAAAAACTACCGTAGGAGCGACTCTACCCCATTCGTAGCAACCGCGTCAGTGGAAAACAGCACGCACGCACGCGTGCATGTGCGGGACAGGGTACCGCGCGAACAGGCTGCTAGGCTTCAGATGAAAAAGGCTGGCTGATTTTTTTTGTACGAACGCAGGAAGAAGCGAAACGCGCATGTTGATTGGGATGGACACCGCACCAACCATCCCTCGGGCCAAGGGAAAACATTGGCCGCATCCCACATATCTACAGAAAGTTTCGCACACGAGCGTTTGGAATGGATACCGGTGGGTAAAAAACGCACTTCTTGCAGAACGGTTAGGGCCACTCCCCCCTGGCAACGATGCCAATCATCTCCGGACAGGTTAACAAAAACCCAGCCGCAAACGGCGGTGCTGTCCGAGCCTCACCTGCGCCACAGCTTGTCTTTTCGGCGCCGCAGGGGCATACAACAAGAATCATTTCGAGACAAGCAGGGTTTACCCGCTCCTCCGCCAGTCGCGCAGAACAATTACCGAGCGAGCGAGCGAGCGGGTGGCAGCGTTTTTGTTTGACGGGACAGTGCCCCGGTCGACGCAAACGCAAGATTGACCATGGGCACCAGCGGTGGTGGTGGTGACGGACGAAGTGGGCGACATACGGGGCAAACTGCATTGGGGCGGGAGTGTTAAAGAATGCCAGGAACCTGGTAGATGTTTTTTTTCTGTTGGCATGGGCTACCAGGTGCCTGGTAGGCTTTTTGGTTTTAGGCTAACACGGGCTTGGTGTTCGGACGGTATACCTGGTAGGAGACGGGAGAGGTCCTTCCGATGACGAGAAACGTGCTGAGGTTCACCAAAAACGCAAGCAGGCACGACAGGAACACCATGCCGGCCCAGAACAGTTCCTCCTCCCCTCCCCCCATGGCAGGTGGATCGGACCGACGCAGGGAACCCGCCGCGTTTTTCAGCATTCTGAGTAGCGCCTCAGTGTCGTCGAAAACCGGGGACACCACGAGGATCAACCCCGCGGCCTGTGGCGCTTGGTGGTGCAGGAGTTGTAGAGAGGACACCTGACGCAGTCGCCGTAGGAGCGTCCGCGCGAAACAACGGAAAAATCGTTAAATTCGAAGTCCTTCTAAAAAAAGGCATGCATCCGAAACGGATCGTCACAGCAGTGTTCTCTTGATTTGTTAGGAACAAGAATCTTTTCCTTTCTTCGACGACCCACACTATAACTAAGGTTGTGGGTACAAAAAACTAGCGTCCACATTTCGCGAAGAGAAAAAAAAACGGACCTTAAGGCTGTTCTGGGTGCTCTTGACCGAGACCTGGTACCCTGCGGCTGCGATCAGTCCCGCCGATGCCCAACACGCCCCCGCGATGGAAATATCGCTGTCCCCCGTGGTGGCGAGCGCGACGCCCAGGCAGATTGGCGCAAGTGCCATCAGTAGCTTGGTCGGCAAAACGACCTATTCGTGAGTTTAAATGGCACAGGGAAAATGCGGGGTAAGTTGGACCGTTTGGGGGGGGGGGGGGGGGGGGGGGGGGGGGGGGGAGGGGAGGGGGGGGGGGGCGGGGGGGGGGGGGGGGGGGGGCACTGCTCGCGAGTGTAGAAGGTAGCGTGGGGGGCAGTTTGACGGGGGGGGGGAGGGCGTATTTTTGTTTCGATGAGTGTGATGCACAAGCAGTTTGCGAGACTGAAACCTTGTTACGAACTTCCTGACGACGACACAGACTCAACTGCTTGCCATCGAATACGGGTGGGGGAAGAACTGCGCGAAACGACCCCGTGTTAGCACCATGGCAGTTTAGCAAAAAAATAATTTATAGGGGTTCGCGAAACTCCCAAGCATGGTTTTCGCGGTTCCTTATTGTGGCAAGCAAAGCACCACCAAGGTGTTCGTGGGCCTGTTCGCGCGGAAAGCAGCACACCATGTCGTTCGTGGGGGTAAATGTCTTGAACGGGCAGGCAGAACCAAGCATTCGTTTTGCACGTGTGACCGGCAGCCGGAAGCGCAATTGAAGGCTCTCTCTCTCACCTTGAACAAAAGCAGCTGCAGTACTACCACTGCGGGCGTGGTGAGGATCTTCATCAGCTGGTAGAAGGACACGCCGTTGTGCTGGAGGCTGAGGTTGTTGAACGCCACGAAAGCGCAGAAGGACAGCGTTATCGGCAGCACCTGCGGCGGTCGAAAGGAGGACCGGGGGTGAGGGCTGAGATTATTGAACGCTACGAACGCGCAAAAGGCTACATAGCCCTATCGGCAGCACCTATCGCGGTCGGAGGGGGCGGGGGGGAGCGGGGACACCGGCAGGTTTTTCCAGATCACAGTGCTGCGTCCCTAACCCGACGTAGGAGTTCCAAGGCGAAGATAGAACAGAAACAAAAGGCGCTTACAATATCGGCCACAGGTACACATCACTCTGTATCGGGTGCAAGGACTGTTCGGGTTAAAATATTAATATATATATACGGCTCTTGCATTGTGGGACAGAGTGGTACTACGTAGCAACTCGGCGCTCCTCCCAACCGAGCCAAACCGAGCCGAGTCGAAGCAACGCGGTAGCCTTGCCTGGGTCTGCTTGAGCGGCTTGAGCTCGTACAGGCCAGCCGAGTGGCACGCTCGTACCCCAGAGCTGTGGCCAGGAAATGGAGTCCGGTCAAGAAGGTTGCAAACCTTAGTCCCTCCACCCGGCGGAACAGTGACTTGTTGACCACGACGATGCCCACGGCCGAGCAGAAGTTGAGCCCCATGAGTCCTAGCGTCTGCAGCCGGTGCTCGCCGGAAGCGTGGCGGACCTGGGCGGTGGTGGTGGTATTTTCGCAGTGGGTACACCTTTTTTTTGTTCGCCGAATAGTGAACCTGTCCTCGCGCTCGAAGATGGGTTGTAGCGTGCTCGTATTGAGTACGATTGTTGTTTTTGATGGGTGGTGGGGATCCATCCTCGTTCGGAGGTGTCTCCGTATTGAGTGCGTTTTTTTTTTTGTGTTTAGGCTGAAAGAGGTAGGTAGGAGGGTGGTGTTGGGGCGGTGTCAATCGATACCGTATCAGTGAGCGCGGCACCAGCAGGTGTGAGCTCTCACTGCTATTGTCTGAGAGGAAGTACTGCTGTCTATAGATCCACAAGTGACCGGGACCCCCCCCCGTGCATATTATGGGCGTAAACAAACCGTGGTGGGGACTTTGAACCATGTACCACACCAGTAGGCGTACCGAATCGAGAGGTTTTCGACAGCTTGTGGGGGTTTGCTACGCTGTTCAACGCCTCCACAAGGATTTGTGTACGCCCACACTGCTGTGCAAAGGCGGGGGGTCCCGGCCACCTGCTTATGTTGTACTTCCAGCGACACTGCTCGAAATGAACCAGTACTAAGCAAGGCGTACAGCGCACTCAAGAGTTGTAACGCCTGACCAACGGCAGGTAGTCGCTGTTAACAACGCAAGCGGCGGACACGGGCATTAAGTGTACGAAGCGTGATGGAAGCAATACTCCCAGGCATGAGCGAAGGGAGTAGAGAGAGAGGAAATCGACGCATCTAGACACAGACGGCGTCGCCGACAACGGTTGGACAGAGAGATGGCAAAGGCGAGAGGCAATGTCAAGGATAGAAGGAACATCTCCTCATTCCGACGACAACACATACATGCTACTACTCTGGCCGGAGATTTAGTGACCGTTTGTACTTCATACGTATACCTTCACATTGAAGTCCGTATTTGTACCACTCTGTACGCAAATATAAGAACCGTTTTGTATTCATATTAAATTCTAAACGGACCTTATATTTCCGTCCAGAGTGATGGATATGAAACATGCCGGGCGGGGCCGCGGGAACTTCTGCTGGAGATGTTAGTTAGTTCACGTGCCTTAAAGCACTCTTCGCCCGTTTCCCGTTCGTACCGCACTGCAACCACTGCTGTATGTATGGTGCCCCGCAGACTCCGATGGTGTAAGCTGCTCACCACATTTCTGCTCTGCTTAGCTTCGTCGATCGAAAAAGAAGCTAACTTTAAAGTTGTCATCGGGGAGCCCTGAAAGCCCTTTGGCCCCGAACGTTTCGTATCCATAAAAAAAATGTCAAGTGTCAACTATTACGGGGGACCATAGTAAACAGGACCACACGTTATTAGTAAAAGTAGGTAAACATATAGTTTTTTGTATATACCGTAGGTCCTATTAACTTTGATCCCCTGTAATAATTTACTTTGAGCAGCAGTGCCAGGTATTTTTACACCACCAGGTAGGTACGTACGTACTGCCGCTGCTGTAGAGACTTTGTTTGGAAGACGACTCCGCGCGGATTGCCGATTTCTTTCGATGCCTGGTAAATGTCGGAGAGGTCCCTCTCAAAATGGGGGAGAACTGCAAGACCCATTAGCGGGAAAATGTGCTTGAAACTAGAGTAGAGGGGGGGATAACTTGTTCAACCACTCTGGGCGGAAATAAAAGGAACGCTACGGTAAAGATATGAACACTACGCGGCCCCGTTCAGATTTGTACATTATGCCAGTGTAGAGACTAATAATATTACGGGGGTCCATAGTAAATAGGACCTACGGTATACACAGGAACCTATATATTTCCCTGTTATTACTAACAATACTTGGTCCTATTTACTATGGTATGCCCGTAAATAGGACTTCTGTACGTTTAGGTACGTATTACACTGCCAAGCAGCTGCTGTGCACGAGTATGTACGAGTACGTCGTACAGGGTTCAGTAGTATCAATAATAGTAAAAGGGGCCAAGTTGTTCAGCAAAACATACGCACACACGCACGCACGCATGCCATATGACTGCTGCACTGCTGCTGTGTCGCCGTTTGTACGAAACTTTCCGTTGATCGAGGCCAGCGTACCGTCGCAGGTGTAGACGGGGGTTGAGGTCGTGACACACAGGCATCTCTGACCGCACGACGGGTCCTCGATGACGACTCGGGGCACGTCAACATATATTTCCACTACAAATCCGGGAACGAAATAACCGTTTATCCATGCATGTTGTATTCAAGAGTTCCATGTATCGGGGGCGATTCATGTATAGGTGCCATCGAAATGTCGAAATATTGGACGATCACGTAGCCCAAAGCCACATGACTGACGGTAAAATATACAGGTACCGGGAATGCATATCCTCCATTGCAGCACCGGTCAGTGATTGCGCGCGCATTGGGTTGTGTACGTACAGGGTGAGGCTCTCGGGCGAGGCGGAAAATAATACGAGTGCCAAAAACATGATCATGGATAGGATTCCCACTTTTGATTCATCTAGACTGTTCAGGGCAGATATGATCCCGATCCTGGTTGGTCTGTGGCTCATCATGCCGTATGGCGAGCATGATCCATTAATCTAAACCTGGTAATGTACCTGGTATAAAACACATTCTGGGTTGGATCTGCACCAGTATGCAATACCAGGTATACGATAGGTGTGGGGTACCACTGGGAACTACTGCTGTATATCTGATCAGTACTACTTACAAGAGCAATTACAGCAGCATACATTATGTAATGTCCGAGGTATCCACTATAAGCAGCAGTACTCGACAATGATATCGCTACCCACCTTTTGCGTCGGGGATCGTGTCGGAGCGGTACTCGTGCTTCGGGTGGCTATACCCCCCCCGGACGATTTGTTTCCATCTCTGCTGATGCATCTCTCGTGCTCGTTCTCCGCGCTTCGCATCTTTATCGCGGAGCTCAAAGCTCAGGGAAATGACCGTTGTCGTTGTCGGAAAGATTCAGGATTACATTGGGCACCAGGCCCGCTCCGGCAGGCTCGCTCTCACCAGCACAAGCGGCTCGGGTGCTTGGACGAGTTGCGTGCAACGCGAATGAGCAATGAGAGCTCCTCACGAGCGGTTCACCGCTGTTTGTTTTCGGTCTGCCGGCCTCGCAAGGTCAGTCGGCTTGGGATCGACGAAGATTATGATGCAGATTCTACTCCTCCCTCGACGGACCTTTTGCTTTGAAGTTGCCCGATCTTGGCATTTATCACTTCTGCTTTAGTGTATAGTAACGGTGTGTACCTTCGGCCTCGTATCCCTTACCTGCTACGACCACTCCGCTTCTATGGCACTCGCACTGCTCTCTGTTGTCTCACGATCAACCGCCCAAAGCAGTGTCTAAAACCTATATCCTCGAGGCGAGACTCTGAGCGGTCAGCGATCTCCCAAAAACTACCCCTGTCCCAATATTCATAAACGCAATGGGTTTCCATAACGCCTTCCAAGATTATGTTATTCGGTGAATGAGAAGGAAGCGGGGGTGCGCAAAGAAGTTATCGAGAAGGCGGGCAGAAGAAGACCCCCGTGCGGCCTCGGGTATTGGGCCAGGAGACTCTGGCAAAGAAGCGTGGCCGGGCACACGAAAGCGCGTGACTGACCCGCGGCGGAGCGAAAGCAGGCTGCCTCAAGAGCGAAAGCATCTATCCGAGGAGGTTTTTGCGGACACAACAATAAAAACATGGCGCAACCCGTGCCTGTGATTTTCAGCGAGGCTCTAAACGTGAGAGGAACCGGCGTGTGCCCTGCCATGAATTCCGTGCCTTATTGCGGGGAGAGGTGGCGTGGCCGCTGGCGGTGCGGGCGTTGTGTATGATCGTGTGTACTGGTTGAGTCGGTTTGCCGAGGGAGGCCGGGGAGCCCTCTCGGTCTAGTTTTGTGCCGTATTTTCTTCGACCTTCTGTGTGCTGCTGGGGACAATCGATCTTCCGACCCTCAGCCGACACAGACACATGTCAGTTTATCGCCGAGTCCGGCATGGCTGCAGTAGCGAAGACGTGTAAGCTGTGCTCCTCTTTGCCTCAGGTTCTGCTTGGCGCTTCGATACGCGCACGCTGCACGGGGCCACAACAATCGAAAACACCTATGTACTTATTGTACGCGTGCATTTTTTTGTTCCCGCGGACGAGGCCCTGCACTAAACACGCACGGCAGCAACACGTTTTCATACTAAAAGCAGTATAATAAGGAGACTAAATGCGTGAGGAAGTTTAGAGTGTCTGTCGGGTCTGCCATCTATCTCCCTGCGCAAGAAAAGACTGCCCCGTTCATTTTTCAAGTAATTTGCCTATATTTTGCGACCCTTTTGACAGTTCGCTCACGTAAAGAGAGGAAAATCGCCGTCTCACCGTCATTTTTCTCTTTTGTTCCATGATGACAACAGCGCAGTCATTATTTCACTTGTTCTGTGAAAATTGGAACTTGTGCACAACGTTTACCACTTTATCCGGAAATATAAGCACCATTTTTGTAGTAATACACATGTGTACACGATCCTTTCATTTTCGGACAGAGTGGTGGAGGTACGGCGGTGCGACTGCTGCTGCCGTGCAACGGCGGTGAGATGCATATGAGCGGTGTATACGTGCAATATACATACGATGCACGATGCGTTGCTTGATGGGAGTGTGGTGGGGCCCCTAGGCTTCACGAAGACAGGTCATCGCGTGTGCCGCATCGCTGCAGCTTGCGTGCGTGCCTGCCTCTCGATAACACGAGACAGAGCATTACGAACCTCGCGGTAGAATATTTGTTGCAATTACTATGTACGCATAAAAAACCCTTTCCTTCCATTCCATTCCACGTCGAAGTGTCTGTCTGCATCTTATGCCTCGACCTGCCTGGTTGCCTCTTGAGTGATATGCATGACACGGCAGCTGCAGCAGAGCCCCGTACTGGTACAGGAATAATGGACAGCAGCGCCCGCGGTAAACAAAGTAGAAATAGACCAACCCTCTCTCGCTCTGTATGCTCTTGTCTTTTTTTTTTATCTCTCGGTTCTGTTGTCGAAACCTGACCCGACCCGAGCCTGACCTGCATTTTTTACATGCCGACCCCGGCTGACCCGTGGCTCTTTGCTTTCAAATTTATTACTCCACACGGTCCACACGGCTGTCCGTCCACACGTGACGAACGACGAACGGCGACCAAGAACAACGAGCGCACGGAATGGCCTAATTATTCGTGGTTGTACGAGCTGTATTCTTCAGAAGCTTGTCCTTCGTGCTCGGGCTAGTAAAGTATGATGATTATTATATTAGGAGCAGCAACAGCAGTGGCCTATTTATATCACACATAGCCCCCGTCCCTTGCCTAAGTTGCGTAAAGCCTGCCTGCCACACACAGCACCAGTACTGCTTTCAGGTACGTACCTGATGTAAGCGCACAAGTGCATGTACAGCATACCGGTATACTGATACGGTACGGAACGGTACGGTAACCAATCAATATCAGCAGCTCGTAGTACTGTCCGGATCCTGGTCTTGTACCCGCACGGGTACTCCCGTTGTGTTGGTGTTGATTATACAATCAACGGTATGAGTGTGCAGCATACCGGTATACCGTTACGGTATTGTAACCGATAGCAGCGGCTCGTAGTAGTGCTGTCCGGGTGCTGGTCTCGCACCCGCACGAGTACTCCCGTTGTTTTGGTGTTGATTCCACATCATCGTTCTGGTGTTGATTATGCAATCACCGGTATATCGGCACGGTACTGGATAAGCGAGACCAACCAGCAGCTCGTCGCACGTACCGGTGCTGACCGCACGAGCAGTCGTTTGAGAGTTGTTTAGTGCATACCCTGGTTAAGGTCGGTGTTGGTGCGTACCAGGTATTTCTTACAGACCGGTACCTGTACCCTTTGTATGTGCCCAGTTTGTGCATTTTGTCCTTAGTGTCTTGAACAACTTGGACGGGGCGCGGGGCGGTGGTCTCCTGGGGTATTTTCTCATTTTCTCTTGCATGCGTATATATAGCTCGTGTCTGTGGTTCGAGCTTGTAAACACGCACTTCCGTGTACGATGTCCTGCATGAGGTTAGGTAAAGCCCCTACTAATAATGGTACACGCGATCGAAATATAAATATCACTATTAATATTATTACGGGGGGCCATAGTAAATAGGACCAAATATTGTTAGTAAAAATATACCTGGTAGGATTTTTGTGTGTACCGTGGGTCCGATTCACTATGGTCCCCACGTTAATAGTTTTTTGTTTTATAAATATCATACGTGGCTCCTGCTCCTCCTCTTGTTCGTAGACCATGCTGTTGGTAATATTGCGGGGAGCCATAGTAAATAGGACCAAATATTGCTGGTAAATATAGGTAAATATATGATTTTTTGTGTGTACCGTAGGTCCTATTTACTATGGTCCCCCGAAATAGTGTTTGGCGCAAAGCAGGAGAGGCTTCATTGCAACTCCGCCTTGCTAAATGACTCGTGCGGGGTTCTTGGTATGATCGGTCGAGCGAGGCTGGCCTTTCGGTAGGCCCAAAACCTGGAACCCGAGTGTTTCTCAACGCCATGGTGAAAAACAGCGGAGCGGCTCGACAGCCCCTGCCGCCCTCGAGCCCGCCAAAGTTTTGAGTGGGGTCGGGTTGGGTCTGGGCCGATGTGCGAGATAGAATTTGACCAAAAGGTGTTGCACGAGTCTATTTGCCAAGGTGGTGCAGGTGGTGTCGCAATCAGAGGACTTTTGGGTGCCAAATGGACAACGAAACGGGCCAGAGGGCACAATGCACCACTGCTGTTCAGAACCTTCCAGGTGTCGCACATATTGTATCATACATTACCCAGTATCGGAAACATTTCTCTACATACAGCAAGCAAGCAATGCAGTATGTACACGCACATCCAACCCTTGGTATTGTGTTCTATCGTATTAATAGTATGCACAAGAGTGGGTAGGCCGCAATAAGGCAAGTAAGTCATTAATTTAACCCTTTTGAGTATGCACTGACTGCACTGTCCCCGTACGTAAACCTAACTCTGTTCTCAAGCGCTTTGCCCCCACGGCGGAGCTACGGGCCGTAAGTACTATGGACTGCAGTCCCGTTTCGCAGACAGACAATATTTCAAGTAGCTTTTTTTTCCCCCAAAACGGGACAAAACCATTTGTATTCCAAGTAGTTTGTCCCCTAAACGGCACTGCAGTTCGAAAAGGGTCGAGGCCGGTTTTGGTCTTATCCCGGTTTTAAGGCATATGTGGCTTTCAAATCGGGATGAAGGGAAGAATAGCAGTAGGGCAGGTAGCAGGTTCAACTAACTGCCGTGTCCCATGTCTGCGTTATGGCGGGGTACTGACCGTATAATATGCAACAAAATGTACCTGGTACCGCTCTTTCCCGACATACAAGTTAGGGTTTTTGCCATTATCAGGTACAGACCTGTTCCGTTTGAGCCGAAAAAAGGTACATCCTGACACCATGTAAAAAACACACGCCACCAACGGTGATTCTGGCCATGAGAAACTCGAAGTCATTTTTTTTTTTTTTGCGCATAAACACTGAGCGTGTGGCTTCCTAAATCTGAAAGGTGTTGTCTTCTCTAGGCTATAGGCACCACGGGCTCAACTTAAACCTGCAGAGGGTCACCAAGGTTCGTTAGTTTCGCCACGGCGGGCGCGCCAAGAGTATTTGCCCCCCCCCCTCGTTGCCAGCTTTGAAGCCTCTCGACGATCCTCGCGGAACCGCCTGCTCGGCGCGAAAATGTCTGCCGTACCTAACCTGAGGCCATCTCGACGCGGGGTGAGGCAAACGGACTGCCGTCTGTGTCCACGATGCTGCTGCGCAACAACAGAGTACACGCCATTACAACTGAAGCACATCGTACGCCCCAAAGAAGATAAAGTGAAACCAGCGTACGTACGTGTATTTTTTATTTATTTATTTATTTATTTTAATTGTCATCACTTTTACTTTCCAGCCCACTCGTAGGAGGTTTTACCCTCGACGATCTTCTGGACAAGTCGTGGTCACAGGTGTCGTCCCTTCTCCCCCCCGGTACGTGCCTTCATTTTTATCGCGCATAGGGTTCAGCATTCCCACTGCTCGTCGATTTTCATCGAATGTGTGTGTGTGTTCTTCACATTAAACCGTTCTTCTACTCGTCGACATCCAGCAAGCCCAGTGTCCGTGCTAATTCTTCACCCTAGAATGTAGCTAACTCGGTTTCCGCTTATCAATTTTTTATGCAAGAAAAAGTCCCTACGAGCATGCACTCGGTGAGATTTGAACTCACGAAATTGATCGTGATAGGCACGCGGACCACCTACCAAGCCACCGGGGACATGTATAGAAACGAGCGTACAGAGTTTAGACATTAGTCATACCAATTACAACCGAGGGACCGGAAACCGCGTGCTCAGAGGAAAGACAGTGCACGTATGGCCTCTCTGATTAACTGAAAATCAGGCAAAAACAATTTAAAGAGTCTACCAATACTGCTGTATACAACATACAGGTAGAGAAATCTCTATGTATCTGCAAGTTTCAAGCCAAAAACAGGTACTACACCTCGTAATGCAGATCTACCCGGCCAGTTTCAAGCTTAAAGCAAGTACGATGTGAGGCTGGCTAATGGCAGGGCTCTTGGCGTGTGATTTGTACTTGTTTTTAGTATGTAACTGGTTTTGGCACAAAAGGGACGAGGTAAACCTGATTTTGGCCAAAAATCCTATAGATTTCGGTACTTTTTTTTCCCTCGGGTCTCAAGACAGGGGGAAGGGGGAGTATACTAAAATCAAGTTAATAAAAACTGGAAAAAAAACATGTTTTACACGGCACGTAGATACGTAAATATTTCATTTCTGGCGAAAATCCCAACCCGCTACTCGTACTTACGTATAGCACGAGGAAGACAAAATCTGAAGCTGCAGAATTCAGGGAGTGGGTGAGTGGGTGTGTCTAGATTTTTGGGAAATAATAAAAATCAACATTTCCAAGTTGCGCGTATACCTTGAATTGGTACAATTTCCATATAGTTTGGGACAGAGTGATGCCGCGCTGGACGGTCGGTAATTACATCGAAGTACAGTCCAGGGTGGGCTATGGGATTAGTGTACAGCAGTATACCTGGTAGGGTGTTTCTCAATTCTCAATTAATTTTCTTAGCGTCCCGAAAACAGTGAGGCTCACTTTTAACCCTGTTTAGTGTCTGCAGCCCCGTTTTGGGGACAAAGCACTCTATTTCGTACTATTACGTGGGACCATGTTAAATAGGACCTACGGTACACACAAAAAAACTATATATTTTGCTATTTTTACTAACAGTATTTTGTCCTATTTACTATGGTCCTCCGTAATAGTGGAGTTTTGTCCTCTGAGCGGGACTGCAGCCCTGACAGGGTTGATGTTATGGGTTGTTCTACTTGAAGTGGGCCGGCCGACCGCAGTGCTGTGCGGGCGCGACATGATCCCAAGTGGATCTCCCCAGAAACGGAGGTGCACTCCCGAGGGTATTACGGCAGTGGGTACCCAGCAATAAGGCAGCGAGTCATCGATACCACGAGGCGAAAGTAGAGAAACGACAAGAGCCTAACCGGTTCGTCCCGATTTCAAACTCAGTGTGGTGTCGAAGCGATTTCGCCCGCTTGTTTCCGCCTTATCCGGGGTTAAGACATGCGTGGGTGGCCTTGAATCGGATTAAGGCGAAAGCTGCAAATACGGCAGGTTATGCTGCATTGTTCCATGCCCACCTTTTACTGCTGTGGGTTATACCCGCTGTACGATTACGGGGGGCCATAGTAAATAGGACCTACGGTGTACACAAAACCCTACATATTTCCCTTTTTTTACGAACAATATTCGATCCTATTTACTACGGTCCCCCGTAAGATGATGCTACTACGTATTAACAATAGCGCTGCCCAACCCCAGTCCTTCATTCACTCTCTGTGATGTTTGGCCGAAGACATGAGCACGCACGAGTACACACAGGAAAACCGTACCACTCTGTCCGGAGATGAAAAGACCGTTCATTACGGGGGGGACCATAGTAAATAGGACCAAATATTTTTATGAAAAATAGGTAAATACATAGGTTTTTATGCATACCATAGGTCCTATTAAGTATGGACCCCCGTCATGGGCATTCATGGCAACACCCGATCGATCCCCACCTCCCCAGACTGAGGGAGGGATGTGTCGGAAGCCGCATGGCCTTTTGGTAATTTTCGATGACGTATATATATTCCGGGCGCACCATGTTTCAAAATATCGTATGTGGTGTCATAATTGGTCTCCCCCTCTCACAGCCACGCCTGAGCGCATAGATGCGTTACTTAATGCAGGGGTAGTATAGGCCCATTCATTAGTGGTAGTATGGGGCCATTTATTCTACTGCATACAATTAAGCCTCAACCATTTAGGGCTGCAGTCCCGTTTAGGGGATAAGCCACTCAAATTCCAAGCAGTTTGGTCCCCCAAAACAAAAACTGCATTCCGGAAAGCGTTAAATCCGCTGCAATGCTGTATTTTGTGCTCTCCTTCCTGTTGATACTACTATATTACGGGGGACCGTGTTTTAAATAGGACCCATGGTGCACACAAAAACCAATATATTTACGTATCTTTGTTGACAATATTTGGTCCTATTTACTATGGACCCCCGTAGTGTTAATATTATCTACCTTCCCACAAACACGCCGGAACACAAACACGCCGGAACCTCTCGACAAACGCCTGGCAGGCATTCGTGGCATACGACTCAGACTGAGTTCCAAGACGGCTCTGCAAAACAACACTCCACACGCTTAGGCCCCTAACCCCTCTCTGACCTCTGCAGGCCTATGGGCCCTGCGCCCGCTCGGCACCCACACCCGACCGAGACACCTTTTCTCACCATGACCTGTGCATTCCTACAGGAGTAGCTGACCCTGGGTAATTAATAAGCCGCCGGCAGGGTCCACCAGGCCGCCTGACCTCACGCTTGCCCGACCCCCCGAAGATCGAGGGTTTCCGCGAAACGGCCTCAGCATAGAGCAAACAAACCTTGAAACCCTGATCGCCTGAAGAGCGAGGGTTTCCGCGACATGGGGTCGGCAAAAACAAACAACCTTAAAACCAGCTTATGCTATGTAGTGGGTTGTCTGGAGCTTTATCTGCATACCGTGTTGTGCAAGTAGCGTTCCCTGTTGAAAACGATATTGCCCTGTCCGTGCGCGGCTCGCGATTGCGCAAGCACGGCGAGGCGGAGCATGTCGACGAGCGACTGCTGTCCGTGCGGCAGTTCATCGACAGTTGCTGGTTTTTATCACGTAGCAGCAGCAATGGGCTACTATTACGGGGGGCCGTAGTAAATAGGACCTACGGTACACACAAAAACCTATATATTTAGGTATTTTTACTAACAATATGTGGTCCTATTTACTATGGTCCCCCGTAATAGTAGTATGCCATGCTTTTGCGGCTGTTGGCGGCACACTGTTGTGCATAATTTGCCGGTATTTTTGCCAGGTATGTTGGGTTGTTTTTCCTGCGGGTATGTTCGTGTGTGGCTTGCGGAAGGATATATAGTAAATGGCAGGGATCAGTAGTCGTGTACGGCAGCAATATGCGCGACGTATGTCTTCGTTGATTCTCCTGGAAAAACTGAAGAAAAAACAGCTCTTCCTGCCTGCGTACTCCGTGCTGTTTTTTACCTTACATTCCAAACTCTACGCCACTTTTCTGTGTATAGTTCAATACCTGGTATTTACGGGGACCATAGTAAATAGGACCAAATATTGTTAGTAAAACTAGGTAAATATATAGTTTTTTTTATGTATACGATAGGTCCTATTAACTATGGACCCTCGTAATAGTAGATTCGTCGTTTTGTTGTTTTGGACTGCATTATTATTATTTATTTATTTTATTTTTTCCGAGACCATGTTCCGAGACGCTTCTTGACGAGGCTGTTCCTGGCGACTCTGTACACGAAATGTTAGCGGTGCCAGGCGCAGATTGCCGAACAGCCTTTTGTGCGCTGCGCTTTGCTGCTATTTAATATTAATGTTCGCATTTCACTCGCACCGGTCTGCCTGATCGCGAGCATACAGGGGCATTCAAGTTGCCACAGAAGGTCCAAGTAACAACCTCATCCCTTTCACAATAGCGGCACCCTATTGAGGATGAACTACTTCAACCAAAAAAAAAAACGAGTGCTTGGTGTCCTAGAGGGGACTGCCGTCCAAAAAGGGTCAAGATTCACCATCAGGCTGATCTTATATGCCGGTAAAGGCCAGAGAGGGCTACGAGTTTAAAAAGGAAAACCGATTGAAGAGAGGTCGAACGGCTTGGTATGGGCATACTATTACGGAGGGCCATAGTAAATAGGACCTACGGTACACACAAAAAACTATATATTTACCTTTTTTTACTAACAATATTTGGTCCTGTTAACTATGGTCCCCCGTAATAGTAGCTATCATGGTTTAACATGGTTTGACATAGCGCTGTGAATCGGGAATGGGGCGTGTTACACCGACATTGAAAACACATCGGTTTTCGGCGCGCAGACTTTTTGCCGGTGCAGAAAGCATCGTCTCGATTTTTGCCGATTCCGTTTCCGATTTGAATCGCTCCGATTTATTGAGTGAATCAGCTCCGATTCACAGCCCTACCATTTTGGATTTACATGGGGGAAAAATACCTGTCGGTATCGGTACTGCAGTCTCGTTTTGAGGACAAACCACTCATATTATAAGTAGTTTGTCCCCAAAAGAGAACTTCAGTCCTAGGGTGGCTTACACAACCCCTCTGTTAAATCGTACCCCCCCCCTCCCCCCACCCACTACAGCAGTGGGTGCTGTATGAGAAATAAGTGACGGGTGTCGAACGCGAATCGATGAACAAACAATCGATACTGTTTCGATACAGAGGTGGTCATTGCCTCCTTGTGTGTGCACTCACTCTGGTGTTCCATGTATTCATCGCAGCACTGTTGGGAGATCGGGATCAATGTGTCTACTTCAAAAAATTGTTTTTTTGTGATTTTTTTGAGAGATCGGGATGGGGCTTATTAATTCCCCCCCCCCCCCCCCCCCCCCCCCCCCCGGGACTTTTCGATCTTAGATGGAGAGGATATCGAAGCTATATTCTGCTGTAAGATACCGATTAAACGAAAAATCAAATCGATATCTGATATGATTCTGGTACAGGGTACCTGAGTCGATCCCCTGCACGTTGTATTTTTATCGTATCATATGTCGACGATTGCTTTTCATTGTTGGTGTGAAAATAGGGAGATGCCCAGGATACGGACGGTACGAGGCGAAACGCGTTTCATTCGTTGGATCCGGAGACCCAACAATTCCTCCTCGAAATACTACTGTCATCGATGACGAACACATATCATACCTCTTTGACGGTATCGGGCGTCGGCCATGCGATGTACTAAGCTGTCGGGGCCGCCCTGCGTCAAGAGGTCCAGGGACGATGCACTTTCTGTTGTCCTTTTTTGCGATGCAGGAGAGTTTGACGACAGGCTCAGAATAAAGAAGCGTGGCACTGCACAAGGTGTCACATACACCCGCCTTACACCCGCCCCCCCCCCCCCCCCCCCCCCCCCCCCAAAGCAATGTCTGCCTGGTCGGTGAAAACCCGACATGCTCCGTCCCGGCATTGTAGGGATGCGAGGGTCTATGGTCATACGACTACGGCCATGCATGAGATCGAGTACATCTCTCCTATCGAGTACACCCCCCGTCCCCGTCCCCGCTCGGACGAGTTTTGAAGCTGATTTTATCCAGAGCGGGGAGGGAGGGTGCGATGCTTGTACGTACCGAGTACGAAAAGCCGCCGTTGTCGTTGTTATGCTGTGTGTGTTGCCTCTTTTGCTCTTTGGACGCCTGGGACGATGGGGGAAATGTAGCATTTTTTTTCCCCATATTACTGTCTCTGGGTGACGGCGCTGCTCGACCAAAGAGAGCTATATCCATTCTCGTAAGACTTGCGTTTGTGTCCTTCTGGTAGTATTACGGGGGGGGGGGGGGGGGGGGGGGGGGGCATATTAAATAGGACCTATGGTGCACAAAAAAAACAATATATTTACGTATTTTTACTGACAATATTTAGTAATTGTCCTATTTACTGTGGACCCCAGTAATAGTCGGGTTTTAAACTTACTAAAACCAGTATATATTACGTATTTTTACGGACAATATTTAGTAATAGCCCTGTTTACTATGGACCCCCCCCCCCGTGATGGTCGGGTCGAAAGCTTTTTGACATGGAAGTTGTTCTGTTCCGTGTGTCAAAACTCTCTCTGTTCTTCGGGTGAGGGGGGGGGGTACATCGTCGAAGACCGCTTTTTGAGGGAGGAACGCCAGGAAAGTATCTGTTTACGGGGGAGAACATACATACTGTAGTAATCAGAACCAAATATTCTTGGTTGGAAATGCTGGAATATACTCGTATAGGTTTTTGTGCATGTGAATGGGTCCTGATTAGTGTGGCCCTCTGGAATATAGATGCAGCGCCTGCCGTACTCGTACCATGGGTCTCTGGTCTGGAGAAAACCGGAGCAGAAATTCGTCCCCAGGCGGCGGGTGTGTGCTTGCTCGCTTGCTGTCTTGGCGTGTTGTACGGTACACAGTTGGTATCGGAGGGCTGCTGCTGTAGATGGACTAGGGTAGTAGAGTGTGTCCTCTCCTTGGTGTAGTTTTTGTTTTGCTCGTCCCAGTTGTGTTTTTGTGTTCGCCAGATTACCGTGCACCCGCGGTCTCTATGAGTATTAATAGGAGTGCTGCAGGGTGCGAGACTGTTGCTTTATCCGGTGCCCGAAGGCCGCGCAATGCGGGCAGGCAGCCGAAGGCGGAGGGAGCGTTACCCAACTTTTGGTGGGTTGGTCCTTGTCTGTAGTTAGAATAAGGTCCCGGGGGCCCAGGGCCACGAAGCCCGCAAAGCTCACCCACCCTACCGCCTCCTATAAATAAATAAATAATCCGTTATTTCACGTGTAGTATAGATGGGTTTCGAAGAGAATAGTGAAACGATAAGACTATTACGGGGGATCGTATTACGGGGGTCCATAGTTAACGGGACCAAATTTTGTTAGTAAAAATAGGTAAATATATAGGTTTTTATGTATACCATAGGTCCTGTTAACTATGGACCCCCCCCGTACTAGTAAATAGGACATATGGTATGGTACACACAAAAACCTATATATTCACCTACTGTTCCTATCTACGGGGGTCCATAGTTAACGGGACCAAATTTTGTTAGTAAAAATAGGCATATATATATAGGTTTTTATGTATACCATAGGTCCTATTAACTATGTACCCCCGTAATAACAATATTTGGTCCTATTTGCTATGGTCCACCGTAAATAACAAACACAGCTGGCGAAGATGAGTTTGGACGAATTCCTCGATCTCACAGCTCAAGTTTGTTTTTTGTTGTGAATGTGTCAATTGGGTTTCGGTGGAGGAAGTTTGGTAAATAGTTGACCATTCTAGTTTATTTTTATTAATTGACACAATTACGGGAGTCCATAGTTAATAGGACCTATGGTACACACAAAAACCTACATATTTACCTATTTTTACTAACAATATTTTGTTTTTACTATGGTCCCCCCATAATAGTTTATTTAATGTTTTACCTAGTGGCTGGGTTTCTAAAAGAACAGGGAAACGATAAATCAGTCGGGTCGCAATCTTAAGACACCTTCAGATGACCACAAAGTGACCAAATGTAGCTTATATTTTTCGACCAGAATGGTATATGCCTGGGATGTAAATTGGCGTTTGGTGGGGGAATTTGATAATCACACGACTTATGTTGGGGCCCGTCTTACCGAGGACTTTCGGTTCTTTCAATTTGACTTGATTTTTTTTTTTTTCTAATTTAATTTTCATCTGATTGAACGAAATTTAGTGTTCCCCGTTACGAAGGGCTGTTACTGTTCGTAGTGTGGTTAGATCAGTAGTACATCAAGACTGCTGTACGTACCTCGGGACATGCAGTTAAGCAGCCCTTTTAGGACTGCAGTCCCGCATTGCGGACGAAACACTTGTAGTTTGACTGGTTGGTCCACACGAACGGAACTGCGGTTCTTGAAAAAAAGGTTAGGTGGTCTCATCTCTGTTTTGGCCTCATGTTTTACTACCGAAAAAAGGACGCTACCCGGTATGTACTAGTACTGCTGTAACTCCAAGCAGTGCTTTTTTTTTTTTTTCTCGTGTTAAGCCGTTGTTTCTGGGCGTGTCCACCCGAAAGTCTTGAACCGGGGAGGCATGAAGTGGGTAAACCACTGCTGGAATCACACCCGACCCGTGAGCTTTTCATCACCTCTTGACCCGACCCGACCCGACCCAACCCGACCCGTGAGATTTAAAAGTTCTTGACCCGACCCGACCCGACCCGACCCGACGCGTGAGATTTGAAAAACTCTTGACGCGACCGGACCTGACCCGACACGCGAGATTTGAAAACCTCCTGACCCGACCCGACGTGACCCGTGAGATTTTGAAAATCTTCTGACCCGACCTGACCCGACCCGACCCGTGACATTTTGAACACCCAGCGGGGGTCGGGTCATGAGCCGCGGAAAGCCCTGGTGATCGCACCCTCACGAGGCCAGCACGCGCGTTCGAATTATTGCGCACCAAGATTTTGCAAAGACGAGCTTCGATGGAATTTTTTGTATATCACGGCTGATATTGTCTTCTTTTTGTTTTTCTTTTACAACTTTTGCCCCAAGTCGGGGAGGGGGATCCGAGATGCCGGGTATTCGCGGACGTTTCGTGACGTGCCCCTCCTTGTAGCTGTGTTACCGCGGGGTAACGCAGGGCAGGGTTCGAAGTACTGCGGAGCTACGTTGAACGTTTCGTAACTTGTCCGTGTCTGTAACTGTAATATTGCTCGGAGGGTTACGCAAGGCGGGGATCGAGATGCGGAGGAGCAACAGCGAACGTTTCATGACGCGTCTCTGCCAACTGTAGTGTTGACCGCGGGCTCACGCTAAGCGGGTAACGAGATGCCGAGCAATACCAAACGTTTCGTGACTTCGTCACTCCATGTTCCTTGTAACTGTGATACCGTTCGTATCAATCTTGCTTGCTCGGTCGTTCGTTTTGCTTTCTATTTTTTTTACTTTGTTGTTTTTTTATTTTAGGATCATGCCGTTTTTTATTGTTTTTGCTACACTCCTTCGTACATTTCCTTTTTGTAGGTGTAAGCAAAACATAACGCAGCAGCTCGTGCAGAACATTTCTTGTTCAATGGATCAGTTTGCTTTTACGTTTCTGTCATGTCGCTAATTCTCGTTGATTTTGCCTTTCTATTTTAAAAAGCCACTTTTAATTCCGTTCTGCCAGGCAAGTCATTTTGCTATTTTCCAGATTTTTTTTTTTCGTGCGTTGCGTGTTGGTCTTGTTTTGCTAGCCATTCTGTTCGTTCTGCTATTCTTAATAACAATCGTTTTTGCTTCTTTTCGCCTCTTTTTTTCCTTTTTTTTTTCGGGCGCCAAAAATACAGCTTGTGCAAACAGCCGGAGTGGCGGCGGAGTCGATCAAGTTCGGCACCTGCTCGCTGCAGAGCGACAAGTACATATGCGTCTGCCAGGGGGGCGAGCTGGTCATCGTCGACATGACCGCCGGGAACGCTGTGAAGCGGTGGCCCATCTCTGCGGAGGCGGCCATCATGAACCCGACCTCTAAGATTGTCGCCCTGCGAGGTGAGATAACTTAGTGGGGAGGGGGGTAGTGGTTGCGGAGGAGGGGGGGAGAGAGAATGGAGAGGGGGAGGGGGAGGGATACTTATTGTCGTGTATGGCCATATTCCCCTCGCATCCCTACAATGCCGGGGGGGGGGGGGGGGGGGGGGGGGGTCGGTAGTGATGGTAGTGGGGGGGGGGGGGGGGGGGGGGGTAAGGGTTGACATTCACGGTGGTGGGGGGGTGGGGGGGGGGGGGGGGGGGGGGGTGGGGTGGGGGTCGAGGAACGGGGAGTGGTAGGTGTGTGTGTGTGTGTGTGTGTGTTTTTTTTTTTTTCTGCCCGTCCGGGGTTTAGGAAGGAGAGGGAGTGGGAAGGGAGGGGGGATAGGGGGCTGGGTTGATGCTTGCCTGCTTGCCTCGGTCGAGAGTTGATGGTGGTGATGAGTGGTGGTTGTGGTGGTTGTGGCGGTGCTGGTGTACAGTAGTTGCAGGTACAGTCGGTGTTGCGGCTACCGGTGAGTATGGTCTTGTTGACCTCGTTAGTGTTGTGTTGTGTTGTGTTGTGTTATCACAACCCGAAGCACCGCCATCAACACTCCCAACGCCCCCCTTCAACGACGGGTAACAACGAATTGCCTGAGGACAGCTGCGGCTGGTGAACCCGGATAATTAAAAAATCCTGTAGCAGCTGTCTCGAAGGAAAAATTAATCAAGTTGAGTGGAAAGATCGATATCGATCGTAGCCTTACGACGTTGTTGCAACGTACTCACGACAACCCCGCCCCCACCCCGTAACGCCTGTTTACCCTTTCACGGACTCACATTAACGCCTGCCTGCCTGCCCGCTGATCGACACACGATAACAATAACAAGAACGCTCAGCCTTCCCGGCCGGTACCCTGACCCTGACCCGCTAACTCCACCCCCTCCCGCCACTCCTTGACAACGAAAACAACAGCCAAAGGCCAGCTGCAAATCTTCAACCTTGAGGCAAAGAGCAGGCTGAAGAGCCACACCATCTCGGAGCCGATCGTTTTCTGGCGATGGATCACCCCGACCTTCATCGCCCTTGTCACCCGCCTCCGCGGTTTTCCACTGGTCCATGGAGGGGGACTCCGGGCCCCAGAAGATCTTCAACCGCGACGCTAAGCTTGAGGGTTGCCAGGTGCGGGGAGGGATATAGGGGGGGGGGGGGGGGGGGTAGGGGGGGCGGGGGGGGGGGGGGGGCGCGGGATGGGGGGGGGGGGGGGGGGGGGGGGGGGGGGGATGTAGTCATTCGTACATGGCCGTAGTTGTATGGCCATAGACGGGGGGGGGGGGTGCTCTCATTGGGGGAGGGGGGGGGGGGGGGGGGGGGGGTGCTCACTTGTTGTTTGCCTTATTAACTAGTAGTTCGACTATTGACCACGCGTATTTTTCGAGACGGAGCAAGGGGGGTGGGAAGGGAGGAGGGGGGGGGGGGGGGGGGGGGGGGTACTCACGTCATGCATGGCCGTCGTCGTATACCCCTAGACCATCGCGTCCCTACAATGCCGGAACGAAGGACGTCAGGTTTTCACCGGCCAGGCTGGGAAGGAGGGAGGGAGGGAGGGAGGGAGGGAAGGAAGGCAGTGCGGAGGGGGGGGTGGAGAGTGGGAGGGAAGGCGGAAGGGGAGGGGGGGGGAGGCGGGGGGGGGGGGGGGGGGGGGGGGGGGGGGGGGGGGGGGGGGGGGGAGCAAAGGTGCCTTCGGCATCAAGATTAGCAACGCGCCCCAGACCGTGTACGATCGAATCCGCGTCTTGGGGTGAGGTGGCCGGCCCCCCTCTGCTTTGCCTTACCGTAAGCGAAGCGAACCGAAACGTGGCGGGACCAACCCCACATGGGCCCAACCCAGCCTTTTCCCTTCCTATCCTATGTCCTATTATCTAAAATTGATCTAACTTTTTGCGGAGCTGCAGCGATGATCCGAGGTTCTATTCCCGAGTACCACCCTCTATCCCGAAATTTTATTAGAGTGATGTTTGTGTATATATATATATATATATATACCTGGTGTGTTTATATTACAAGGGTGTGTTCGGTAGGGAGTACTGCCCTGAATATTAGGAAGGTTCTTACAGTAATATCAAGTCAAAACGGTCCCATTATTTAAGGACATAGCGGTGCGTGCCAAGCACATACGGGGAGTATTTTTTTTCCCGGTAAATACTACGCCAAAGTCTTGCGGTGAGGTTCGGTACGGCCTCAAAAATTCCTGCCGGATATTCCGTTATGATTCGGTACGCTCACCAAAAATACCCCGGGTACGGCAGGGGTCCCCCAACCCGAGTATAGGCGGTGGTGTGCCAGTAACAGTATGACCGACCACCTTTTTGGGGGGAGACGGCCTTGTTCATTCCCGGTTATGAGTGCTATTCTCCAGCCGCGCCGAGCGATTCTGACCGCCTTGTGTCGAGATGCCGCCTTGCTCAGGCCTCTGCTGTACCGATGTATGTACCCCATCGAACGTACCCTTGATTTACTGTAGTCCAACGGTGGTTGCGGCTCTGAGAGCGCTTCATGCTGTGGGTGACTCATATCAATACATGATATGGGTTACACACCTGGTGCACACGAAACGGCGAAAAAATAACGCCTTCCTACCCTGGCCTATATCCAAACCCAACCGGAAATTGTCGTAGGTGATCGGCTACAATGTCAGCACGGACGAGAAGTGGTGCCTGGCCATCGGCATCTACCAGGCGTCCCCGGGCGTCATCGCGGGAACCATGCAACTCTACAGGTGCGGTTGTTGAGTTTTTTTTTTTCTTGTCTGTTTTCGCAGCTACCGCCAACCACGCTGGACGGGAATGTGAGCAACATTTATTTATACATTCATACGAAGACAAAACGGTTCTTACATTTCCGCCCACAGAGTGACGTCATTTTTACATTTTTTTTTTTTTTTTTTTTTTGTCGTCGGTTTTTTTGTCGCGGCGGTTTCTGTCCTTTTTCTCGACGTTTAGTTCTGTCGTGTCACTGTGCTTTATTTTCGCTTTTTTTTTTTTTTCGTCGATTTTTTTTTATGTCTGTCATTTTTGTTTACTCTTGAACCTTTTTGTATTTTTCAGGCTCTGCGCGCTGATTGGATGTGTGTTGATGTTTTTTGTCTTTGTTTTTTTTTTTTCCCCTTTTTTATTGCCTTTTTTCCTGTTTTATTATTTGCGCCGCCTGGTCCTCTCTCTCTGGCTGCCTCTGCTAAAATGTCTGCCTGCCGGGGTTTGTTTTTGTGCTTGGTGTTTTTGTTCACTGTTGTTGGCTGGTGCGTGTAGCGTCGACAAGCGTGTATCGCAGATCCTGAACGGTCACACCGGTACCTTCGCCAAGATCAAGATCCCCGGCCGAGTCGAGGAGGCACAGGTTAGTCCATATGTCGATCAGCCAGTCAAAGAGTCAGTGAGGCAATCACTTGGTCAAAAGCAGTCTGTCAGTGAGCTAGTATAGACAACAATTCAGGCAGTAGGACAGTCAGTCAGTTAGCCAAGTCAGTCACGTCAGTCAATCAGTCAGTCAGTCAAAGCCGGTCAAAGTCGGCCAGTCAATTACAGTAGTTACAAGTAGTAATATGCCAGTCAATGAATGCTGTTAATAGTCGGTTACTCAATATCGCGGTCGGTCCCGTCGGTATGTCGGTCATTCCGTCAGAATATCGAGGAGTAAGTTTGCCAGTCAGTCAATAATAAGGCAGTCAGTCAGTTCTTGATCCGTTTTGAACTACAATGTTGTCTCCGAATGGATTGACACGTCGAACAGATGGTCGATCCCCACTTCATGATGTACAATAGATACTTCAGGGCAGATACGTGCCTGATCTGTATGATGTAGCTCATGACCGATCTGCCTCTGACCCACCTGCCGACCGATCTATCTGACTCACTTTCCTACCTACCTACCTACCGACAGACCTCTGATTCACGAACCGACCGACCGACCGACCTCGGATTCACGTACCGACCGTCCTACCTCTGATCCACGTACTGACCGACCAACCTCTGATTCACGTACCGACCGACTTACCTCTGACCCACCTGCCTACCGACAGACGGAGCGACATCTGTCTCACTTACCGACCGACCGACCTCTGATTCACTTACACCGACCGACCTACCCTTTGACTCACCCACCTGCCTACCGACCAACGGACCGTTCTCTGACTTACCTATCGACCGAACTCTGACTGCACTACCGACCGACCGACCTACCTCGAACTCACCTACGGATCAATGAATGACCTCGCAGGTGCTCTGCTTCGAAGAGAAGAAGATCGACTCCCCCGCCAAGCTGTACGTCATGGAGGTCGGGCGAGACAAGGACGCCCCCGGAGGCGTTTTCCGCCTGTCCCCCCCCAGCAGATCCCCAACGCGGCCGACGCTCCCAACGACTTCCCTGTGGCGATGCAGGCGAGTTGGGGCAGGGGAGGGCGGGGGTGATGGTGTTAATGTTGACCGTGCCAGTGATGCCGCGGGCATCTGGGGACGAACGATGTGGGCGTGGGGTGTTGGGGTATCCGCTGCTGGGCATCATGCCAGGTGTTTGCCACGTGGTGCCACACGGGCTTCAGGGGGGGGTTTCCACAACCATCTGAGGGCTTGCCATGCATGGCCGTAGTCGTATGACCATACGGTAGACCCTCGCATCCCTACATGCCGGGGCGGAGCGGTGGGAGGGGTTCCAGGTGTTCGTAGGTTTTCATGTTTTTTTTTTTTTCGTTTGTTTCGCTGCAGATATCTCGAGGTCGAGGAGCGGGGAGCGGGGGGAGCGGGGGGAGTACCCTGATGTTAGACCTGCGCTTTGTCCGTATCGCAGACATAGCTGTAGTTTCATACGGCATATCAAGGGCACGTGTTTGCCGAAGAACCACAGTTTTTGCATGGGTGGTCCGCCGACATCGTTTTCGTTTTGTTTTCAGGGAGTTGGTTACCTAGATGATGCCAATGATTTGGATTAAACCGCAGTAATGGTATTTTATGTTGGGGGGTGGGCGGGGGGGGGGGGGGGGGGGGGGGGGGGGGTTGGAGGGTCGTTTAGATTATGTTGGGTGTTTGCCTTAGTGGCGCAAATATCGGGCGGGTTGGAAGGGGAGGGGTTTATTCGTTTTTTAGGCCAGGTGTAGGGGTATATGCGTAGCTTGATTTTGGTGGTGGTATTGCGTTTTTATTCATTTGAAAAACGCTCTGAAAATGTGCAGCGATAAGGGTCGTTGCGCAGGTATTTTTTTTTTGCGTCATGTGTAACATATACGTAGCTGGATTTGGCGACGGTGGTCCGTTTTTACTCAATTGGAACCCCTCTAAATTTGCCTCGCTGGATGTTTTTGTGACATCACTGCAGTTTTTGTGTGTATGTATTACGTGTTTTGTTCTTTTTTGTGCTTTTTTTTGTGTGCCGTTCTCGTTCATTCGTGCTTTTGTTTTGGTGGGGTTTTTTTTTCCTGATTTCGTGTGGTGACTGTTTAGTTTGTTGGCGTTTTTGTTGTGTGCATGTGAACAGGTGAGTCCCAAACACGACATCATCTTCATGATCACGAAGATGGGCTACCTGTTCATGTTCGACATCCACTCGGGCAAGGCTCTCTACCGCGCCAAGATCAGCGAGCAAACCATTTTCGTCACCACCACGCAGGTATGTTCTGCTATATATTTAACACTTGCAGCAGTACTATACTTTTTTTCAACACGTGTGCTTTCCAGCCTTTTGGACAAGCCGTGGTCACAGATCTCTTGCCTTTTCCCCCCCCCCCCCCCCCCCCCGATATAAAAATGAATCCATTATTATCGCGCAGAGGGTTCGGCGTCCCTTCCGACTGCTCGTCGATTTTCGTCGAATGCAGTACTATCAGTACCCGCCCCCTACCCTCACCCTCATGGCCACCCCTCGCCCCAACATCCAACCCCCATCCCTACCCTCACCGCCTCCCCCACCACTCAATACCCGTCGTCCCATCTCCTCCCCCACCCTCATCCCCCCCCCCCCCCCCCCCCCCCCCCCCCCCCCCCCCTCCCCCCCCCCCCCCCCCCCCCCCCCCCCCCCCCCCCCCCCCCCCACCGCCCTCCGCTCATACATTTCTCACCGCCGTCACTCACTACCCACCGTCTACACCCCCAACACCCGCCCTCACCCCTAACCCTCACCCGCACGCCCCGATCACCGCCTCGGCTGTGTATAACGCTTCTCTCGCAGGACGCGACGGGCGGCATCGTGGGCATCACCGCTCGCACCGGTGCAGTCCTCCAGATAGCGGTAAACGAGGCCACCCTAGTCCCCTACGTGGTGAACACCCTGCGCGACTCGGCCTTGGCCATTCAGCTGGCGGCGCGGCTGAGCCTGCCCGGGGCTGACGACCTGTATGCGGCGGAGTTCAACCGTATGTTGGCCTCGAACGATGTCGCTGGCGCTGTTAGGCTTGCCGGGGAGTCTCCTAATGGTGAGCGGGGGGGGGGGGGGGGGGTTGGGAGGGGAGGCGGGAGGGGGGGGGGGGGGGGGGGGGGTACTCATTTGTTGCTTGCCTTATGGCCTTGTATCATTTGGGCATTTGTGAAACATTACTTTCGGGACGGGGAGGGGGGGGGTAGGCTTGCTGGACAGTCTCGTTTGTGGTCGGGTTGGGGGTCGAAGGTGGGAGGGGTTGGCTAGGGGTAGGAAGCGAAAAGGGGGATGGAGTGAGGGCGAGGGAGTCGGGATTGGTTGAGTCGGTTTGTATGGGACTGGTACTTTGGCGTTTGTGGGCTGCCTATCAAACAAAGGTGAGGCGTGTTTATTTTAACCGTGAATACGGATGTCATATGTTTACCTACATTGAAGCGTCAACCTTGACCTTTTCTGACCCTCTCCCGCCCCCCCTCCCCATCCCTCCCCCCCCCCCCCCCCCCCCCCCCCCCCCCCCGCTATCCCTCCCCGCACCCTTTTGTTTGCTCTCCGGTACGGTCTCTTCACTGGGGTTGCAGGCCTCCTGCGCACGGCCGCTACCATCCAGCGGTTCCAGCAGATCCCCGCCGTACCGGGATCGCCTCCGCCGGTTTTCCAGTACTTCTCGGTCCTGCTTGAGCGCGGAAAGCTCAACGGCATGGAGAGCATCGAGCTGACCCGTCCCGTCCTGACCCAGGGGCGCACGGACATGCTCGAGAAGTGGCTCACAGAGGTGGGGTGGTATGGGAATGGGAATGATAATGCGGGTAAGGGATGAGGTTGTGGGAGTGGGAATGTGGGTGTGGTTCGGTGTTGTCGCAACTGGAATGTTTTGGGATGGGAACTTGGGGGTGTGGGACGGGGTTGTGCGAATGTGGAATGGGATATGTGGGTGTGGGACGGGGTGGTAAATGGAAGGGTGGGACGGGGCTGTGGGTGTCGGGCCGCACGGGCGTGCTGTGACTCACGGGAGTGGGTTGGGGTGGTTAGTACGGGAATGTGAGATGGGGTTTTGGGTGTGGGGATGTGGGTGTGGCAATATGGCAAGACCATTAGTGGGATTGGGGGTTTGCATTCATGAACAGCTACAGAAAAAAGAAGACTGAAATACAACACCGGACCGGTATTGCGGTCGGTACCGGTGTTATCGTATGCACGGCGTGTAAACCATAGGGTAGCATTCTTTTTGGCGTTTTTGTTTCCTGACTGACGGGGCTCCTCAAATCAACTACGGATCAGGTACCCAGTATCATTGATCTCGTTTTTGTTCTCTAAATATTTCAAACTGAACACCCCAAGACAAGGGCGAGCTTCTTCGCCGTCCGTTTTTTCTTTTTCTCTCCTTGAAATCTGTTTCCGGGAGAGATGAGAGTTACTCAAGTTAGGAGCCTCAGAAAAAAATAATTTGTCGTACCTCTATATACCATGTAGCACGCGTTATGACTCATTTGGTATTGCAGTCCCGTTTTCGGGACAAACCAGTCTAATTCTAAGTAATTTGTCCCCAAAATGTAACTGCCGTTTCTTGATCCATGGTGGGGTCTGATTATTACATTAGCCCACCCGTATTAATATTCTGGGAAATCGCCCCTCCCCTCTGGGACCTGCGATGCGATATACAGGACAAGCTGGAGTGCACCGAGGAATTGGGAGACCTCATCTCCCAGGTTGACGCGAACATGGCCCTGTCGGTCTACCTGAGGGCGAACGCCGCCGAGAAGGTGGTGAACTCCTTCTCTCAGAGGGGGGAGTTCGACAAGATGGTGGCGTACGCGTCTAAGGTGTGTGTACGCATGTGCGCGTATGTTTGCATGTGTGTAGAGCGCGTGAGTGCGGGTAGTAGGTGCGTGTGTGGGCGTGTGTGTATCGTTGTTGTTCTGGCGTTACCGCCGTATCGCCTTAACGTAACCCTTTCGTCACAACAAAACAGGCAGGCTCCAATCAGTTTGAAGTGGACGAATACCTCGAGGAGAAGAAAATATACACGTGTTGGCCGTAATGCGCATGCATGCATGCATGCTTGACTTGGGCAAATCGTAGATCTCAAAAGAGAAAGAATAAAAGTGAAATGCACGTGTGCGTGTTTGTTCGCACGTGCGTCCATGGCGCTTTCTTTCGTGAGGTAAAAAAAAAATGCCCCGAACGTTAGCAAGTCGCGCCATCTTCGTATGTATATACCGTGGATTTCACGCTTGCTTGCCCCCCCCCCCCCCCCCCCCCCCCCCCCCTCTATGATCAAATGTGACTACGGCCATGCACGATAATGAGTACACTCCCTGACCCCAACAACCCCAACCACACGCCTCTTTTTTTGCCCTTTTATTTGGACTGCACTACCGTATTGTGGACATTTGGGGAAATATTAGTTGAAATTAGAGTCAGATGTTTCTGGACAGTGCAGTACTAAAAAGCCTCTTGTTTTTTGGCAACTCCCTTTTGGATGTTGCTGCTGCTGCTGCTTCGACAGGTGGGGTACCGATGCGACTACACGGTGATGCTGCAGAACATGGTCCGGACAAACCCTCAGGGGGCCCTCGCCTTCGCCAAGAAGGCCGCAACCACGGACCCACCGCAGGTGAGCACGGGGCAGGGAGGGAGAGAGATGGAAGTGGGAGAGCGGGCGGAGGACGAGGGGAGGGGGGGGGGGGGGGGGGGTGAGGAGAGGGGAGGGAAGGGGGCGGGGGTACTCACATCATGCGTGGCCGTCGTCGTATGTACTTACGACCCTCGCATCCCTACAATGCCGGGAAGGGAGGGGGGGGGTGTACTCCATGTCATGCATGGCCGTAGTGGTGTGACCATTGACGTTCGCATCGGGGGGTGGGGGGGGGGGGGGCGGGGGTTCCGGGGTTCAAGGCCTATCAGTCTCAAAGTCTGATCGAAAATATAATTTACATTTCAGACTGGTACGTGAAAGGGTATGTGGTCCCGTCAAGAGTGGGGGAAGGGGAAGGGAGGGGGGGGTGTACTCATTGTCATGCATGGCCATAGTCTTATGACGGTAGAGGTTGGAGGAAGGAACGGGTTGGTCGTCCTCATCGTCGGTGTCGGATTGACCCGAACGCGTTGGTTGCGCTGTTCATGTCGGCCAGACAATCAGAATACGCTGGAACCACACGGTTACAATTCAGGTACGCGTTTGTTGTTCCTGTCGACGGTTTCAGACTGACCTTGAGCGGGGTGGCAGCGGAGCTGTTGATGTTGGCCGGCCGATGAGAACACTCCAATCAAAATACCCAAAACGATGCGGTTACAATCTGGTCATGTACGGTTTTGTTGTCCCTATCGACGGTTTCAGATCGACGCTAACGCGGTGGTGGAGCTGTTCATGTAGCCCAGCCAATCAAAACGCTCTACTACATAGTCACAAATACACACCACGGTTACAAAACGCTTTCGTACCGTTTTGAAACGGTCACGGTAATTTGCAGTCCCCCCATCGTCGGTTTCAGATCGACCCTAACGCGTTGGTGGAGCTGTTCATGTAACCCAGCCAATCAAAACACTATTGCATAAGTCACAAATACATACCACGGTTACAAAACGCTTGCGTACCGTTTTGAAACGGTTACGGTTTTTGCTGTCCCCCCATCGTCGGTTTCAGATCGACCCTAACGCGGTGGTGGAGCTGTTCATGGCGGCCAGCCTGGTCCAGGAGACGACGGCGTTCCTCCTGGAGGCCCTGAAGAACAACAAGAAGGAGGAAGGGTACCTCCAGACCAAGCTCCTCGAGATCAACCTGCTCGGGGGGCTCGCCGCAGGTAAGGGGGTGGGGAAGTCATCTATTGAACAGGCATGACACACGCCACTGTGGATTTGGATGTGAGGAACGCTTGGTCTTCATTTTCATGTATAAGCGGTTCTTCTATTTCTGTACAAGGAGGTACATAAAAGTCAAATAACCGAGGGTAAATTTTCCGGATCGCCCGCAATAATAATAACAAACAAAAACACTGACAATCCTGGTGTAGAAAGCAGCTCACTCTCCGGGATATGATCCAGGGTCATCAGGCAAAATACAAGGAGAATATCCAATTAACTTTTGCGCTGAAACTACGAAACTATTAATTTCATGATGTGGGGAATAAAAACAGCCCCTCCCCCCCTTTTTGACCCGCGAAGACTGTGATATGTTTTTGGCGGTTACGGCTATTCATTCTACCGGGATTTATTCAACCACGTTTTGACCCAGCCGTCTCATGCCTCCGCCCGGCGAGCAAACCTCACCTGTTGACGCACGGACCACGTCTCTCGTCCCGAGTCACGGCCAATCATGACCAACGCGACCTGTGCAGCAGCTGCTACTATTTCCAAGAAACCTTGTAACGCCGCTCGTGGTTCACCGTCCACCGATTTGGCTCTCGCCGCGGCGGAGCGCCGGGCGTGGGACTACTCAAGGAAACGACGTACCCCAGCAAATCCCCTAGAACACGACTGAGAAAGCTTTGAAATCCCCAACGTCGGGTTCTCTCGCGCCCCCGCCCCCGACGTCAGCATATCGCGGAGCTACTATTACGGGGGACCATAGTAAATAGGACCAAATATTGCTAGTAAAAGTAGGTAAACATGTAGGTTTTTGTGTGTACCGTAGGTCCTATTTACTCTGGTCCTCCGTAATACTTGTAGCTCTGCTCCCTGTCTTTGTTGTTTGCGTTTTTTTTTTTTTTTTGTTTTTTTGTACGCAAACACCGGCCAATAAGTAAGAGGCGTCTCATCCCCTTCTTTCGTCAAAAATGGGGGAGCTTGATCTTCCCCAGGTTTTCTCTCACAGCACCAGTGGGTGACGAAACTAAATCGGAGCGCTATGTACCGCTTGTAGATTGGTGCTCTGCGTTGCGCGATCGCTGTGCGGGCCAAACCTCGTGAGGAGGTCGGGAAAAGGAGCAGCGTCCCGCGTCGTGGGAAAAAATAAATAAAAGACCCGACGTGCACAGGGGGATATAGCACCCGCTCTACTAGTCGTCAGAGCGCGAGTTCTGTGGCAGCACTATCAAGGAGCAGGGGAGCTGTCTAGGGCACAGAAACCGTCTGTGTGCCGGCCTGGCGAGTCGGGTCCATGAACGACGCGAATGCATACCACTCTTTTCTTGTTTTTTTTTGTTCACGTACAGGGAGGGACTGGTGGGTTGTTTCGCACGAGGTGGTTCTCGCAGCGGTTGTACCCGGCTCGCCGACGCAGACGCTCCGCCGCGGCGAGTGTAACCGGTGCAAAACCGAAACGCCAGCCGTTCTCTTGCAACAAGTTCATGTTTTGACTGCGACTGCTGTAGGCGTCACTGTAGGCTGCCTCTGCACGTTATGTATGAACACCTGGTACTCGTACTCGTTATAAATACTTTTTGTACGTATAGATTTTTTTCATGTTTTGTGATTTTTTATTTTTTTATTTTTCGTCTTTTTTCGATCATATCTCTTCCGTACGCGCGCCGTTTGAACAAAAAAAATAAATAAATAAATAATAATACGTGGTAGAAAGTTTTCATATCTGTAGGACGTGTAGGTTTGTTTTCTCTCTCGAGGTTCATTACGTATCTGGCAGGTCTTTCAAGAAGGTTATTTTTTGTCGCATCGTTTCGGCCGATTGCTACCGTTAGCTATCACGGGGGTCCATAGTTAACAGGACCTATGGTGTACATAAAAACCTATATATTTACCTATTTTGACTAACAAAATTTTGGTCCCGCTAACTATGGACCCCCGTAATAGCTCTTCGGGCTGGTCGCTACAGCAGTTGACGGCTGTAGGCATTTATTTGGTGGTACGATAGCCACGCCAAGCGACTGCCAGTACGACCTCGTACGAAATTTTTACTGAAGCGAGCGGCTGAAAGAAACGGTTTCAGTCGAATCTACGTCGGCGGCGATGGCGTCTGCAGTGGAAATTGGTTGTATTTCCGTGCACGCAAGAAGAAGTTGTTTTTTTTTTTCTTCTTCTTTCCTACGGTTGTGACGTGACAAAAGATGAGAGCATCGCCCTGGCTTGTTCTACAGCGTTGGTCCGATTCGGATCCTGCACAGGATCTCATGAGACGTAGAGGATGCACGGCAGTATATATACGCGTATATTCTCTCGATCGTTGATTGTGCGAGATTTTTGTGACAAAAAGCGTTGTCTCCCTGCTATTGTATGGTGTGAGTTACTAAAAGCGTTGTCTTTCGGGTGCGTACGTGTGGGGTGTGGTGTGCTGGGGGGCACAGGTGGCGGACGCGATCCTGGACAACGAGATGTTCACGCACTACGACCGCACGCACGTGGCCAAGCTGTGCGAGAACGCCGGGCTGTACCAGAGAGCCCTCGAGCACTACAGGTGGGTCATGGTTTTGGTGCTCACTCGTGGGAGTGGGAGTGGGCGTGGGCGTGGGAGTAGCGATGGTCGTGGTAACTTGTCGTATTATCGACATGGTGATGGTGGTGGTAGTCGTGTTGGTGATTCGCGTACTATATATCGTGGTCGTGGAGAGGGTAATGTTCCTCATGTGTCCTACCTTGTAGGTCGCAGTACCTCTTTTTTACATGAACGGATGTACGTCTGTCACGATTTTGATGTTGCTTCTGTTATCTTGAAAATATATCGACCCCACCCCCCCCCCCCCCAGCGTCTTGTTTTTCTTAGCTTGCGTCGGGGCGCGGCTTCTCCTCGCCGACAGCGTGCGGCTCGTGGCCTACCTACGACGTACGCTCCGGCGATGATGTCGTGGCTGTTTGCTTTCATTCTTGCTAGGACTTTGTATTGTGTCCGGTTGTTCGATTTATTTATGTTTTTCTCACGTTTTCGCGTTAACTAATGGTCGGTTGTGATTCCCCTATACCAGGTATGTGCGAGTCTCGGGTCGTTGCTCTACTGCCAGTTTCGTAGCGATATCTGTCATGCCTTTTGCAATTTCAGGAAGCGGTCGACCGTGTCGATGACAACCATACAACTTGGAACGCGATGACCGTTGCTTTGTGGCAGCGGACGTTGGGTGCCAATCCCCGCTGACACAAAGCAAGAGTCATGGCGCTCCAAGTTGAATGGTTGGCGTCGACACGGTCGAAGGCTGCTTGAAATTCCGATGGGATTGTCCGGCAACGCATTGCGTCCGCAGAAACGACCCTGCTGCAGCGAAGCAGCAGTCATGGCACATCCTAATCGTACTGTTGTCATGAACACGGTCGATGGCTGTGCCTGAAATTGCGATAGAATTGTCCGGAAACTCGGAAATTCCAAGCATTCCTATCGCAATTTCAGGCAGCCGCCGACCGTGCCCATGTCAACCGTACGGTTTGGGTGAGCCATGGCTGCTGCTTTGTGGCAACAGGGATTGGCCCCCGACGTCCGCTGTCAGCAGTTGACAGACAAAGCGGCCACCTCTCTGAAGGAGGCGATTGAGCGTGCTCGAGTATTTTTGTGCGCTGCCGAACGTTATGTAATGCCATACTTTTGAGACTGTAGTACAGTTACTAACCGGCTTAGTTTCAACAGGAAGGGGGGAGCATGGGTTCGGCGGTTATAGTGCACTTACTTGCCAAGCTCCTCTCTAGATCACGATAAAGAGACGGGACGGTAGTTTGCACAAATATCTCTAAAATTGCTTCCGAGTGCTGTTTACAACGGTGAAAATATTTGAGTCAATTTGGAATGCTTTCGGCCAACTGTGCCGCAATTTCGGCACGAGCGAGCGAGCGAGCGAGCGGCTGCGGTCTCTTCTCGCAGTTTTTGGTATGTGATGCTGCGGCATATGCACGTGCAGCTGAGCTAGGGACAGGACGGTCACGCTCGACGAATTCCCGATCTCTTGCTCCTACATATATAGAGCAAAGGGGGTCAGGAAGACGGATCAGCGACCTGTACGACTACGGAGCCAATGCACCCTACTATTACGGGGGTCCATAGTTAACGGGACCAAATTTTGTTAGTAAAAATAGGTAAATATATAGGTTTTATGTATACCATAGGTCCTATTAACTATGGACCCCCGTATTAGTAATATTTTTCTCGTTGTTGTCGAGATCATCTAGCTCCTAATACGGGGAACCATAGTAAACAGGACCCACGACACACACTAAAAACTGTATGTTTCGCTATTTCTAGTGACAATATTTTGGTCCTATTTACTATGGTCCCCCGTAATAGTGCTGTCCGCCTCTGAACCGAATTGCGGTTCGATCCCCGAGTCTACTGGAACAGCAGCACTGCTACGGCGAGGTGCAGACGATGGACAGTGTAACGGCAATCGCATCACTGGCATAAATAGTTGTACATGAAAATGAAACCACATGAAACCAGGTTTGTGCTTTTTTTTTTCGTGTGAACTTGGTTTTGCTTGTTTTATTTTGTTTTGTTTTTTTAGTTCTGTATTTTAATAAAAACAATTACATATCCGCCCCTCCCCCCCCCCTTCTTCTTCTTCTTATTTTGTTTTGCGTCCGTCCCGGAACAGCCTCCCCGCCGACATCAAGCGCCTCATGGCCTACGCGCCGGCGATGAACTCGGAGTTCATCGTGAGCTACTTCGGGACGCTGTCCCGCGAGACTTCCATCGACGTGATGAAGGAGATGCTGGGCAAGAACATGCGGCAGAACCTGCAGATGGTGGTGCAGATCGCCACGGCCTACTCGGACCAGATCCACGCGGAGTCGCTGATCCAGATGTTCGAGAGCTTCAAGCTGTACGAGGGCCTGTTCTACTACCTGGGCGCCATCGTGAACAACTCTACGGTGAGCGAGGGTGGCGTTTTTGTTTTTGTAGGGATTAGGGTGTGTACATAGATAGGGATGGTTGTGCTGTTTTTTAGTTTTGGCACGGGTCGGGGTGAAGGGATTGTGGTGGTGGTGGTAATGATCTGTATGATCTGTACGATCTAGCTCATGTTGCCGGGTGGGAGCCGTATAAGCCGCATGACGTAGGGGGGCAAGTTCTCCTGGGCTGGATCTGTCCTACCAGGTACGCCGTTGGATCTCTGCTGCACAAATCCTGCAGGACGCCTCATAACGACATGTTAAGATCTAGATGATCTGAATGATCTATAGATGGATAGATCATCTATCTGTCCGACGCGTGTGCTTTCGACCCTTTACGCTCGATACGTGATATACCAGTACATCATACAAGTACATGGGCCTACTATAAACCCCTGGGGTCGGCCCCCCAACCTCCGTGCTTTTTTTTGTGTTGCCTCGGTTTGCCAGGAGCCCAACGTGCACTTCAAGTACATCGAGGCGGCGGCGAAGATGCAGCACTTCAAGGAGGTGGAGCGCGTGTGCCGCGACTCTACGGTCTACGAGCCGGAGAAGGTAAGGGGGGCGGTGCTCAGGGAGGGTCTGGGCATCTAGCTTCGCGCAGGAAAGGGGGGGGGGGGGGGGGGTGGGGGAGGCGTACCAGTTTTATGGCTATAGCCATAGTCGTGTGACCATTGACCACGCATCCCTTTTGGGAGGGGGGGAGAGAGGGGAGTACTCGTTCGTTGCTCGCCTTGGTAAAATGACCATTGACCAGGCACCCCTTTTGAGACGGAGCGCCGTTTCACCCCTAATAGATGGCGTGCAGGGAAGGGGGGGAAGGGGGTAGTCACTGAGGGGGGGCATTTACCAGCGTCTGACGGTGTCCGACGGTGTGATTGGGTCCGTCTGTCTTGACATCTGAAAGCTGCCCACCGTGTGCTCGCGTCGTTTTTGGTTATCGGCTTGACAGGTGAAGAAGTTCTTGATGGACGCGAAGCTGCCCGACCCGCGCCCGCTGATCCACGTCTGCGATCGCCACGACTTCATCGAGGAGATGACCGGCTACCTGTACAAGAGCAGCCTGCAGAAGTACATTGAGGTGTGCGCTTGTTTTTGTTTTTACGTGTGTTGCGGCTTCGTTCTGAAGTCGTTCGTCGTTCGTTCGTCCACCCGTGTCGGCGATGGAGTTCTTGAGTACCTGGTTACCTGGTGGTCGTCTTGACCTCTTTCAGAAGTGCAGTCTCGTTTTGGGGACAACCCACTCAAATTTCGAGTGGTTTTGTCATGAAAACGGGGAAGGCCGTCCTACAACGGTGTGTATTTAACCAATGTACTGCGGAATTGACCGCGGTCTATGCTCAATTCGTTTTGTGTCCTACGGTATTAATAGTCGGGGATGGGTTTCTAGAATACCTGGTAGCCGCCTCGAACCACTGCTGCACTGCAGAAACGACCCGCTCTCCGTATTCAAGTCGTTTGTCCCCCAAGTCGGGGATGGGGTTATTGAATATTCTGGTACCTGGTGGTCGGTCGACTTGAAAGCAAATGTAACTTGCAGAAATGATGGCAGGCACTCAATTTTCAAGTCGTCGTTTGTCCCCCCTCCCCATTCGGCGATGGAGTTCTAAAAGAATGCATGTACGTTTATATTAATACGAAGTAGTAGCTAACTGTATGTGAAAAACGATGCTCATCTCTCTCTGTCTCTGTCTGTCTCTGTACACAGGTGTACGTGCAGAAAGTATCTCCGCAGAAGACGCCCATGGTTGTGGGCAAGCTGCTGGACCTGGACTGCTCGGAGGACTTCATCCGCCAGCTGCTCAACTCCGTGGGCCACCAGTGCCCGGTCGACGACCTCGTAGAGCAGGTGAGTTTGTTGATAAGTTTTCCCTTAGTGTTTGAGGACCCCGGTTTGAAATACCCCCCCGACTGACCCCCGCCTCCTTACGCAAAAACCGCCGGTCTGGTCGTAAATATAAGGAACGTATGGATGGCAACAACATCTCGAAGTGTACCTTGTATTTCTGGGCAGAGGCGGGTTAATGATATTATGGCCGAAAAAGAGGCCTTGGCGTGCCCACAAGGCAACCCCTGGGGCTCCTCTCCTGTATTCAGCAGTCTACGAGCTCGTGGTTTACAAGCGCATGTTATGGGATTGTATGCAGTGTGTTTCGAGCGGTTTCGCCAACATGCTGTGAATGGGTACGTGGACCGTCTGTCTTTTTCTTTCGGCGCGTGAACGCCTCTTCTGGCCTCAGTGTAGCGCCCTTGGACAACATATAGGGACCGTTTCGACATGAATGTGAAGATGAGGTGGTTGTTGTATTTTCAGCTTCAGGGCGGTAACCAGTTTTCCGCTTGAGAGGGCAGTGAGTCAAAGGTTTCAAGCTGTTGTATTACGGGGGTCCATAGTTAGCAGGACCTATGGCATACGTAAAAACCTATCTATTTAAGTGTTATTACCTTTATTAACAATATTTGGTCCTGTTTAGTATGGTCTCCTGTAAATAGTGTTTTCCTCAGTCTCGTTCCGATCAGCAGTATAGATTGATTGATTGTCCCCGAAACGGAGGCCTTTGTTTAGCTGGAAAACGGTTACAGTGAACCCTTTTGGCCACTAAAAACTAGTTGTTGTCACTCCATGTAGGTTGTTTCGGTTGTTTCCCGAAACGTGGTGCTGCAGTTGAATGAAAACCCATACAGTACGTAGTACGTACGAGTAACCCTTTTTTGCCGTTAATGTACAGCAAAAATATCCGATTATTATGTCAAGAATGTCCGATTCTTAACCCTCGCGAGTGATCGTTTTGCTGTTGAACGCATTTACAAAAAAAAAAAAAAAAAAAAAAAAACGTAACTCCCAGTGATTTTCCCCCCGAAACCCGGGTGCACTTCGAGAAGAGGTTGAACCCCTTACGTTGTACTTTGTCGGTCATACCAGTAGAGCCTAATGTCTCAGGAGCACAAAAAAGAATCGCGAGTTTAGTTAAGTAACAGTACTTTTGTCCCGAAAGCATTTTTTTGTTGCTCTATTTTTTTCTCTCTCTGTTCTCCTTTTTAGTACTGGTGCCTGGTATGCTTTAATTTTCGTTTTGTTGCCGTTTTTTTATCTCTCTTGTTTTATTTTTTTCTTTTCTTTTTCGGTCAGGTGGAGAGGCGTAACCGCCTTCGCTTGCTGCAGCCGTGGCTCGAGGCCATGGTGTCAACCGGTAACACAGAAACGGCCACCCACAACGCTGTCGGCAAGATCTACGTCACGCTTAACAAGGACCCCCGTCAACTTCCTCACCAACAACCAGTTTTACGACCCGAAGGTAGGTGGTGGTGGTGGTGGTGGTGGTGGCGGTGGTGGCGGTGGAGGTGGCGGTGGCGGCGATTGTGTCAGTAGAGCTTTACCATTCATTCGTTGGACGATGGTCGACGCACCGGCAGACGAAGATGTCTAACCCTATACTTTGGTTGATTGGGTCGGGGTTAGAGCTATATCTGGGGTTGGTTGTGTTATTACGGGGGTCCATAGTTAACAGTACCTATGGTGTACATAAAAACCTATTATATTTGCCTATTTTTAGTAACAAAATTTGGTCCCGTTAACTATGGACCCCCGTGATAGTAACATACACGGCGAAGACCATGATGATCCCGTTGTATGGTAATGGTGATAGTGACCATCAATCTTGCCGTGCCCTGCCACGCCTCCCCCTACCCTACCGTATCCCACCCTAGCCACATCCTCACTAACTCTACCAACGCCCAATCATCTCTCTTCACCTTGTCGTAATTTGCGCTTTCCCCTCCCCTCTCCCATCCTCGCCTTGAACACCAAGGTTCTTGGCAAGTACTGCGAGAAGCTTGACCCTTCCATGGCCTTCCTCGCGTACAAGCGCGCGGGGGGAGAGTGTGACGATGACCTGCTCCGTGTGACGAGCGAGAACGGCCTGTTCAAGAACCAGGCGAGGTATCTCGTGGAGAAGCAGGACATGGACCTCTGGGCCAAGGTGAGGCGGCTCGTCATGAGCAGGAGGCTGCCGCTGCTGCTGCTGCTGCTGTTCTAATGTCGTTTTTTTTTTCAGTTGCTTTTTTTTTCGTTTTCCCATTCTTCCATTTTGCCTCTCTTTTGTTCATGGTTGTATGTATGTACGTATACTTCGAAGTATACGTTTATTCATTTCTGTTTTGGTTGGGTGTTGATTTGTTGGCCATGGAGGTTAGCTAGTTTCGTTGGGTAGTTGAATTGGTTGGTTGGGTTGATAATTTGGTTGATTGATTGAGTATTGGTTGGTTGTTTTATTGATGGACTGAGTTATTGGTTTAGATGTTTCATTGGTTGACTGATTGGTTGAGTCGTTGGTTGTCTGTTTTTGTTTTATCGTGGTGCTTTTTTTGCAGGTGCTGACCAAGGCGGAGGGAGAAACCCAGGAGCCAGCATCACGGCGCGCGCTCATCGAGCAGGTAACGTGCTGGACAGAACCACCCGGCCATTCTGGACCACCATCCATTGCCCAGCAGTAGAGCGTGTCTGATGCCACCTGTTCAGAGATCCAAGTACTGTACTGCTGTTTGGTTGACGGAGTTGTGGATGTTTTCTTGGATTACAAGAGTAGGGGTGATTTTGCTGTCAGACATTGTCCGTCGGCCGCCGTGTGGAATGACTCGTGAAGTACCCCGACATTGCAACAGTCATGGCGAGGAGCTAGTGAAAGAAGCAGATTGCTACCTACTCCAGATACAAACTTGTGGGTCGTATTGAAGAGAAGAAAAAAAAAAGAGCCTGGAGGGGGATGTATATACATGTATTTTTTTTTTCGGAGTCCGCGGGGAGACTAAATACGAGTGTTGTCCTCGCGTAAATAGCGCATTCCTGGAATCTTATCAGCTTGTCCTAAGCCCATTGCATTGCTTTCCAACCCGTCCGAATCACGCGGGGATCGTAGCGGATTCCCGATCGTGTCGGCCGCTTGACGTCATCGCAATCGAATCCATCCCGTTACTGTCCCGAAAGTATGCGGCGCGTTCCCAGTTGTGTATATGTTTGTTCCCATTGGATAATCAATAAACCTTCATGTATGAATACGGCTTTTGTGGGGGGTTACGGGAATGATGCGAGTACAGTAGTAACCCCCAGGCCGGTTAGGAAAGTGAAGGCACCGGCCAAAAGTTGGCGCTGGCCGTCTCTCTAGTTGAGACGCCCAGTGACTCTGGCCTAGTGCTGTTACACAATCCCTTTTTTTTATGTTGTACATCTCTTTTTTTTCTTTTTTGTTGTGTTGCCATATTTTTCTCCGTCTCGAAAGGGGGTGTGCAGTCAATGGTCAAATGACTAAGGCAAGCAACAAGTCAGTACGCCCTGCCTCCCCTCCCGGGCCGAATTTTAGCTCGATATCTCCACGGCAAAATCAATTTCTCTGTACCAACGCAGCCACAATATTATCTTGGAAGTGTTTCAGGTCTGTCGCTTCCCCCCCCCCCCCCCCCCCCCCCCCCCCCCCTCCGTACGTCTACGGCCATGCATGATAATGAGGTACCCCCCCCCCCCCCCCCTCTCACGACTCACCCAACACCTCACGGCCCTTCGCGCATGGTGCAAGCAATGCCTGTCTGGTCGGTGAAAACCCGACGTATTCCGTGCCGGTATTGTAGGGATGCGAGGTTCTATGGTTATACTACTACGACCATGCATGATATTTTTAGTACACCCACCCCCCCCCCCCCCCCCCCCCCCCTCGATGCGTACGTGTTTTGTGCTCGTAAAGGTGGTGCAAACGGCGCTGCCGGAGACGAAGAACGCTGAAGAGGTTTCCACGACTGTGAAGGCGTTCATGAACGCCGACTTGCCGTCGGAGCTGATCGAGCTGCTCGAGCGCATTGTGCTCCAGGTAAGGGAAACGGGTGACAACCAACTCCCTCCACGTAAAGCCAGTCCTAGTCGGACTGATGGTACTGTAGTATCACAGGCTCCGGCTTTTAGTAGAGAGGTGTTAGTGATGTTCGTTGCATCTCCCGACTCCTGTTTCCTGTGTGTTTTTGGCCGCATCATGGGCACACACACATCACTGCGCGACTTTGGGCGCTCAGATAACTCAGCAGCGGCCGTGATCCATATCTGCCCAATGGGGCGATGTATTTCATGTAACTTGCCGCTTTTTTTTTTTTTTTTTTTTCGTAGACGGTATTCGTTGCAGCACCAGTTTAAGGCGCTATTACGGAGGACCATAGTAAATGGGACCAAATATTGTTCGTAAAAAAAGGGAAATATACAGGTTTTTGTGTGTACCGTAGGTCCTGTTTACTATGGTCCTCAGTAATAAGTCACTCTCGGTTGTTTTTGTTGCTGCTGTTATTGGTGGTGTTTTGTTTCTTGTTGCTGGTGGTGGTGGTGTTAGTTTTATGCTGTGGTTGTTGCTGTGTTGTTGTTGGTCGTTGTGGTGGTGGTGGTTGTCGTTTTTTTTTCCCGTTTTTTTTGTATTTCAGTCTTCCTCACGCTGGAGGGAACCCCTACGGCCGCGTCGTGTGAAACCTACTCACCTCGTTCTCCCTCGGCAATTCAGCATACGTGGGACCGGGTAGTCCATGATCAATCGGTTAACCACCCCCCCACCCCTCTGTGTCCATCTCTTCCTTCTCCCGAACTACCTCCAACACCCTAACCCCCATCCCAACCCCCTCCTTCTCGACCTTGATGGATGTCGATTGATGGTGGGAGTGCAGGGGTCCGACTTCTCGGAGAACCGGAACCTGCAAAATCTGCTCATCCTTACCGCCATCAAGGCAGACCGCGACCGCGTGATGGAGTACATCAACCGCTTGGACAACTTCGATGGGCCCGCCATCGCGAAGATTGCTGCGTCGGAGCAGGTGCGGGTTTGGTTCCAGTTGGCTTGGGTTGAGGTGGGACAGCACGGGTTGGGTATGGCCCACGAGCGACACGACTATGCACTGATTCTGTTGGGTTGGTTTGAGTTGAGTTGGTTTGGTTGGGTTTGGTTTGGTTTGGTTTGGTTTGGGCAACCTGAACGGCCCCCGGCCATCGCTTAGATTGCTGCCTCTGGGACAGGTTGCGTTTTTTTTTTTTTTTGGGGGGTGCAAATAAAAAAAAACTGCTGTCAAAAAAAAAAAGAGACGATACATAAAAGTGTGAGGTCGAGAAATCTGTCTGAAGTCGTGTTTGCGAGCTGACTGTTGCACGTCGATCGTTTTTGTTTGGTTCTCGCGTTTTGGTTGTTCCGCTTGTTTGTTTTTTTTTTTTTTTGTGCTTGAGTGTTTTTTTTTGTTATTTTGTTCGGTTTGGTGTTGCTGGTCGGTGGTTGTTGTTGCGGTCGTTGGTGTAGCTGGTCGGTAGTTTTTTTGTTGCAGTGGTGGTGGTAGCGATGGTGGCGGTGCATGGATTCGGTCGTTTCTTGCAGTGTCGTAGTCCCTGGCGTCAGTAAATTGTTGACCGCACCGGGATGTCCTCAGCCCTGTAACCGTTGGCTGTCTCTCCCCTGTGGCCCGTCTCTTATCCTCTGTATTTCGTTTTGTTGTCAGTTTCAACTATCCGAGGAGGCGTTCCTGATCCCCCACCCCGTTCGCGTATATATCCCCTGTCGGTTTTCCTACCCCATGTGTTGTGGTTTTTTTTTTTAATATGAGCTGTTCGAGGAGGCCTTTTGCTGATCGCCCACCCCGTAGGCTTTCTATCCCCTGCCCCCTGTTCCCTGCCGCCTTCCCTGTCCCCTTTATTTCGTTGTTTTTTTTACAGTGTACGAGCTTTTCGAGGAGGCATTGCTGATGCCTCCACCCGGTAGGCTGCCTATCCCCTTTCCCCTGTCGCCGTCCCTGTCGCCGTCACTATCCCCTGTATTTTATTTCGTTTTCAGTATGTGCTGTCCGAGGAGGCGTTGCTGATCCCCCACTCCGTAGGCTTTCTGTCCCCTGCCCCCTGTTACCTGCCGCCTTCCCTATCCCCTGTATTTCGTTTTGTTTTCAGTGTATGAGCTTTTCGAGAAGGCATTGCTGACCCCCCTACGCCGTTGGCTGTCTATCCCCGTTCCCCTGTCGCCGTCCCTCCCCCCCCCCCCCACCCCCCCCCCCCCCCCCCCCCCCCCCCCCCCCCCCCCCCCCCCCCCCCCCCCCCCCCCCCCCCCCCCCCCCCCCCCCCCCCCCCCCCCCCCCCCCCCCCCATGCAATATATTTTGTGTTCAGTATGAGCTGTTCGAGGAGGCGTTGCTGATCTACACCAAATGCGGGAAGAAGAGCGAGGGGGGGGAGGAGAAGGCCGCCATGCTCGTCAGCGCCGCAGAGGTAAGACAGACGATAATATCAAAACCGCTCTGGCCCCCAAATCATCCGAGCTCGCACCCCGACAGCAACCCCATCCTCCTGGCTTCCTGCCTGTGTCTTGTTTATCCCCTTCCCTTTCTGAACGAACGCCTCTTTCTTTTTTCGTCAGGTGCTGGTGGACAACCTGAAGGACCTGAACCGCGCGAAGGACTTCGCCGAGCGCGTATCGGACAGCGCCGTGTGGAGCAAGGTAAGCGGTAGGGTTTTGTTTCCGGCTTGCCTTGATATCCCGTTGGGACACACCCCGATGTAGCGACCAAAACAAACAACGACCACGTTGGTGTTATCAACGACCACTTTGGTGTTGGCAACGACCATTTTGGTTTTTATCAACGACCACTTTGGTGTTATCAACGGCCACGTTTGTTGGGTGTTTTCAACGACCACGTGGGTGTTATCAACGACCACTTTGGTGTTATCAACGACCACTTTGGTGTTATCAATGACCATTTTGGTTTTTATCAACGACCACTTTGGTGTTATCAACGGCCACTTTTGTGGGGTGTTATCAACGACCACTTTGGTGTCATCAACGACCACGTTGGTGTCATCAACGACCACTCTGGTGTTAATAACGACAAATTTTGTGAACGCCCAGCAGTGCCGGTGGGCGGCGATCATATCGCGCCCGTGCGGAACGACTCCATATCGCGCCCGTGCGGAACGACTCCCTTGCATTGTGACTCACGTTCCCAACCATTGTATCATCCCCAAATCACCAAGCAGTGCACGTCGCTGCCACCGTCAATCCCCCCCCCCCCCCCCTCTCTGGACTCCTAAAAGAAGAGAGTACATCCTCTCTGGGAGGTTTCGATCAACTTGATTATAGTACGGAGAGAAAACGGGACAAAGCGAATCAGGGGCACTGCTTGGTTTTACGGGCCGGATATAAAATATATTACTCGGTTTTACGGGCCGGATATAAAAAATATTACGCGGGAACGTTCCGTAGTAATCCCAACCAAACAGGGTTATTGGCGGTAAACATAGCGAAAAATGCCAAGTACAGGTTTATGAGTACATCTTGGGTCCTGATTATACCATGACCCCCTGTAGTATGCAGGACCTAATATGCTTGGTAAAAAGGCTAAAATATATAGGGTTTTGTGTACATCTTGGGTCCTGATTATACCATGACCCCCTGTAGTATGCAGGACCTAATATGCTTGGTAAAAATGCTAAAATATATAGGGTTTTGTGTACATCTTGGGTCCTGATTCTACCATGACCCCCTGTAATAATCAGGACCAAATATGCTTGGTAAAAATGCTAAAATATACTATTTACGGGGGTACATAGTTAGCAGGACCTATGGTGTACACAAAAACCTATATATTTACCTATTTTTACTGACAATATTTGGTCCCGTTAACTATGGACCCCCGCAATAAGTATAGGGTTTTGTGTACATGTTGGGTCCTGGTTACTATGACCCCCTGTAGTAGTCAGGGACCAAATTTTCTCGGTGAAAATACTGAAATCTGTAGGTTTTTGTTGTATATGATGGATGCTGATTACTGTTGCCGGGGAGGGTATTAAATAGGACCTACGGTACACACAAAAGCGTATATATTTACCTGTTTTTACTATCAATATTCGGTCCTGTTTACTATCGTCACCCGTAATATTGCCCCCTGTAGTAATGAGGACCAAATTTGCTCAGTAAAAAAATACTGAAATTTATAGGTTTTCGTGTGTATGATGGGTTCTGATTATTATGGTCCCCCGTGCTATAATACTATTACGGGGGACCATAGTAAATAGGACCAAATATTGGTAGTAAAAATAGGGAAATATATAGGTTTTTATTTTTATCGTAGGTCCTATTTACTATGGTGCCCCCGTAATAGCTGTCGCTGCTACTGTAGTAGCGCACGTTGGCAGGAAAACTCGTCACCTTGTGGCCGAACTGCAATCTGTATGTGTGCGTTGGTGGTTGGTTCTGCTTGTGGTTTTTGTTTCATCCGCGTTTGAAGAGCTATGAGACTTTTCTTTTTTTTTTTGTTTTCGGAGATTGTCGGTCGGGCGCACGTAAGAGATACACATGTTTTCAAGCTATTTTGAAAGCGGCCCCTATGCCTATACAGCCGACCGATAGCTTGTACCTCTCTCGGCGGCAATGTGTGGACCGATCGGTCTTCGTAGTACTGCTTAAACGTTCATTATATTTCCATTCAGAGCGGTAGTATGTGTAGTGCCCGAACTACGACGCCGGGAGGCTTGCGGAACGGGGGTAGGGGGGGGTGTACTCGATAGGAGAGATGTACTCGATCTCATGCATGGCCGTAGTCGTATGACCATAGACCCTCGCATCCCTACAATGCCGGGACGGAGCATGTCGGAGGGGGTGTGCGTACTCATTCGTTGCTTGCTTTAAGTCATTTGACCATTGACCACGCGTCCCTTTCGAGACGGAGCACAGATATCATGCATGGCCGCAGTCGTACGACCGTAGACCCTCGCATTGACAGTGCCGGGCCGGGACGGAGCACGTCGGGTTTTCACCGAGCTAAGGCATTTGACTCTTTTTCTCGAATTACGTTGTTCACCGAAAAAGCAATTAAACGAAACTATTGATGTATGTTGTTTCTTTATTTGTTTAGACTGGGTTGGGTTGGGTTGGGCGGGATGGAGTCTTCAGCGCATTCTTTTCTTGGTGGCGTTTCTGTTGGCAAGGTAATTTCTGCGGATGTGTTGTGTGTACGGCGTTTCATTTCCCTCTGTTTCATCCCCCGTCCCCCCCTCCCTTCCACGCTCCCCGCACCGGCCTCCTTCTAAACAGGTGGCTAAGGCTCAGCTGGACGAAGACATGTGCGTGGAGGCCATCGCGTCCTACATCAAGGCGGAGGACCCCAGCTACTACGCGGAGGTGACATATGGTAGAAGCTGACGTTGGGGACTCGCTCGGTCGGTGGAATGTTTGGAACTGTCCTCGACGTGTGTACGTGCGTTGGTGGGCCGTCTACGTACGTACGTTGGACGCTTCAGGCAACTGGAAAAAGGGGGAGAACACTTTTTTTCGCCGTCAAAAATTGTAAAGCAAAGTGACAATATACCTCGTAAGTATATGTATATAGATCGAGGGTTTTTGTCGAAAACTCATTTTTGCAAGCTGCGTGTGGAGGGTTCGAAGCCTGCGTTCGCTTGTGCTTGTTTTTGTCTGCGTGCATTGTTTCCGGTGTGAGGCGGTCCATCCCGCATGCCTCTTCTGCCCTGTTTTTGGCTGCCGTGTGTTTCTTGGTGCCGCCTCCTCTTGCTCGCTCTACGAGTTATCTCGCCTTGCCTCGCCTCGCTCCCCGACATAGCCTCTGGCCACACCCACAATTGCTGTCCCATTTTTTGTCGTCTGGGAGTCATGTCTCCCCAATGCCTCGTCTTATACATTGGCCACATCCGCCGATGATTTCCTTTTTTCTTTTCTTCTGTTGCCGTGTATCCTTGTTTTCATATTTTAGTTTTGACCGTGTAATCTTTTTTTTTTGTATGTTTTTTTTTTTTTTTTTTTGTCAGGTTATTGAGGCCGCCGAACGCGACGGGGCGTTCGAGCAGCTGGTGCTGTACCTGCGCATGGCCAGAGCGGAGGTGAAGGAAGCCATCATCGAGAACGAGCTCATCTACTCCCTCGCCAAGACCAACGCCCTTGGCGACCTCGAGGAGATCATCGCCGCCCCTAACGTTGCCAACATTGAGGTGAACCTTCGCCTGGGGTAGGAAAGACGGTGGGAGGAGGTGGGGGGGGGGGGGGGGGGGGGGGGGGGGCGTACTCATTTGTTGCTTGGCTTGGTCGTTTAACCATTGACCACGCATCCCTTTCGAGACGGAACAGGGGAGGGGGGGCGGGTTACTCATTTGTTGCTTGCCGTGGTGATTGGGGGGGGGGGGTAGCAAACAGGAATGGGTGGGATGCAGTGTAAGTAGGTTGGAACCCATGGAGCACTGGGAGAAATAATGGCCACCGCGATCATCGTAGCTTTTTCTTACCAAACCGAAGCCAGAGAACAAAGGTGGCGGGATATAACTTTTCGAGGATACGAGGCGAGAGTAGTATAGATGGCAAGGGGGGGTGATTCCCCCCCCCCCCCCCCCCCAGCCCCCCTTCAACTGCGAGGTGAGTTTTCGCCTGGGGTAGCGGGGGTGGGTGGGTTGGGGAGAGATAGGCGGGAAAAAGGCAGTAGGCGGCGGAGGCTGTCACAATTTGTTGAATGTTTTTTGCACTGTTTGGTACTTTTTACCCTTAAACGAAGGCACAATGACAATAAAGAGGAGACATGAGGTGTGAAATCGGGCATTACACCGAAACTTATTTTTACAAGCTGTGTGATACTGTTAACTGTGATACTTGGACCGCTGGTACTGCGGGTTTTGTATGGCATGATCACGAGCGGTGTAATTAATGCATTTCCTTCGACACGTCCGCGCATACGTGTGTAGACATGAACGTGACACACGACACGCACATACGTGATGATCAAGACACCCCCTCGCACATCCACTCAGCCTTAATTACTTTGCAAGTGTACGTACGCTTGGTGAAATGGTGAAAAGTTGTAAGCCAACCGGCCAGCCAATCGATGTCAAGATTGTAAAAACAATGTCAAGAAGAAAAAAAAAAAACGGAAAAAAAGGAAGAAAAAAAAAAGTGTTTTGGTACAAGAAGCGTAAGCATCCACTTTGCGCACGCACCTATTATTAGTAGCTGTACTTTTCCGTTTGTTTTGTTCCCGTGGCGAATGTCACAGCTGTAAAGCTCCGAAACACGAAATCGCGGGTTGTTAAAACTCACATGCGAACGAAAAAAAAAAAAAAACACCTGGGGTGCGTTTTGTCTGTATATATATATAGGGCATCGGAGAGCGGTGCTTCGACGAGGGCATGTACGAGGCGGCCCGGCTGTTGTTCAAGAACATCCACAACAATGCGAAGCTGGCGCTGTGCCTGGTTCACCTCGGGCAGTACCGCGAGGCGGTGGAGGCGGCCACGAAGGCCAATGCAGTCAACACGTGGAAGCAGGTAAACCATGCGGTATTAATTATTACGGGGGGCATACAGCAGTAGTAAATAGGACCAAATAGTGTTGGTGAAAACAGGGAATATATATATACTTTTTTATGTGTACCATGGGTCCTGTTGACTATGGACCCCCGTAATAGCTAGATGCGTTTTGGTGGTTCGAGTTATAACTTGGAAAAAAAAATACTGGTAGGAAATATTGTAGAAAAGAAAACACGCTTTTTTTTCGGTGACCGATCAAATTGAGCAGCTACGTATGCTGTATTTTCAGAGCTATGATGGTATTTTGGTCGGGGGCACTTTTGTTTATTTATTTTCGGGATTCGGAGAGACGATACAGATGCTTCTTGATGGTTTGAGTGTGGTGTCTTTAAATAGATGTTTTGGGTGGTTTGGGTTGTATTTTTATCTTGATGCTCTGATGTTTTGGGTGCACCTTTGAGCAGATGCTGTGATGGTTCGAGTGTACCATCAGTCTTTTTGGGTTTAGTTTTTGGTTTTCTCAGTTTCTTTTGCTACCACAGGCTTTTGTATCCGTCCCCTGTATACCCTGTCCTCTGCCCTCCGTCCCTGGTCCCCGGTCCGTTGCCCCTCTACGCTATGTCCCATGTCCCCTACCCTATGTCCCCTGTCCCCTGCCCTATATCCCATGTCCGATGTCCCCTATCCCCTACCCTATGTCCCCTGTCTCCTACCCTATTTCACGTGTCCCCTGTCCCCTACCCTATGTCCCAAATCCCCTGTTCCTTTCCCCTTGTCCCATACCACCTTTCCCCCACCCTATGTCCCTTATCTCCTGTCCCCTACCTTATATCCCCTGTCCCCTACCCTGTGTCCCAATTCCCCTGTTCGCTACCCTATGTCCCGTATCGCATATCGACATTAAAATCCACATGTACCTTTTTCTCTCTTGTGTTTTCTTTTGTCGCTGCCTGCCGTGCGGGATGTGACAGGTTTGCTACGCCTGCGTGCGGGCCGAGGAGTTCCGGCTGGCGGGCGTTTGCGGCCTGCACATCCTCAAGCACCCCGACCACGTGGAGGAGTTAATCCAGCACTACGAGAGGGCCGGGCACCCCACGGAGCTCATCCAGCTCATGGAACAGGCGAGTTATTTCATTCATATATTACCTACTGACACAGCACTCTGTCTCGAAGTAGAAAGACCGTTTGGCGTTGAATTCCCACACCTCTGACAGATGATGATCTATCTGATCTGTGTACAGTAGATGATCTAGTTCCCCACCTTTCGTTGTGAGAGACTGTGCACGATCTGTGCGTAGTAACAGATCCCAACCCAGGAAGCATGTGATACTATACAGTAGATGGTGCTAACTAGACCGGGTCCCAACCGGCAACACGAGCTAGATCATACAAGGTCGGGAGTACAACTGCCTTGAAAGATCTAGATCATGAACTGTGCAAATGATCTGTACATATTGTGTGGATTATCTGTGAACGATTTGTGAATGATCTGTGAATGATAAATGAATGATCGGTAGATGATTCTGGCCAAAACGGTCCTTGCGTTGTATTTGTAGGTACAATAGTGGTGCTTGTATCCCCGTTGGGTACACGATTAACCTAATCATCATCAGAGCTGTGAATCGACGCGACTCGGACCGTTTTAAGGCTGCTGCAGTGTTCAGAAGCTGCTTGCCTGTAGTTTTGATTTTTATTTCATTTTTTTTTCCCCACAAAGGTTGTGCGGTCGTAGACGGGTTAAATCACCGACTAAAATTTGTTAGTTGCACTGATTTTTAGTTCTGACGGAAAAATCTTACGTGCTGCACGAAGCTCATATTTGCAAGCTGCGTGTGAAGCTCATGTATATACTGTTCTGAGCTCAAACCGTGTCACGTGTGGGCGTGTGTAGGTTTCAAATAGTGGTCCACAAAATCTGACGATGTTAGTACGCAACATACTCTCTGCCTAGGAATACGTACGAGGTACCGCGTGTGTGTCACAATGAGCAGAAGGTGCTTTATGCCCTCTCACGATCCTTGTCTCGACATGACTACGAACCGTTCGCAATTTTCAAGCGATCCCCCCCCCCCCCCCCCCCCCCCCCCCGCCGCTATACTCCACCTTTTCTCCTCCAGTTACGTTGTCTCCCCAGTAGCTGTGTGGTGCGGGCTTTTCAACTTTTTTCGTGATCGCCATGTGATCCTTTCGTCCTTTTAGTATACCCTGGTAATAGATCCTGTGTTGTGTGCGCTCTAGTTTTGTTTTGATTGTGCAGTTTGTAACTGTGCCGTGTGCGCTCAATATACATATATTTTTACTGCATTTTTTATCCGTCCAGGGCCTGGGATTGGAAGAGGCCCACTCCGGAGTGTTCACGGAGCTGGCGGTGCTCTATACCAAGTACACCCCGGAGAAGCTCATGGAGCACATCAAGATCTTCTGGTCGCGATGCAACGTCACCAAGGTAAAACTAATTCAGGTAGCGCGGCTCTGCTGCGCGTGCAGGAGTATGCGGGGGGGGGGGGGGGTCTTGACGGGGGGATAATAGCCGCTAGAATAGATTTTGAAAAAATGAAAAAATATGAAGAAAAAAAAATGAAAACACCCTTAGCTGCAAGGTTTTTTATTTTTCCCCTTCGTAAGCTCATATTGGCCAGTTTGGTACGACGGTTCTATCGAAAAGCTTGCTATTACGGGGCTCTATAGTTAACAGGACCTATGGCATACATAAAAACCTATATATTTAGGTACTTTTACTAACAATATTTGGTCCTGTTTACTATGGTCCCCCGTAATATTATTTTAGCACGAGGTTTCAAGAGTGATGCTATTAATAGGCCATCGACCGGGAATATAAGGCACGTTTGATATTCTTGTCAAAACCCGAATGGTGAGATCATGTTTTCGGCCAGAGTGGTGGTTTCTGGTAGGGTGTGGTATCCCGTACTTAACCCTTTCGGAACTGCAGAGTCCCGTTTTGGTGAAAAAACGCTCAAATTCTATTAATAGGTAAGTTTGTCCCCAAAACGAGACTTTTCTAAGGTAAGTTTGTCGCCGAAACGGGACTGCAATGCTAAAGAGTTGTAAGGGAAGGGGTGGTGATTTCCGGCGGGACATTTTTTGTTCTCGAAGGGAAGGGATAGTAATGGGCTGTGGGCCATGTTCTCTGAGCGGAAAGGGACGGTAATTTCTCGCCAGAAAGCATTTGACGGGAACAGGGATGGTAATTTTTGGCGGGAATGTATAATGTTTGTCTTGCCGGGAAGGGATGGTAATTTTTTGGCGGGAGCCATTTTTTCTTGGCGGGAAGGGAGAGTAACTTACGACGGCAAAAAAAAAAATGTATTGGCGGGACTGGATGGGATGGGGTAAGACGGGACGACAGGAAGAAAAATCACGGTGGGATTACCGTCCCGTCCCGTCACGGTATTTCCTTAGGAATGAGCTGTTTGCGTGTAACGTGTACCGGGTATTTGTTCGTTCTTGTCTTGCCCTCCTCATATTCCTCCCCCTGCTCCTCCCCCCCCCTGTTCCTCCTCTTCCTCCTCCTCCTTATCGCCTACCCACGCATTATTCCCCCAAACGCGTTACATGTGATGCCATCTCCGTTGTACCGTCGTAGGTGCTGCGCGCGTGCGAACGGGCCCTCCTGTGGGACGAGGCGGTGTACCTGTACAAGGAGGACGGTCAGTTCGACTCCGCGGTGAAGACCATGATCGAGCACTGTGTCTGCTTCCAGCACGAGCTCTTCCTCGACTGCGTGAAGCAGGTGGGTGGGCCGGCGCGGCGCGGCGCGGCGTGAGCGTAGCGTAAGACACCAACGTGGTGTAGGAATAGCGTGGGGAGAAAGTAGCATAGCGTAGCGTAAGGGGTGGCGTAGCGTGGCGTAAGAGTAGAGTAACGTAAGAGTAAGCCCAGCATATGATTAGCGAAGCGTAGCGCAAGAGTGTCCTTCTCGGGTAGCTTAGGTAAGCCTTTGCATCATAAAAACGCCTAGCGCTGGCCTAGCGCGCTGCGTGAGGAGGGTGCACCAAAATGTTTTCCCGAGGCTCCGATAACTCCTGAAGCTCTTGCGTAGACCGCACCAAACGCTGAGTGGAAGAAAACTGTACGCTCAAACCCCCGAGAAACGAGTGGCCTAAGCACTAGACGAAGTTGCGTAGTAGAAACACAAATAACGTTCCAAGTGCAAGCTTCACACGTCCTATGACGGGGGGCCATAGTAAATAGGACCTACGGTACACACACAAAAACATATATATTTCCCTGTTTTTACTAGCAACATTTGGTCTTACTTGATATGGCCCCCCGTAAATTGGACAGATCATCTACAGATCATTCCCGGTTGATGGTCTTGAACTTTCGGGGCAGATAGATCCCTGACCTGTATGATCTGTATGATCTACAGCAGTTCATGTTGCTGGATAGGAGCCGTGTAACCTTTGTTGGATCTGTGCATGTCAAAAACCACAGCATCGTCACCAGCCGCGGCTGAATTATAGAACAGGTTTTGTAGCATGCGGGGCGGTGTCGACCCAGGGGATCTCGGTTTTCGTCCCCTGGTTGTTGGAGTTGTCCGACGTGTGAAGCAGTTGTATTTCGTTCTTCGCGCGTGTAACACTTTTTGATACCCCAACCCCTCTCCCCTCTGCCTCCGCCTCGTTCATTGCCCCCCCCCCCCCCCCCCCCCCCCCCCCCCCCCCCCCCCCCCCCCTCCCTCCCGTAATGTGATGTACTGTACGCAGGTGAGGAACCAGGAGGTGAACTACAAGGCGATCGCCTTTTATTTGGAGCAGCACCCCCTGAAGCTGGTGAGGTTGCTGCAGATCCTTACACCCAACCTGGACCACAGTCGTGTGGTGCACCAGCTCAGGAGGCGGAGAACCTGCCGCTTGCTATGGACTACCTCAAGTCTGTGCAGAAGGTGGGCAGTGTGGGGGTAGAGGGGATTGGGGTTTACTCATTTGTTGCTTGCTTTATGTTATTGGACCATTGGGCACGCATCCCTTTCGAGATGGAGCACGGGAGGTGTACTCGATATTTTGCATGGCCGTAGTCGTATGACCATAGACCGTATCATCCCTACGACACCAGGACGGAGCACGTCGGGTTTAGGCGGACATTGGTTGCAACAAGCGCGAAGCGCAACTTGAGGTGTTCGGCGAGTCGCATGAAGGGTGGCCTGCATCCTGGGGGATAGTGGGGGTTTTACATTGAGCAGGGGAGCGTAGTGTGTGCGAGGGAGACAAGCTTGTGGTGGTGAATCAGGCGCCTTTATGTGTTTGTGTTGGTGAGCGGTTAATATGGCGGAAGGTCTCGGTTTTGACATGATGGAGAGGGATGTTGGTCATGGCGAGGGTCGGGAAGGGGAATCTCGTGGCAGTTGGGGGAGAGGCTTATGAGTGGTGTGAGAGATGAACGTGGCGTGATTCTGAAGCAGCGGTGGTGGATGTCGAGTGCACCTGCTTGGTTCTCAGGGGGTGGGGTTTTGTAGTCTACGAGGTAGGCTTTTTTTTTTCTCGTTTTTCGGGAGCGGAGGGGACGGGTGGGGGGTAGCAACGACTTGGAAAGTAGTTGTAACAGCACAAATTCGTGACGCCTTGACGCTGGAATTGCGAAGCACTAGTGCCAACTGCGTCGCGTATGTTCCTGTGCAGCTAGCCTCGCGTACCTCCTGTTCGGAATACGGGGAAGGGGAAACGTGCGTACGGGAAACACTTGTGTGTCTGGTTTGTTATTGTCACCCGTGACGTATGGTATTTGGCTCAAGCCAGTGGTCTTTTTTTTTTTGTTTACACCCTTGGCATGATTTTGGTTACACTTGCCTTGGCATTTTTTTCGTCAAAAACTCCGTGATCATTTTTTCGTTTCCACCCCGTGGTGCTGTGGGTTGGGTTGTTGCCTCTTATCTATGTGCTGCTTTATGTGCTCGTTCGTGTGTTGGTCTCTTTTCGTGTTGTCTTGATTTTGTTTTGTTTTTTTCGTTCGTTTCTTTTTTGTCATTTTCGATACAAAATTCAAGGAAAACGTGGCTGCGGTGAACGAGGCGTTGAGCGAGCTCTACATCGAAGACGAGGATCACGACAAGCTCCGAGAGTCCGTCGACGACTACGACAATTTCGATCAGGTGAATTATCACACCATGTTCGATAGACCATATCATCACGTCTTGACTTCTTTTTTCAATGTTTATTCCGAGAAAATTCCCAAGCGATCCGTTCTTGATTCCGCGAAAATTCTCAGGCGGGTTTTGCGCTCGATTCCGATAATCCTCCGAGGCTGTCGGCGTTGTACATGGCGTTACAGTGAAGGATTTTCAACGTCGAGTGTTTTGATACAACGATTTTGTTGGGAGCTGAGTCATGGTGTTTCACGGACCACGCCCACGACAACTCGGGCCAGCCTTGCGAATGACGGTGCAACTGATGTATAGCAGTGTTGACTTTGACTTCACCCCGCTTGAGGACCCAGGGAGGGAGGGGGAAAGGAGGGACGAACACGAGCGGCGAGCGTCGTGCGCGGCACTGACGACACGAAGCAACGCGGAAGCATTTTTTGTTTTGTTTTTTTTTTTTTGTTTTCGACGATACGCTCGGATGTCGGTTGCTCCACTATTAATAGTAATAGTATCAATAGTATTACGGGGGACCGTAGTAAATAAATCAGACCAAATATTGTTGGTAAAATTAGGTAAATATATAGGTTTTTTTGTTTGTACCGTAGGTCCTATTAACTATGGCCCCCTGTAGTAGTAAGACTCCGGTCTCCGAATTAATTCCTAACCCTTTCACGACTGCCTGTCCCAATTTTGGGCGACAAACTATTGCGGGGGTCCATAGTAAATAGGACCAAATGTTGTCAGCAAAAGTAGGTAAATATATAGGTTTTTATGTATACCATAGGTCCTGTTAACTATGGACCCCCGTAATGGTTAGAATTTGAGGGGTTTGTTCCCTAAACGGGACCGCGGTTTGCCAAAAAGGTTTTGACTGTGGTTATGTTTTTAGTTTTGCCCACCCCCTATATGAGCTCCGAAGGAACATTGGGTTGTGCCATCAGTATTCCCATCGATTTTCTGCCTGTACGTTCCGCTGCGCGCATTGTTTTTCGTTTCCTGTTTTCTGGGGCGTGTGTAACCGTTGTTAAACAGTTTTTTTTTTTTTTTTTTTTTCCTCCGCTGTCGGTTTTCCCAAAACGTTAGGTGGCGTTGGCGCAGCGGATCGAAAAGCACGAGCTGCTGGAGTTCAGGCGCATATCGGCGTACGTGTACAAGAAGAACAGAAGGTTCCAGCAGTCGGTTGCCCTCAGCAAGGGGGACAAGATGTACAAGGTGAGAAGGTGTATGTGCTTCATCTTGAGCTGACCAAACGCGCTGCCTGGTGCCTAGTATCCGAACAAGTCTTGGAAGGAAGTATCTGCTTTTGACACAACCCTGGCATGACAATATTACGGGGGGGGCATAGTAAATAGGACCAAATATTGTTAGTAAAAATATGGAAATATATAGCTTATTGTGTGTACCGTAGGTCCTATTTACTGTGGTCCCCCGTAATTATGCCGACTGCAAATCTAATCTTCCGCGCTTTGATGTCTGTTTTACGCTGTCGAGCGCAGGACGCCATCGACACGGCTGCGGAGTCCGGGGACACCTCCCTCGCCGAGGACTTGCTGTCCTTCTTCGTCAACATCGGTGACAAGGAGTGCTTCTGCGCCGCGCTGTACACGTGCTACTCCCTGATCCGGCCAGACGTGGCCATGGAGCTTGCTTGGCGTAATAAGTGAGAGGGGGGGGTATTGAACTCTGTGCTTGTTTTTTAGTTTTGTCTTTGAGGCCGGGGGGGGGGGGGGGGGGGGGGGGGGGGGGGGTGTACTCGATAGGAGAGATGTACTCGATCTCATGCATGGCCGTAGTCGTATGACCATAGACGGGGGGGGGGGGGGGGGGTGATGGTGATTCACATCGGTGTCCCGAGATACAGCAATGGTTGATGCAAGGAGTCGTACGGCTCGGGCGCAGCGTGACCTTGCTATATGCCCGTACTGCTGGGCGCTCGCGCTTCTAGTCAATGGTTGGTTCAGCACCAAAAGTTATCAACCATTGTTTTGGTCGTCATATATATCTGGGTCCAAGTGGGGTTAGTAGTACTATTATTATTACTATTACGGGGGACCATAGTAAATAGGACCTACGTTACGCACAAAAATTCCAGATGTGTTAGTTTCCGGAATTCCCCATCTCGCAGCTTCAGCCCTCGCATCGTCACTCTTCCCAACCGGCTCCAAGCCTTACCTTTCGCGCTCCATCCCCCGCCCCGCCCCGCCCTCCCCCCTCCATCATGTCCCCAATGCCCTCACCCCCCCCCCCCCGCGCGCCCCCTTCCTCGCTGCTCACCCCGCAGGTACACGGACTACGTGATGCCGTTCATGATCCAGTACCTTCGGAACCTGCACGACCGCGTCGAGGCAGTGGACGCCCGCACCCGCGTCTCAGTGGACAAGGAGGAAGACGCCGCTGCGGCTGCCACGGCCGCGGCCGCCGCCAGCATGATGGACCCGGGGATGATGAACGGACCTGCCCTCCTCACAAACACGCCTTTCAATGTACCCGGGCAGATGGGCATGGGAGCCCCGGGGGTGGGCGGTGGGGGGTACATGGGCGACCCCTCCATGGGAGGAGGCGGTGGGATGGGGGGGATGGGGGTTGGAGGGATGGGAGTTGGAGGCGGGATGGGAGGTGCGGGCGGGATGCCGCAAATGGGAGGCATGCCCGGGCCGGGGATGATGGGACCGGGCGGAATGGGGTACTGAGAGTCTTGAGATTAGGAAAGAGCAGGGAGGGGGGGGGGGGGGAGCGGTGGAGGAAAAGTTGCATCGACGATGTTTTCCCACCCCCCTTGATTTGATTTTCTGGAGGAATGGTGATAGGCCGTGGTGTTTCTTCGTTGGCCTTTAGTTGATCGGGGGACGGGGCGGGGGGAAAAGGGTGGTAGGGATTCCGATTGTGAGCGGGCGTGCGCGAGTTGCGTGGCTCCATGTAGGGGATCGAGGTTGATGCGCTTGCTTGCCTTTTGTGAAGGCGGTGCTGGTGCGTGCGGGGGGCGACGGGTGGCGTGGGGGCGTGGGGCGGGAGGGAGAGTTTGAGATGTGTCTTGTTTTTTTCCAGCAGTTCTTAATTTTGGTTTTGTGTTTTGCCGTGCGGGTTATTTTTCCCGACGCCAGCGGTTGCAGCTCGGGGGGGAGCAGGGACAAGAGGGGGGGCGTTGCGATCGAGGGAGGGAAGGCGGCAGGAATTCTGAGTTCAAGGGCTCTAACCGAAACCCTGTCCCCCCAATCACCCCCCCCAGTTGATCGCTTGCTTGGTTGCTTGCTTGATCGCATGGTGCAACATTTTCTCAGTTCGGTGGCGACATTTTGCTTGGGGGGGAGGGAGTTGGGGGGTGTTTTCACGCGTCGCGGCCTGTGTCCCCTCCGTCGGTTTTGCACACCGTTGGCTTTTCCCCCCGACGGAGCCAGGGGGGCGGGAGAGTTTGGGGGGGGGGGGGGGAGGGGGGTGATCGTGGGCGGTTTTGAATTCCGATGGACTGCTGCAGTAGCGGGGGAGGCGATAAGTTAGTCCAATGCAATTACCGCTGATGCTGCGGCTCGCTGCATTTTTTGGGGGTGCACGGTGCTGTATTGGAGTGGATAACCCGAGGAATACGACAATGTGTTGTGTGTTTGAGTCGCTTTCGGTTTCTTCTGTTTTTGTAGTGGTCGGGGGGGGGTCTCGGGAACGGTCCGGAAACGATCTCAAACCGGTTTCGGAATCGGTCCCAAAACGGTTTCGGAATCGGGTGCGGGATCACTTTGTGTTTCGGAATCGGTATCGAATTCGGTCGTGGATTGGGATCGTTTCGTACTGGTTTCGGTCGCGGCTCTTTGGCGGTTTCTGTTACTAATATAATGGCGATCGGCGATCCGGTGTGACTAGTAATATTGGCGGTATTTTGTTAACAACAAAATGCAAAAAAAGGGAGCTTTCTTACGTATGACCGAGAGCGTGACGGTTCTCCTCACCTCCCACTTCCCTAGGTTTACCTACGGTCTCTTGTCTCGAGAAGACCAAACGTGTCTGGTGGGAAACTGTCCGTCCCGGCCGGTTCAGAAGGCCACAACCTACGCTTTTGCTTTTCCAACCCGTTCTTATTCGTTGACGCCCATACAGCGAGCAGCGGGAATCAATACCTGAGATGCACAACAACAAGCGCGCCGCCTCAACTTTCGGCTTGTCCGATGCCGTGCGTCTCGGGGTATTATACCTGGTGGGGAATAGGCGAGACCCAAATGAACGCCCCCCGTTCCCTTGTACGTATACTTCGTACATACAACAATAAAAACTCGCGCAATAAAAAAAGGTACCGTGTCGTTCGCAAATCGCGCAGAGACCATCATCTGTCACCAACATTCGATTCGGTAGAGAGAAAGGGCGAGTGTCGCCCCACTGCCCTGTCAAGGTCTTTACTTTGACATTTTGAGTGAATGGAAATAAATCTTGTGTGAAAAGAACCCCCCCCCCCCCCCCCCCCAGTCAGGCACAACGGAGTAGGTTTTGTTGGCGAACGACTTGTTTGAATTCGGCACTCCAAAAACGTGTTGCCAGGGAAACAGGGCAAGGCCTATAGGCTGTTGTCCCCCTCGAGAACGGACGAATGCTGCTATGCACGGCAGTGAGTGGTTGATTGACTCGTGTATGCTTGCGGGATAATAATATCACCAGTAGTACCCCCGCGCATGCAGGGAGTCAGTGCCAGCAGCTTCGGTTCAAGGAGTTGTTTTTCTGATTCTCCAGGCGATTTAGGTCTAACATAGGTGGCCGCCTATATATGGGCTCAAGGTAAAAAAAAAGCCCACATTATACATACATGAGTAGTCGGTACATACATAGGCGCCGTTGCGCTGTCTGCTCCTCTGTCTGGCCCTAGCACCCGAACCGCCCCGAAATATATTCCTCTTACACCCTATCCGCTATATATTTACTTCCCGAATAGGAATGTTGTAGGGCTTAGATTGGGTAGGTAATTGGTTAACCTTTCACCAGTAGCCTAACGGACTAAGGACTTAACAAATGGCGTCGACGGCAGGGCAGGAGCCAACCCGCCCCGCTACTGTAGTCTTTCTGCCATATGGTACGCTCGTACGCTCTACTCTGCGGCGAGCTTATAGGTCTCTGGGCTGCTTCCTTCCGTGTTAGATAATGCGCTGATGCCATGTCACCGTACTGGATACGACAGGCACGACATACACGTTCTATGAAAGAGAGAAAACGAAAGAAACAAAAAGCAAATCGAAAGAAAAAAAAAAAGTGAAAAAACAATAATAATACCACCACAATGTCATATAAATAAACAGAGTAAAGACCAAAAGAACGAGGGGAAATAACGGGCAAACCGAAGCACAACGAAAAAAAAGACATCCTCCAGGTACAGCCGCGGCAGTTGGTGGTGCGAGTACTATAGCATAGCATGCCATTGACAGGTTCTACCTACTTGACAGTACTAATAGTTGGCCCGGTCCCTTGCTACCCTGTCTGCCGTCTCCTTCCTGTTTTTGGTCAACCTTGCCCCACCCGCGGAGGGGGATGCGTCAGACAATATAAGACAAACAAAAAATCACAGTCTTGTCATCCACCCACGAAGCTAGACTTCTGTCGTGATAAGGACAAGAAGTAAGTGAGCAAAATACAAAAACGTAACAATAAGAAAATCACCGAGGATAATAGCGACAAAAGAATAAGAAAAGACAAGGCAAGGAAGATCACGTTCAGTTCGTAGCAGGAAGCTGCAGCAGTTAGTTGCCGGCATGAGTAGCATAGACATGCTGTTCCACTTAAAAATTTGCTAGTCGACCTCCGGTGCCTTTCTACCCTCTGTCTGCCGTCTCCTTCCTCGTCCTACTTTCGTCTATCCGTAGTTTCCGTTCTACTCCTCCTGGTGCCCCCCCCTGCCCCCATTCCCTTGGTCGGGTTTCCTTCAAGTCCTCCTGTTGCCCCCCCTCCCCCCATTGAATTTCCCTTGGGCACCACCCACGGCGGATGCGCGGCGCTGCCTACTCGGTCAGCTGTGCCCCATCCTCGTGTCACTTTCACCATGAACCGTTCGGCTGCTCCGAGGACCCCCCGGTACCACCTCCCCGCTTTTTTTGTTGCAGTCAGTGGACCACAGCGCGGTCTCGAATTCAAACACCAGGCAAGGGGGAGTGTTCCCCGTTGACCCTTGAGTGGCCCGGAACTCCATAAGACTTCGACTATGCATCTGCGCTAAGTCTTAAACTGTCCGCCAGAGGTCTCGAGTTCTCCCCCCCAGCCATCGTCCCGAACATTGCCCGACTGGGCAATCGCTCCGTGCTTTGCCGCGCCACAGCCCCCGCAAAAAAAAAATGCAAGAGGAGTAGTGTAACACAGCGTGCTGTAACGGCAAAACTAAAACTGATCCTTGCCTAATTCGTGTCGTTTGTGCCGTTTCATACTCGTACGAGTACATGGATCTTTCCTGAAATCTCTGCTATTATTGATTGATCTACTGCTGTGCGTTCTCTGCTTTGCTTAGGTTCAGCCACTTACCGATATGTCTGCTCTATTGGGCAGTTGTACTCTGCCAAGAGTCAGCTCTGGGCAGCTTGGTCTCCATGTGGTCTGGCCCTTGTTGTCCCACTCCGTTCTGTGTGCCCGTTTGGCAGTTCCTAGTGCCCCTATTCAAACATGCCCCTACTTTTCACTGAAACCCTCTCTCTTCAAATTTTGTTCAAACGTTCAAACTAGGCTGTAGGCTCAGCAGCGAAGCAGGGTGATGGTAATCGAGTAAGGCAGTGAGCAGAACGCGATGTTCTTCGATCTGAATGTACCGGTGCTGCGGTCGTCCGTGGGGAAAGAGAGGAGCGCTCTCTTGTCACAGCTATTTGACTGTGAGTTTGTCGTGTTGCCTGCTCCACTGCTCTCATATGCTACACGGCCATACGACCATCCATGACGTCCACTTGCGTCTGTTGCTGCTGCACGCCGTACTGCGCTGCTGCGCTGCACTGCTGTGCTGCACTGCTGTGCTACACTGCTGTGCTACACTTGCGGCTGCTGCTGCTGCTGCTGCTGCTGCTGCTGCACTGCTGGTGCACTGTGCTGTGCTGCACTCTGTGATCCACTCTATTACTGCTGTGCTCGATTAATACCTGGTATTATAGTGGGCTGTGCTGTGCTGCCATCTACAATCTACTACTTGCGTACTGCTTATCCTGTACTGCTGTACTACAGCTGTACCATGAGTGTCCCTATCCCTCACCGCAAGTCCATCGGTGTGCTGTTTCATGAAGCAACACTTACTACATGCTACTTCTCGCAATACCATCAGCAACAACGACAAAAAAATAAACGCATCCAACAAGAAACTGCCTGTTGAGCACGTACACACCATGAATCGGACTAGAGTTAATCACAAACACTATACCAGTACCAGGTATATCTTCTCCTCTGCTCTTGTTTCGATTTCTGATGAGTCCGAGAATCGTAGAACTGTCCCAGTACTCATATTGCTGCTGCCGCTGCTTCAGCTGCCTCTTGTACCAGTATCGTGCTGCTGCTGTATAATACCCGTCGCTCAATCCTGGTAAGACGGCAGTAGCGTTTAGCGACTCGTCCTTCCCCCCCCCCCGCCCCCCCCCAACCCGATCAGTCGTTGCCTAAACTGTAGTACCCGTTTCGAGTCTGTCTGTCTGGTTTGTTTGCTTGTCCTCCTCCGCAGATGGTTACGACTGCATTGCTCTCAACACGACCATCTACGGCCGCCTGCCTAAACAGCATGTGAGAAATATGACTGAGCTACAAGTACTGTCTGTACCTGTAAGTAGCACGACATGAGTGTGTACTACTGCTGTATTCGGGAGGGGGTAAGGGAGCGAATGGTGGGGGGGGGGGTACGGAGGGAGCGGGGGGAGGGGAAGGGAGAGAGGGAGGGGAAGGAGGAGAAGGGACGGATGGGAGGGGGGGGGGGGGGGGGGGGGGGGGTACTCATTTGTTGCTTGCCTTAGTCATTTGACCATTGACCAAGCATCCCTTTCGAGACGGAGCACCCGTCCCTAGTCCTAATTATTATTATTATTATTATGTTTGCCTTCTGACAAAATAGCGTAGATGCCGTTCCTATATAAACCAGATATCCTTCCGTAAATCAGTAGTATCCCTCATATACTTCTCTGCCAGTCAGTCGTTTCCAAATTCCCATTCCCCACTACATTTCATTTTAGCTACTCGTACCAGTATATTATATTATATTCCTCATCGACGTTCCATCCCCATGTCATTGTAGTGACACCTCCAACGTTGGGCGCTCGTTACGTTGTTTCCATTAGTACATAGAAACTTTTTGCGGGGGGGGGTAAGAGGGAAGGAGGGAGGGAGGGAAGGAGGGAAGGACCGAGGGAGAGAAGGAAGGACTTAGGAGGGCTTCGTTGTGGGCGCTGAACCGTTGGATAGGATGAGTGATGGTGATGGCGATGACGAGGATGAACGTGGGGACGATGGTGAGGATTATTGTGATATCGATGATGACCATGATCATGATCATGATCATGACCGTGGTGATGATCATGATGATGACGATGATGAGGATGATGATGATGATGACGAGAATGGTAAGGAGGATGATGATGATGATGATGATGATGATGATTATCAATTATCTGTGCCTCACTGTGTGACCCTCCCACGGCCTGAACAAGCCGTACATACGTACTTCGGGCCCCGTGTTTTTTTTTTTTTCCCCGCCAGAGGGTACAAGCGTTTGGTATAGGGACAAAAGCTGGAATTTTTCGTAGATTCCCCCCATCTCCCTCTCGAACGAGTGCTCTACAAAACCTGGATGCATGCCCTCCCCACCTCCCCTCATTGCCCTCGTTTTTCCTATATTACTGCTCGACTAAAAACGGATTTATCTCCCCTCCCCTCCCCCTCCCAGCATGATGACGGGTGACAAAGAGTATCGGTAGCCATGTTTCCCTACCCCCCTCTCCTAGCCCCCCCCCCCCCCCCCCCCCCCCCCCTCCCCCCTCACCTCCACCCACGTTCCGTTTCCCCCCCCCGTCCACTGAAAATTACTCATAACATTATATATTTATTACAACGGAATTCCAGCGATGCACTCTAGAACGCATCCAGTTCGACCCGGAGGCTGCATGCCTCCGAAGGCCGTTGCGTCGAAACCCTTCCCTGCTTCGATCCAGGGGTGGCGGTGGCGGTGCTGTGGGGGGCGTTTTGCCGCCGGGGCACGGGGCTACAGTGGAGACTGGCCCTGATCAACTGACCCGCCTCACAGTGGTGTTGGAAAACCCGGGGGACGCTCAAGTTTTGGTGAGAGGTCGGCGTCGTAGCTGGGGGGGGTTGGCGGGCGTACTCATTTGGTGCATGCTCTTGTCTTTTGGTCGATTGACCACGCGCATCCCTTTCGAGATGGAGCACCGTTCCTGCTCCCAATAGAAGACACCTCCAACATTTCGGCGTTCGTAACGTTATTTTCCATGCATGCACCCCTTGTGACGTGACCGCGGGTAGCAGCGTTTTTGAGGTATGTACTCTGGGTATACCCGATTTTCTATCTATCCGAGTATACCCGAGTATCTACCCGAGTATACCCGAGTATCTAACCTACTATACCCGGTTTTCGACCTGAGTATACCCGGGTATCTACCCGAGCACCACCAGAACAAATAGTTTTGGTACCCGGGTATATTGTGTACCCTGCTCAGCTACTACAGTCGTAAGCACTTATAAAGTTTTTAACTCGACATTTTTTATTTTTTATTTTTCTTTTGTGTGTACACGGCTTGTAAACGTACCTGCTCTCGGTAGACCGCAGGGAGCACCGTCCTTCAGGCGTACGACATCGTGGCCGCCGTTCCTTGCTGCCAGCGATCGTTCGAGCTGCTCTGCTCGGAAGGGGACGTCGACGTGATCTCCCTGCCCTCTGGAAATCGCCTCCCGTTCACCGTCAACAAGAGAGCGGTCAGTTTTGGTATTCATTTCCACCCACTCTGCCTGAAAATGTAAGGACCGCCTGGGCGTTCATAGTGCCGGCAAAGAGCTTTGCGTTTGGCGCACGGTGTGGGTGCCATTTTTTTCTCGGCGCTCGTTTTTTCTTTACAGCGGTATCACAAGGGTACTATTACGGGGGGTCCATAGTTAATAGGACCTATGGTATACATAAAAACCTATATGTTTTACCTATTTTTACTAACAATATCTGGTCCTATTTACTATGGTCCCCCGTAATAGGGTTAGGAAGGCTCTCGACCAGATCGTCCCGAAAACGCCTCCTTTCTTAGGTGTTGGCAACCTTCCCGACCTCTAAAACAATCGAGCGCCTTGAAAAACGATCGTGTGCACCCCCCCCCCCCCCCCCCCCGTGCGCACCCAGCACGGCCAGCTCTCCTATCGAGAACACCCCCGTGCGCACCCAGCGCCCTTTTACGGTGTACCACGGTGTGTGGGGGGGGGGTTATGTGTACCTTTTTACCCCCGTATATTTTGTGGGGGGGGGTTATACCTTTGAACCCCCGTTTATTTGTAACTGGCGGGGCTGTTGTCCCCTGTCGGTGTTGAAGATAGAAGATAGCGACCCCACGAAATGATTGCTTTGTCTGGTGTTACCAGGTGAACAGTGTGAGCGCCCAGGTTGTACGGCTATTGTGGGATCGGATTTTTCGAGGCGAGTCGACGAGTTAAGAAAGGGCTGAAGTTTTCTCGCGATTAAAAAAAAGCAAGGCACGACGAACCGTGCGTAGTGGAGAGGGGGGAGGAGAGCCTGCGGTGTGATTTTCGACCCAATGGTTGATCTGACTTACGACTAGGAAGGAGAGAAGAAAAGAAGGCGACCGTAATAAATGGGATGAATAAGAAAAAAAAAAAATAGTCATCCAAAACCAAAAATCGGTTATACCAGGTATGTATATATACATAGGAGGATATCTGATTTTTGGTTTGGGTCGACCCCATCGGCTATTATTACGGAGGGCCATAGTTAATAGGACCTACGGTACACACAAAAACCCATATATTTACCTATTTTTACTATTACGGGGGTCCATAGTTAATAGGACCTATGATATACATAAAAACCTATATATTTACCAATTTTTACTAACAATATTTGGTCCTGTTAACTATGGACCCCCCGTAATAACAATATTTGGTCCTATTTACTGTGCCCCCCCCCCGTAATAGTAGGCGTAAAGACCGATGTTTTCTGTACCAGGTGTTGGGCACCAGATATTGGGCACCAGGTGTTGGGCCGTTTCCGAATTGGTTCTGTTTGGGGCGTTGCTTCAAGAGAGAAAAAAACGGCGAAAACACATGGCGATTTGTACCGATGACCACAAGAGGCAGTCCGAAATGACGCTGTAGAATATGTCCGATCTGCTTCTCGAAAAAATGTATTTATTACATCCCCTTTATTTGCTTCGCCCCTTCTTGTTCATGTTCCCTCCTACAGTACGCACTTGTAGTCGCAATTCAGACCTCTGTAGTCGTAGCCCACACCCGGGGGTCGCTATGTCGGCTACGGTCAGAGACAGGCCCGACTAAGGTGGAAGAAACGAACCGGGTTCGAACCGGTACACGAAAACTTGATAAATACAGAATAAGTGTGGACAGGGGTTTCCTCCCGCTCTCCGGGGCGCTAGAAAAAAAAAGAAAAAAAAGCTCTTCTCCCCCCTCCCCCACTACGAATATGTGCCTGCCTGTTGATAACGTTTTTGTCGCGAGAGGAGATCAGCACCTGCTTCCCTCGTCCGCTCGCGTCGAACGCAAGGAGCTGTCTATGTGTGTAGCACACGCTCGCAGCGTGGTGGCGCTTGTACTGCCTGCTCCGCGTTTCTTCGTATATTGTGAGGGAACGTGGCAACCAGAACCAAAGGTGGTGGTCAAACATACAGCAGAAGGGGAATAGGTGATTTTTTTTGGCTGCATCGTTTTTATTTCTAGGGTATGTCCCCTCGGTAATGGTCGCTTGATACACGGCGTTCGTCGTTTTTTTGTTGTCGCTATACTATAATAATCAATCGAGTCTCGAAAGGGTTTACGGGCCTCGTCTGCCGGAAATGTTCGGGGCCAAAACTACAAAACGTTCCCCCCACGAGGCAGTTACATAGTAACCCCATCGCTGTCTCTGGAAGTGGCCACACCAGAAATTAAATCAATCCATTGATGCTGTCATCCACGTGCAAGAAAACCCGCCTCTAAAGCGGTTCTTAGTAGGATGCAGCTCGTCCTTCATGCGACTCGCCCAACACCTCACGGCGCTTCGCGCTTGGTGCAAGCAATGTCTGCCTGGTTGGTGAAAACCCGACGTGCTCCGTCCCGGCATTGTAGGGGTGCGAGGGTTTATGGTCGTATGACTACGGCCATGCACGATAATGAGTACACCCCCCCCGCCCCCTGGCGTGGCTTGGCTCAAAAGCCCCATTGCTGTGTCATCGACCCCAGAAAATGAACCAAAACACCAATGTCTGTGCACACGTACTGCGGTCAGCGTTAACAACAAACCAAGGCTTGGTCCTAGCTCGACTCCCGATCTCTGATAGACCCTCTCCTTGTGTTTAATGGCGACGGCATCCTACACGGCCTCTTTTGTTTCGTTTGTCTTCTATTAATATCTGTTTTTTGTTCTTCTTCTTCTTTTATTGTTTTGCTCGCCGTCTTCGTGGGTGTATATTACGTGCGTGGTTTTGCTGCAGACTGATGCGGCATTGTCAAGGGGGGCTGTGTTCGAGGTCACCTACAGCCAGGCTATTCAGAGTGAGCTGCCATGGTTGCGGTATGTTGTGTTTGCGGGCTCTGTATGTAGCTCTACTTGGAAGTGTATGCTCCGCGGGGGGCAGTCTGAGTTGGTTTGGCTTGGCTTGTTTTGGGTCAAGCTGTTGCCTGGGTGTTTTCGGGTTGATTGTGGATGTGATAAGAGGGTTGAATATTGATTGATATCATCGACCCAAGCCTCCGCTTCTCGCTTTCGGTCGGTCGGTCGGTCTGTCTGTCTGTCTGTCTGTCAGTCTGAATGTCTGAATCATGAATGTCTTCCTCTGTCTGCTGTCTCTCTCTGTTTTCTGTCCGTCCGTGCCTGTTTATGTGTGTGCGCATGTGTCTGCGTGTTTTGCCCCGCGCCTGCCTGTACTTGTGTCTTCACCTGTGTGCCTGTTTCCGTCTGTTCCTATGTTTGCGTACGTTTGTTCCTGTATCTGTGTATGTTTCTGTCTATGGACGGGTGTCTGCCTCTGTCTGCATGTCTGTACCTGCGCGTCTGTTCATGCATGTGCCTATGTTTGCGTACGTTTGCCTCTGTGTGTGCATGCCTCTGTGTGTGTGCGGGTGTCTGCCCATCTTTGTGCACCCCGACGACAGGCTCGTCCGGCCGGAAGCACCTGATAGGGAATACGCAAGCTCTCATCTCCTTCACGAAGGGTCGCGGCGTCATTCTGGCCAGGCAAGCCGTGTGTGTAAAGCACTATTCCGGGGGACCATAGTAAATAGGACCAAATATTGTTAGTAAAAATAGCGAAATATTTAGGAGTTTGTGTGTACCGTAGGTCCTATTTACTATGGACCCCCGTAGCAGATAAAATTACCACGCAAGAAGAGATGTCCGTGGTGCTGTTGGTGTTGGTGTTGGTATCGTTGTTGGTGCTGTTGGTGTTGTTGGTATCGTTGTTGAAATCGCTGTCCTTGATGTTTTGTCGTTGCTGAATGATGTTGCTGTTTGGCGTGGCTTGCTAAAGTCTGCGTGTTGTCGCTGTTGCTGCTGTCGTTGTCGCCATTGCTGCTGCTGCTGCTGCTGCTGCTGCTGCTGCTGTCCTTGATGTTTTGTCGTTGCGGAACGATGTTACTGTTTGGCGTGGCTTGTTAAAAGTCTGTGTGTTGTCGCTGTTGCTGCTGTCGTTGCCGCCGCCGTTGGTGTCGCAGTTGCCGCCGCCTCCGCCGCCGCCGCCGCCGCCGTCGCTGTTGTTGTTGTTGTGTTTTTTGTTGGCGGTTTTTTCTGCTGTTGTTGTGGGCTGTGTTGTTGATGCTGGTGTTGCCATCGCCGTTGTTTCCCTCGTTGCTGTTCTCGCAATCCGTTCCGCACCATGTTTTTGTTGAACATCTATTAATAGGAGAAGGGTACTTTGTGTTTGTGTTTGTTCCTCCTTTCTTTTTTTCGTCCGCTTTTTCTTTTTTTCTTTTTTTTTTCTTGGCATGTTTTTTTCTAATGTTTAGGGACTTTTTGTTTCCCCCCCCCCCCCCCCCCCCCCCGCCCTTTTTTCTTTCGTTCGTTCGTATTTTTCATTTTTGCTTGCTACATTTTTGGTTTGATTCGTGTTTGCCGCACTTTTTTGTTTCTTGTTTTTTTTTTTGTGTGTTTCCTGTTTTCTCTCGTAGTCTTGCTTGTTCTCACATGCTTGTTTTTTTTTTTGCCCCGCGCCTCTTTTTACTGTAAAAGTAGCATTCTCTCGAAACTGCATTCAATGTCGATACGGTGGGGGTCACGGTTTAAGAGAGGAGTGTGTAAGGCCTGTTTTAACCCTTCTAGAGCTGCAGTCCCGGTTTGGGGACAGACCACTCTAGTTCCAAGTAGTTTTTCCGCAAAACGGGACTGCAGTCCTAAAATAGTTATTACGGGGGACCATAGTAAATAGGACCAAATATTGTTACTAAAATTAGGTAAATATATGGTTCTTTGTGTGTACCGTAGGTCCTATTTACTATGGACCCCCGCAAATACATTGAAGGTGCCCCTCCGGGAGGCCTATTTCTACTCATACTGCCCACCCACTTCCATTCAACTTCCAACGACTACAGTTTACTTATTTACCTTGCACATAACTTCAATGGCCGTGGAAATTACCACCTAACTACGTCCGCAGACGCTTCCATCCACTCCCATGTGCAGGCTTACCTTCCACCTACTTCCACGCAAGGACCGATTTTATCTTCTAAATTAATGTTGGAGCCGTACCGGGTGTTCTCAAGCGGCTGCTCCCCTTAGACCAGGATGGGGGTGTTAGCGTCAAAAGAGGGGTGACATCGTTCGCCCTCGGGTGCCTTTGTTTTTCCGGCGCTCGTTTTCTCTGAACCCTTCTATTACGGGGGTCCATAGTTAATAGGACCTATGGTATACATAAAAAAACTATATATTTACCTATTTTTACTAACAATATTTGGTCCTATTAACTATGGTCCCCCGTACTAGGGGGGAGTGCAGTCCCGCTTTTGGGAGCAAACTATACTCACAATTTTGAGCGGTTCTTTTTTGTCCCAGAAACGGGACTGCAATTCTGAAAGGGTTAAGAAACGGTAATAAGGGTGCGCGCTACTGCTGTACAGTAAAAGTCGAACAGTCGTTTTTTTTCGGGTGGCTCTTGACCAGATATATATATATATATATATTGTTTGTTGTATATCCTTCGAATTGTCATGTTATTATTATTCTCTCCGACGTCGGGGGGGGGGGGAGTCTCCTGGCGTGGTACGAGAGCCGCGGCACCGGCCGCTGACTCTCGTTGCCTTATCGTACTGCCAGTACCCAGGCGTTCCCCCCCCCCCCCCCAGCCGACTGGCCGGGGCTCTAACAAACGCAGTCTCGGGCGACCGAGACCCCCAATGGTAGAAAACCATTGACATACCCCCCATACCGCGGTCGCGTCGATACTACGGTGTTTGGCCCCAGACAGTACCCTGGCCTGGCTGCCTCTGCCCTATGTTATCCGTCTCTGCTAGTTTACGAGATACGATACCCGCGTCCTCTGGGTTATTGCGGGTGTACGTCTTGGAAGACTCTGGGGACTTCCATCTACCTTCTCTCTGAATCACCCTCTGCGGTACTTCCCCCCCCCGCCGCTAGGGTAGTGGTTGCGCCGATACGCAATGAGTGGAGGCCGACTTCGCTGGGATCGTCTCCTGCTTCGGCAACCACTTCGCGGAGTGCCCCGAGGGCCTCCGTGTACCCCCCACACTCTGACCTCATTACCGTACCGATACGACGACAGGGGGGCGCTTTCCGGCAACGTCGGATATCCCGACAGCAACTCCACCATAAGAGCGACGGCACCGCCGCCTGCTCCTACCCCGGAACGCGCCCCGAAGGCGTCGTCCCGTGTGCGCACGATAACCGATCCTTGCTGAGCCTGGTCGCCTTTATGGCCTCGAAATAGAACCTCGATGCTGGTAGCCTGGTGCCACTGCGCCGAGTTCAACCGCCGTCCCCCCGCGAACAACGCTATGTCCCCCCTCGTCAAGCAATGCACGGGGTGTACTACCCCGGACGAGGAGGCGAATATTTCGTCAGACCTCGCCATGAAAAAATAGCCCAACGCTAGCGACAGCCAGAGCACTCGGCCGCCCGGGCCCCACGACAGGGCCAGGCCCTGTCCTTCCAACAACGTGACCCACGATATAGGGCGCCGAATTCTTTTCGGGGTACCGGCGACAACGTGCGACCGTGACACCCCTTTTAAAGCGCGTTTGACAAGCGGCGACGACGTGGGCAACTCCATCTGCACATTCACGCGGTGAAAGTGCAACACAGCTGATAATTTACTGGCTATAGTGCCGGCTTGATTGCCCTCCGACGCGCACCACGCTACGAACTCAAGTAACGCCTGAATCTTATCGGAATTGGAGGCTGACGTGTCGAAATACGGAGCCTCCCTTATCAACCCCCGAAAAGCGGTCCAAGACCGGAAACCTGACGTATAAGCTCGGTGAGACGACGGCGCAACCGACTGGCGGATGAGCTGGCTGCCAGCACTCCTGAGCATAGCGCGACGCCCGTTGGCCCCAAGACCTGTCGGCGCCAAGCAACATCGGGCCGGGACGCGCGGAGGTTACCGTCGATCACATCGGGCTTCCACCGTGATATCCCATCGGCAATGGTGTTCTCCACGCCTGCGACATGCAACGCGTCGAAACACCATCCACTGCCTACCTCCATGCACCCTAGAAGGCGCATGAGTGCCCCCGATCGGGGTTCCCTACCCCCCTTACACTTGGAGACCCAGTGCACAGCGGACGTGTTGTCTCCCCGCATCAGGATGGTATCCCGCGCGTAGCTAGGCTGGGCGTCCGACTGGTGCACGAATATCCACGCTGTTACGACCATGCCCAGCAACTCGAGCACGTTAATCGACAGATCGTTCCAACCACTAACCTTCTCGCGCAGGCGAGCGCGGACGTCGGCGTTAAATTCGACACGCCACCATACGCCGGCCCCGGGAACGGGCCCCAAAAAATAACCCCCCATGGCGTCGCCGGAAGCGTCTGACCACAGTGTAAACGCCGGCGGCTGCATGTAACTTCGGAACAGGGGGGCAGAGAGGCGACCCGCCACGGAGCCTAGCCCTCCTTCTACCAACAGACGCCAGAAGGATACGTCGGCGTGGAACTCAGGGCCCAATTGGATCCGTGAGGACGACGCCGCGCGCGCGTGCGGCACGTGGAACTTCTCGCTCCACGCGCGCACCGGAGCCAGGCCTACTTGGTTGAGCATGCGTCGAACGAAGTATTTTCCTGGTCGCACGACTTCGCACAAGTGCAGTAATCGACCGGTCAGAGAGCGGAGCTCGCCCTCGGACGCGAACGCGCGGTCCGAAGGCCACTCGCTCAGCGTGTCGCGGAGTTGCTCCAGCTTGGCTACGGGAACGGAAATAGTCATTGCCACGGTATCAATTTCCCACCCCAGCACACACAACACGGTGTCCCACTGTGATATCTTTCGAGAAGACAGCAGAGGGGGGTCCCGTGAGGATCTCTCCCCGAAAAGCCGAAAATGGTCCGACGCCAAAGATGCGGACGCGCGTCTACAGCGCCGACCGTCGGGCCACCATTGTACCTCCACTAGTATCCCGTCATCTACATAATACCGCGCGAAAAATTGGCTACGCCTCCCCCCTCCCTTCCCAACGGGGACCCGGCACCCAGGTGGCAAGGGGTTCAGCCGGTCGGTTGCCCTCGGCGGGGTGACCGCGACGTGTTGCGTCGCGATACGCCCCTGTTCCGTCACCACAGCATCTTCGTACGACGTGTGGCCATGCGCGTGTTCGAGGGCTGCCGAACACATACAAAAGAACCCCGGTGAACTGCGCCATCCGAACTGGAGCCGGCGGTCGGTCACAATCCACTCGCGAAATCTATATCCAAATACGGGCGCCCCTGCCCACTGTACGCTAACCTGACGGAACGCCTCGGTGACATCGATTTTGCTCAACACAATACGCGCGCTCGGTCCAAACCGCCGACGCAGGTACAGGATGCGCCAAATAACGTCTCGCAACACGTGGCCCAGCGCCACGGGGGGGGCTCGCTCGAAGTCAGTATCCGCGTTGACGCTGTGGGCGTACTGCGACGACGAAAACGTCAGATCGTGGATGATCCGGGTTTTTGACGGGGATACAATCACGGCTAGCGGAGACAGCCGCAGGCCGGGAATGGTGTGCGCCTCGCTGCGCGGAAATATGACTGCCCGCCCAAACCGTACGTCGTCAAAAATCTTCGCGATTATAGTGTCAGAGTGTCGGGCTACGCTGCTATGGTTTGAGTATGCCAAGGCCGCCCCAATGTCTGTGCTCCCCTCCACGTGGACGGGCGCGCCGTGTTCGACGGTTTCCGCTAACTGCTCTACCCCAGGGAACCCTTTCTGTCGTCCGAACCAAAAGCGAATCCTAGCTGCTTTCACACGCGGGACGTTCAGGGATGTCTCGATGGCCGGCATACATCCAAAGTGGCTACCGCTCGCCCGAAAATACTGTACATACTGTTGAGCTACGCGGTCCATAATCTCCGACCGAAACGCGCTAGTAGGGGATGCGACGTGCTGCATATCGCGCAACAATACCACACAACGCTCCAACGTACTCGTCACACCTGGTCCCCCAACGGACGCCGGCCCCGGACGTGCAAGCTGTGCATCTCGCGCTGCTGCTTCCATACGCCCTACGATCGGCCTCGCCCCTGCTGAGGGGCGAGGCCCGTCCCCCTATTCGTCAGCCCTGGCCGCCGCCGAGCGAGTGAAAGCCCCCCCGCTCGACGCCCCGTTGCCACTGCCGCTACCGCTGCCGCCGCCGCTGCCGCTGCCGCCGCTGCCGGAACCACCGCCGCTACCGCTGCCGCTGCTACTGCCGCCGCTGCCGCCGCCGCTGCTTCCGTTACTCGCGCCGCCGCCCCCCGCCCCCCCTTTTCCTTTTCCTTTGGCCCTCTTGGCCGGGGGTTCCCCGGATGCCGCGCCGCTGGCTGCGACGCCGCTGTCGGCCGATCCCCCGCCGGTAGCCGCCTTGCGCTTGTTGCCGCTGCTCGTCTTGCGGGCGGGGCCGACGTGGGTGAACACGCAGGCGTCACCGAAGCGACACTTGCCGGTCTTCCCCCATTGCCGGCATTCACCGGCCCCGACCCCGGCCATCATGGCGGAAGTGCGGCGAGGTTGCTGGACTTCGGCGTTGATCAGACCGCCGAGGGCCACGTATCCGGAAAGGCGGGGCCAACGGGGCCCCGGGATGGCGGGGAAGGACTCCAGCGGCGGGGGGTAGGCCCACGCGTGGCCGCAGGAGTCGGAGATGCAACGCAGGTCGAGCGCGAAGGTCTCGAGGTCCTTTGTCACCAGAGCCGCCAGCCTGGCCCGGTTTGCCGGGCGGTCGGCGACCGCAAAGTGCTCCATCACGTGATCGTTGAGGATCGTCGCCCCCGCGCTGAAGGCTCGGGCGAGCGCCTCCAAGCGGGCGCGCGCCACCTGGAGATCCGCACCCCCTTGTGGGAGTCCGCGGGACGCGATGGTGACGATCGCGTGCCCCAAAATGCTCAGGTGTTGCGCGCCAGCGGGAGGGTGATGCCGGCCCCGCCGCGCGGTGTGAAGGCCAGAAAGTTGAGGTCGCCCAGCTCCTCCAGCATGCCGTGTACGCCGGCCGATATGTTGACCGAGGCCCCCACGTACCCCTGCACGGCCGCCCGCTGCATCGATGCCGGGCGGCCGCCGCATAGTATTTGCCAAAGTCGGGTCGCGGGGTTGCCCCACGAGGCCACCGCGCGGTTGGTCATTATTTTCTCTACCTGTCTGCCCCGAGCGGTAAACGGGTTGCCGGCGCTGCCGTCCCCGTACGTATCCGCCCCGACCGCAATTTGTTTGCGGTCGGGGCGGATACGTACGGGGACGGCAGCGCCGGCAACCCGTTTACCGCTCGGGGCAGACAGGTAGAGAAAATAATGACCAACCGCGCGGTGGCCTCGTGGGGCAACCCCGCGACCCGACTTTGGCAAATACTATGCGGCGGCCGCCCGGCATCGATGCAGCGGGAAACCACAACAGTAGACCTAGCCTCTAGGCCTATCAATCGGCAGCGAGCAGTGCCGTGCTCTGCTTGTGCACCTATCACGAGAAGCTAGGCGGGGGCGCGGGACGAGTGTGGCCGTTCTTCTCTTCTCTCTGCCTCTGGGCAACTTCAGCTATTAGTTTCCGTCGGTAGAGCCCATGACTATAAATGATTAAATTCGTCGGTTGTGAACAAAACATGCATCTCTCGTGAACGTAGAGATACTCCGCTTTTTACGAAAAATGCCAATCGTTGTTCGGTGCTGGCAACCTTTCCCTCTCTGGAAGATGAAAAAAAAAAACGAGCAGCAATCAAAAACGACCGCGTGTATATATTATATGTACTCGTATATTCTTCTGTGTTTATATGTTTATATATATATATGTATATTCCTCTGTGCGATATTCCGCACATCCTTACGGCAAATCAGAAGCACATGACCACCCAGTCCCGATATATAGGGACCATTTATACGCTAAAATTCAATACAAACTGTCCTTCATATTTAGGGTGCATGTTTTTTGGGTCCATCGTGGGTTCTGATTCTCTTACTACATATGCCCACCCGTGTTTGGGCCGTTGCCGGAGAGCTTTTTTTCCCCCAGAATTTTCGACATTTTTATAGAGAATTAAGTTCCAAATTTTGTGAAACAGTTTTCCAAGTATGTATTAGTAAGACCTATGCCAATGGGAAAGCGAAGTATCAATAAAAAGTTTGAATTCCAAAGATACCCGCCCAAAAATTTTAGAACACGCTTCCTATGGGCACGTTTAGAAAAAAAAAATTCCCCAACTTTTGGAAAAGCCCGAAAAAAGCAAATCTGGGATCGATGTTGGGCCAAGATCGGCTTGAGAAAAACTCAAGCCGATGTTTGGTTCGAAGCGGCGAGATTCCGAGTCCTCGACAGACATCGATCGACAAAACCAACGATTGCGTCATGAATTCTGAACGGAGTGCGCTCGTTAGGGGCTCCGACCCACCCTTGGGTCACCGTCTTCACACAATGGCCAGTGACGTGCGGCGGGCGCTGGCCAGGCGTACGATAAAAAAACAAATAGCCGCTGGCGTGTACCAAACAGAAGACAAAATTTCTTGATCCGTCTCGAATGGCAAAAAACAGGCTTTTTTTCAGGTTTGGGAGGATACCGCAGGACGCCGCCGGCAAGCTCTCGCCCCCTAGAGCATGTATTCACTTTCTATCTTCGATGCCGTCATCTATACTCGTTACCGACACCAAGCGAGTTGGCCTTGGGCTGAGTCTATATCGAGATCGAACATCTATCGTGGCACGAGCTGATTTTTATCAGCGTGTTGACAATTTGCAACGAGAGAAAACAAATTGCGCCGCCTGCAGCCGTTGGCAAAAAAAGAAGGAAAAATCAAACATTTTTCCCCTTTTTTCCCACAGCGGCGGTACGAGGATATTTTCGGCTGTTTTTTTAAAGCATTATTTTTGATAGAAAACTTTCGGACTTCGCCTTTCCATTGGTGTAGGTCTGAAGTCCAAAGGAGGGAAAAATATGAGGAAAGTTTGAATTTCAGAAAAATTGGAATTTCAGAAAAATTGGGGGGGGGGGGGGGGGGCGCCGATACTAACGGTCTTTCGTGTGCCCGCTCCAAGCCTCTTTAGAAGTGCACTCTTGTGTTGGGGACATGGGGATAAATTTACTTGGAATTAGTTAGGGAGAATAAGCAGGAATCAACTGCTGAAAGCGCCTGTTGAATAGTACTGTAGCCTGGGTAAAGGCGCAATTCGACGCGAATCGAGGAGGGAAGAAAAGGACTCAACTCTCCCCTCGAACCGTAGTCGGGGGGGGGTGTACTCATTATCATGCATGACCGTAGTCGTGTGACCATGGACCCTCGCATCTCTACTATGGACGGAGCACGTCGGGTTTTCACCGACCAGGCAGACATTGCTTGCACCAAGCTTTGCGAAGCGCCGTGAGGTGTTGGGCGAGTCGCTTGAAGGGGGCGAGCTGCATCCTACTAAGAACCGCTTTAGAGGCGGATTTTCTTGCATATGGATGACAACATCGATGAATTGATTTAATTTCTTGTGTGGCCACTTCCAGAGACAGCAATGACCTCTCAGATGTGACCCCGGATCTGAGCTATAGGACTATCAACAGGAAAAAGAGAGTGGAAAAAAGAGAGACAAACTCGATGAATGGGGGGGGAAAACCGAAAACAGAAACAAAAAATGCGGTGGTGGAAGGGCTACTTGACCCCTTTAGGACGGCAGCAGTCCCGTTTTGGGGACAAAGTACTTAGAATTAGAGTGCTTTGTCCACAAAACGGGACTGCTGCGGTCCTAAAAGGTCAAAACCGCACTCGTCCTAAACGGATGCCGGGTGTGGATAGCTCTTGAATCGTGACCTGCCTTGTTGATACGTTTTTTCTCGCCGCCCAATCACAGCGGCGCGGAGAATGCGTTCCTTGCCAGGGGTCCGCACGACGTGGCCAACCTGGGGCAGCTGATTGGCCTGACGCAGGAGCAGTCCATTCGAGCGGTGTCGGACACGCCGCTCGCTGTTTTGAGGAGGGCGGAGGCCAGGAAGGGAAGGTGAGGAGGGCGATGTCGCTCTGTTCGGAACGTGAGGGATCGCGGACGAGAGTCGTAGTTGAATCAATTCCGTGTGTGTATACTTACGCGCATTGGGAGTGTGTGTAATAGTATTTCAGGAGGTGTCTGTTACCGCCAGGCTGAAGGAGGTGCGGACCACCTTGAGGCAGCATGCTGGCTGCCTCGAGACGGCATGACTGGCTTGCTACCTTGAGGCCATACACTGGCTTTCTCAAGGCGGTATGCTGGTCTGCTGGCATAGGAACGGTGGAGTTCAGAGTTTATCTACTGTAGTTATGCAATTAATTACCTCAATAGGCAGTCCGCTGCAATAGGAACTATTCATAGGCAATATTCCTAGTGATTCTGGATCGGGGTGCGGTATGAATAACAGTGCCCAAACCGTCCACACCTTGCCAGGCGGAGGGGTATATCAGAAAAATATCGAACTCCTCGACAGAAAAAACGCCTAAATCACCCTCCGGAGCGCCCAACCTGTCCCCCCCATCTCAAGATGTTCCGAGACAAAATGCCGAAACGGGGCTGCGGAACGCCTAACCTATCCCCTCCCCTCCCCACCCAAGTGTCTCTCACTCCATGGCACCCCGAGACAAAACGCCTAAATGGCCCTCCGGAACACCCATCCCCCCCCCCCCCGCCCCCCCAGATAATAACGAAAAACGATCGATATCCTGAGAGATAGATGATGGCCGCAAAAAACAAAACAGGATAGCCAAAAGTTTTAATGTGCTATGTGGAAACAACGTAATGAGCGCCAAACTGTTGAAGGTGTCTCTATTCGGAGTAGGAACGGTGCTCCGTCTCGAAAGGGATGCGTGGTCAATGGTCAAATAACTAAGGCAAGCAACAAGTGAGTACACCCCCCCCCCCCCCCCCTATTATATATATTATATATGGGTTGGGTTGGCGTCGGTTGGCAACGACACTGCAAAACATGCCGCTCACTACGTGAGCTAGACATCCAGGGTACCGTTTTTTTTTTTTGTTTTGTGTATTTTTGGCGGTCGCCCACAGCTGGCCGTCTAGTTAGATCCATTGTGCGAAGTAAATAACCTTTACTCGGCACAAGGGAATTGATCGTATCACGTAGTGTTCAAGGTAAGGCACCCAAGAGGCAGTTACATAGTACTCCCATTTCTGTCTCTGGAAGTGGCTACACCGGAAATTAAACTAACTCATTGAAGCTGTCATCCGTATGCAAGAAAGTCCGCCTCACAAGCGGTTCTTAGTAGGATGCAGCTCACCCTTCATGCGACTCGCCGGACACCTCACGGCGCTTCGCGCCTGGTGCAAGCGATGTCTGCCTGGTCGGTGACAACCCGACGTGCTCCGTCCCGGCATTGTAGGGATGCGAGGGTCTATGGTCAAACGACTATGGCCATGCATGAGATCGAGTACATCTCTCCTACCGAGTACCCCCCCCCCCCCCCCTCTTCCCCCCTTAAGATGCCCCGAGACGAAATACCTAGATCACCCTCCGGAACACCCAGGTTACCCCCCCAACCCCCCCCCCCTTAAGAAAAGTGCCCACACCGGAAAATAAATGAACTCATTAAAGCCGTCTGTCATCCATGTGCAAGAAGCTGTCTGCATTCCATGTGCAAAAAGTCCGCCTCACAAGGTCCTTAGTAGGATGCAGCTCACCCTTCATGCGACTCGCCGAACACTTCACGGCGCTTCGCGCGCTTGGTGCAAGCGATGTCTGCCTGGTCGGTGAAAACCCGACGTGCTCCGTCCCGGCATTGTAGGGATGCGAGGGTCTATGGTCATACGACTACGACCATGGCATGCATGCATGATATCGAGTACGTCTCTCCCGCGCGCCCTTGGGTGGATCAAGCAGGTTCCGCGGATTGGCAATCGGCGACGGCAGCGTAGAGGGCATGGGGTCGACGGCGGGACTGTTGGAATCGCTGCAGATTCCCAAGGAGTTCTATTTGCCGGAGGCGAAACCAACCCCGGCCCGGACAGGGGGGGGGGGGGAGGGGGGACAGATAAGGAAAAGAAAACACGAGGCGGCGGAGGAGGAGGAGGAGGAGGAAGAGCTGGAGGGGCGGGGAGAAGGGGAGGAGGGGTTCCCCGGGAATCGAGAAGGGAAGAGAAGGAGGCCGGCGGGGAGGGGCGGAGGGAAGAGGAAGAGGAGGAGGAGGAAAGGGGAGGTTTTTTGTCGTTTGAGTCAGGAGCGATGATGGATGTCGACGCGTGACTGATGTTTTTGGGTTAGATTTGAGTTTTGCCCCCTTTTTTTTATCACGGGGGGCGGGGCGGGGGGGGCGCACTTAGCTGTTGCTTAGCTTCGCCATTTGACCATTGATCACGCATCCCTTTCGAAATCGAAGGGGGGGGGCTGGGGGGGGGTTCTGTGGGTCTGCATTTCTGCGTGTGAGGCGCGATTCAGAGTGCATGAAGCATGCCGACTAGTATTGGATATCGAACGAGAAACGATACCGACACGATAACAATAAAACCAATCGATACGATACCGATAAACAAGAAAAATAGTCGTCACGATGCCGATAAACGAGGACAAAAATCGGTACGATACTGATCAACAAGAAAAGTAGTCGTTACGATACCGATAAACGATAAAACTAATCGATACGATACCGATATACAAAAACTAATCGATACGACACCGATAAACAAGAAAACTAATCAATACGATACCGATATACAAGAAAAATAGTCGGTACGATACCGATAGACGATAAAACTTATCGATACGATACCGATATACAAGAAAAATAGTCGATACGATACCGATAAACGATCAAACTAGTCGATACGATACCGATATACAAGAAAAATAATCGATACCATACCGATAAACGATAATACTAATCAATACGATACCGATAATCACAAAGACGAATCGATACGATGTCGACGTATACGATTTCGATATTTTGATGCCACATCGAAGATTCTGTTTCATTGTCAGGCACAACACCAAAAAAATACGGGGATGCCAGGGGATGGAAGGGGCAGAAACACACTCGATACGATTATCCAACACGATATGTGTTGATGCGGCTTGATGTGGGTGAAAGGTGTTGACGCGCTTGCTGGAACAGGAGGTGGCGATTCACTCCAGGCGTTGGACCTTTCTGAAGGGAGGGGGGGAGAGAGGGAGGGGGGATGTACTCATGCGCCATGCACGGCCGGGGTCGTGTGACCGTAGACCCTCGGGACGGAGACACGTCGAGCTTTCACGGACCAGGTAGACATTGATTGCTTGCGCGAAACCCGAAACCAAACGTGGGGTGTTCTGCGAGTGGCGTAAAGGGCAAGCGGCACCCTGCCAAGAAAAGGGTTGTGAGGCGGAGTTTCTTGCATAGGGATGGCGGCGTGGACTTGGATTGATTTGTTTCTGGTTGTGGCCACTTCCAGAGACAGCAATGGGTATGCCATGTAACTGCCTCGTGAGTGCCTCACCATATACACAACTACGTGATACGAGCATTCCTCTTGTGCGGAGTTCAACGCTTTCCGACCCGCACAAATGATCTCATTCGACGGCCAAGCTTGGTCGCCGCCAAAAAACACAAAAAAATCGACACCCTGGTTCTCTACTAGTGGGTCACGTCGTGATGGGCGTGTTTTATAGCGTCGTCGCCAACCGGAGAGCTGTACGAACTCATGTCACGCATGGCCGTAGTCGTATATGACCGGGGGGGGAGATCTGCACGAGACCTAGACGTGCGTGAAGCACCTTGACGCTGGGGCTGGGGGGCGGAGGGAACAAAGAACCCGCGAAGCATTCGGAGCGATACATCAATCACAGCGGGGGGGGGGGACAGGGCATTGGCGGCACTATCCGCGTACTTTTCCTTTTCCCAGTGCCGACCCGAGACCCCGCCCTGAGAAAGGCTTCGCTCTGCAGCGCTCGAGGCACATGCTTCACGCCTCGAACAGATGGTGATCTATTACGGGGGGCCACAGTCAATAGGACCTACGATACGCTGTGATAGGAGTGGAGTACTCATGGGCTATAGATATAGATAATATGTTGCAGTCTTGTAGTCTCGCGAACACGAGAATAATCCGAAGAATGGATTAACCCGGCGGATATTCCGTTGGTCGAGAGTAACGTTATTTTAGGAATGTTCTCTAGGGCGGATAGCCAGATAGACGAGAGTAATGTTCCTTAACGCAGATAGGACCACGAGGTGAGAAGTTCTTATATTAGCAGAAGAACGATCGGTAGCCATAGGAAAGTTCTGTAGGAGTACATCAGACAAGAGGAATTTAGGAGAGCTTGTGGCGTGGGGTGGGACGAGTATATCTGGGCGTCGAGTCCCGCCCCCCTACCTCTCACTTCTCTACCAGAGCACCTCCTCAGCTCTCGCCATCAATAAGAATATCTAAATCAGAAGAAGCGAAGCAGTGCTTTCCAGCTGCCAGAACCACCTGCGTCCCTCACCACTACCCTTACCACTACCTATATCGGACCCCGCTTCACAACACACAAAAAAACTACCTGGTATATATTTCCCTATTTTTACTAACAATATTTGGTCCTATTTACTGCGGTCCCCCGTAATATCTATCTGATCTATCAGTAGATGATCTAGTTCCTCATCCGCCGTTGTGAGAGGTTGTGACAGGATCTGAAGATGATCTGTGTAGTACAGATCCCTGCCCAGGAAACACGTGCTACGTACAGATCGTGCAGATTATACGGACGTACCAGGCAGCACGAACTACCGTAGTTCATTCAGGGATCTATCTATCTATCTATATGTCTATCTATATATCTGTATATCAATCTAATTAAGTACCTGCCTTGAAATGTATCTGTGTCACCAAGTGGGGATCGAGAGGACTTCTGTATCACGAAACGTTTTGGGCAGACGGTGTGCGGAGAGAAAGAGTGAGAGAGAGACAGAGAGAGACACCGCGCACTTTGCTTCCTGTGGTGTATTCTTTGTTGCCAGTACGCGGTGGAATATCGACCTGTTTTCCTTCACGGCGTCACATAGAACCCGGGGGTGACACGCAAAATTTTGCACCACGATGAAATGAGTTTGGACGAAATTATGTGCCGGTCAGTATGCCATATAACTGAGGTGTTGAGTCTGCCGGTAGTAGTATGTATGTGTGAAAGGCGGTACTCTTACTTGTTTTTTAGTCTTCCTTCAATTACTTACCATGACCCTAATGCTACTCTAAAACTAAGTACGTACAAGGGTTCACTACCTGGTTGTTGCTGGCGGTCACAAAAGTACGAATTATATCGACTCTAAACTCGCGTACGTACGCAGCCCCCCCCCCCCAGTTATGCTTGATGTTGCATCAGCTGTACAAGAGTTGTGGTCACCCATCGTAAGCGAAGCAGGAATGGTTGATGTTGTTGCGAGGCCGCAAATGAGTAATGAAACTTTGTTGCGACATACCAACGGATGCACACGCAAAATGAGCAGACGAGTAGTACAGACAAGTACAATGACCAAGTAACGAGAGTCGAAACGTTCGAGCAGATATGACTGAGTAAGTTATGACACTTTCAGTAAGTATCACAAAAAGAGTACACTAGAACCTAGTGGTTGGGTAATCCAAATAGATAGTTGAATGTAGCAAGTTTGACTGTGTCACTTCCATCGAGGGGTCGTATTAAGGATAGCTACCATGCTACCCAGCAGTAGCCAGTAGCCTATATCGAGTCGCTGATCGGTAACATAAGCCGTCTGCAGCAAGTAGACCACAGCAGCACAACGGGGTGCTATGGCAGTACAGCAGAGCGGTGTGTTACATGCCGATTGAGTAGATATGCGGCATGATCAAATGCCGTTTGGGTAGATTCAGAACACAAAAACTCGGGAGAACCCCAGATGATCAGACTGATGTTCAAGGGTCTCCGGGGTCCTCGGGTTTGCTATATGTCTACAGGTTGATGTAGGGTATTCGTGCTTCGTTTTTGTTTTGGTTTTGGTTTTGTTTTTTTTTTATCCTCCGGCGGATCGGTAAAAATGAAGCTTAAGCTCGCCATACTTCCACGTTCCTATTTTTCGTGTCGTGTGTCAACTTAGCCCATTTGGGCGCGTTGACCGGACCTGACCCCCGAGAGGAGCAGGTGAGGTGGAGATAGCCACTCGGGAGAGTCATCTCTCCCGGGTAATGTGGGACTTGCGCGAGCTCACCCACTAAAAACAAACGAGGCTATGAGGTTTTCCCGCCGGACTTGGTCCAGTTACGGTCCACCCTACCCGTTGGGGCGTTGGTCCTTTGTTTTGGTTGAGCGGAGGCAAGCGAGACTGCACCGCGCACTCTCTCACTCTACTTCTCTCCCTTTTTCTTCTTCCATCCTGCCCTGTTGGACAAGACCGATAATGATACAACAGGCCTGAGAGCCTTTCTTTTGAAATATGCTCTTCTGAGCTTGATGAGCGTATTATACGCAGCAACCAGCTGGCAAAGCTCAGCTGATAGTGCTTACCTCCGCCGCGGGCTGCCTGGCGTAGCTCAGGAGCCACGCACCACACGCCCAATGCAGAATTCCTGTTAAGAGTATCCTTACATACGTAGCGTGCCGGAAATTTCAACAAAAACCGGGCAAAACACGCACAACAACAACCAAAAAAGCTATCTGCTGGAAGTGGACATGTCAGCAACAGAGAAAGCGTATCGCACCCAGAGGGGAGACAAAATCACCTAAACAAAAAAAAAAAAAAGCAACCGAACGATGTCTGCCTGAGGTCGACACTCGAAATAAACCAGAGCCGCCCAACCTAGAGAGACAGAGAAACATACTGCAGTTCGGAAACTCCAACTTCAGTTATCTGTGCCGGGACGGATTTTTTCACGACAAAACATCATTTGGGTGTCTTAGCGGCGGAAATCACAACAAAGCTTATCTGCACCGAGGTGGGGGGGAAAAAAATATATATCGAAATGGCAACACCTGCTATTACGGAGGACCATCGTAAATACGACCAAATATTGTTAGTAAAAATATGTGAATATATTGGTTTTTATGTATACCATAGGCCCTATTAACTATGGACCCCCGTAACAGCTAGCTGTAACCATGTCCAGCTCAAATCTCGATCGCTAATGTTTTCTTCCCTCCAGTAAACGAAGCGGTCCCATGTATTTTACCGTACACCGTGAAGAGGGGCGGACTTTTCGAACAAGAGGTGCGGGCGGTCGTTTTTTTTTTTTTTCGGGGCTCGTTCTTCTCTTTCACCCTCTGATGTTGAGGACCGCAGTCAGTCCCGTTTTGAGGGACAAACCACTCTAAGTGCAAGTAATTTGTCCTCGAAACGGGACTGCGGTGTTGAAAAAACGGGTCAACAACGGAAACAAGGGTGCAATTATCGTGAAAAAAAAACACGAAAGCCGAACACTGCCTTTCCGGAAGGCTCGCTCTTCTCTCGTTTACCATAATATTTCCGAAAAAGCAGCAGCACCACCACCACCACCATGGGTGTTTTTTGTTCGGCATCATTGCCAAAACCTTCTTCTTCCCGCTCCGTTCTGAGGCGTTCTACGTACGATGATAAGAGGTTCACCCCTAATTTTTTGTGAGGCTCCTATATGCCCCCCCCCCCCCCCCCCCCCCCCCCCCCCCCCGCCGGCTGGTGCAAGCAACGTCTGCCTGGTCGGTGAAAAACCCGACGCGCTCCGTCCCGGCATTGTAGGGATGTGAGGGTCTGTGGTCATTACGACTACGGCCATGCATGATAATGAGTACACCCCCTCCCCCCCCCCCCCCGCTCCCCCGAAAGGTAGTATTGATGCGGAATTTCGACGGGGACTAAGATCTGAGTACGATGACTGATCTTCGGGTTGTGTGGAGCGCACAGCGTAGTCACCTTCATTCAATAAATACAGATTTTCCCACGAGCTGTGGTACTGCTTTATGGCCCGCTCCTTCAACTGGCGCCCGGTGAGGATAGTAGGCCGTCTCGGGTGGCTCAGAAACTTTTTTTTTCCCCCCCCCTCCAAATGTGATACCATTGTGCCTCTATCGTAGAACGCCTCTTTCCGGGAAAACCGAGCGCTGGAAAAAAAAACGATCGATCCGTACCCCTGTGACAGCGCAACGCTCTTTGCGGTATGGTACGGGTACTGCTGTAGTACGCAGCACAGGCACAGAAACAGAGCTCTTTACCACTCCATCCCAGCACCTGGACCCAGGTAATTACCGGGCGTTCAACCTCATTCAAGGCAGTATCATAACACCTAGCACTGTAAGTCAGGTGGTTCTAAATATTAAGTTAACCCCCCGCCCCCCCGCCCCCTTTTTTACGACTCCGAGATGGCGACCGATTTATTTTGTTTCGTTCGACAACTTATGGTGTCACCAAAATCCGTGGACGAGCGAGTGAGCGACCCAGAAAGTGCGACCGGTGGGTATTAATAGGATCGTGTCGCGCTCCCGCGTCGTTGCGACCCTCTTGCGTTCAAACCATCGCAACTCCGACACCCGCTCCTGTGTCATCCCTCAGTCACACATGTCAATGATACTGTCTTATCACACAGCAGTTGTGGCCGTTTGCTGTACATAGGTACATGTACGTACTCGTCACATTTTTTTTACCGTAAAGTTTTCCCTCTGAAAGTCCCCGGAGAGCTAACACCCCCAAGGATTTTCACTGTGGAGGCGTTCTACGATAGATGTTCATCCTAAATTTTCTGAGGCTCTTTCCTTGACCTTAAGGAGCTCCACGACCTCACCCGAACACTGACCTCAGCAAAAAATCGAAGTGCATCCCGATGAATAATCCCACGGCCCACGCGTACAAAAAACGTCATTTTTCGAAACAAGATTAGGCATTCCGACGATTTTGGGTTAAGGAACCCCGTCATTCAGAAAACATTTTAGCGGAAATGTGCTACCTCTATCGTAGAACGCGTCAGGGGGGGGGGGGGGGGGGGGGGGGGGGGGGGGGGGGGGGGGGGGGGGGGGGGGGGGGGGGGGGGGGGGGGGGGGGGGGGGGGGGGGGGGGGGGGTGTCGAAACAAGAATGTATGCATGGCGGTTGCAGCAGCGTCCATCGGCGCGCACAGAGCAGCAATAGGGTTAGGACTGCTCGGGTATAGGGCGTAGGGGATGTTGTCCGAAGTTGCATCGTGAGGAGCTGCGCGTACGGCGCTCGCGCGAAGCATGGCGGGAGTGTGCTCGCGCTGGTCGCTGCCCCGCTGTTGCTGCTGAGCAGTCGATAACACCGCAGTAGCTGTGCATATCGTGCTTGAGGTTGCTAAACCTGCGTCCCCAAACGGTTAATGAGCAGCAGGTGAAGCAAGCTAAATGTGCGCTTATTAATATTAATAGTAGGGTATATATTCTGGAGGTACCCGGACGCCTACGCGAATATGATCAAAGACACCGGGTATCCACCCGAGTATGATCAAAGGTACCCGGGTACCTACTCGAGTATGACCAAAGGCACCAGGGTATTTACTTGAGTATGATCAAAGGTACCCGAGCACCTGCTTGAGTATACAAAGGTACCCGGGTATCTACCCGAGTATGATCAAAGGTACCCGGGCACCTACCCGAGTACGATCAAAGGTACCCGGGCACCTACCCAGGTGTGTTACCCGATGACCAAAGATACCCGGGTACCTACCCGGGTATGACCAAAACAACAACGTTTTTCGTACCCGGGTATATACCCCCGAGTACAAAGTACATACCCCACCAAAACAATCCCTTCAAGTGGTTCTACATAGTTCTACATATTGACAGTCTATAATACAGACGGTAGCAGCGATGGCCTCTCCTCTTTTCGAGCGGCGGGGGGATCGCTCGCTACCGCTACCGCCTCTAAGCGTTTCTTTTGGAGATTGAGGTGTCGCTGGTGCTCTTCGTTGGACCGCCGACCCCGATCCTCCCTCCGCGCCTCCATCCTCTCCACGTGCCTCACCTGGACGCGCGCCGGGGGGGGGGGGGGGGGGGGGGGGGGGGGACCGGGGTGGCGGTGGTGGTGGTGGTGGTGGTGGTGGTGGTGGTGGTGGTGATTGGGGGGGGGTGAGGGGTGGTAATAGTGATGGTGCCCAAGTGGGTGTGGTGGTGGTGGTGGTAGTGGTTGTAGTAGTGTTGGCGGTAGTTGGGAATGATGGCTGGTGGTGGTGGTGGTGGTAACGGTGGTGGTGGCGGTGGTGGTGGTGGTGGTAATGGTGATGGTGGCGGTGGTGGTGGTGGTGGTGGTGGTGGTAACGGTCAGTGACGGCTAGTGGTGATTAGGGGTCGTGGTGGTGTTTGGTGTTGGTGGTGGCGTCGGTGGTGATGGTTGTGACGGTCAGTGACGGCTAGATGACGATGGGGCGGCTGGATCGCTGTGATTTTATGTAGCTCGGCAGGGGAGCGTATGACTGCATGCTGCGAGGGTGGCGGATGTTGGGTGGGTCACTGTTATTTAACCCTTTCGCCGTAGAAAAAAGGGCTCCCACACAAATTTCTTGTAGCTCTCCCCCCAAAACCCAGGGTAGTCCTCGGGCTTTGACCCAACCTCGCGGGACTCGGTTGGACGGAAACGGGATGTACCAATGTGTTCACGGGATCAGTTTGGACCGGATCGGGATATCACAATCTGCGCGATATCACTTTTGGACGGGAACGGAATTTCAACTGCATCACGGGGCGATCGTCCCGAATCTCGTGAAATCCCGAGCTAGACATCCCGAGGATTGTCCTGCCAAAAACGAGCGGTGTAAGGTATGCGCGGAGCCGAAGGTCAATGCGGACGGAAAAACGAACCAGAAAAAAATGCATTAACTTGCGAGAATCAACCAACAGCGGAAGGAAGCAGGACAAACGCCAGTTGACTACCAGTACCACTAGAAATAGTAGTTTACGCCCGAACATCGCGTGCTTTTGTTATACGCTGCTGCTCCTTGAAACCACTTCATTCCTGATTGAATACATTGTCCGAACCAAAAAAAAAAAAACGACGTTCCATGGGTTCTTCAGGAACGCGATGCGCATTCGAGGAGCTGGGGGCGCGGGGGGGGGGGTGTACTCGATATCATGCATGGCCGTAATCGTATGACCATAGACCCTCGCATCCCTACAATGCCGGGGCGGAGCACGTCGGATTTTTTCACCGACCAGGCAGACATTGCACCAAGCTTTGCGAAGCGCCGTGAGGTGTTCGGCGTGTCGCATGAAGGGTGAGCCGCATTCTACGAAGAACCACCTGTGAGGCGGGCCTGCATACGGATGACAGCTTCAATGAGTCAAATTGTTTTCCGGTGTGGTCGCATCCAGAGACAGCGGGGGCGGGTGGGCGGGCGGGCGGGCGGGCGGGCGGGCGGGGGTGTATCGCCCTTTTATCACCTACCCCCTTCTGAAGAGTCTCGTCCTCCAGCTCTAGCTGCCTCGTGATGCTCTCCAGGCTGAATCCGTCCAGCAGCCGCTCCTCCAACGCCTCAAACGGATCCTTCTTCCGCCTCCTGTCCGCCCGTCTGTCACGAGCCCTCTTAAGCCCACCGCCGCCGCTGCTGGTACCACCGCTGCCACCACCGCTCGCTAGAGTCCCCGTCGCCCACGACAACGAGCCGGTATCGCCAAACGCGTGCCCAGACACCCCTCTCGAAATCAACCCCCCTTCCCCCCCTCCCCCTCCTCGTCCCCCTTCCCCGACAAACCCGGGAGTCGTGCTTCCATGACCTCCCCCTCCCTCGTCCGGAGAGCATGGGAGAGAGAAGGTATTGTTGGCGCTCCCGATGTCGGGTAGAGCACCTCCGTCTATAGCCCCTCCCGAGCCGGACTTCCTGCTGAGGGGAGAGGACCGGGGATGCGAGGAATTCATCCCCTCTGAGGAAGAAGTGGCGTTTTTATTCAACGCCGAATCTGCTGCTGCTGATGCTGCTGCTGCTGCTGCTGCCGACCTGGCGGGGTTGCTACTGTTGCTGTTGCAGAGATTTCCCTGTACGAGGAGAAGGAGGAGGAGGAGGAGGAGGGGGGGGGAGAGACGAGGCGCGGCGCGCGCGGCAGCGGATGGGGTACTACCTTTCAATTTTAAAAAATATAGACTACGCCTTGCCTCTACAGCGCGGGTAGAGGGGGACCGAATCATGACTTCCAAGACTAACGGGGCTGCTCTACCACCAGTGACGTAGAAGGGGGCCAAGCGACTATGTTGAGACCGACGGGACTGCTTGGCTGATGAACTGCCCGCATCTTGTCCGTACGAGCATGCTCCAAGCACCCTACCGTCGTAATCTCCGCCCCCCCTTCCATTTCCCTTCCAGCCCTCCAGCCCACGCGTGAGCGTCTATCAGAATGGAGAGGCACTCCCTCAACTGGAATGTGTGCAACTAAGTGCCCAAATTCATCCAGAAGCACTGCTTTAGCTCTTGTCGTGTGTGTGTGTGCGTGTGTTTTTTTTTCTTTCGTTGGGACAGCCGAAGAACCTCTCGCTGCAGTAAAAAATGGTCTGTCAAAATAGCTAAACGCTGCACGGATGGTTCTTGTTTGCGCCGAGGAATCGTCGCACAGCAGACGTCTCTCAGAACATCTAAATTCTGCTTCTACCAGGTATGTTCGTCGTTCTCGGTCACCGCTGTGCTATTACGGGGGACCACAGTAAATAGGACCTACGGTACACACAAAAACCTATATATTTACCTATTTTTTCTGACAATATTTGGTCCTATTTACTATGGTCCCCCGTAACAGTCGTGGAAGCAGTTATTACGGAGGACCATAGTAAATAGGACCAAATATGGTTAGCTCAGTACGAAACTTTTACGGGGGACTATAGTACACAGGACCTACGGTAGACTCAAAAAACCATATATTTAACTATTTTTACCAACAGTATTTGGTCCTGTTTACTATGGTCCCCCGTAATATGTACGCCCCCCGACAATGCCTATAGCTCAATAACCTCGACACCTCATGGCCAGCGCCTTATCATAGGGATAAGGAAGGGCGAAGCAACAACAGCAAGCAAGGAAGGAAAGCTAAAACTGATGGAACTTACAGCTAGCCGACGTATTGAGGGTGCCTTTACCAGTTACTCGACACTATGGTCACGGGGTAAATTGCGCGCGATACGAATATATCCAGCCTTAACCCCTTACCCTAGCCGAACATAAAGCCCTATCTACCAATCCACCGATGCATGGGGACAGTCACCTCCGTCTCGTAACGCAAGTATGCGCCAACCGTGATGCAGAGTGAGTGGCGAACTCTTGAGACTTTCGGACCCCCCCTCTTTTTACCCTCTCTCTCTCTCTCTCTCTCTCTCTCTCTCTCTCTCTCTCTCTCTCTCTCTCTCTCTCTCTCTCTCTCTCTCTCTCTCTCTCTCTCTCTCTCTCTCTCTCTCTCTCTCTCTCTCTCTCTCTCTCTCTCTCTCCTCTCTCTTTCGTCATCATCGCTCCTCGTACAGCAGAATATATGTACATACCTGAAGAACTTCTCGCTGAATGTCTCGATTCACGGAGCAAAGGCAGTAGCGCCCAAGCGTGACGTCATGGGGAAAGCCAGAAGAAGAAGAAGAAAAAGCGTTAGCGGAATCGACGTTTTCGAAGGGGGGAAGCGGGGCTGACGGATTCACCGTCAGGTAGTGGCAGCGGAGACACATGGGAGAAATTTCCTCCTCCACCCCCCCCGTCCCCACCCCCGATACCGCCTCCCCCGTTTGCTCCGCTGCTACTGCTGTTGTTGTGGGCGGTATTATTAGCGTTGGCGGTGGAGACGTCCTGGTCAAAATTAGAGACCACTCCGCTTTCTTTCACGGAGCTGGAATAGATCAGCTCTTCGGACCGCGATTGCAGCAGTAGTGGCTGTCTTTGACCTCCCGGGCGGTCCCACCTGCGGATGCGCGTCGGAAAGCTCCGTTCAGGATTCAGGGAACGAAGGGTGGTCGTCGATTTGCAGCGCGATTTTCTTGTAAAAAAAGAGCAGGGTACGGCTAGCTGCGGCACGGCCAGCTGCGGCGGCGGTCTACTACCTGGCGTGTCTTGCATACAGCGAAAGAAAACAGAAACAATGTGTATTGTTTTTTTTTTTCTTGCGTTCGGTTTTCCCACTTTTCTTGAGGGGTCTCGATAGGTTTTTGTAAAACTTTTGTGTTTTCTTGCGTGTTATTAATAGTAAAGGAGTGTGCCCGTTATCGAAGAAAAAACAAACGACTTAGAACCACGCGCGAAATATGACGTACGTTGGACAGATCTCTTTGATCTAGATCACCACCTCGTGAACTAGATACTTCAGGGCAGATAGGTTTCCCGATCTGTATGATCTGTATGATCTGTATGATCTAGCTCGTGTTGCCGGGTGGGAGCCGTATAATCTGAACGATCTTGCTCATGATTTCTGGGTTGGGATCTGCTGCTATGCACAGATCCTGCACAACCCCTCACAACGACAGGTGAGGAACTAGATCATCTACTGTATTCAGATCAGATAGATCATCATCTGTAAGGCGTGTGAAATATCATTTGCAGCAGAACAGGGAGAGAGAGAGGGAGAGAGAGAGAGAGGGGGGGGGGTCGGGGGAGAAAGAAAGAGAAAGAGCGAGAAAAAAGAGGGAGTTCCCCCCGTACGGCACTCTCTGCACCTCTGCTTCCACTCCCGCAAGACGCGTGCGTGGCCCGCCGCCACGGTCAGCTCCTTAGGGGCGTGAGCCGCGTCCGACATGGCCTGCAGCACCTTTGACCCCCACGATGCCGTTGGCGGCCAAGAAGACACCGAGGACATCGGCACTGCCCCCCCCCCCCCCCCCCCCGCTCCCCGCCCCCCCCCGTCTCCTCTTCCTCTTCTTCTCCTTCGCCCCATCCTCCTCCTCCTCCTCCTCCTCCTCCTCCTCGTCCTCCTCCTATCTCTCCAACCCCGAGAACACTCCCCCCATGCTTACTTTCCGCGTAAGCAAGGCCGCCGTTGCCTCCACCACCACCACCACTGTCACTCCCGCCTTCATGGGAGGGGATGGGAGGGGGAGGGCGGCCGTTGCGACGACCTCGAGATAGCCCTGGACTCCGATTCCGACGCGAAGTGAGTCGTTCGCACGCGAATTTCGCGCGCGAAGGCCGACCCGCTCGTGAGTCGATCTTCCGGTCGGCGTTTGTGGACGTACATGCGGTGCCCCCCCCCTCTGAGCCTCGGAGCGCTTGAGACCCCGCTTCGCCTTGCGCATCAGGGCCGCCGACCGCTCTTCTCCCGGCCTGCTCCATTGTGGTGGGGTCGGCGTGATGGAAGGGGGGTGGGGGGGGGGTGTACTCGATAGGAGAGATGTACTCGAACTCATACATGGCCGTAGTCGTATGGGGGGGTGTACTCGGTATCATGCATGGCCGTAGTCGTATGACCATAGACCCTCGCATACCCACAATGCCGGGACGGAGCATGTCGGCTTTTTCTTCACCGATCAGGCAGACATTGTTTGTTTGCACCAAGCGCGTGGGGTGGGGGGGGGGGGTACTCGATACCATGCATGGCCGAAGTCGTATGACCATAGACCCATCGCATCCCTACAATGCCGGGACGGAGCATGTCGGGTTTTCACCGACCACGCAGACATTGCTTGCACCAAGGGGGGGGGGGGGGGTACAAATTGTCACGCATGGCCGGCATCGTATGAGGGGGGGGGGGGAGAGGGGGTAATAGTTTAAAACGCGCGGGGGGAAGACACTAGACGAAACACGCCTGAAACGAGCCAACAAAAAAAAGGAGGGGAAAGAAAAACCGCCAAGAAAAAAAAGGAGCTTGCAACCGCCTACACGATGAAACCCCTGCCTTTAGGGAGGACCCCAAGTGACGCGGCGGTGCTTACAAGAGCAGCATCTTTCTTCTGTGCGATCAACGCAAGGGGATAGCCTCGCTCCCGAGAGAGAGTGCCAAGGGGGGGGGGGGGGTCGCGAAACCACCCTGGGCATGGACATACCGGACTCTTTTGTGATGGTACGGCTTTGAACGAGGCTAAAAGCCCGGTAATTACCTGGGTTCAGGTATTGGGATCGTATTTGTAGTACTTGGGAGGCGTATCTTGGATAAAAAACCAGGGGTTTTCCAAGCTCTCAGTCTCCCCGTGCACGAAAGGGATAAAAATCTGCTCTTCTTCTACCCTGGTATCTCTTAAGCAAACAACACACGTGAGTACCAGCAAGTACCGGCTTAACAGGCAAACCTGTCTAGGGATACAAACTGTCCCGCCCGCTTGATCTTAACAAGTGGCGTCGTCGGCAGGAAGAATATGTCGGGGTGATCGGAATATCCTCGGATGGTTTTTGTACACACCGCCTGTTTTTTTTTTTTTGGTACACGTGTGACGATCAAATTCCGCGGTTACCCTTTTCTTCCCCCCCAAAAACCCCCGTCCTCCACAACATTAATAAAGCGTTTTTTTTTTTAAAAAAAAGAGAAAAAAGAAAAAAGAAAATAGGGGTCAATCGGTGTATTCGAAAGGGCGGTCGACTCACCTCAGCTCGTCGTCATCGGCCACCTGCACCTGGAAAACCCCCCTCCGCTCCACACGGTACTGCTTGTGCACGGGAGGTCCCCGCTTGCCACTGCTACTGCCACCGGTGCCGCCGCGACTGCCTACGCGAACACCGCCGCCGCCATAACCCGTCCCACCGCAGAGCCTGGGCTCGTGCAGAAGGGCTTTCAACACCACGCTGGGGTTTTTGCTAACCCTCGTCATGTAGAAGAAATCCTGGGCGCGTGTGTGAGGGGGAAGGGGAGAGGGGGGGGGGGGGGGGGGGTACTCATTGTCATGCATGGCCGTAGTCGTATGACCATAGACCCTCGCATCCCTACAATGCCGGGACGGAGCGCGTCGGGTTTTCACCGACCAGGCAGGCATTGCTTGCACCAAGGGCGAAGCGCCGTGAGGTGTTGGGCGAGTCGCATGAAGGGTGAGCTGCATCCTACTAAGAACCGCTTTTGAGGCGGATTTTCTGGCATATGGATGACAGCATCAATGAATTGATTTAATTTCTGGTGCGGCCACTTCCAGAGACAGCAGCGGGTTTACTATGTAACTGCCTCGTGGGTGCCTCACCCTTTACCCACTGCGTGATACGATCATCCCCCTTGTGCGGAGGGAAGGTTCTCCCCGCACAAAAATGATCTAACTTGACCGCCAGCCGTGGTAACCGCCAAACAAAAAAAAAACGGTACCCTGGCTGTCTAGCTCACGCAATGAGAGGCGTGTGTTTTACAGCGTCGTCCAGGTATAAAATAGGGGGGGGAGAGGAGGGGGGGGGGGTACTGGATGTCATGCATGGCCGTAGTTGTATGACCATAGACCCTCGCATCCCTACAATACCCTGACGGAGCACGTTGGGTTTTCACCAACGAGGGAGACATTGCTTGCTTGCATCAAGCGCGAATCGCCGTGAGGTGTGCGGCGTGAGTCGCACGAAGGATGAGCTGCATCCTATTAATATTAAGAACCGCTTGTGAGGCGGACTAGGGGGGGGTACCCGTTTTTTTTTGCTCGCCTTATACTTTGACCAGTGACCACGTAGCCCTTTCGAGACGGACCAGGGGGGGGGGGGGGGGGGGGGGGGGGGGGGGGGGGGGGGGGGGGGGGCACCGACCGTCGATGAACACCTCAGCGGTGAGATATATATTGTGATAATTGTGCAATTTGAGCAAAATTGAGCCCAACGCCATTGCGTTTTCAGTTGCGCACAATTTTTGTTTTATTTACGTCCGCGCATCGCTTTAAATTTTTTGAAATTTTACGTTTTATGTTTGCGTCTTCACCTATTTACGTCCGCATTTTACGTTTCACCTTTTGGATTTTTACGATTTCAATTTGACGTTTTTTTTGGTCGCCTGACCTGCTCTAGGTAGACGTAGTCCATGTTGGACACCTCCTGGCCATCCTTGGACGGGAGGGACTGTCCGTCCGATAGGACCGGTCTGATCATCCAGCGGCAGTTGACCATCGCGCTCTTGTTCATCACTCTGAAAAAAAAAAACAAAAATCAGGGCAAATAAACTTTAGCCGGCGAAACAACTATGAGCTGACGTTTTCGATTAGTTGTTTCAATTAAGAAACAAAAACTGCTCGTACATGTGATAACGTAGTACTGCTCTGAAAGTGAACACGCACAAAAAAAAAAAGAAAATGGCAGTATTAGCCGACGGTACGAAACACAACCGAGGTTAGCTTGCTTTTTTTCTTACAGAGAAAACAAATGATCTAGTGCGTTGCCTATTACGGGGGACCATAGTTAATAGGACCAGATATTGTTAGTAAAAATAGGTAAATATATAGGTTTTTATGTACACCATAGGTCCTATTAACTATGGACCCCTGTACAAGTACGTAGCTGTGATGAGTACGATGACTCAAGGAGAAAGGAAATGTTCGGGTATTTGGTCTCAATAAGACCAACTCTTGACGCACAATCACAAAAAAGCACGAGGAGCTGGAGCTGTTCATTGGTACCACTTTCCGTTTCATTTTTCAGTACCAGCAATACAGATTCGTAAAAATACTATTACGAGGGACCATAGTAAATAGGACCTACGGTACGCACAAAAGCCTATATATTTACCTATTTTTACCAACAATACTTGGTCCTATTTACTATGGTCCCCCGTATTATGTTTCCCCTTTAAGGCAATAACACCACTGGGGGAGATTTTTGCATCGGTACAAATCTAGTTTACGTTCACAAGCGCTTTACTCGAACATCTCATCCAGCACATATGAACTTGCTATGTAGGGCCAGCACATGAAAATGCATTTCTGACGATTTTGCGACAAACTTGTGCCAAAGACCGTCTCGGGCGGCGCTAGGAGATGAGTATACTGTACACGTGTCGGATGGACTTACACACTGGAAACCCTTCCGCCGTCAGGAAGGGGGGTGGGGACAACGGCAAGCCGATGCCTGTCCCTATCACGTCTCTCGTCAAAACAAAGGCCTCCCCTCCCCTTCCTAATGCGTCCTTCCGCGGCAGCACGTCCCGCCAGCAAAAATCCCCAAAGAATTAAGTTCTCTTCGAAATGTTTTATCGAGCGGCGACCCAAACTTTGCCTCTACAGACACCGCCGTCCCTGCCAACCTCCTCCGCCACCACCACCGCCACCACCACCACCACCACTACAACCACAACCACTCTCCCTCCATAGTGACACAGTGCACCGTCCCGCAAAATAGGTCCCGCCACCCAAGCACGCCCCCGCTCGCACCTCAGCATGGTCTCGTTGGTCCCTCCGCTAGTGCTGCCGTGCTTTGTCGAAGCCGCCCTGAAAGGGTACGGCACGCCGACCGGTCGGTCCGCATCGGTGTTCCCGCCCCCTACCGCAAGACTACCCCTAGAAACCCCCCCTCCCCCCCCCCTCCTCCTCCTGCTGCTCCTCCTCCTGCTGCTCCTCCTCCTGCTCCTCCTACTCCTGCTCCGCTTCCTCCCAAAGCGAAGCTCGCTTCCACCCCCCCGCCCCCAACCCCAACTCTACCCCCACGCTGCCCCCCTCCCCCACCCCCGCTCCCAACGCCGTTCCCACTCCGCCCCCCACCTCTACCCCTACCTCCACCCCCACCATCACCCCGACCTCCGCCTCCTCCGCTACGAGTAGGACTTTCCGTAGTACCGAGGCGCGAGACTCTGCTGCTAGTACCTCTTCGGTTGCCTGGGTACACGAGAAAGGAGTGGGGCGTGAGCGTGAGTGAAGGTGGGGGTTGGGGTGGGGGTGGAGGGTGGAGTGTTGGGATCGTGGGGCGTGGGGGGGGGGGGGGGGGGGGGGGGGGGTTGCGGTGTGAGTGAGTGAGGGTTGGGGTTGGGTTTGGGGTGGCCGTACACATATACACATATGCACAAGTACACACACAAAGCTTACACGCCCCTGCAAACACCTAGTCACCCTTGCACACGTGTACATACCAATACACACGCCCACCGCAGTACGAACCACACCGAACACCACTGCCACCATCACCACCACCACCTCCACTTCCACCACACACCCGTACTCCGTCCCGGCATTGTAGGGATGCGAGGGTCTATGGTCATACCACTATGACCATGCATGATATCGAGTGCTGCCCCCTCCCCCTCACCGCCCCCCCCCCCCCGACCTCCCATTTCTTCTCTTACTACCTGCGTGAGACGTCGTCGTCGACGCCCCCGACGCAGCGGCGCCATCTCTTCTCGGATCGATGTCCACGGTCGGTAGTATACCGGGGCCGTGAACACGGGCCCCAATAACGCCTCCTTGCTTCCAGGTCGGCTCTCCCGACCCCGCTACAAGCTGGAGCCACACCGACTGCCCATAAAATATGGAGCGGTAAGATTCTGGATCTTCGAGGTCTATGAGCTTGAAGGTCGCCTTTTTTTGTTTGTTTTCAGATGTTTTTTGAGTTTGAAACATTCACACGTCGTGGGGGGGAAGGGGGGGGGGGTGGGGGGTGGAGTTAAGATGGGGGCGGGATAGAGGTGGGGATGGAGGAGGGGGGTGGGGAGGGTGCGGGGATAGGGGAGGGGGTGGGGGCGAAGTCGGGGGGGGGGGGGGGGGGGGGTGGGGTGGAGGAGGGACGGGGGGGAAGGTAAGAAAGGATGTGGGGGAGATGGGAGGAAGGGGGAAGAAGAAAAGGAGGGGTGGACAAAGAGGGGGGGAGGGGTTGGAGGGAGCGTTACTGACATTATGAAACCCCCCGCATTTCTTTATTTATTCAGGAGGGGCTCTCTGCTAGACCCCAACTGGACTCGACCCTTCGAAGTGCGACGTAGAGTCCAGACGGCGACAAGGCTCGGCCCGAAGGGAAGAACAGAGGGAGGGACGGACGGAGGGGGGGGGGGGGGGGGCGGGGGGTACTCGATAGGAGATATGTACTCGATCTCATGCATGGCCGTAGTCGGAGCGGGGGGGGGGGGGGGGTGAAGACTGGTCTGCCCTCTATTCAAAACACGGTGGGAAATTTCAACGAGTGCTGTCGAGAGCGATGAAAACCAAACAAGAAATTGTAAAAACTTGTTCACAAAACTTTTTTGTCGCAAATCCGATATCCGAAATACTTTCCTGTTCCGCAAAACAAAAAACAAAAAATTGAAAAAACGAAAGGAAAACTCAGAAGAAAACACATGTTCACACAAGACCGCTTTTTTTTTGTCGTGTCGCTGATCAACCCCCACCAGAAAAATAGAACAGAGCGTGCATGGTCTACAGTCTACATGCTTCCGAGCTCTTCGGGTCTTTTCCAATGGATCGCTGATGAAATTGACCCCTGTTTCGCGAGGGGCCGGTTTCCAGCAGCAAGTCGCGAGTTTTCAACTTGGTCAAGCACGGTGACCTTGCGTGAGCAGCGAGCTTTCAACGTGCTCCACCCTGCTGACCTGATGGTTGGTTTCCAGGCCCTCCAAAGCTCTCATGGAAACCCCTCCCGTGTCCATGTTGAGCACCATGAAGGTGCCGCTGTCACCCTGAACCGACTGTTTGAGGGAGAAACGTGCACGTCGGCAATCGGTCGAAAACCAGGTTCGGGCACAGCTCAGAGGGAGTTCGACCGCGTTTGTTGTTGACTGCTGTGGGGGCGATGGTAGTGGTGTTGGTGTTGGTGTTGGTGTTGGTGTTGGTAGTCGTGGTTGTGGAGGTGGTATTGCTGTTGATGCTGTTGGCAGGCTACAGAGCGATTCCGAAACAAAAACCAGGAAAAGAACGGACCTATGTCGGGGCAGGCATCCGACAACGAGGTAAGCCTTTTCTTGTTGCTGCTGTTCCTTCGTGCGTGTGATGAAGTTTTTCCATCAATGTGCAGCTGATATCTATAGGTAAAGCAGCCACGAGGGCACAAGATCGCTCTTGCATACCACAGAGAGCGTTTGAATTGGCGCAGGAGTGTGTGTATGATCGTAGAGGCGTCAGGGGGTAGTCTTCAATAGTCATCAGCAGTCATCTTCTTGGGAGTGTTTGTTGGAAGATTTGTCCTTGAGATCGGGCCAGTTCGCGGTGAGCGGCGCCGATATGTTCTTCAGCGCTCGACTTTTCCGGCAGGGGAAGGTTTCCAATACCGAACAAAGCAGGCGTTTTCGGAAAACATCTGGTCGAGAGCCTTCTGGAAACGTAAAATGCTCGACGTTTAGCACCCTTACTACCGTTGACGAGAGAAAAACGAGCGCTGGAGAAAAACGATCGCGCCCCATGTGCGAAGTCATCACTCTTTTATTACGGTGCTCTTCTTCATGCGATTATTGTCTCGTTTTACAGTACCTGAAGGGTAACCTGAAGCCCGTAATGCAGTCTTAGCGAAGGGTCATCGTTCAAGCTGTCGCGGATCTGGGTCTTTTCCTCCCTTGGCGCGGCCTCGCGGTGGATGCCCATCATCGCGTTGAACCTTTGGTGCACCGATGTCGGTCTATCTCCTGCCCGCGCTTGCCGCAAAGTCTTCACCAAACCAATTTTGAGGGAGAGAAAATCGAACGAGGCCCGCGGAGGGGGGGGATCGGGGGGGTCACGCTCGACTTTTGACCAAACCGATTTTGAGGGAGAGGGAGGAGGCGGAAGCCCGCCCAGGGGAGGAGTGTCATGCCTGCCGGGCCTCACAACGGAATCGTTGGGGAAAAGGAAGGAGAAGGAGGCTCGCGGCTGGGGGGGGGCTGGGGGGGGGGGGGGGGGGGGGGTCACGCTTGGCAGGGCTGACGATGCCCACGACATTGATCAAGCTTCCTCTTGCCAAAGCTTTTTTTTTTTGTGTGTGTGTGTGTTTTAGTTTTTAGTGCGTGTTTGGCTGTCACAGCTCTTCACCGTCGGTTGCTCCAAAATCCCCGTACTTGCATGTTGATACCTGAAATGTCAAAAATTACCCAGAATGGGAGAGCTTCTTCGTTTTTTCGGGTGGCATATTCATAGCTCCCGTCAACATTGTGAGAAGGATGCTGCGAGCCTCTCGACGGAACCAAGACAAGTTTCGGGTGCTGTGCCGGCGTACTTCTTCCAGCCACGCGCCATGACTTCACCCAATTCCTCACGTTACCTCGTACGTCTCACTTTCGTGCATCTATTCGGAGGATACCATGCCCGGGGAGAGAGCGCGCACGGGGGGGGGGGGGGGGGGGGGGGGGGGGGGGGGGGGGGGGGGGGGGGGGGGGGGGGGGGGGGGGGGGGGGGGGGGGGGGGGGGGGGGGGGGGGGGGGGGGGGGGGGGGGGGGGGGGGGGGGGGGGGGGGGGGGGGGGGGGGGGGTACTCGATAGGAGAGACGTACTCGATCTCATGCATGGCCATAGTCGTGTGACCATAGACCCTCGCATCCCTACAATGCCGGGACGGAGCACGTCGGGTTTTCACCGACCAGGCAGACGTTGCTTGCACCAAGCGCGAAGCGAAACGTGAGGTGTCCGGCGAGTCGCATGAAGGGTGAGCTGCATCCTACTAAGAACCGCTTGTGAGGCGGACTTGCATATGGATGACAGCTTCAATGAGTTAGTTTAATTTCCGGTGTAGCCACTTCCAGAGACGGCAATGGGGAGTACTATGTAACTGCCTCTTGGGTGCCTTACCTTGAACACTACGTGATACGAGAGCGTGCGGGGGGGGGGGGGGGGGGGGGGGCGTACTCATTTGTTGCTTGCCTTAGTCATTTGACCATTGACCACGCATCCCTTTCGAGACGGAGCGCGCGCGGGGGGGGGGGAGAATGAGAATGAGAGTCAACCATGGGGGCGTGTCAAGGGAAAGCGTCTACTTCAGGGTTACGCTGTGTTATCACACACATTCAGAGAATGGTTTCGGTACGGTAGTTTCTGTTATAACTCGGGAGGTACGATGATACCGGCACGCCGACAACATTTTGAGGGGTTTGGTTGACGTTCGCTTGGTGTCCCTCTCGGGCTATCGCCTCCTTAAGTCCTGCCGCTACTCTGACGTCCATCCTCACGTGCGATCAGCACGCCACACTCCTCCCACACGCAAAACAATTCAACAACAACAACGACGACCAAAAAAAATCATGCGTGTGCGATCGATACGCAACCTCTCCCAATCCCTCACATCGTCTCTCTCAAAAGTGGCAAAAATATACGAGTCTTGAATCAGTATGAATTACTTGACGTTACGGCGTTGTTTCATAGGTTTGTGACTGCCGTGTCAACTTTCTTTTACCAGAAATTCCCCGCTGCACCTGCTGTCCCGGCGCGTCCCCCCACCCCGTGGCCTCCACTGGGTCCCCCGCCTCGTCCTGGAACCCCCCCCCCCCGCTCGCGATCGAATGGTGTAACCCCCAAGAGACCACCACCCCCACCACCATCGCCACCGCCGCCCCCCCACCACCACCACCAACACCACCAACACCACCACACACCACCAACACCAGTACTAACACCAACACCGCCGCTGACACTGGCACTGGCACTGGCACTGGCAGTGGCACTGGCAGTGGCACAAAGAGGTGAGGGGGGTCTCCCGTTGTCAGTAGACACGCCCATCGGGGACAGTGTTTCCGGGCGCGGGCGACGTCGTCGCGCGTTGCCGCCTCCGTGAGCGAGCACCCCTTGCTGCTGCTGCTGCGGTAAGGGGGTTGTTGCCTGCGCCGCCGCCGCCGCCGCCGCCGCTGCTGCTGCTGCTGCTGCTGCTGCTGCTGTTGCTGCTGGGGATGCTGGGGATGCTGGGGATGCTGGTGCTGGTGCTGTGGGTGTTGGTGTTGGTGTTGGTGTTGTTGATGTTTCAGGTGCTGCTGCTGTTGCTGCTGGTGCTGATGCACCTGCTGCTGCAGCAGCTGCCGCTGCTCACCAGACGCCGTCGCCGTCATTGCTGCCGATGCATGATCTACCATAAGCCGGCGTTGACGCGATGGGCGGTCAGGGGGGATTACTAGTGCCTTCTGAACTCTTACTCTTTCTCAAACCGGATCGACCATTCAGATATCCGCGAAAACTATGTCGCGGAAAGCCGATACTCCACAGGAATATCTATCTGATTCTTCAAGTTTCTCCCAATCTACTAACGCGCGCACAAGTCGACACAAATTTACAAACAACCTGCTTGCGCGAGCTCCTATCTACAGCTGCACTCCTCATTTACCGTTACTGCCGCCGCCACCACCACCCACCACCCTACCCGTACAACTACGCAGGCGACAACGCCCACCGGCAACGATCGAAGACGCGTGCTGTGGTGGAGGTTACTTAGCACCTGAAAAAATCCTGAGGCTCTCCAAGTTTAAGGAGCTCTACTGTGAAAAACTCAGCCAACCACCGACTTTTGGGAAGAAGTTGTACGCAAAGCCTGATACACAACCTCACAGGCCACGGGTATTACTACTGTAGACATCTAACGAAACGTGGACCGGGTGCTGTAGCTCCTCAGTGACTAACGGTTCACAGATCATTGGACAGACCATCGATCCCCACTTCATGATCCAGCTATTTCAAGGCGGGTGTTTTCCCGATCTTGTACCGTACGTACTACGCCAGTATTACGGGGGGAGCATAATCATCAGGACCCATAATACACACAAAAAATCTGTACCTTTCCAGTATTTTTGGCTGAGTCGTATTTGGTCCTGATTATGGTGTTGCCCCGTAAATAGCTCATGTTTACCGGACGGGACACGTGCAATCTGCACGACGTGTTTCCTGGGGGTAGGATTAACGGATCCCTAAAAGTAACAATTGTTTTTATGCTAATATCTCATCAAAACCATCCTTACATTACCGGACAGAGCGGCATGCATATCCCGCACGGGCCTCTCGCGACAACGGCGGGTGAGGAGGAGCTAGATGATTGTCTAAATCGTGATCTATCTGTCCGAGCTGTGAAAATGTGTGGGCTCAAAACTGCAACCCATATTTGCAACCCCCTACGTGCAACCCCTAGTTGCAACCCCTAATTGCAACCCCTGCTTGCAACCCCTATTTGCAATCCCGTATTGCACCCCCTACTTGCAAGCCCTAATTGCAACCCTATTTGCAATCCCTAGTTGCAAACCCTATATGCGACCCCTGTTTGCAACCCCTATTTGCAATCCCGTATTGCACCCCCTATTTGCAATCCCTAATTGCAAACCCTATTTGCAACCCATAATTGCAACCCCTATTTGCAACCCCTATTTGCAACCCTTACCGTAGCACGCCTCTGTGGGTAATCGCGGAGACCGCTGATTGTTGTTGCTGCTGTTGTTGTTGTCGACGGCGTCCGAGATGAGCGATGAAAGAGAATCGGGGCCAATGCGGTGAACGTGATGCTGCTGTGGTTTCCTGTGGCCTTTGTGCCCCACGTTTGCACGCTTGTTGGAATCGTTCCTGATTTTTTTCGTGATTGTGTTTTGCGAAAGTTGGTTGGCCCGGGGAGGAGGCGGGTTGGGGGGGTGGTGGGGGGGGGGTAGGTGTAGGGCGTGGGTGGGTGGGTGGGTGGGTGTAGGGGATGTCTCAAAGTCTGCTTTCTTACGAGGACCGACACTTGTACTTGGCAGTATTAGTATTTCAACAGACTCACACATGCTGGTAGATCCCTCGCTCCTTTCTGAACGACCTCGGGTGCCTCCCCCGCAGCAGAGCGTTTGTGTAGGACTGATCTATAGAGACTGGGGCTTCGAACGAGGCGGCGCAGAAAGCGTCACGGCAGGTAGGTGCGGAAAAAAGGTCAGATCGACGCTATTGATGTGTGCATCGCATCGTCTACGGGCCTATTATTAATATTAATATCTCACGTTTCCTTTCATCCCTTTGGGACCTCTCAGCTCTCTTGATAGCGAACAACACAACGAATGACAAACTTACCAGATACCTGGTAGGCGTTATCAACATTCTACGAGCTAGCTGAGCAACTCTTTTGGGTCCGGCGGTACGAACAGGATCGCGTCGCGCCCCTTCCGTACGACTGCTTGCATTCAACCATTGAAGAGCTCGGACACCAACTTGTGTCATCGCCTATTAATAGTCACGCAGTGGTCGTTGCTGTGATCGGTCGCTTGTTCATCGACTATTTCCCCCTCTCAACTCCCGAGAGGGTTACGTAGTACACGTCGTTCCGTGTCAGTTGCCGTCCGCAATCATGTTGTTCACAGGCCAGCTTCGCCGCTGGGGCTATGATCCTACAGTCAAACGGGCGATGAATTGCCGTTATCTCGACTGATCATCAACAGGCTGCCGAGAAACACCCATCGGCAAATACGAAGCACCCCCCCCCCCTGCGCTGTTGAGCAGCGCATGCGTAAGGAGGAAGTACTACACTTGTGTACACAGATAGTAGTACGTACTGCAAAAGTACCTTCGTAAATCACTTCATCAGTTCCCTTCCTTTCCCAACTCAGATCCGGGATCAAACATCGAGCGCAAGTAATTTTTGTAGTGAGTGAAAGGTTTGGTTCGCAGGTATATATATCATTGGAGGACGAATGAGTTGCTTGACATCGCAGCGGCAGCAATTTCAATTCAATCCCGACGTCAACTGTTACAGTATTAATAGTACAGCGCAAACAGTAGTGGTACTGGGTAGTTGAACCTGTCGCTGTTCGTTTACAAAGGCTCAGCGACTGTGCTACTCAGTCAGCTCTGCGCTGACTGAACGCAAAAGGAGTACTGTTGGGCTCGATACGGCCTCTCGCCGATTACATCCTCCGGGGTTGATCAAGCCCCCAATCTCAGGGCCTGGTTTTTCCTGCATCATATATGACCCCCCTTCCGATCGTGCGTTCTTTTACTCAATCAAGTGGTTCAGTCCACTTTCGAAATTTTGATCGAGTGTTCTTTCATCGCGTTCTTTCCACTTGATTTCCCTTTTTCTGCCCACACGCTTGACCCACAGGGCAGAAAAAGCGGAAATACGACGTCTGGCGGGACTCAAACCCCGGGCTTCTTCTGTTCTGTTAGAAAGTCAAAGGATAAACCACACTGAGCTCCTCAGTCCGTGCTGGCTACGTAAGCAGCCCAGAGGTTTAACCTTTGTAAACAGTCGCACCCGGCGCTTGTATGTACGCATACACAACTTGGCCCAGCTCAAAATGGATGATACTGCTGTATGTACTGATGTACTACGAGTGCTTTTCATCACAGATAGTCGCACGCTTTCCTCTCGAGAACTTTATCGTACATGGATACAGTCAGGGATAGGATTCGCCTGTAGAGTTTAGAGTATAGAGTAAAGCACATTTCACATTTCAACCATTGTGTCGAAGACGAGCAAAGCCTGCTACCATTGCTGTGTGCACGACTTGCAGATGCACATGGGCAAGCAGAATACACCACCCACCAGGTAGTACCAGACAGCAGACATACAATCAGTATACATAAACATTTCTCACATGTGACGCCAGGTTCAGCCTCGTCCATCCAAGCTTCCGCCTCGGCACTGAAGTCCTTCTTAACTGGCCCCTCCATTGGTGGTATGTCGATTGCCGTCATATGTCGTGAGCCCCGTACCTTGGTGCTGAAGCGCAGCGCACCCACGCAAGCATCACGTGCGTCGCTTGTCGCTAGTCGCTCGAAAAATTGTCCGAGCAAATAATCGAAAAGTGACCGTTTCATGCTGAATTATGCCATTATGTGGAACTCCCAAATCGAATTACGCCGCGTTGTCGCTGCTCCGCTGTCGTGTGCGCCAACGCTGCGCCTTGTTGCAGGGAGAACCTGAGGGAGAGTGGCACTGAAGCAGAAGAGGTAGCGTTGGCCTATTTTCATCTTGACCGCCGGCATTATTGCTGTGCTAGGCAAGCAAGAGGGAGGGAGAGAGAAAAGGACAGACAGATGGCAGAGAGCGCTGGAGCTGATGGTTCTGCCCCGTCCGTGCCGTCCACGCTCGAGGAGAGGTCCAAGGGGCGCCGCGTGATAGTCATCCTCCAGCGAGTGAGTTAATCGAATATTCCCTTCCCATGTGGTGGAAGATAGTGCTGTTTTTGTTTTGCTCTTGTGTCGTAGGACGCCGTGAAAAGCTCACCCTAATGTTGAACAGCTATTGCATCATAGCGCACCAACCGTGTCTTCAAGAACAGGCGAGCAGCAGGAGCAGCGTACTCACAGCAGTAAGGCAGCGCCGCACCCTTGCTTTGTAATGCTTGGTTCCCGTAGAATCTGAAACACACGTATCCAAGCCACGGTCTACCTACTGTTGATACCCACAGCAGCAGCAGCAGCAGCCAGTAGAATCCACAAGCATGTAGTTGGATGCCTATACCTGCTGTGTCGTACCACGGTAGACGACAGCAGTTGTACTGAAGGGTTTCCCTTTCCTTGCGTTCGCGTATATCGCTCGATGGTGCACCAAGTTTCAAATTTACCGCCATAGACTTGCAGCAGTGCGTAGCAACACACGCTGGAACAGGACACAACAACACAATATACTCTCGTACTGCAGTAAATTCAGGTCGAGATTTACAGGAAAACAAAGAATCCGGGAGCCGTTGTGCTGAAATTCGTGTAGAACGCACCCATTAAAGAAACAAAAAAATCACCCCATGGTTCAGTATGTGCGGTTCTCTTGACACTAACCATAACCCCACGACGGAAATGGTGGAACAGGCGTCGCTTGAGACGGTGAAAACGAAGAAGGGCGACTTCCAGCTGCTCAACTGCGACGACCACCGGCGGCTGGTGACTAAAAAATCGGGCAAGGACCCCAAAGACCTCAGACCGGACATCGTGCACCAGGTACACACGATATGAGAGTGTAATGTCAGATGTTGTTTGGGACAGGCATGCAAACGAACAGCCGGGGGGGGGGGGGGGGGGGGGGGGGGGGGGGGTCACTCATTGTCATTGCGGCTGTACATACAGTAGTCGCACGACCATAGACTCTCGCATCTCTACAATGCCGGGACGGAGTACGTCGGTTTTTCACCGAACAGACCCCGGTAGGTACTGGTGTAGGCGTATGACCGAGGCAGGCGACAACCGAGTTGGAGGGGGAGAGAGAGGGGGGGGGGGAGGGTGTAAAGAAAAAGAGAAAGAGAAGGAGAGGGAGGGAGGGGGGAGGGTGTGCTCATTACCATGCATGGCCGTAGTCGTATGACCATAAGACACTGGTAACCGAACAATGCTGGAACGAAGCACGTCGGGTTTTTTTCACCGACCAGGCAGACTTATGCTTGCACCAAGCGGAAGCGCCGTGAGGTGTTGTGCAAATCGCACGAGGGGTGAGCTGCCTACTGAGAACCGGATTTTCTTGCAATATGTATGGATCATAGCGTCAATGAATTGATTTATTTTCTGGTGTGGCCACGTCCAGAGACAGCAATGGGTTTTCTATGTAACTGCCTAGTGCATGCCTTACCGCACACTACGTGATACGATAATCCCCTTGTTCGGAGTTAAGGTTCTCCCCGCACGAAAATGATCTACTGTAACTCGACCGCCAGCCGTGGAAACCGCCGAAGAAAAAAAAAAAAAAAAAAACCGGCACCCTGGTTGTCTAGCTCACGCAGTGAGAGGCGTGTTTTACAGCGTCGTCGCCAGCCGACGCCAACCCAACCTATATGCACGAAGGCAGGGTGGGGGGAACAGAGGCAGAAACAAATAACGCATAGCACGAGTCCAGATTTGAAAAAGAGTGAGAGGCGGGGGAGAGGTGTCCTCATTATTATGCATGGCCGTAGTCGTATGACCATAGACCCTCGCAGGGGGGGGGGGGGGGGTGTACTGATGATCATGCATGGCGCTAGTCGTATGACCATAGACCCTCGCATCCCTACTATGCCGGGACGGAACGCGTCGGGTTTCCACCGACCAGGCGACATTGCTTGCACCAAGCGCGAAGCGCCGTGAGGTGTTGGCGCAGGGGGGGAGGGGGATACGTGATAGAGATAGGGACACCAAATAGAGAAGAGACGAGACTGAGACAGAGCGGAAGGGGGGGAGGGGTGTACCGTTGCCCTCGCTGTCGAGAGGAGGCTGATGTTAGTTACACCAGTATCGGGGTTCACATGTTTCTGCAGCGTTTGTCTTGTCGACCTGTTGGGAGAAGTCGCGCCGATGTTCGCGAGGTTGATGGTGCCTGCCCCAGAACGCTGTTTTTGCGTCTCTTGTTCTTTACAGCGTCTTGTTTTATTGCAAAGCAGGTATTTGGAGAGTTGGGACTAACTCTCTCCTGACGGAGCCCAGAAACTAAAGTCACTAGGCATAGACGAGGTAGACGAGGCTGTTGTTGGGTACAGTCCTACGCGGGTTTACATGTTTCTGAGGCATGTTTTTCCCTTGTCTACTTATCTACTGGCCAAGGACAATCGCGCTGATGTGCTGTGCGCGAGCTTGGTGGTGTCGTCCCCCAGAGGTTTGTGCCTCTTTCGTTTTGTTTTGTGAGATTCTGATTGTTATTTTTTTTTCGTATATCTCACCTTCGCATTGATATATGCTGTGTAACTGTGCCTTGTCGACGCCCTCGCTTTCCGCTGTTTTTTTTTCGTGGGCAATGTGACCGGAATGCAGGAGCTCCTCGCTCTGTTGGATAGCCCTTTGAACAAGGCAGGCAAGCTCCAGGTGCGTTTTATACGTAGGGCGGGGGTGGTGTGGGGGGGGGGGGGGGGGGGGGGGGGGGGGGGGGGGGGGTGGTTGCAGCTTTTGTTTGTATCGGCGAGATGGGGGTTGGTTCGTTGGTTGCGTTGATGGTCGTATTTTGCATGGTTGTTTTGTTTGTATGTTTGCTTGTTTGTTTGTTTCGTTGCTTTGCTGTTTTGCGTGATTTCGTGCTGCCGTCGCCCGACCTCGATTGCCTGGTCCCCTGCATGCCTGCGTCTTTGCGTGCTTGCCTCCGTGAGCACGTGCTTGCGTGCTTGCCTGCCGGCTTGCTGCTTGCCTGCGGTCTTGCCTTGGATACCTGATTGCCTGCTTGCCCGCGGACTTACTGCCTGCTTGTCTGTTTTCTTGTTTGCGTGTTTGCCTCATTTCTCCCCATCGGTACGTCCTGCAGGTGTACGTCCAGACGACGCTGAACGTCCTCATCGAGATCAACCCACAGATTCGAATCCCTCGAACGTTTAAGCGGTTCTCGGGCCTGATGGGTAAGAGCCGGACTGCAAAAAGTGTTTCTCTGCTGTTCTTTGCCACTTTTTCGACTTTCTGTTCAGTAAGGTATTGCAGACACGTCGGCTTTGGGTTTCTGGCCGAATCGGTGGATGCTCAGCACTGCTATCAACAAGTGCGTGATGCATGGGTGGCGTACAGTACTTTTTACGTACATACACCTGGTTTAGGTTTTTGGCTGATCTGGAAAGTGTCAGGTTTAGCATGACCTGTTTGTTTCTAATGGGTTTGTGCAGTTGTGGTTTTGGGTGCCGTCCCAGGCAGTTTCCTCCGATGTTGAAGTTGAAGTTGAAGTTGACGATTGAGCACGTTTGAAGCGGCACATGACGCGAGGAGGGAATGGGGGGGGAGGCGGGGAGCAGGGGCTGTTCGATTGGCCTAGAGCCCAAAACGGAGTTGTAAAATGCGCCCATTTTGGCCTTGATTGCGTGTGTGATTGGCCCGCTTGTTTGGACCGCTAAACGTTACGGTTTCGTAATGTGAGAATCGATCGCTCCAGGACCTTATTACATATTTCGAGCAAAGTGTACGTCCCGTCGGCAAGAGGTTACATGATGGCGTTGACACCCCCCTTCGCCTCTTTACCGCCTCCTGCTATCTGCCTGCCGTCTTGCTTGCTTGCTTGATTGATACGGAACCAAACCAAACCAAACGGAACGGAACGGAACCTGAAATGTCATCGTACTACCACAGTTCAACTGCTGCATAAGCTCAAGATCCGCGCCGCTGGCAACAGCACGATGCTCCTCAAGGTGGTGAAAAATCCCGTGACTCGGCATCTTCCCCCCGGCTGCAAGACCTTCGGTGAGCGAACCAGCAGAGACTTTCGAGCGCTCTCGCCCACGTTTTGGAGGAGGACTCGCTCTCGTTTTTGGGGAAACACACTTGGAATCAGTGTGGGACAGTTTTTTGTAGTAATATTTACGCGGGGGCAATCTAGTTGGAAACCATGATGGACCCCCAGAACCATGTCGGGTCAACGTGCCCAAGCGCCAGTGGTAACAGCAGCCTGCTCTGATGTCGCAACGGGAGCTATGGGTTAAATTGACACACGACACGAAATTTGAACATGGAAGTGTGGTGAGCTTAACCTTTATTTTTGCCAATCCGCCGGGAGGATGAACAAAAAACAACACAAACAAACAAACATGTAGCCCTTAACGTTTACACACCATTTTTGGTTCTGATTACCAAGTTCCTGCGTAACAGTAGTAAAAAAGGGTTCACGTAACGCCTCCGGAAGTGTACCCCTATATCGTACCAGGTACGTCCTTTACAGCAGCGGTCCCTCTGCGGTGCCTGTCGAATAGTGCCGGCTGCCGGTTACGTATAGTCCCTTCCCTGTGGAATCGCTTGGCACAGACAGATGGGATTAACCAGTGTGGTAGTGTGCGGAGTAGTTAGTTAGTGCCGGCTGCCGCTATAGTGCCAGTATTGTCGGCTGGCGCGTACCAGCACTATTGAGGGGCCATGACTGCATCCTTCTACAAACTTCTCCCCGGTCCCACCTTACCCCCCGCAGGCCTCTCGGTCGAGGGCACCCTGTACAACCCTACACATTTCGCCGCGCAGCTCCCGGACGACGCCCCGATCGTGTTCTACATCGGAGCGATGGCCTCGGGGCATCTCACGCGAGAAGAAAACCCTGAGGTATGATATTTGCACACGTACATTTTGGGCCCCCGAGCTACCCATGGCCGATCGTTGTCCCCCCCCGCCACTCCCCCCGAGGTGCTGTCATTCTCTTGTCGATATTTTTTTCGCGAGTGGCAGCTGTGGATTTAGAGCACTCGCTCGTACCGACTGTGAAAAGTCGCCACGTATACGTCGTACCGATTCCAAACATTTGCCGCCGATTGTGAGCGCTTGGGGCCGATTCCGACCGCTTCCCACCGAATCTGAGCACTTGCTACCGATTATCAGGCCTCAGGGCATCTGATGCGAGACAAAAACCCTGAGATGGGCTTAAGGGGTTTAATTGTCGTCCGCACGGTGCATGCTGATGTACCTGGCTTGCGTTCCTGATTCCACTCACCCCCTCCCCCGACGGCCGTGCATAATATCGAGTACCCCCCGCCCGTCAAAACGAGGGTCTGTGGTCATACAACTACGGCCATGCATGAGATCGAGTACATCTATCCGTCCCGTCATTGTAGGGATGCGAGGGTCTATGGTCATACGACTACGGCCGTGCGTGATATCGAGTACACCCCCCCCTCCCCCCTCAAAGCTAAAATATGCAGGAGAAGTATGGGAAGGGAACACGAAACTCGCAAAACAGTTGGAAACAGTACAGTTGACAGCAGCTAAAAAAAATCCAAAGATGCTCAAATACGACTAGTATTACAGTATTAAGAGCAGAACTGGGAATGCACCCACTCGAGACAAATAGAGGCATGAGAAAGTTGAAATGACAACATAAATTAAGGAACATGCCAAAAAAGAGGTTGCCAGCCATAGTTGACAGAGCTGTATGGGAGAAAGTAACAAAAGGGCGAGCTGGAATAAGGTGGGATGACGTAGTTGAGAAAGTATGCAAGGATATAGGGGGGGGGAAACCAAGAAGAGGTGATGTCCGCCGGGAAGTTTGGGAGGTACAAGGCAGAAGAAAGGATAGAAATAAGGGAAAGGCTAGCGCTAAGAAACAAAGTGGACTCGGGAAAACACTTGGAGATATACGGGGGATTGAGCGAAGGAATAAGAATGAAAACGTATTTGCACGGCCCAATGGACTTCGCGAAAACGCTGAAACTGCGATTTCATGTAGGTGACCTGGACCTGCCAGAAAGAAGCAAGAGGAATACCAGTAGCCGGGAGGAGGAGGAAGTAGATGTACAGATGTGCTCGTGTGGCAAAGCAATAGAGAGTAGACTCACATAGTAGGAGAATGTGAAATGTACACGGAGGAACGGGATGTGTTAGAAGAGGAGATAAGGGAAATAGACGAATGCGAGATGCAGGAGTTTGATACACTAGATAGCAGCGAGAAAACGGTCGCTATCCTAGGAGATAGATGGTGGCCACAGGCGGCCAAACAGGAAGGGGATAAGAGTAGCATACAGTTTTTATGTAATCTATGGAAACAACGTAATGAGCGCCCAATTGTTGGAGGTGTCTCTATTAGGAGTAGGAACGGTGCTCCGTCTCGAAGGGATGCGTGGTGAATGGTCAAATGACTGAAGCAAGCAACAAATGAGTACCCCCCCTCTCTTCCCCCCCCCCCCCCCCCCTCACCTCTTGCCCCTTCCTTTGCCTTTGCGCGTCTTCCGTGATTTATATTTAATGCGCCGCTTGTCTTCGGATCGGCGTGGCGACCAATCAGATTGAAGAGATGATCGCCATCTCGGAGTACCCGGTAAGAGAGGGAACTAACGGTCTCCCGCGCGCTCGTGTGTGTGTACTGCAGTGCGTCGCTCGTTGCCGATATCGATTTTTTTCTTGTTTTTTCAGTGCCTCATCTATTCATTGCTGAAAGCCTTGTTGTCGTTTCGATTTTTGACTGTTGTGTTGTTGTTGTTGTTGTTGTTGTTGTTGCTGCTGTTGCTGTTGCTGCTGCTGTTGCTGTTGTTGTTTGTTGTTGTTGTTGTTGTTGTTGCTGTTGTTGTTGCTGTTGTTATTGTTGGCGTCATAAAGACAAACATGTATGATCGGAGTGCTGGCGATCTTCACTGCCATTTAAAGTCCATCAAAGTGTAATTCTCAACCGTTTTCCTCCTGAAAAAATGTGGTTACCGTTGTGAAATGATCTACTTACTTACCCCCCTAACTGACCGTCTCGAAAGGGATGCGTGGTCAATGGTCAAATGACTAAGGCTAGCAACAAATGAGTACCTAACCCCCCCCCCCCCCACCCCTAACTGACCCCCCCCCCCCCCCCCCCCCCCCCCCCCCCCCCCCCCCCCCCCCCCCCCCCCGCCCACCCCTCGTTGTTTATGTTGCAACACACATTCGCGCATGCTTGCCATTGCAGCTGAGCGGAGCCGCGGCAATATCTAGACTCTTCGGCGGCATCGAGAACAGCTGGGGGATATTTTAATACGATACGAATGATGCGATGTGACTTAGCATTTTTGTTTATTCCATGTTGTGTTGCAGCGGTGTTATTATAAGTGATGAGTGTCTGTTCGTCTGCTTTTTTTTTTTTCCCTTTCGTTTCGGAAGCAAAACAAATTAAATTACGACGTATATCGAAATAGGGCCGAGAACTACTGGCCCTGTAGGATCGACTTCGAGATGTTCTTGAGCGAGAGCCGATCTCGGTAAGATATCGAAAAGCTGAAACAGTAAATCGCGGGCCTGCGGTCCTTCCAGCGTCGGGTGTTATCGGAGGAAGAAATCGAGCTTATATAGTACGTGTACTTTTTGGCGCACGGATTGCGATCGCGATATCTCTCTCCCTTTCTCGTTACGAGGTGCAAGCGGAGGAGTCGAGCTATCAGCGCACCGCATTTTTCCACACGGACTTCGAGAATGATCGCGATGTGTCTCGTCCCTTCTTCGAGCGTCCGGTGCAAGCGGAAGAAGGAGTGGAGCTGCGCGTCATACCGCATTTTTTTTTTCCATCCGGGTTGCATTTGCGATAGGTCTCTCCCCCTCGTGCGTTGGGTGTATCAGTAGCAGGACGACGCGGTCGAATCACGTTGCCGCATTCTACATGCCACACGTGGCGTCGATTGCTGAATCTCCCCCCCCCTTCTCGTCGGGTCCAACGGGAGGAGTCAAGCTATGCTTGTGTCGCACGTTGCCACTTGAGGGCCGCGATGACTCTCGCCCCCCTTCGAGCGTCGGATGTCGGGAAGGAATCGAGAGCCAGCTCCGCTTTATGCCGCACGGGCTGCGATTGCGAATGCGATCAGAGGGAGGAGTCGAGCTACGTGTCGTACCGCGTTTTATCCGATTGCGACATCGCTCTGCTCGTCTTCTCGTTGGGTGCAATCGGAGGAGTCGAGCTACGGGTCGCGCCGATTTTGCAACACGGGCTGCGATTGCGATATGTCTCTCTCTCCATAGTCGATTTTCGCGTCGTACCTCTCACTCGACCACACGGGTTGCGATTGCGATATATACCCTCTGTCTCCCCTTCTCGTCGGATGCAACGGGAGGACTCTTCGAGTTACGCGCCGCACAGCAGTGCCTCACTCATTTTGCCACACGGGTTGCGAATGCGATATCTCTGTCCCCCCTCTGAACGACCGGTGCAACCGAATAGGGTTACCGCTGCCGCCATTCACATCATGTAAAGCCCAGTGACCGCTGTTCGAGGTCGCGATTTTTTTTTCGGTGTCTTATTACGGGGGGCCATAGTAAATAGGACCAAAAATTGTCAGTAAAAATAGGGAAATTTGTAGGTTTTGGTGTGTACCGTAGGTCCTATTTACTATCGTCCCCCGTATCTGTCTATACAGGCAGTGTGCAGGACATTTCTTGTTTTGCAATATGAAACAGGAAAGCTGGTCCAGCAGCCTGGATTTCAAATTTCAGAATGGGGGCGTTCTACATTAACTGTAGTATAACGACTCCCGAAATTATTTGTTGCGGTGAATCTCACAGCCTGCCTTTAGTGGTGCGTGTCTTGTACTCTATACATGCGTGGTATACACCTGTGATTGCCAAACAGTCAGTACTACCAGTATATACTTTTTTTTAGTGCTGAAAACCCCGTTTTGTTTGGGGGGGGGGGTGACGGTTATTATGTCCCCCTTCAGCCTGAAACCCCCAAATATCACGGTAAGAGTATACGTAAAAAACTATACCTGGTACCTGATACTTTGTAGATATCAACGGACCGCCTTCTATACTGCTGTAGATTCCTTAAGTATAGTTGTGGTTGCGCTAGGGTGGGGCGCCGGTCACGGTTTGTGAGGGCATTTACCCCGTCTCCCCCTGTGGCATTCACTCGCTTCTTTTGTGAAGTCTCCTACGACGGATGTACTCCGGGGCGCTTATTGTACTATTAGGGCCACTCCTAACGAACAAAAAAAATCACGATTCGTGACATTTTTGTCGTGAATCGTGATTTTTTTGTCGTGACTCACGACAAAAAAATCACGATTCATGACGCCAATTTTTTTAGCTTTTCCCTTAAAAAAAACAAAATCACGATTCGTGACATTTGTCGTGTCTCAAAATACGCCTGATCAAGGCACTACGCAACCCACGTGCACCAACGGTATCCGATGGTCGTCATAGGGGCATGGCAGACTCTGCTTCGTACGCTGCTTGTGGACAACGGGCGGCTACCCAAAGACACCGCTGGGCGCGGGCTAACGAGGAGGTTGTGGCCTCGAAATTTCCAGGAGGAGGAGCCACTGCTGGAAGACAAACGGGAAAATGACCTGGGGATGTCACAGGCCAGGCCGCGAAGACGGCCTGCGAGATGGAATCTCGCGAAACGAGCTTGGCCGACGGCCGGTGAAGTTGGAATCTCGCAGGCTGGGTCAGGCTTCGGCCCGCGATTCGAATATGTCACGGGCTAGGCCAGGTGCGGACGGCCCAGCCCGGCCTGGCCGTGCCCCACTCTCGCGAGTTTGCTCCACACCCCCAAAAAACGTTGGGTTTGAAATATCGGAACTTCAACTATTTGAAAATATCACGAAACGCGACGTTTTTCGGCTTTTTTCGTTAGAACTGAAATGTCACGGATCGTGATCTTTTGGCATGCCTAAAAATCACGAATCGTGATTTTTTTTTGGTTCGTTAGGAACGGCCCTTATAGTAATAATGTAAATAACACATACCTGGTACCTAATGTATGTACATGATGGCAATTATTCCCCGTGACATCCTTATTACCTAGGTATGAAGCAACAGCACAACGACAGCCGCTGCCGACGTAAAGTAATGATCGAAGGTTCCGTTTTTTCCGCCGATCATGATGCGTGCCTGATCGCTTCGCTACGATGAAATACAGCCTTTCATACTTTTACGGGGGGCCATAGTAAACGGGACCAAATTTTGTTAGCAAAAATAGGGAAATATATAGGTTTTTGTTTGTACCGTAGGTGCTATTTATTTACTATGGTCCTCCGTAATAAATGTACCCGGTTTATTGTACGAGTACGTACCGCACACCCATGATCTGCGAAGAAGCTGATACGATGAGCACGAACTACTGCAAGTATTGGTAACTGCTTGCTGCTGCTGTACAATCAGTATACTACACTTTACTACTTGTACTACTGCTGCTGTGTCGTCGTACGTCCGCACCAACTACAAGGTAGCACTCATTATGACATCATGTGGCGGTCGGACACAACAATTGCTGCAGCAAAGAGCAGCCCATACACGCCAACAGGAGGAGCTACTGCTGTGGGCCGAAACACTCGTTCGTACGAGTATAATAACTCCCGGAAGAAGAACAAGGAAGGAAAAAGGGCTCCGGAAGACGAACGAATAGAATGAGGAAAAAGAACAGAAGAAGAGAAAACCACGAGTGAGTGATGATGACCAACAATTATTATTCACCACAATGCATAAAAACAATGAAAATCGGGTGCGATGATGAATCAGCAGCAGCTTTTATTAATATTACGGGGGGTCCATAGTTAATGGGACCAAATTTTGTTAGGAATATTCAAAGCTATGATACGTAGCTGCTGAGTTGTGCTGTTGTAGTACCACCACCACTTCTGACGCAAACATGCTACTGGACCTCCACCACTGACCATGCTGCTGTCGTTTCATGTACCATGTACAATGTATATATACGACGCACTCGTACAAACAAACAGGCGGACGGAACATCGTATTTATTTTTTTCCGAATTTTGAATTTCTAACGAAGTACCACGGAGGCGTGTTGATAATCAACACCTCATCCCCGATTTTTTTTTCCGATTGCCTTCAACAGACACGTGGACTTTTGGCCTGATACATACCTCTGTACAACGTGTTGAAGCTTGGTCCCGACGAGCTGTACGAAAGAAGCTAACTGCACCTGAGCACACCACAGACAAAACCGGTGTCGCAGAGAAGGACTCTGCACAAACGACGACGCCGAGAGCTGGATGGAATGGCCGCAAAATCAGCCCAACGCAACGGGGGTACTACTCGAGATCACCGAGGCGAGTCTTGACTTTTTCTTGTTTTCCCGTCTGCACGACTGCTGCTGTAACTACAAGTACTGCGATATATTTCCGAGGGCGCTCTGTTAGGGCTAGCAGTGACGGTGCTAACAGGCTGTTCCTCGAGAGCACCATATTGCCGCTGCACCTCGGCATGCAGTTTGCTGGTGTTGCTCCTGATGCCGACTTGCGAGCCTTCTCGAAAAACTGCAACAACGATTGCGGATTGATCGATCGACTAAAAAAATACAGGTACGATTGTGATCGTTGTCGCTGGCTGGTTGCAAAGAGTGTACTAGGACTCTGTCCGTAAATTCAAAGGCCTTTTATACTCATATTAGTATCAAAAAGATCTTTACATTTCCGGACATGTTTGGTACGTACGTATACATATACAAAGCTATTTGAGAATTCCTCGTGCGGGCTTTCTCAATGCTGGCATGCTGAGCAAGCAGTGCACGCAGCGGAGCACCCCTTTACGTAGGACAGGACCATCCATCATCGAGCCAGCGCTTCGCGCAAAGGGTAGACGGACAAACAGGCAGTCAGCAGAGACTGCGATGAGCAGCGAGCCCACCGGTCCTATATTACGGTGTGCCTTTTTTGATTTTTTTTACTAGAGTTTTTAGTTTATTTTTTCTCGATTTTTCTTTTTTTTTGCACCCAAGCCATGCAAGGCAACGAACGGCCCAAGCAAGTGCGTTTTTCGTTTTTCATTTATTTTTGACGTTCGTTCCCGTTCCCGATCCCGATGGCTCAAGAGGCACCAAGCTGGTACAGCAGCAGTGCAGTACTGAGTAGCGCAGTAGGGTACGGTACTCGTTCGTATCGGTATTCTAGCAGTACCATGCTGCGCAATGAGATTGTGTGAAGCATTCGAGGCACTTGGTGTACTGCGGAACGTATTGGCATCATGTCATATTTTGTTGCACCTATAGTATACTTGGTACCTACCAGGTGAGGTGTGTACTTAATACTGGAACTGTAATAGGATGGCAGCGGAGGCCTGTTCGTTCGCACCAGGTATACCAAACTGCAAAGGCATACGACTGAGAGAGTATATACGGAGTAGTGTTGGATAGCGAGAGCGAAGTGAAGCTTTCTCTTCGTACCGATACATCCTATCGAAGGCGTTTTGCGCTCCGCTGAGGCTCCACCCCTTGTTATGCCCGCAGTTTGTAGTTTTTACTTGTCATACTGATACAGCAGTAGTACAGCAAGCAGTGCAGTAACAAGCAGTCAGTATATCGAACTCGATTCTGATTAGATACTCGTACCAAACACCATTTCGTAAAATCGTTGCGAATACCTGGTATGCTTTTTTAGTTTTTAATAAAATGTATGGAAGTCAGCTGCGAGTTCAAAGTATTAATATTTTTATAGCAAGAGCCCCGTGTCTCGTCTTAACGCGCTTCATCCTTCTACTATCAATAGTGCAGAATGTACCCCACTGTAACTTCAAGTGTTTTGTCCTCTAAAACGTGCGTGCGGTTTCCCAAAATTAACGAAAGCGAAACAAAGTTGAAGCAGTTGCGATGAAACGCGAGAATCTCTGTCGATGATGATGGCGATGATATGTACGGTAACCGCCTGCACGTCAAGATTGACGCACCAGCAGCGAGCAGCTATTAATAGCGTCGCTTTTTACCTTCAAGGGTACGGGGTGGCGCTATGACTCACTGTGAGTTCGCGGACTTACACTATTAACAGTTTTTGATATAGACTGACATATATTTGTACTATTACGGGGATCATATCAATTAATAATAAATAGGACCCAATATTGTTAGTACAAAAAGGTAAATATATACCTGGTAGGTTTTACTAGTGTGTACCGTAGGTCCTATTTACTGTGGACCCCCGTAATAGTACTTGCAATACTGTTGCTTGTACCCGTGCATGTATTTTATATACATGTGATACATTTTATCCATACGAGTATCCTACATACTGCCGTAGTATTTATAGCTACGATTACAACATAGTACCGGGACATCCAGCGCAACCTATTTTGGGCCCAGGTACAGCGAGCGAGCGACCTACGAGAAAAAACAAGTCGGGTGTGTCAACACTGACAAGCTATTAAAAGTTTTATACCAGGTATCAAACACCCTAGAAGAGCGTGCGGCAGCAGTGCTGCAGGCAGTACCTGTACCGTCATTGCTGCGCGCATGTCCTGCATCTAGCATCTAGCCCCTTCCGCTGAGCTTCGGACACCCAACTCTCTCCTTAGGATAGCATGGTAGCCCAGCAGTATACCTGCACTACTGTGAGGCGCGCAAGGAAACGTTCACCCACACCTCCACATCTATACCGCTGAACCCAGCAGGAACCGGGGTAAGCACCGCTGCGCACCCGGCTAGATAGGTGGACTCGCAGAAGCCCACACAGGTAGCAAAAGACAAGAGTGATATTACTTGATGACATCCCAGCATTCCAGGAGGTATCCATGTCGTATGCATCCCTACCTATCAGTAGCAAACCCGCTATTAATAGGATATCCCAGGATGGTCCACACGCCACAACAGGCTACTTCGTGTAGCCGATGCTCGATGTATAGCTTTTTTCTTGGCGACTTTTTTTTTCCTCTCTCAAGTCACAAGGGAGTTAATCGTGAAATCATGATGAGTATTACTACTACTTTGTAGAGATTTGAGCTGTTATACTCATCAATCGGACTGATGGTTAGTCGCTTCCCGGAGCTGCCGACTGTCCGAGTTATTGGGCTTCCATACTTGTAGGAAGGACCGCTGTTGAATGCGGGGTATATTTTGGGCGGGGGGCTCCCACGGCCGGGAAGGTTTGGCTCGGTTCGCTCGCGTCTGACTTGAGTCGGCAAGTCGGCTGGCCATCAGGCGATTTCGCTGGCCGACGTGCCAACTACAGTCAGCCAGTTGGCTAACGGCAACTACCGATTAGTTATTAGACGTGACATCTCACCGACTCAAAGCTCTAGGTATTGTATCAAAGGCTGTTTCCTATGCGGTTCGATTTCGAGCTTCAGATTTGTATTTTTCGATCTCAAAAATGAATGACCCTACTTATGCAGTCCAGATATGCAAAATCCGACCGACCGGAAAAAAATCGATTTGAGAATCCGATGTCCCAAGTCGTTGGATTTTTGGCCAAAATCCGACGACTTGGGTCATCAGATTTTCAAATCGAAAAATGGCATGCTCTCTAAAGTCAAGATGTTATCCACGACAGCAAACAGCAGCAGAACGATCGATGAGTTGGATGGTGACACAGCTGTATAGCGACGTTGCTTCGCGCCCGACGCGCGCGCGGCGAGCGGTGCGTCCCTCCGCGATCAGACTACAATCGGCTGGCGCGGGCTCGGGCCTAGAGACCAAGAGAAGCGCACTCGGCACGCACCTCCCCGTGGATACGTAATCGTAGACTACATTGCTGTACAGCAGCAGCAGTCAGTCACAAAATGAAACACAAAATACAAAGACGAGTTGACTCTAGCGCACTCGCCACGTCTCTTCGCCGCCAGACCAGAGGCAGTCAGCCTTTGCTCGGACGCTTGGGTCCTACGCGCAGGGCAGCGTACCCAGCGCGTCTCTTCGCGGCGCCAGACCACAACACCAGTTGGTCTCGGCGTTGGCTCGAATCTCTGCACGCACAATAAATCTGATTTTTTTCCGCATAGGACGACTGTTTTGATTTGCCAAGTTCACATCTGAAAATGCGATCGGGTCAAAATCTGAAGCTAAAAAATCGAACCGCATAGGAAACGGCCTGAGGCTGTTTCCTATGCGGTTCGATTTCGAGCTTCAGAATTATATTTTCGATCTCAAAAATGAATGACGCTGCGTATGCAGTCCAAATATGCAAAATCCGACCGGAATTTTTTCGCTTTGAGAATCCGATGACCCAAGTCGTCTGATTTTTGGCCAAAATCCGACGACTTGGGTCATCAGATTTTCAAATCGAAAAATGGCATGCTCTCTAAATTCAAAATGTTATCCACGACAGCAAACAGCAGCAGAACGATCGATGATTTTGATGGTGACACAGCTGTATAGCGACGTTGCTTCGCGCCAGACGCGCGGTCGGCGGGCGGCGCGTCCCTCCGTGGCCAGACTACAGTCTGTTGGCGCGGGCTCGGGCCTAGAGACCAAGACAAGCGCACTCGGCGCGCACCTCTCCGTGGATACGTACTCGTAGACTACACTGCTGTACAGCAGCAGCGGCAGTCAGATACATTATGAGACACAAAACACCAAGACAGCTTGACTCTACCGCACGCACCACGTCTCTTCGCGCCGCCAGACCAGAGGCAGTCAGCCTTGGCTCGGACGCTTGGGTCCTACGCGCAGGGCAGCGTACCCAGCGCGTCTCTTCGCGGCGCCAGACCACAACAACAGTTGGTCTCGGCGTTGGCTCGAATCTCTGCACGCGTAATAAATCTGATTTTTCCGCATAGGACGACTGTTTCGATTTGCCAAGTTCACGTCTGAAACTGCGATCGGGTCAAAATCTGAAGCTCCAAAATCGAACCGCATCGGAAACGGCCCAGAAAGAGTTTTTGTTTTCAGCGAATCCGACTATTTGGGTTTTCCTTGTTTGTAGGAATGCCACCCCCCTCCAAGCCCTCCCTCCTAATCCCCAACTCCATGCGGGATGTTTGTTTGGTTGTTCATACTCGTTGTGTATGTAATTGTGGGGGCTGAGGGGTGGGTTTGTGACACTCCCGTGCGCCTGCGTGGCGTAATATTGGTGCACAAATGTCTGCACGGCCGGCCTCCATCCGACCGCGCAACATAGCAGAGTAGATGAAGTGCTGCGGTACGCGAAAGCAGCCTGTCTCAGCAGTACGTAGCTGCAGAGGGGGGAGGGAGGGAGGAAGGGATTTTGGATACAGGGAGGGCGGGAGGGCAGGGGGGAGAGGGCGTAGAGAGAAGGACGGAGGGAGGGAGGGAGAGGGCGTGGAGCCGGTCGAGCGTCACATCTCTGTAAAAGTTGTACGTATGGTAGTTTGCTTTTTTCGCTGCTGCTGCGTCTGCCTGTCTTTGTTCAAGCTCTCGCCCTGGCCTCCCTTGCAGATCTGAGAACCATCTCCTTCAAAAATGTAACAACTGCCTTCAACTTTTGGTTTCAGAGCCCCGTCTCTATGGACCTCTGTTAGCAATACCGTATCAGTGCAGTCTTGCAGCTATCGCCAAAGCTCCTTACGTAGTTACACATGGTCTACTACTGCTTTCCCGGGCATATTTTGGCCAGCGGATGAAATACGGTGTGTGAACATGTTTTAATTGCTTCCAGTACACCTAGAGCCCATCTCAACGGGGAACTCTAAATTTCGTTCAATCAGATGTAAATTGAATTAGAAGAAAAAAATCAAGTCCAATTGAAAGAACCGAAAGTCCTCGATTAGATGGGCCCTAAATTAAATTAGAAAAAAAAAAAACAAGGCATCTTGCAAGAGCCGAAAGTCCCCGTTAAGATGGGCCCTTAGTTAGCATGTTGCCCTACCATACGGTACCAGATACCAGGTAGCAGTACAAACAGTGCAGCAGTAAACCGGCATGCAAATATACCTGGCATGCAGCACACGATACATGCAGCACGGCAGAATCATGCAGCACCATGAACCACCGCAACGATTTATCATTTTGGCGTGCCGTGTGGACGTTGGGGTCTGCCCTTCCAACAGACACGGAGCGTTTTTTTTTCTCTTGTTCTTTGTTTCTGTTTTCGCGTCTTCGGTCTGTTGGCATGCATGCGCGAGAGGGGAAAAATCGCGCGCGCCCGTGAGGTTGAATCGGCTTGCCCTTCTGGTTTCGACGACGATTTCTTGTTCCGACCTCGATGCGGGATTTCATACATCCTGGAACGGCCACCACCCCCCCCCCCCCCCCGCGCCACCCCCGCCACCGCCACGGCCGTTCTTGTATCAGCTGCCTATTCGGTTAACTTTCTGAAAAGTATTCGTGGTGTATAGCAGTGGTGCAAAGTAGACTACTGTGTTAGTGCTGTACTGCTTCTGCTGCTACTTCTACTACTTTTACTACTAGTATTACTGCTACTGCTATTACCACTACTTGTAAAAAAAAGTTTTCTTGTATCGTTCTTGTAGTGTCCAATGGCGGACGGGTAAAAATAGAGCTAGAGCGCACCTCACTTTCACCTAAAAAAATGTGTGCCGTTTGTCCATCTAATTCGTTTGCAACTGCTACCATTACTATTAATACTACCACCACCACTGCTGCTGCTGCTGCTGCTGCTGCTACTCCACTTAGTATATAAGCCCGTTTTTTTTTCTGTCGTGGCTTGCGTACCCCGTCGTGCATTCCGCCGGCGTCAAAGCCCCCGTCGACCGACAAAGATGTGTGATGTACCCACGCCTGGAAACCACCCCCCCCCCCCCCCCCCCCCCTCCCTCCCGCGGTCTGCGCCAGCAAATGATAAGGTGGGGCTTCTACTCGCTTTTTGCGCTCGATGACAAAAACGGTTCATGCGCACCCCGTTCCCACATAGAACATGTGTACCGTTTGTCAGTCGAACGCGTTTGCTACTGCTACCACTACTGCTGATGCTGCTACAGCTGCTCCACTTGGAACAGCTCGTTTTTTTTTTTCTGTCGTGGCTGCTGCTCCACTTGGTATAGCTCGTTTTTTTTTTTTTTCTGTCGTGGCTTGTGTTCCCGTCGTGCATCCCGCCGGCTTAAAAAATTCCGCCAACCGACAAAGATGTGTTATATACCTACACCTGGAACCCCCCCCCCCCCCCTCTTCAAGCGTTCTGCGCCGGAAGATAATAAGGCGGGGCTCTTACTCGCGTATTGCTCGATGACAATAACGATGTGATATGTTAATAGAAACAAAAGCTCCTACCCGTCCCACCTTCTCCCCGCCCGCTTGGGAGCCTTCCGCTTTGCCCAACGAAATCGATGGTCAAAATGCTAGGGCAAGCAACAGATGAGTACGCCCCGCCCCACACCCCCCCACCACCACCACCACTCCCCTTGGCCCCGCCGGCGCTCTGCGCTTGGTGCAAGCGATGTCTGCCTAGTCGGTGGAAACCCGACGTGCTCCGTCCCGGCATTGTAGTAGGGATGAGGGTCTATTATCATACGACTACGGCCATGCATGATACCGAGTACCCCGCCCCGCCACCCCGCCCCCTCCACATGGAATCTTGACGAATTCCGCTGCGATATTGCTGTTTCAAAATGACAAATGGTCCTGCCCCCCCCCCCCCCCGCCCGCCTGAGAGCCTCGCTCATTGTGCAACGAAAGTAAAGAGTTACAAACAAATTATCGTGACCCCCCCCCCCCCTCTTCCTCCCCCCCCCCCCCCCCCCCTACGCCCGTGCACCCTCACGTTTGCAAACCCTTAAACACGCACGAAATGTGCACAAACACACGCACAAAAAATCACTCAACATATTGTTCTAACACCAACATTATATACAGGGGCGGAGCTTGTACTTTACCCCTCGAGAAACAGTAATATTCGGCTACCTGTTTGACCTGGCCGACACGGATGATGATGGCCTCGTGGGACCCGATGACGGTGGTCACGCTCTCCTCGGACGCGCACGCCTCCCACCGGAAACCCTGCGGAGCCTTTGGTTCGAGGCAGGAGGAGGAAGGTTAGTCATGTGTGATTATGTTTGTCATTGGTGTCATCACTCGCTGTTTCTTGTGTATATTGTTGCTATCCTGGCGTAGCGTGCCCTGTCCTGTCCTGGCCTGGCCTGGCCTGGCCTGGCCTGGCCTGGCCTGTCCTTTGCTGGGCTGGGCTGCGCTGTGCTGTGCTGTGCTGTGCCGTGCCGTGCCGTGCTGTGCTGTGCTGTGCTGTGCTGTGCTGTGCTGTGCCGTGCCGTGCTGTGCTGTGCTGTGCTGTGCTGTGCTGTGCTGTGCTGTGCTGTGCTGTGCTGTGCTGTGCTGTGCTGTGCTGTGCTGTGCTGCTGTGCTGTGCTGTGCTGTGCTGTGCTGTGCTGTGCTGTGCTGTGCTGTGCTGTGCTGTGCTGTGCTGTGCTGTGCTGTGCTGTGCTGTGCTGTGCTGTGCTGTGCTGTGCTGTGCTGTGCTGTGCTGTGCTGTGCTGTGCTGTGCTGCTGTGCTGTGCTGTGCTGTGCTGTGCTGTGCTGTGCTGTGCTGTGCTGTGCTGTGTGCTGTGCTGTGCTGTGCTGTGCTGTGCTGTGCTGTGCTGTGCTGTGCTGTGCTGTGCTGTGCTGTGCTGTGCTGTGCTGTGCTGTGCTGTGCTGTGCTGTGCTGTGCTGTGCTGTGCTGTGCTGTGCTGTGCTGTGCTGTGCTGTGCTGTGCTGTGCTGTGCTGTGCTGTGCTGTGCTGTGCTGTGCTGTGCTGTGCTGTGCTGTGCTGTGCTGTGCTGTGCTGTGCTGTGCTGTGCTGTGCTGTGCTGTGCTGTGCTGTGCTGTGCTGTGCTGTGCTGTGTGCTGTGCTGTGCTGTGCTGTGCTGTGCTGTGCTGTGCTGTGCTGTGCTGTGCTGTGCTGTGCTGTGCTGTGCTGTGCTGTGCTGTGCTGTGCTGTGCTGTGCTGTGCTGTGCTGTGCTGTGCCGTGCCGTGCCGTGCCGTGCCGTGCCGTGCCGTGCCGTGCCGTGCCGTGCCGTGCCGTGCCGTGCCGTGCCGTGCCGTGCCGTGCCGTGCCGTGCCGTGCCGTGCCGTGCCGTGCCGTGCCGTGCCGTGCCGTGCCGTGCCGTGCCGTGCCGTGCCGTGCCGTGCCGTGCCGTGCCGTGCCGTGCCGTGCCGTGCCGTGCCGTGCCGTGCCGTGCCGTGCCGTGCCGTGCCGTGCCGTGCCGTGCCGTGCCGTGGCCGTGCCGTGCCGTGCCGTGCCGTGCCGTGCCGTGCCGTGCCGTGCCGTGCCGTGCCGTGCCGTGCGCTCTTGTCGTTTCTCCTCTAGGCGACAAAGGGCTCTGCGTGATCGCCGGGTAGTGGTGATGCCTGTACCCAACCCCCACCCCTATCCCCATCCCCACACGTACCCCACCCCCACCATCACCCCTCACCACCCCCACCATCACGCCTCACCACCCCCACACACCCACCCCAACTGCCACCACCACCGCCACCATCACCACATTCGAACCCAACCCCGGCGCCCGCTTGTCGTCTGTTTTTTTTTTTACTCCTCCGTTTTTTTTTTGTTTTTGTTTTCGACGACCCATTTTGGTGACAGCCCGGACGAGTGTTTGGCGCGGCCCCAGTGGTTCGTGCTTCTAGCCCTTGTCGCCCTGGCGCAGGCCGGCATGCCCTGTACCCTGCGCGACCTCCGCAACACCTGTGAAACCGTTCCGGCGATGTGCACGACCACCGCGGCCGCCACAAGCTCTCAGCAGCAGCTGCAGCACCAGCCCCCAGCGCAAGCTTTCAAGCACCAGCACCAGCACCAGCAACTGCCTCAGCACCAAGCCCAGATGATGCAGCACGGCAACAACCTTAGCAACAACTACACCGGGGGACGGCCGCGACCCATCCCCGACTTTTTCTTGGAAGGCGGTTTTCCCCCCCCCTCCCCCATCCCCGCCCGCGGCCAACGGCAACGCCGCCTCAGCGGGGTCCATGCAGCTGCAAACCCCTGCGGACGAACGCGGAGCAGAAGGCTGGTCTTCAGGCCGCAGGAGGAGTGGGGGAAGACGAGGGGGCGGACGAAGGGGAGATGGGGGAGTAGGGTGGGGTTATGGAGGTAGGGGTGGGGACGCGGGTGGAGTTGGTTGGGAGGAGGAGGGGGAGTCGGGGGACGATGGTTACCAGCTGGAGGTGACCGTCTACAGCCACCGGGTTGTAGGGGAAGGGTACAGCAGCCACACAGAGTACACGGTGCTGGCGAACGCTTCGCTCCCGCGATTCGCCAGGAGGGAGATGGAGGTCGCTCGGAGGTGGGGGTGGTTTTTGTTGAATTAACCGGGGGGGGGTGGGGTGGGGGGGGGGGGGGTGAAGGAGATGGGGGTGGCGGGGGGGCGGGGGAGGGTGGGCTTGAGGAGGTGGGAGTGGCGGGGGGGGGGGGGGGGGGGGGGGGGGGGGCGTACTCGATATCATGCATGGCCGTAGTCGTATGACCATAGACCCTTGCATCCCAACAAGGTTTTGTTGCATGTGTTGAGTCATTTTGGCCATTGATCCACCCCTTCCGAGACGGAGCAAGGTGTGTGTGGATCCGACGGCGTTGCGGCAACGATCACTCTCCGGCCCTTAACCAATAGGGGGATGGGAGGGTATGTTTGTGGTTGCTCTTGATGAGCACAATCGGCATGTAGAAGATTTGTGGCCGTGGGTGCGGTCTAGAGGAGGAGGCATTTTGGGAGTTGTTGCGGCCTATCAGGGAGGGGAGGGGGCGGGGTCGGGGGGAAGGGGGAGGGGATGCCCGGTTTGTAGGCACAGATTGTATGATGGGAGATGGGCTTGTCGTTGGTGGTGGGCTTGTGTTGGTGACAGATCCAACGCCGCGTGTTTTCACCCCACGGGAAAACGATGGCTATCCTAGGAGATGGGTGGTGTGCGGCGAAACAAGGGGATAAGACTAGCAGAACGTTTCTATGTAATATATGGAAACAACGCAATGAGCTTCCACCTGTTGGAGTTGTCTCTATTAGGAGTAGGAACGATGCTCCGTCTCGACACGGACGTGTGGTCAATAGTCAAATGACTAAGGCAAGCAACAAATGACTACCCCCCTGCCCCCCCGTATTGAACAACCACCCTCTATATAAAAACCAACCATAGTCGCAATATATTGAGCGCCGCGTTTACCCCCGCCCCGTCCCGAACACCACATGTCTTGTACAAACCCAACCGTTTTCTGGCTGAATGGAGTCATGTAGATTTTTTGTAAGGGAGTTTTGACAGCCGGTTTTGGATAGCTGAATCGGAATGAAGCAATACCTTGGACCTTGCCGCCCACCACTATATATCCGACGCAACGCCTGCGGTACTCAAAATATCAGTTTTTAACACCAAGAATTGTTAATTTCGTTTCGTTCTTGTTTCATGTTGGCGTTAACAGATTCAGTGACTTCCGATGGCTCCACGCCTGCTTCCGAGCTATCCCGGGGGGTGCTTCCGCCGCCGCTGCCGCCATCGAAGTGGGCCGGCAGCAGCAGCCGAGATTTCGTGGCGGAGCGCATGAAAGGACTCCAGCGGTACATGACCAGGGTGGCCCAGCATCCGGTACTCCGCCGGCACTACGCTTTGCAGGTACAGGTTTATTCGGTCGGTAGGTTGTTTGGTCGGTCGGTCGGTCGATCGGTCGGTTTTCCGGTCGGCCGTTTCGTCGGCCGTTCGATCCGCCGATTTGTGTGTCAGTCGGCCGATATGTATAGTCTGTTGGTCGGTCGGTCAATCTGTCGTGAGGTCGATCTGCCGCTCGGTCGGTCGGTCCGTTTGTTGGTGGCTCTGTTGGCTATTCGATCGGTCCGTTTGTTGATCGACACGTCTGTCGGTCGGTCGATCGGTCGGTCTGTTGTCATGTCAATCTTCCCGTAGATCCGCTTGTCGTTCGGTCGGTCGAACGAAGGATCTGTCGATCGGTCGGTCGAACGATCTGTCAGTTGGTCACGCGAGCGATCGGGCAGTCCACGGGCCGTTTGCCGACGTGACCACCTACCGAATGGACCGACCGACTACCGAACCAACCGGCCATTAGATAGTAGATAAACAACCCACAACTGAACAAATCGGACGTCCATCGAACTACCCTACCCCCCCCCCCCCCTCTCCCCCCCCTCTCCCCCCCTATCATATATATATATATTATATATGGGTTGGGTTGGCGTCGGTTGGCAACGACACTGTAAAACATGCCGCTCACTACGTGAGCTAGACATCCAGGATACCGCTTTTTTTTTTTTTTTTTTTTTTTGGCGGTCGCCCACAGCTGGGCGTCTAGTTAGATCATTCGTGCGAAGTAAAGAACCTTCCCCCCCCCCCCCCCTCCCCCCCCACGCCGAACGAACGAAACCCTTCCCTCGCGCGTCACCACGCAACCAAAAACAAAACAAAACAAACAAAAAAGGTGTTTCTGGAAGGCACGTCGCGAGGCCTGCGAGCCGCCAAAGCCCTTCTCCCCGGCGGCCTCTCGGGCTCGATCGGGGGCACAAGCAACGGTGTCGGGGACACTTTCAGCCCTTCCATGGCGGGGGGGGGCGGGACTCCGTCCAGCCCCGCCCTCTCCTCCTCCCCGGGCACGACGCCCCCCGACGAATCTGCGGGTTTCGTAAAGCGGCGTTTTTCTCTGGGCGGAGCCGATGACCTGTTCGTCCCCGGTACGGGGGTGACGGTGGTGGGTGCGAACGGCGTGATCAGCGGGAGCAGTGCTAGGGCTGGGCAGCGCAGGAGCATGAGCTTTGGGGCTAGCTCCGACGATAGTTCGACGCACGGGCCCACGTCTGGCGGTGGTGGTGGTGGTGGGGGGGGGGGGGGGGGGTGGCGGGGCTATGGTTGGTGCTGGCGGGGGGGCTTGGGCGGGAGCAGGGGCGGGAGCTGGATGGCCTCTCTCGGTGGTGGCGAACGTTGGGTGAGGGGGTGCTAGTCTGTTTTGAGTTTTGGAGGGGGGGCAGGTGTGTGTGTGTTTTGGCGTGTTTAGTGTTGTCGGTGTCAGCGTTGGTGGTGTTGGTAGTGTTGTTGGTGCTGTTGGTTCGTGTTAGTCTGGTTCTGTCGGTGGTGGTGTTAGTGAGTTGATGGTCGTGCGTGCAGACTTTTGTAGAACCTGACTGGTTGGTGATGGTCGTGCGTGCAGACTTTTGTAGAACCTGACTGACATAAAGGGAACGCCCTGTCGCTGTGAAACCCGTGTGTAAGGACGCACGTAGCTTGTGTCGCTACAGGGAGAGCGGATATATATATATATATATATATTTGTACTTTTCCCTCCGGCAATTGTCCGTAGCGGCCGATGGGAAGAACGAAGCCCAAGAGTACATCACACTGGAAGCTGTATTTTTCGTTGTTGACCCAAGCTCGCCCTCTCGCAGCCATCCTTTGCATTGCTGCACGTCGTAGTGTGAGGCGCCTGTACTGCTTGCAGCGCTTCGAGCGACCACCTAGCCGTACTAAGCTCCCCTCCCCCCCCTCCCCTCCCTCGCTCTCGTCCCCTCCCCTCCTCCGTCTCCCCTCCTCCCTCCCCCTCCCCTCCCCCCCCTCTTCCCTCCTCGCTCTTCCCTCCCCCCCCCCCCCCCCGACGGCGGCAGTTACGAGGCTTACGGTAACTACATGTCCACGTCCGTGTCCACCTCCCTGACCTCTATCAAGGGAGTGCTGGGTGCGGTCAAGACGAAAGCGAGGTCCGTTGTTGGGCTCGTGGCCGGGCCGGCGCCGATCGTGGTCGAGCAGGATCCGCTTTATGAGGGGGAGGTGGCGCACATCGAGGACCTCGTTACGCCCGTGTCTGGGTGAGTTTTGCGGGCAGCCCCCATCGTTCGGTCGGTATGTATGGTTGCTTGTAGTGTGTTGTTGTTTGACCTCATCACACAGTTGGTGCCGTGTAATTAACCGCCATTCAACGCTACAGCAGCGACGGTAGTTTGGACGAGCGTGGGAATGGCATGCCGGACCACTCAGTGCGCGATTGAAAAATGCAGAGTTAGGGAGAAAGAATATAGGGGGCAGGGGGTCTGTCGGTCTGTCGGCAGGCCGGTCGGCAGGCCGGTTTAGGTAGGGGGGTAGGTATCATCGGTAGGGTACGTCGGTCGATAGGTATATATTATTGTAGGTATAGGTAGGTAGGTAGGTCGGTCGGTAGGTCGGTAAGTCGGTAGACAGGTTAGTAGGTCGGTCGGTCAGTAGGTCGGTATGGTTGATGGGTGGGACAGCCGGTCGATAGTCTGTATTGCCAGGTACCTGGTATGTCTTTAGCAAAATATATTTGGTACTTGAGGAAGTGCTGTTTTGTTTTGTTTTTCTTGTATTGAAAGGGTGTAGTGGGGGTGGGAACAGTGTTGCCGTTACCTGCTGCTGCTGCTGATGCCGCTATCTGTTGCTGCTATCCGCTGCTGAGAAGTGCCGCTCCTAACTGCTGCTTCCAACTGTTGTTGCTATTTGATGCTTCTAACTGCCTCTGCTGTCTGGTGCTCCTAACTGCTGACGTCGTCGTTTCTTTCATGTTTTGTGTGTTTTCATCCTTGTTTTTTTCCCCCCCTCCTTTTTTTTCTGTTCTGTTTGCCTCCTCCACCCCCCCCCAGGGCGGTCAAAATCATGGAATCTACCGCCGTCCTCAAGCGCGGCGTGGGCTACGAGATGTCCAGGCTAGGACACTATCTCACCCAGGCAAGCAAGCCGTCAATTCTGCCATTTCCGAGCACCCTTATTAACACGCACGATAAAACACCACATTTAACCCATTTAGGACTGCACTCCCTTTTGCCTGCACACAAGTGTTGAATCAGATCGAAACCGCAGTCCGTCGTAGGCCTGAACCCCGTCTCCCGGTCTCTTTTTTCTTCAGGTAGCCTCGCTCGAAGAAGCGGACGGCGTGTCCCCGCGAGGCTTTGCCGCTGCGGGGTCTGGGGTTGAAGAAGACCGCCTACCGGGGGGCGGAGGGGGCGGGGTCAATGGTCCCGGGGACGACCCCCTTGAGGAAGGACTGGGGGGCGTTTCTGGTGCAGGAGGGGGGGGGGGGGGGGGGGGGGGGGGGGGGGGGCTGGGCGAAGGCGGAGCAAGTCTTGGGCCAGAGGATGGAGAGGGTAGCCACGGCTTGGCTTGAGGCTATCGACCAGGTTTGTGGTGGTGGTGGTGGTGGTGGCTGGAGGGGGGGGGGGGGGAAGGGGGGGGGTTGCTGTTTTTTACTGAGGCGGTGATCGGTAGAGGTTGTTGCCTGATAGTTGTGGTGGTGGTGCTGTCAGTGGTGCGTTGGCTAGGTTCGGCAGATAGTGGTGGCGGTGGTGGTGAGGCTGTTGGTGTTTGTTGCGTTGGCCATGGTGATGATGTTTATGGTGGCCATGGTGTTGTTATTTTTTGTGGTGATGATGGCGTTGGCGGTGTTTTTTTGTTTGTTTGTTTGTCAGGCCATGATGTCGGTGGCGCTGTTGCTACTGCGCATACGGACTATGATACACCAGGTATCTATTTCGACACCATCGCTCTCGTTGTATGCGCACGCGCGGTGCTTTTGGCACGAGGAGGACCGTTAGTTATCTAACGTTTCTCGCCCCCCCCCCCCCCCCCCCCCCCCCCCCCCCCCCCACCCCCCCCCCCCCCCCCCCCCCCCCCCCCCCCCCCCCCCCCCCCCCCCCCCCCCCCCCCCCCCCCCCCCCCCCCCCCCCCCCCCCCCCCCCCCCCCCCCCCCCCCCCCCCGCCTTCCCGGGACAAACACGCCTCGTCGCTTGTTGTTTCTCGTCCGTTGTGTTTCGTGCGTTCGAGCAGGAAGAGTCCGATTTCCTGGACCCCCTCAGGGAACAGCTGGGCTACCTCGGCTCAGCTAAGGAGGTTCACCGCGGGAGGGGACGAACCCTCGACGCCCTCCAGGTGCGTATCACACAGGCGGGAAGCTAGAAATAGCCCTCTTGGCAATCATTGGGATGCATCAAATGGCTCACCTATTTTCCTGCTCACGTGGCTTGCCTATTTGCTTGCTTGATTGCTTTCTTGCTTGTCTGTTTGCTCACTCGGTTGCTTAGTTTTGCACTTCACGTGTATGTGCCTCCTCGCCTGCTTGCGTATTGGCTTGCCTAGTCGCCTACGTACCTTTTGGCTTAGTTTACGTACCACTGCTGTAGTATTTGCTCACCTGTCCGCGTATTGCTTACCAGGTACTTATTTTGCGTATCCGGCTGCATGCTTTTTCTTTCTTGTGGAAATGGCACCTACAGGCGGCGAACGCATCGCTCCAGAGGAACAAGCAGCGGCTCCACGCGGCCCGGGCTGGCGGGGACGCGCACATGGCCGCCGTATCAACGGCGAAGATGGAAGCGGTGAGTGACATGACGCTTTTTTTTTCGTCGTTCTGTTTTTTTTTTTTTTCTGTGACCGCTCTTGTCTGAAAGAGATGCAAAGTTTTGGTGACCGACCAGGCAGAGGTTACTTACTACTGTAGAAGCTGCAGCCAGACTCGTGATACGATAGCCGGCGTCCCCGGTGGCTTGGTAGGTCGTCGTCGTGCCTACAGGTAGTAGAGTCATGTCTTGTGGGTTCAGTTCTCACCGAGTGCAGACACTCGTAGGGACTTTTTCTCGCTTACAAATTGATTAGCCAAAAGCGCGAGGACGTGAGTTGTCTAGCAACATTCGATGAAAAAATCGACGAGCAGTGGGAGCGCTGAACCCTATGCGCGATAAGAGTGAAGGAGCGTACGGGGGGGGGGGGGGGAGTGGGGGAGGAGGAAGGACGACACCTGTGATTCACGGCTGTGTGCAGAGGCTGGAAAGTGCAAGTGATGATTGGAACAAAAAAAACTAGAAAAAAAACCCTCAAGAAGTGGCCTTGTTCGTCCAAAACATTTCTGACTTTGTTGTGACGGGGCTCCTATTACGGGGGGCCATAGTTAGTAGGACCTATGGTATACATAAAAAACTACATATTTACCTATTTTTACTAACAATATTTGGTCGTATTTACGAAGGACCCCCGTATTAGCCTTAGGAGCTATTCAATACCCTTTTTTGTTGGTTTACCGTGTGTGTATTTTTAGGCCTGGGTCACGGGAGTGTTTATTCTTGTTTTTTCGTACGCTTCGTCGGGTTGTGGGTGAGGTAGAGAGCTTTTGTACGATAGTCAGGTGAGGAGGCTCGTGAACACATCAGGCGCTACGCCAACATGGGCAAAGCACGCGCCAGCATCCTTCAGGAGAAAATGGTGGGGAAGGGGTGGAGGAGCCGGAGGAGAGGACGGGCCGAAGAGGGAAGGACCCAAGAGCACATGCTGTAACGTTGTGTATGTAGGAGAAGCGGTCGAAAAGGTGGTGGGATTGGGTTTCCTAGCGATAGCATGGCATTTCGGGTGTGTTGCGGCTTGTGGCTGAGAGAAAAGGTAGACGGACGTTAGCTGTGAGTTGGTTCGATTGGTGAATGCATCGGCCGAGCGAGTGCAACGGTGCACGTGGGTGGGACGCAAGATAAAGCAGTAGTAGATGAAGCAATGACATATACACACAGAGTACCCAAGTATCCCTCTGGCGGGGGGTGGGTGGATGGGTGGGAACGGCTTCACGCGCCTGGCAGATCAACTATTACGGGGGACCATAGTAAATAGGACCTACGGTACACACAAAAATCTTTACATTTACGTATTTTTACTAACAATATTTGGACCTATTTACTATGGTCCCCCCGTAATATCTAGATAGTGCGCTGTAGATCCTGAGCTGCTGCGTTATGAGTTGTGAGATGTGTGACAGGATCTGTTTACTGCCGACCCAACTCAGGAACGCATGAGCTACTGCCGTGGATCATCAGATCCTTTCGGCTCCCACCCGACTACACGAGAGCTGCTGTACTGTAGATTGTACCACAAGTCGATAATCTATCTGTCGTGACGTATCTAGATCATCAACTGGGAATGATCTGTGGGTGATCTATCTGATCTGTGTGAAATGTGTGACCGGCGTACTGCATCGGTCGTCTGAAGGTGGTGTTCAGACAACAGAATATGTGCCGCACGGCTTTATGAGGAGGCTGAAACGTGCAGGGCTTGTTCACGGGTCGGGTCAAACGTCGCGGGTCAGGTCGAGTCGGGTCGGGTAAGGGTGACCCGTCCCGACCCCACCCAATCCGACCTGACCTGACCCGACCCGACCCGACCCGACCCGTGAGCTTTCAAAATAAATCCTGACCCGACCCGCGGCCCGGGTCATGACCTGCAAAGAGCCCTGAAATATTGACTTGCAGCAGGAGCACCCCAGCCGCACCCAACATTTGAGGTTTCCGTTTTTCTTTTCTCTCTTTTTTTTTTCTGCTTTGTTGTTTGGTTGGTGCTATCGCGCGGCTTGCGGGCGGCCGTTGCGCCAGGCGGAGGAGAGGATGGTATCTGCGCGGACTCGAGCGGCGCTGATCGCCAAGACCTTCAAGACCGAGGTATGTGTGTCGCACGGTCTTTTTGTGGTGTGGTTTGGTGAGGTATTTTGTGGTGTTGTATTATATATCGTGTGGGATGTTATTTATATACGGGGGACCATAGTAAGTAGGACCGAATATTGTTGGTAAAAAAAGGTAAATATATAGGTTTTTGTGTGTACCATAGGTCCTATTAACCATGGTCCCCCGTAATAATATGGTAGGGTACGGTTGTATGATGCGGCACGATATACCTTTGCGGGATTTGGAGGAGTCTGTGGGGCGCATGTGTGGCGTGCCTTCGTGTTTATGTGTGTGAGCGAGTGAGTGTGTGTGTGTGGGTGTTTGTGTTTTTTTTTGTCTGTTTCGCGTGTTTTTGTGTGCGTTGTTTTTTCTGTTTGCGTGGTATGTTTTTTTTGTGTGTGTGTTGTATGTGTGCTTTTGTTTGTTCTTGGGTGTGTGTGTTGTTTTTTTCTCTGCGCGTGGCGTGTGGTTTTTTAGGCTTGCTTTTTTTGTGTGTTGTGCGTGTTTTAAGATGTTGAGGGTGGTTTGAATGGCGTGGCTGTTAATAGGTGAGAGTGTGAACTCGTGTCGTGTGTAGGTGTGTCAGTCCATGTATGGAATGAAGTCCCGACAGTGCTCCTGTAGCCGCTTCACCCCCCCCCCCCCCCACAAGCGGTTTTCCTAGTAGGATGCAGCTCACCCTTCATGCCACCCGCCGAACGCCTCACGGTGCATAGCGCTTGGTGCAAGCAATGCCTGCCTGGCCTGTGAAAACCCGACGTGCCCCGTCCCGGCATTGTAGGGATGCGAGGGTCTATGGTCATACGACTACGGCCATGCATGATAATGAGCACCCCCCCCCCCTGCACACACCAGCGGTTCTTAGCAGGATTCTCCCCCCCCCCCCCCTACATGTTACCAGGTATACATAGATTCGTACACAGTAGTAGGTTGGGTTGGCGTCGGTTGGCAAAGACGCTGTAAAAAATGCCACTCGCTGCGGGGGCTGTAGACAACTAGGGTGCCTCGAGAGTCCCTTTTTGTTTGTTGCAGTCACGGTAGACAGTGGTCGAGTTTGATCATAGTCGTGTGTACGGGGTGGAGAACCTTGACTCCGCACGAAAGAGGATCGTAGTTACCACGTAGTTTATGGCCAGGCGCCCTCAAGGAAGTTGCACCGTATAGCCTTTGCTGTCTCTGGAAGTAGCCACGCTGGAAAAACGATTGAAGAAATTCGACGCTGTCATCCATATAGGCAAGAAAGTACGCACAAGGTGCCAAGTCCACCTCACAAGCGGCTCTTAGTAGGATGCAGCTCGCCCTTTTTGTGACTCGCCGAACACCTCGCGGCGCTTCTTGCCTGGCGCAAGCAATGGCTACCTGGTCGGTGAAAATCCGACATGCACCACCCCCCGGCGTTGTAGGGATGCGAGGGTCTTCGGTACTGAAGACTATGGCCATGCATGGCACCGAGTACGCCCCCCCTCCCTGTGCTCCACCTCGAAAGAGATGCGTGGTCAATGGTCAATTGACTAAGGCAAGCAGTAAATGAGTACCCCCCCCCCCCCCCCCCCCCCCCCCGTACCCCCCCCCCCCCCCCCCCCCCCCCCCCCCACAGTCCCGCCCTCCAGCTCTCTTTTTCATGGAGACGTTGTGTTAGTTGTTTTCGTTGTTTAGTTTTATTTTTGTTTTCGTTTTTTTCGTCTTGTGTTCTTAGTTTTTTTTCTCGAACTATTTTTTTTTTTTTGTTCGATATTCTCGTTTTTGTTGATTTTCCATTTTATCTTTTAAAGGCAAAGCGTTTTTTTTTTTTTCCTTTTTTTTCGTTTTGTTTTCTGTTTTTTTTTTTTTTGCCCCTCATATTGCGTTTTTTCTCTCTTCCGGTTTCTGTTTTTTTGGCTCTCGTTTTTTTTTTTTTTTTTTTTTTTTCTGTTTTGTCCTTGAAGGCGAGGCGGTTTCACGACTGCCGGCGGGGCGAAGGCATCGTTGCTGTGTTGGAGCTGGCGCGGGCGCAGGCGGCGTTTGCGCACAAGGCTAACGGCGCGTGGAAGCAGGTGGGTCCCCGGGGGGAGAAGACGCGGACGTTTTGGGCGACTGGTCGTTGCCATTGGTGGTGGTGGTGGTCGTCGCTGCGGTGCTGTTCTGGTTCGTTTCGCGATATATGTTGTATGGGGTATTTATTGCCTTGCCTTGCCTTGTCTGCCGTGCCATGCCTTTCCTTACCGTCCGCCCCCTAAAAAAGTTGTATTGAAAACAATATACTTGGGAATATATATATTTTTTTAAAAACTGTTTTCTTGAAAAACTAAACAAAAACTAGAACACTAGAACGCAATTTGAAAAAAAAAAAAAAAGGCCAAAACACACATACCATAACAATCCATCACAACTCAAAAAAACGGCAAGTATTAATAAAACCAACGAAACATGTTTTCAAACCCCCGAAAAAAAAAACCAACAGGTGCTGGAAGACATCAACCCCACGGATGACGAGCTGCGAGAGTCTCAGCAGCGCGTGCGCATTCCGAAGCGGGAGGCGCGCATCGGGGAGGGCCGAGGCCGGACCGGCAAAGCTCTAGGCAGCTGGCTAGGAGCCGCAGCCACCGCGGGCTTGAGTACTGTCACGGCCGGGTTGACGGCCGGGGTGACTACCGGCATGGCAGGCGTAGCCGGACTTGGCGGTACTGCAGGCGGTGATGGTGGTGGGTGATGGCGGCGGTGGCGGCGGTGGCGGTGATGGTGGCGGTAGTAGTGGTGGTGGCGGTGGCGGCGGGGAGGGAGGAGGAATGGTGGCCGAAAACGGCGACGCCGGTAGCTATGGGGGGCCGGGGGGCGGTTACGAGCAACAAAACGGTTACGGGGAACGGAAGGACGGTTTCAGGGGACAGGGCTGCGGTGCCCCCGGTCACTTATCGAGCGGCGTTCAGACTGCCCGGAGGGGCGGGGACGGCGGCAGGAGGAAGGGGGGGGACCAAGCGAACGGTGTCGCTGGTTCGCTCGCTGCGAACGTTGATGTTCATGAGGGTGGGGCGGCGGATGGAAGGCGGGATGTAGGGGAGTCGCGGTTAGAGACGTTAGGTTTAGGGTTAGAGGGGGTAGGGCTTGGGCCTCGGTCGAGCGTGGATGCGGCGGCGGCGGCGGTGAGTGCCCCGCCCGCTGTGGGAGGTCTGCCCTCGACCTCGGCTAGCGGCAGGGGAAGGAGAGACCTGGGGCATGAGCAGGTGGACACCCAGCATATGGAGGAGATAGAGGTTCAGGTACGGTGCGCGGGGTCGCGTGGTTTGGTGTCGCCCTCGTTTTTTGTGTAAGTGATTTTGGTTCGCTTTTTGGTTTGCTTTTGGTGCACGCTTTGTTTTTGGCTACGTCGAATGCCGGAGCTTTTTTTTGGGGGGGGGGGGGGGGGGGGGGGTTTCTTCGACTCTGCGTGGTACTGACGTGTTTCAGGTGTTGTGTATCGCCCTGTGTGCCTCGCCCCACCCCGACCCAACCCCACCCCCATCCCTACCCGATCCCGTTTGCAGACGAAGACAGCGCTTCCCGCCGCTGCTCTCGGCTCCGAGACTGGTTTCGGCTCGAGCCATTCGCTTCCGATGAATGACGACTGGGAGGACCTCGAACAACCCCCACCCGGATTTGCGGTCGGAGCACCGGACGGCTCTTGCCCTAGCGCAACCACCGCGACTGCTGCTGATGCTGCTGAACCGATGATTCCTTCGTCACGCCCGCATTCGACGGCGGAAACCCCGGGATGATGATTGAAACGCCGGAGGCGATGATAGAACCCCCGGAGGTGACAATGATGATGACGATGGAAACCCCGGGGATGGGTTCGGCCGATCCCCGGGCTCTCGTCGCCGCCGCCGCCTCGGAATTGTTGTTGTCCCCCTCCGCCCCCGGCAGGCAAGAGGCGGCGGTGAGGGAGGGGACAAGGTTAAACCCCGATGGTGGTGGTAGCGCGCGATCGTCGAAGCGACTAACGGCGAGGGAAAGGGCCAGAAATAACCGTGGAGATAGTTCGGCGGGCGGAAGAGGTGGCGCGGGGGGGCGGGGGGCGGTAGATGCGGCGGCAGCGGCGGGAGGAGAAGAAGAGGAGGGGACGGTTGTGCAACCCGCGGCTTTAGCCCTCCTAGATGATGTGGCCGGTTTTCCGCCTGCTGTGGGGACCGAGAGCGGCGGCGGCGATGGCAAGAATGCTAAGGGGAAGAAGGGCAAGGGTATGAAACGTAGCGGCGACGGAGGAGGAGGAGGCGCGCGCGCGTCGACAGCTTCTTCTGCCGCTCCTGCTGCTGCTGCCGCGTCTGTCAGAGGTGTTGTCGGTGTGGAAGATGTCCCGTCCGCGGCCGCTACGGCCACGCTCTCCCTGATGGACTCGTCGGAGGGGCTGTCGTCGTCGGGGCCGGACTCGGCTCAGGAGGCAACGGGGAGTGACGGTGGAGGCCGGGGCAGAGGCGGGGGCGGGGAGAGCAAACGCGAGATTTCGACGACTTTGGCCGATAATACCGTCGAGAAGGCTTCTGCGTTTTCGCCTTCTGCTCCCACTGCTGCTTCTTCTGCTGCTGCCGCTACTGCTACCGCAGCTGCCAAGTCTTCTTCGACCGGTAGTGGCAGCGGCGGCAGCGGCAGCGGCGGTCGATCCGGCAGGGATACTGGCGAGCCGGAGTCGAGGTTGGCTTCGGACATTGTCGCGGCGGAGGACACAGTATCTGTCGGTACCCGTCCCGTGTCCGGTACCGGTTCTGGTACCGTTGCCAGCACCAGTTCTGGTACCGTTGCCGGCAACGATTCCGGGAACGGTTCTGGTTCTGGGTTTGGTTCCGGTTCGGGCTCGGGTGGTTTTGGAACCGTTTCGGCACAGACGACGGTGATTAGACTGGCCGGCAGCCCCAACCCCCCTCTCACACGCGACGGCAGCGGCTCCAGCGGTGGTGTCGGCAGCAGCGGCAGTGGCAGTGCCGGCCGAGTCAAGGTTAAGAAACATGACGAGTGGACGTCGGGGAGGTCGGGCACGGGGCTTAGAAGGCTCACGCCGGGAGGCGGTGCGATGGGGAGGGGATAGTTGTGAGACAGCCCCCTTCTGCCCTTTTTCGTGGTGTAGAGGTAGCTTCTGGAACGAAGATGAGAGACGCGGTGCGCTGGGCAGGGGATGGTTGCACAATCCCCCCCCCCCCCCCCCCCCCCCCCTCGTCGTTGTCGCGATGAGGGGTAGCCTCCGGAACAGGGGCGGATAAGGCGGTGCACTAGCAAGGGGATAGTTGTATTTCAGCCCCTCCCCCCTCCCCTTTCGGTGGTGGTGGAGGCTGCCTCTGGGTCGGTCAGTCTCACGTTCAAGAGTTGCAGGTGGTGGTTGAGTTTGGGAAAATATGGGTAAAGCAAGCCCGGGCGCGGACTGGGCAATTGAGGGCGGGCGGGCTCTGGGAAAGTGGTGCTTGGCTGGCTGCAGTAGTTGGCTGGTGCAGTGCGGCGCAAGGCAGTGCAAGTTGCGATATGGTAGATGCGGTGATTTCTGGTGCTCATTTTTTTTATTTTGTCTGTTTTTTGCGGCCTTTCGAACTTTCGCGACGAAATCTCGCGAAAGCTCATGCTCTCAAATCTCACACAAAGCCGGCGATGAGAGCCTGCGAAAATCGCTAAATGCCTGCGGAACCTCGAGGAAGCTCTCGCGAGAACTCTTGCGAAGAATCACCAATTGCTGCGAACTCCGGCGCTCGCGTGCTCAAGCCTGCTCCACGCTTGAAAGCTTGCCAGATGTTGCCATAGCTCACCAAAGCTTGCCAAAGATTTTGCCGAAGCTTGCCAAAGCTTGCCTAAGCTCGCCAAAGCCTGCCAAAGCTTGTCACAGCGTGCGAAAGCCTTCGAAAGCCTGGGAACGCTTGTGAAATCTTTGCGAATGCGTCCAGAAGCTCTCACGAGAGCTTGGAAACGCCTGCAAACGGCTGCGAAATCCGGGCAGAAGCCTACTGCTAAAACGGCTACCAAAAGCTTGGGAAAGTCTTCCCGTAGCTGTGCCTGCCGAAGTCTGCCAGATCCCCTGCCAAACTTTGCGCTTGCGGTGCGCGCCCTCGCGGCCGTTCCTGGTTTTGCTGCTTTTGCTTTTGCTTTTGCTTTTGCTGCTACGCTGCTGCTGCTGTTTCCGCTGCTGCTAGTGATAGGTTGGTTACCGTGGATGGTGTTAGCTGCTTGAAAAGGGTGGGGAGGGGGAAATTGGCGGGAAACGGTTTGTATGAAAGTTTGGGGGGGGCTGGAAACGAAGCAGGGTTTATAGTGAGGAAGGCGTGTTCAAGAAGGAGGCGGGATGAAGGAGGGGGGGGTCCGAAAGCGCGCACCAGTACGTACGTATGATTGGGGAATTGAAGTGGTTGGTGGCGGTCTTTGAAGGTTGGCGATACGGGGAAGGGAGGATAGCGGAGAGAAGGGAGAACCGGTAAAAAGGAAGAAAAAATAAAACATGGAAAGAACGGGTGGCACATGTGTAGTATTCGCGTTTGCGTACTTTTTGGTTATATTTTCGTTTGTCTTCGTACTTTCTGCCGTTTTTGCTGTGTTTCCTTTTTTTCTAGTTTGTTTTTTTTTTGCTCTTGTTGTTTTTCTTCGTCTTTGTCTCCTTTTTTTCGCATTAGAAAAAAGAAGATTAAGAATAAGAAACGTGGTCAAGTTTATCACGTTTCTTGTGTTCGGTTGGTGTTTTTGTGCTCGTGGTAAAAGCGGCGACTGTGGCTGTGGTCGTTTCGAACATCAAACAGAAATGAATAAATTTGAGGGGGGGCGGGGGGGGTGTGTGGGTGTACTCACTATCATGCATGGCGGTAGTCGTATGACCATAGACCCTCGCATCCCTACAATGCCGGGATGGAGCACGTGGGGTTTTCGCCGACCAGGCAGACATCGCTTACACCAAGCGCGGTTCGCCGTGAGGTGTTCGGCGAGTCGCATGGAGGGTGAGCTGCATCCTACTAAGAACCGCTTTTGAGGCGGATTTTCTTGCATATGGATGAAAGCGTCCATGAATTGATTTATTTTTCCGGTGTGGCCACTGCCAGAGACAGCAACGGGTTTACCATGTAACTGCCTCGTTGGTGCCTTGCCCTATAATACACACTACGTGATACGATCATCCCCCTTGTGCGGAGTTAAGGATCTTCCCGCACAAAAATGATCTAACTCGACCGCCAGCCGGGGTGACCGCCAAAAAAAAAACTAAAACGGTACCCTGGTTGTCTAGCTCACCCAGTGAGAGGCGTGTTTTACAGCGTCGTCGCCAACCGACGCCAACCCAACCTATATATACCAGGTATATAATATAGGGGGGGACAGAGAGAGACAGCGAAGAGAGGGAGGCGGGACGAGAGAGAGGGATTAAGAAGCAGAAGGAGGGCCCTTCCTATGGGGGCTAGTGGACTGTACCGTTATCGTGTGCGAAACGGAGGGGGACTGAGGGTTGTACTGCTGTCAAGTAGCGATCACGCTTCTGTCTGCCGGCTGCTTCTGCTGCTGCTGCTGCTGCTGCTGCTGCTGCTGCTGCTGCTGCTGCTGCTGCTGCTGCTGCTGCTGCTGCTGCTGCTGCTGCTGCTGCATTCGTGTGTGCATGTCCGGCTGGCGCTTTTGTTGCTCTGCTACGAGTAGGCCGATTCACTTTTCTTCAATGCGATACTGCGCAATAGACGTCCCTTTTTTATTTCCGGGGCAAGTCTTGATAGCAAGGGGGAGGGAGGGGGAGGTCTGTCAGGCTTTCAGAAAAAAAATCAGGCTGTTCGTACAGCGGCAACGAGATGTCACCCCTTATGGCGGGTTGACGGTGCCGGCTCGAAACCTTGGTAGCGGCAACTGCGCCGGCCTGAACGCTGCCTGCGGTAACGATTCGAGCCACGCAAAGACCACAACGACGGTCGCGACAGTGGCTGAAGTAACCGCGGTCGGTCGAAAACCCGACGTGCTCCTGCCATGTCTTTTGTAGGGATGCGAGGGTCCATGGTCATACGACTACGGCCATACATGACATGAGTGCACCCTCCCCCCCCCACCCCCCCCCCCCACCTCCCCCCCCCCCCCCCCCCCCCCCCCCCCCCCCCCCCCCCCACCCCCCATCCCTTTTCCTCCTTCCTTCTTCGGCCTCCTCCTGCCATTCATTGCACCTCTTGGGATCGAGGGGGGTGGACTACGTACAGAGACCCATTTTAGAGCACAATGTTGTGTTATTGTTCGTGGTTGTACTGCTGCCGCTCGAGACACGGCGGGTTACCCTACGCCTTTTGCCCATTCCGTACGCTGATTACACTTGGTGGGTGTCGTGGGGGCGTGGCTGCCGATGTTTTTTTCCATCTACTACTACTACTACTACTGCTACTGTTGTTTGTTTTTGGTTAGTCTGGTTGTTGTGGTCGTTGTCGTCGTTACGGCGCGCAACGTGGGCTGGGCCCGATTGTGTTATCGCCTATGGTAGGGCTGAACACTTGTATCATCCACCAATGGGGTGAGTTGAGTGTTTTTTGCCTGTTGTAGGTTTAGCGTGTCTTCACCAACACTGCGTGTATATGTGTTGCTGCAGCAGCAGCAGTAGGTTTAATGTACATGACTGAAAACGCGGTGGGATTTTCTCGTCCACCATAAGGGTAAGCTTTTTTTTTTGCCACCAACACTTTGCTGTCGGTTGTTTCGTCCCCTGCTGCTGCTGTAGGTTAGTAGGCCGTGCATAAACAACTCGGTGGGTGTTCTGACCTAGGTTGAGCTTTCTCCACGCCGCAGGCGGTGTTGCGACTGTGTTTTGAGCTTTTGCCATCTATCTACGCGTAGATGTTTGCTGCCTTAGGTTGCGATTTCGCCAGCAAGCAGCAGTGCTGTAGATATTGTCGCCTAGGTGAAGGTTTCTCCCAACAGCGCGATGGGTGATGTCGCTCAGGTCAAGCTTTCTCCAACGATGCGGTCGGTGTTGTCGCTTTGAATTAAGCTTTCACCATCATCTATGTAGACGATGGGTAGGTGTTGTGGTGTATAAACAGGCTAGAGGTGCACCAAAAAATGCACGGTAGTTGTTGTCGTCGCCTACCGCTGTAGTTCAAGGTTTCTCCAACAGCGCGGTGCGTGCTGAGCTTGTTTGTTCCAACGCCGCGGTCGATATTGTCGCGTCCTGTTTTTAATTTTTCACCATCTACGGGATAGGTGTTGTCGCCAATCAGTAGCTTAACTTCGCCCCCAACACGGTAGGCAGGTGTTGTCGCCTATGAATATGTTCGTTTTTCACCAACAACAGCGCGACAGGTAGGTAGGTGTTGTCGCCTAAGCCAAGGTTTCTCCAACTTACCATGCGATCGGTGTCGTGTCGCCGTCGGTAAAGATTTGACTATCTACGCGTTACGTGTCGCCGCGTATTGATAGGTTAGGCTGTCACCACAGCAGTTGTCGCCTAGATTTAGCTTTCACCAACTACGCGATACCAGGTAGGTGTTGACGCCTATCAATAGGTTAGGTTTTCTCGAATAATAATACGGTAGCTGCTGTCGCTTAGGCTAAGCTTTCTCACCTGCAACAGCGGGGTGGGTGTTGTCTCGGCGTCTTGTCGTAGGTTCAGCTTTTCACAACTGAATGCGGCGGTTGCTGTTGACTAGGATAACTTGTTTTTTTCGTGTTTGCCCCGCCGGCTAAGGCTCCGAGGTACACTCGCCGCTGCCTGGCCTCCTTTGTATTTTTTTTTTTTTTTGTGTGATTGCTGAGATGCAGAGCGTGCCAATGGAAGCGCACGTGGTATACTTGATCGTACAGGGAGAAAAATCGCATTTTGTTTATGTTCATACACTGCTGTACTGATGACACTAATAATACCATAGGGGCCAGGGGCTCTCCAGGCATCTATCCCTGCGGGGTGCGCAACAACGCCCGCCACCGGCCTTTCTGCGCGGGAAGGTAATAATGGACCGTTTCGAGTTTCTGCCCTTATTTATGTATGTATGGAGGAACAATAATACCTGGTAATAGTAATCATATACCAGGTATGTTTTGAGGCATGTTGTGTAAACATAGGGGAGTACATGGTTTTCGGGCACATCGTGGGTCCTCGTTACTATGTGTTACTACTGCTGTGTTTTACTATGTATTATGTACTATGTTTGAGTATGCACTAGTATGCCCCCCCGTGATCGTACCTCCTACACGTCCAGCATATTTCCGTGGTGACCTTCTCGTGCGAGCGCCCGACCTTCATTTTCAAGCAGGAACATTGGGGAACGGCAGAGCAACGCATATCGTTGGGTCTGCTCTACAGCGGTCACTGTTCACACCAGGTGCCTGGTATGAATAGGCTCCACGATACAGCAGCAACGGCGTTGTATCTCAACGTATCGCAGCACGATCTGGTCGGTATTTTCGCAAGGGGGGAGGGAATTTTCCCAACCTGTCAGAACGTTCCTGTAAAAATTGTTGACCGATCATAACAACGTTGCGGGCGCGCTAATTCTTTTCTCTCGCAATTAGTGTAGCTCTGGATACGGGGGAACGTAGTAACCCGAACCAAATATCGTTTGTAGACATTGGGTCCATTGGGGGTTCTGAGATTACTTCATATACCCGGTACCTGGTACGGCCCCACGTGGTAGCAGAAACGGAAGGAGGAGACTGAAAGAGAGCAAGAGAGGCTGGGACGATGGAGGCAAGAAGACTTGAAAAAAAAGTAAAAACTACAAGAAACTATAGTATAAAATGGAAAGTAATGATAACAACAAGAACGACTACTGTAGAGGACAGGAACAACTACTGCTGTAGAGGCGAGATAAAACGCGTAATTTATGGCGCGAGTACCAAGATATTAGCGTCACCTCAGAACTGGGAGAAGGAAAGGCGGTGGGGGGGAGGGGGGGAGGTGCGCTCATGTCATGCAAGGCCGCGGTCGTACGACCATAGACTCTCGCATCCCCACAATGCCGGGACGGAGCACGTCCGGTTTTCCCCGACCAGGACGACATCGCTTACTCATTTGTTGCGTGCCTTGATCATTTGACCATTGACCACGCATCCCTTTCGAAACAGAGGGGGGTAAGGGGCGATGGCTCGACGCCCGGGTGCAATGAACACATGCAGGTACGCCTCGTACAGAGTGAAGCCATCGTCGCGGGGAAGCCCGTCAGGACGAGGGGGGAGGGGGTACTCATTATCATGCATGGCCGTAGTCGTATGACCATAGACCCTCGCATCCCTACAATGCCGGGACGGAGCGTGTCGGGTTTTCACCGACCAGACAGAAATTGCTTGCACCAAGCGCGAAGCGCCGTGAGGTGTCAGGTGTTGGGCGAGTCGCATGAGGGGTGAGCTGCATCCTACTAAGAACCACTTTAAAGGTGGATTTTCTTGCATACGGATAACAGCATCAATGAATTGATTTATTTTCTGGTATGGCCACTTCCAGAGACAGCAATGGGTTTACTATGCAACTGCCTCGTGGGTGCCTCGCCATATGCACACTACGTGATACGATCACCCCCCTTGTACGGAGTAGAGGTTCTCCCCGCACAAAAATGATCCAACTTGACCGCTTTAGAGGCGGATTTTCTCGCATATGGATGACAGCGGGGGGGGGGGGGGGGGGGGGGTGGGGGGGGGGGGGGGGGGGGGGGGGGGGGGGGGGGGGGGGGGGGGGGGGGGGGGGGGGGGGGGGGGGGGGGGGGGGCGGGGGGGGGGGGGGGGGGGGGGGGGGGTCACGACACAAGCGAAGAAGCCTTAACGTTGGGTAGTAGACGTTGTGTTTGTTGGTCTTCTTGTCGTTGTTCCAGTTTTTTTCCGCATTCACATGTTTTCGGGTTTTTTTTCTTGGTTTTGCGGGTAAAAGAAGGGCAGGTATATATGGGCCAACACTTAGTGGTAATGAGAACCAAATCGTATGTATGGCGTGTGATAATGGGGGGATAGATGGGCTTCGGGTCTTTCGTGGGTTGCGATTACTCTTTCTTACTATGCCCCCCCGTCATGACACTTCTGCCTGGTCGGTGAAAACCCGATGTGCTCCGTCCCGGCATTGTAGGGATGCGAGGGTCTATGGTCATACGACTACGGCCATGCATGAGATCGAGTACATCTCTCCGTCATGGCACTATTGAAACAAAATCTTACGGGGTACCATAGTAAATAGGACCAAATATTGTTGGTAAAAATAAGTAAATATATGGGTTTTTGTGTGTACCGTGGGTCCTATTTACTATGGCCCCTCGTAATAGTACACGTACGAAGTATGTAGGTGTATTGATGGCGACGACCGTGGAACCGAAGGCCTTTCTGACAGGGCCTTCGGCCGTGATGCGTCTGTGTGTTGTTACGAACAACCCTCGACGTGAAAGAGAGGAAGAGCCTTACCTTGTTTTTGAGCAAACGAGACCCTCCCCCCTCACGGGGCTTCGCGCTTGGTGCAAGCAACCAATGTCTGCCTCGTCGGTGAAAACCCGAGGTGCTCCGTCCCGGCGTTGTAGGGATGTGAGGGTCTATGGTCATACGCCTGCGGCCATGCATGATGATGAGTACACCCCTCACCACGCCCACCGAAAACCTCCTAATAAAAATAATATTTTACGAAGTTAACGACAAGTTTTAGTTTTTTCTCCATAGCGTCGATTTGAGAATCTCCACGGCCAAGGCTTATCTTCGCCAGCGGGAAGAGTCTTGGGAAGATGATGTGACAAGCTGATGTTTCCGCCAGCATGAGTGTCTACACAAGCGGATCGAGCAAACAACGCAGTGGTGGTAGTGTAGCAAACTTCCGGTACCCTGCCTACTTGTAGTATACAGCTTTAAGCCTGTGGTAGTGTTGTTGTTGTTGCTGTTGTTGATGTTGCTGTTGTACTATTACGGGGGTACATAGTTAATAGGACCTATGGTATACATAAAAACCTGTATAATTGCCCGTTTTTACTAACAAAATTTGGTCCCGTTAACTATGGACCCCCGTAATAGTTTTAGTTGTTGCAGTTGGCGTTGGTGTTGGTGTTGGTGTTGGCGTTATTGTCGTTGTCGGTGTTGTCATTCCCTGGTGCGCATAAAATGAGCTCTAAAGAATGGCAGTGCATCCCGAAGTCCGACCAGTAAAAAAGTACACAACACGTTTTAGTCGCGCGAGTAGAGAGTCCCCCTCTACGTAGAAGGCGAGGGCAACACGCCCATATCTAGTACGCTAACAGAAGAGGTCACCATCGCCGCAGGCACTCCCCCCCCCCCCGTCGCCGCCGCGGCCAAGCCACCCTCCGCACCCCCCCCCCCCCCGGGTACCCCCTCTCCTCGTGAGCGATTAACGTAGCGCACGCCGTCGCTATCGTTGATGTTATCGTTCTGGTTCGAGTTCGCGATAGCAATCTGGTCGGCAAAGATAAGAGCATCGTCTGTATCACCTCGACCGCCACCTTGTTTTCGCTCATGCCTCCGCTCACTCTTCCACCCCTCCCCTCCTCCCCGGGCGCCCAAACGCCTCGGCCCGAGTGACAACTCCTCCCCAACACCACAGGCACCGCGACTACCTCCGGTTCCGCCGCCGCCGCCGTTGCTGCTAGTTGCCAAAACCGGAGCGACGTCGAGCCTGTTTCCGAGCATTCCGTCCGTCGCGATAGGTTCCGCTGCAGTGATCCCCCCGCCCTCTTTGTTAACTTCCACGCCGCGTGTTGGCTCCAGCGTGGTGGCGGGTACGGTGGCGGTGGCGGCGGCGGCGGCGGTACCTCTGCCTACCGATCGAAGGTGACCGGAGCCATAATGAGTGGCCTTAACCGAAACAAAGCTGCTTCGAGCGGTTGCACCCCTACCGCTTCCACCGCCAACACCACCGCTACCACCAACACCACCACCATTTTGGCCATTGCCGCCGCCACCGCCAGCACCTTCATCGCGCCCGCCTACCATTGTGCCGTCGACGCCCCCCCTGAGCTCCGCCACCGATACCGATGACGACGACGGTGTCCTTCCTCGTCGCCGCCGTCCCCTTCTGTCGCCGACGGGGCCGCCACCGCGCGGAACAAAACCGGGCGTTTCTTTCCGCCTCGCCCCTCCGGGCCCACCGCCGACACCGTTACCGCCTCCACCGCCGCCACCATTGTCGCACCCATCGCCATCACTAACGCCACCACCACTGTTAACACCACCACAACCACCACCACTACCACCACCACCACCGTGGGTCAGCGGTAAGCCCCCGATAGCTCGAGCGCGAGCATGTACGCGTCGAGGACTATTCCCAGAAACAGTGCCAGAACAAGTCCCAGAACCGGTGCCAGGACCGGTGCCAGAAACTTCCCGGGGCGGCGGCGGCGGCGGCGGCGGCGGCTTCAGCGGTAACGGTGCTCAAGAATGCCTGTTTCTCGCGCCGGCGTGCTCGCTTCACCTCCGCGACGCCCCCCGCCGGGTACTCGTGCTGATCCAGAAAGGGAATGATCTCACCGGTGGCAAGCTGCGCGCGGCCATCGCGCACGGGTGGGAGTTCTTTCACCCAGGGAGGCAGTGTGGCCGATGGTTGTTTCGGCGCTGTTTTTTGTTGTTGATCTCGTCGGTGGTGGTGGTAGTGGTGGTGGTGGTGGTGGTTGCGGGGGTGGCGGTGGTGGTCTTCGGGAGATGGTTGACTGGAGGGAGGGAGGGGAAGGTGCGAGGGAGGGGAGGGGGATGGGGGCGGGGAGAGTAGGGGGGGAGGGAGAGAGGGAGGGATGAGAGGGAGAAGGGGGAGGGAGGGAGGGACGTAGGGAAAGAAGGGGGGAGGGAGAGAGAAGCGATGGCGAGGGGGAGGAGAGCGGAGAAATCAGAGTGAGGGCGGGGGAATGCGCAGGGGTAGTTTGCGTTAGGGCGACGAGAAGGGGGGGGGGTTGTGTTGTTGGCGTCAATTAGTTTGTACGTGTTTTATTTGCCGGTGTGGTCGAGCGTGGGACTAGTCATCACCGTCGGAATAGTGACATGGCGTGTTCTCGCGAGTCTGGAAAAAGGTTGAG